>QCXZ01000041.1:30881888-31609490 GCA_025024175.1 Rhyzopertha dominica
AAAAAAGATGAAGAGGAAAGTGTTATAAGCGAAACTCAAACCACAACAAAATGCGTTTTATGTTTTTGTCAATATTATATAACAAACAATGTTCAAAGGATGTTAAAATTCTATGAGAAATTTGTTTAAATAAAACAATAATTACATTAATTATTTTTATTTGTTACAGCCTTTTGCATACATTCAAACTCTATCTCTACAAATTTTTGTAATTTATTAGGTTTACATACATATTCTTCATATTTTTTTTTAAGAACAACAGTATTCCATATTATGTAAAATGTTTTATTTAAATCCTCCTTCTGTGTAATGGTTATTGCCGGTATTGCAGTATTCAAACACACCATACCAAAAACTACATTTTGGGCATGAACATATTCTAGAGATAAATTGTCTATCTTGTTGTTCCGTATTTTCATCATCTCGAGTGTTAGCGTTGGATTACCACTGAGCAAAATAAACGATTTGTGATCAAAAAACTCTTACTTGTAATACAGATATCCTTCACTTTTTCATCTATTACATTGATGCTGTTAATACTTCCATCCAGCAAATCAAACACCAAACCATAAAACATTGTTGTTATAGGCATCCTATCGAAGACCAGACAGCGTAACGTTTCAGCATGTAACAATTTAAAAAATCTTTCCATTGCAAAAATCATATACAGCTGCGATGTAAACTTATCGGTGATTTTCTGTTGAATTAAATTCGCTTTCAAATCTTCAGCATAATCCGAATATGTTACTTTAAATAATAGATAATGCTTTGCAAGCGATCTTAGTGTTGTAGTTTTCCACAACATGCAACCCCATCCAGAAAGACAACGGCACCTTTCATTTTATTCTTGATAACACCAACAAACTAACAACCAAAGATTAGTATGCTATATAAATACGTATAATAAAAAAATCTTGCTATTATTCATAACAAAAGTCAAACATGGTTTGCACACGTAAATTATATTACGTGCTTGATAAAAAGTTTTTGAAATGAATGTCTACTACGTTTCCGTTAAACAAAAGGTCAAATGTGATTTGCGCATTCAGCATACGTAAATTGCACACGTGTTTGATAAAAAGTATTTTTTTAACGAATGCTGATTGCTGACTATATGAATTTACATAAACATGTTTTGACGTTGTTTGAGGTCATGCTTTATACACATGTGTATGATAAATGCGGAAATGTGTTATTAAAATGCTTTGACGTTGTTTGAGATCATGCACTATACGCATGTGTGATAAATGCGGAAATGTAATAAAAAAAAAAAAAAAAACAGTTGAGCATATATTTAAAGCTCGCTGCATGTATGTTTATTCATTGTAAAGTGTGTTCAGCTGCTTCGTAGGAAACCTAATTTTAAAAAATGGGTGATGGTGTGTAATTTAATTATTTTTTACTAAATAACAATTTTTATATTATTTCTATTTTACAGAATTTGCACGTTGTCCTATTAATTCATCGCATTTTGTATTAAAATCAAGAATGCTGCGGCATTTAACAAGATGCAGCTATCAGCTAGCTAGGCAGCGAGGACAGCAACAGCCTCGAACAGAACTGCCCCCTTATGTGGGGGTTCCACCACCACCACGACCGCCGCCACCACAACAAGATGACCAACCACCGCCACAGCCGCTCCAGACTGAAGCCCGGGAGCAGCCAAACGAGGAGGAATGTTGGGATAATAGCAATTATCCAACATATGCTCCAATGCCGCGGTATGTGCCTCCGCCGTGGTTTAGCAAAAAACAAAAACAGGAGTGGCGAAGACTGCAGGGTGTACATTATAAGCAGGATCAGTATCAGTCTTGATTATAAAAATAAAATTATCCAACATCCGATAAAAAAATAAATGTATTTATTACAAAATGGGTTTTTCTGTGTTTTATAATTTTATGTAATCATGAGCACAATTATCTCTGCTGAAGTAAATGTAAACTATAGAACGGTATATATTGATACCAAACATATAAGAAACAGTACTATCAAACATGTTGCGGTATTACAAAATTGTGTCAGAAGCTTACGCACCGATCCGCGCATACGAAAAGTCTGCTGGTTTAGATTTACGTTCGTTATACACCTGTACGATTCCGGCAAAAGGAAAATTTTTGATAAATACTGGGTTGATTATACAACTGCCTGAAAATACATACGGTCGAATTGCACCACGTTCTGGATTAGCATCAGAACATTTTATTGACGTGGGAGGTAAATTTTGTACATATTTTTCTTTTACATATACATATATTTATATAGTTGTTTGCAATTATTTCAGCTGGAGTAATAGACGAAAACTATACTGGTGAAATAAAAGTGTTATTGTTCAATTTTTCTGAACAACCATATACGGTATTAAAGGGGGATAAAATTGCTCAACTAATCTGTGAAAAGCTAGTATACCCAGAAGTTGTGGAAACAAAAGAGGTAAAATTGTGAACATATTAATACTGTAACATTACTAACAAAATAATATTGTTTGTATAGACCATAACAAACACAGAACGTTCGTCTAGAGGTTTTGGTTCTTCAGGAAGAAACTAACACTACCGCCAACATCATGACATCGCAAGAAAAATATCTAGATTATTATGTAAAAAAGGTGCTAGATAAATTTGAAAGGGTATGTAGATTGGTTAAAACTAAAGAAGATTTTGATAAGTGGATTAGATTATTGAGTAAATTCATTAAAACAACACAAAGCGCAATTAGAATTAAGTCCAGTTGTGTGAAAAATTTTTTGAGATTAGAGTCCCAATTGGCGGTTTTAAATTACTACAAGGAAAACTTAAAATTACAAAAACAACAAATGAAACGTTCAAAGAACAGGTTTGTTGTTTGGCAAGATTTAGAGTCTGCATTTAAATCCAGGATAAAAACAGGAGCGATTGTTAATCTTAGCATAAAGGATCCCAAAACATTTTTTCTTAAGGCTTACAAAAGTTTTGTTAAAAAAATTAAGGATGCATTAAGGACTTCTTTATTGAAAGTCAATGTAATATTTAGTGCAAATTTTGTTCAACCGAAAACTTTAGAAACTGATATAAAACATTTTAGTACGCGAAACAGCGTAATTGATAAAACCACAGACTTAAAAACCTGGTATAAGGAGAATGTTCAGGATAAAATTTTAAAAGAATTGGAGGAGTTTCAAGAAAGGGATTCGGGTTGGGCTCTCTATCAAATATTAAATTTAAAAGTTAATATAAACAAATTTGCACCCATAAATATAGGCATATCTACATATGTTAAATTACCTTTCTTTTTAAGCAAGAAACGTGCTGTTCTAAACATTGAAAATGATGATGAGTATTGCTTTCTTTGGGCAATAGTGGCTCATCTATATCCAGCACCGTGTGATAAAAATCCGCGCAGAATTTCTTCATATCCGCACTTTTCTAACGTGCTAAATTATAGTAACATCAAGTTTCCTATAAAACTGAAGGACATTCCTAAGTTTGAATTAGCAAACAGTTTATCAATAAATGTTTTCACATATGAAGCTAGAGAGATATTGCCTCTAAGTTTAAGTAAAACCAATTATTCTACCACTATCAACTTACTACTTATAAAGAACGTAAACTATTTTAATCATAGCGGTGATGAGGATATAGATGTAGACAATTTTAAGGTGATACCACCTACAAACAGATTGTACCATTTTGCATTAATTAAAAACTTGTCCGCCTTGGTTAGTCGTCAGTTGCCTTGTAAAAGAACTAAGAAACATTTTTGTAATAGGTGTTTAAATCGTTTCGTAACTAAAGAGAATTTAGAAAAACATTATTTACAATGTCATAATTTAAATACAACAAAAATTGTTTTACCTAACGAAGAAAACAATATTCTTAAATTTAAAGACTATCAAAATAAAGAAAAATTGCCATTTGCTATTTATGCAGACATGGAGTGTATTCTTACGAAAGTTGAGATCAAGGATAATGCATCTGCAAGTAACACTAAAAAATGTCAACATCATGTTCCCTTCAGTATAGCTTATAACCTTGTATGTTCTTATGATGCAAATTTATCTAAATTTAAATTATATACAGGAGCAGACTGTCAGCTTTGGTTTGTTAGAGAATTACAACGATTAGGACACGAATTATCAAATGTATTCAATAAAATTGTACCAATGATTCCGCTGACAAAAGATCAATTACGTGAATTTAATTTAGCAAAAGTCTGTCATATCTGTTCAAAACCGTTTCTTCCTAATGATAAAAAGGTTAAAGATCATTGCCATTTATCAGGAAATTATCGCGGGCCAGCGCATAATACTTGTAATCTCAAATATAAAGATAAACACACAATTCCGGTTATATTTCACAATTTATCAAATTATGACGCACATTTTATAATTAAGACTTTAAGTACTGAAATTGAGGGAAAAATATCTTTACTGCCGGTTAATAAAGAGAAGTATATATCGTTTACAAAGTACATAGCAAACACAAACGTAAGTTTCAGATTTCTAGATTCCTTTCGCTTCATGTCCAGTAGTTTAGATAAGCTTGCTTCCTATTTAGATAAAAATCAAAAAAAAATTATCAAACAACACTGCAACACGGAGCAGGAATTTGAGCTACTTACACGTAAGGGGATTTTTCCTTATGATTATTTAGATTGTTGGGAAAAATTATTGGATACAACTTTACCACCACCGGAAGCATTTTATAATAAAATGACTGAAACCTCAATTACCGAAAAAGAATACAACCATGCTGTTAGTGTTTGGAATACTTTTGCTATAGCCAATTTACAAGAATATGCTGAATTGTATTTAAAAACCGATGTTCTGCTTTTGTCAGACGTTTTCGAAAATTTCAGAAATACCTGTCTTGCTACATATCAATTAGACAGTCTCCACTATTACACCTCGCCCGGTTTAGCGTTCGGTGCATGTTTAAAACTTACAGGTATAGAACTAGAATTATTGACAGATGTAGATATGATTATGTTTATAGAACGTGGTATTAGGGGTGGTATTTCACAGTGTTCAAATAGATATGGTAAAGCAAATAATAAATATATGGGAAAAATGTATGATTGTAATCAACCAACATCATATCTTATGTATTACGATGTAAATAATCTCTATGGGACAGCTATGAGTTTACCTTTACCGTATGGAGGGTTTGAATGGGTTGAGGATGTTTACAATTTACCCGATTTAATGACTATTGGAGAAAATGATGAATTTGGATATATATTTGAGGTTGATTTACATTATCCTCCGGCTTTAAATGATGAACACAAAGACCTACCTTTATGCCCAGAGCATCTAATTCCTCCGAGTTCAACAAGTAAAATACCTAAATTATTGACCACGCTTTTTGATAAAAAAAATTATATTATACATTACAAGAACTTGCAACAGGCCATTGTTTTAGGTTTAAAATTAATGAAAATTCATAAGGTGTTGAAATTTAAACAGACTTGTTGGTTGAAGCCCTACATTGAATTGAATACAAATTTAAGGAAACAAAGTAAAAACGATTTTGAAAAAAATTTTTATAAACTAATGAATAACAGCGTATTTGGAAAAACCATGGAAAACGTAAGAAAGTATAAAGAAGTTAAATTAGTAAATAGATGGATGGGTCGTTATGGTGCTAGTTATTACATATCACAACCTAACTTTCACAGTTGTAGCATTATTAAAGAAAATTTGGTAATTATAGAATTAAAACGTTTAAAGGTAAACTTTACAAAACCAATTTATACAGGGTTTGCAATTCTTGATCTATCGAAAATATTTCTGTATGATTTTCATTATCATTACATTAAAAAAACTTTTAAAAGTCAAGCTAAATTGTTGTATACAGACACCGACTCTTTAATATACCACTTTTTTGTTGATAATGTTTATGAGCATATTAAACAGGATATTGATAAATTTGATACCTCTGATTACCCTCCTAATAATGTTTATAACATCCCGTTGAAAAATAAAAAAAAATTGGGTTTAATGAAAGATGAAAATAATGGAAAAATTATGACTGAATTTATTGGCTTGAGATCTAAAATGTATACCTTTAAAACATATGAAAACAACAACAAGGAAACTCTTAAAAAGAAAGCAAAGGGTATAAAGGAAGCTGCATTAAAAACTATAACATTTGCCGATTATTATGATTGTTTGTTTAATAATAATACACACAACACGACGCAAAAATTGTTTCGTTCCCAGAAACATGAAGTATATACAATAAATCAAACTAAAATAGCCTTAAGTCCGCATGATGATAAAAGGTTAATAAGTTATCTATATACGGATACATTGCCTTGGGGATATCACAAAAACTAAAAAATTATCAAAATCTTCTGTAATTCTAATCAATGTACATATTTTTGTTTACTGTATGTGTATATATTGTATTGCGTAAATAAAGCAATAAATAATATTATTCTGTGTTTTTTTTTAATTAATAGGTGACATAGATGTACTTGTGCAGGTAAACACCTGTTTAAAGATGACGAACACATTAAAAAGAGGTTAATTAATTACAGGTACAGGTGAATTTACACCTCATATCTTCAGCGATGTCATTAGTAGTGTGTGCCACACCTGTTTTTTAATTGTCTTCTGTTATCTTGAAAGATGACAACCATTTTTTAACACATTCAAAGAGGTTATTTAATTACAGGTGTGCTTCTAGCACAGGTAAAAAACAGGTGTGTGTTTGTTGTCTGTTCTTAGACCGCCTTCTGGTAGGATGACGTCATTGTTAACACTTCTTCAGCACGTTTTTGACACATTCAAAGAGGTTATTTAATTACAGGTGTGCTTCTAGCACAGGTAAAAAACAGGTGTGTTTACACCAGATATCCGCAGTGACGTCATCATTAGTGTGTGTTTGTTGTCTGTTCTTAGACAGCCTTCTGGTAGGATGACGTCATTGTTAACACTTCTTCAGCACTTCTTAGGCAGGTTCTTTGCGACCTTCAGCCTACCCCCCTACTGTGTGGTAAGAACCGGATGGCGCGGTCCATCAGGTTGTTGGTTTGTCATCATACCCTAGTGGTATAACTACTCCCTACACTCGGCATCGATAAAACGGCACCTTTGATGTTCATGTTGCCCTCCGCAACGAAAACACACGGTTGCCCGATTCCAATTTGAATTTTCCCGCTGATCACGGCGCGATTCGATTTTCGCCACAGCTCTGGCAGATGGAGTGTCCGTCGCCAACTCATTCATCCGCACCGTTGCCGCTTCGCCGGCCGTTGCCATTTCATAGGCAGTTTTGAAAGTAAGTTTAGATTCGGATAACAGGCGACGTTGCACACCTTTGTCCAAAACCCCACACACGATTCTGTCCCGCAGCATGGTTTCCAATGAACTGCCAAATTCGCAATACTCTGCCAACTTGCGCAATTCCGCCACATACGTAGCAATGTTTTCTCCAGGCTTCTGGTCTCTCTTATTGAAACGAAAGCGCTGGACGATCTCTGATGGTTTCGGCATGAAATGGTTCGTTAGCAGGTCCACGATCTCCTTGTACGACCTTGAATTAGGCGCGTCCGGCGAAAGAAGTGAACGTACTATTTCATATGTTGCCGCACCACACAAACTTAAGAGCACAGCTCTCTTTTTTCCTTCGTCTACAATTCCATTTGCTTCTAAGTAGAATGCTAGACGATCGGCATACACCGTCCATCCCCCAGGATTCGCGGTATCAAAAGGTTCGAGGTGTCTCACGGAACCCACGGAACTTGATGGAGTCGACATTCTGACGCGCACCAAGTATTTTAGCGGTTTATCCTCGTCGCCAATTTGTGTTATGTTCTAACACGTAGTTTATTTCTCAATAATACAATATTGAATACAACTCGTGATTACAGCTTGGCGTGACAGACTTCGCGGCCATAACATACTAGATACTGCGATATTATGCTACTACGTGAGTCATCACGAAAGCGCGGCAAATTCAAATAGAATATACTACACTTATTGAAACTGATCCAGTTTCAAATAATACACAAACTGCTAATGTCATAGGTAAAAAACGCTGTGCATACATTTTCTTGAATATCATCCTGATAACTTACAAATTACAACTCACATTAATATTTCTTTGATTGTTTTGTGATAATCTATTTGTCAATTTGACAGACAACAATCTGACACAACAGCAAAATCAAGTCGACCTGGGAGACAACGAACCTGGCGCCATCTGAAACGGGCACGCGTTTTGGGGTCAGTAGTTAAGACGAGCTGTAACACCAGAATCTACTACCTATGGCAACGGCTGGTTAACCGCGTGTTAACCATTGGGTCTGGTTAACCACGCTTTGTGCAACGGGCCCTTAGTGTGTCCGTCTTTCGTCAAATATCACTTGCTGTCATTGTCAATACTTGAGTCGATGTTGCCGGATTGGCTACAGCTCGGCCGTCCTGACAATGCGGCCGTCTCGGACGCTTTGGGGTCGTGTCCAACTCCGAGTCCAAACCCTCATCGAACGATGTGGAGCCGTCATCATCGGGCGATAGGAGGCGGAGGCGATCGCTGGAGATGGCCCCTGAGTAGGGTCGTTGTGTGCGTTGCTCTCCAGGAATGTCCTCGACGATGTAGGTATCGTGGTCTAACGCTTTGGCCACGACATATGGTCATTGGTACTTCGGCTGAAGTTTCCTGGAAGCACCCGGTTGTGTATTAGGAAACTTTACCATGACATAGTCACCGGTTTCAAAATGTTGTGGTGGACGGCGTCGTAGGTTGTACCGTCGCTCATTATCCTGTTGCACTTGGACTTGATACTTCTCAGCTTTTTCTCGAATGATCATTCGGCGCTGGACATGGTCGATGTCGGTGTTCTCCTGTACAGCGGCAGCTATGAGATCTCGCAACCCTTGGTCTGTTTGAATGCGCAGGTCGTAGCCCAGTAGTAGTTGAGACGGTGAAGCGGCGATGCTTCCCTGGTAGGTATTGTTGAGGATCTGTTGTACGGTACACAACTTCTCAGACCAGTTTTCATGACTGTCCACGATTTTGGCCAGAATTTTCGTTAGACTGCGGTTATGTCTTTCGCACTGACCGTTAGCACGCGGATTAGCGGTTGCGTTTAGAACGTGTTTCACTCCCGAATCGTTGAGAAAGTTCGCGAATTCACTAGACGTGAAACAGGTGCCGCGATCACTTACGAGCGTTCCAGGCAGTCCAAATGTGCTGAATATCTTGAACGCTTTTATGGCTTCTTGTAAACGGGTAGTCTTCGTAATGTGTAGTTTGACAACTGGTTTTCCTGAGCCATCAGTGTAAATCAAGCATTTGAGGCGGTATTTGGTATATTCTTTGACGTAACGATGAAGTTTTGGGAACCTGTGGGTTCGGTGGATAAGTTTTTTGGCCTTGCCAGTTCTTACGTGTTTATTGACACGTTCGACACTAACGGTGCTTCGTCGCATGCAGCGAGGTGTCACGAAAACTATTTTTTCTTTTATCGTTATTTTATTTTGTGTGTGGTGGTCCACATTCTTTTCGTCTACTAGCTTTACAGTTTTTGTGTAGTTAGATTTACTCGGTTAGATAGGAGGTTCGATCACGTTCTTTTCTAAAAGGTCTTGCATGGCAATCTCAACTTGTTCTTGTTCTGGTATATCCATCTCGGATTCAGGAAATGTAGCAGGTTTTGTAAAGTTTTCAATTGTTTCCTTAACAATTTGTGTTACTCGAATTTTAATTAGTTTGTCAAGCTCAGCATTAATGTCCAAATCGTTTTCTGAAATACGCTGGGGTGACTTATGATCTATTTCAATGTTGGCTACTCCTCCTTCGAATCGGAAGACCACATTCGGTTGTTTAAACAATTCGTTGCCTAACAGAATGGGCACAGGGATGACATCATTCTCAACGACATAGAATTTTGTTGTAACTTCGTCATCTTTGATTTTTATGGGTATTCTGGCTACTCCAATGTTTTGGCAGGCAATTCCATTTAAACCAGTTAAAACAATCGGTTTTAGTTCCACATTGTCGACTTCAATATATGGGATACATAGTTCATCTATTTTGGTTTTGGTTATGAGGTTTATTGTCGAACCCGTATCAGGCAAAGCAATTTCTGTCCTTCCGTTTATAGAGATCGGTACGGTTATGTTATTTGTTTTCATTTCCACTAACATAATGCGTTTTTCTGTTGCTGATGGTCGTTTGTTTTCACAATCGCGCGCTAAGTGACCCTTCGTTTGGCACTTCTCGCATATGATTTTTGGACAATCTTTCATGCGATGTTCGCCCGCTAAACAAAATGGACAAGTTGTATTTTGGCCGGTTGGTTTGTTGTCAACAGGTTTTCGCTGCGTATTATTATTCGCGACTGTTCGTTCGGTTATTTGTGGTGTCTAATGAGATTTATCTTTTTCTTTAATTAGGGGTTTTCGGCTAGTTTCAAAAGAAACGTACAGATCAGCCTTGTTTAAAAATTCTGCAACTGTGTGGGGGATATTGGTATAGAACTGACGAGCTAGTCCCGCATCCCGTAAACCCTGAACTATATAAGTGACTACGCTGAACTCATCTACTTGGCCAGATGCAATTGATTTCATTGTAAAAGCATAGGTCCTAAGTGATTCGTCCGCGCTTTGTTTTCGTTCTCTAAGGCGTCGGTCTATCTCAACTGAGTGTTGAACTGAAGAAAAGTTTTTTTAAAAGTGCGGCTTTGAACTCTTCCTAGGTGGTAATTTCAGTTTTAGTTGATAATAAGCTCTTGCGTTTTCAACGGAACTGACAAATCTTTCTGGAGTTATTGAATTTTCGTCCGGATCGAATTCAAATATTTCATGTTGCGCTTCGCGGGAAAATTGCTGCTGCTGCGAATCACAGTTTTCTGAGCACATTAGAATGGATGCTGTTCGCTGATTTTGCAATGTATTCTGCAGCGCAATAATTTGCGGTTGTAAATGTAAAATCGTATTTTCGGTTGTATTTTGTGGCGGTATGGTCGCTTGTACGTATGGATTCCAAGGTTGCGTCACAGTATATGTCGGCATCGGTATGGGTTGACGTTGCAACGTCGCGGGGTCGGTTGCATGAGGAATGCTCCAGCGGTTTAAAAAGGGTGATGGCAAAGATTCGTTGAACGGCATTCCGGCGTTTTGAACAGGTATCGTTTGCGAATTCGTATTGAGCAAAGACTGTGAAAGCGCGGCGTTTGTGGGGGTTTCACTTACGGGTGGATTTGGCGGTGACGGTGGCACCGTGCCCCATTCCGATCGCGGTAAAATCCCGGCTGCACAAGCATGTGCTTCGTTCGTTTCGCTATCACTCATCGCACAACAGTTCAAAACGTACTTACGTTTTCCGTTAGTCCGTTCACGTATTCATCGCACTTCTGAGCTGTAGAAACAACACTGTTTTCGATTTCTAGCACTTTATTTACGTCGAACTGTTAAGATAAGGTGACCAATTTTCCAAACCAGAAAATCCGGACGCATCCATGGTGCTATTTGTAATATAGGATAAAGTAAAGAGTAAAGCGGAATTAGGCTTTTTAGAACACGTGACTTTTGAGCGACTGCCAGGGGGCAAATTTCAAAACGATGCAGCTTCTAGCGCGCTGTCATAGAAACCCCATTACTTAATGCCAACGTCAGTCACTAGAGCTGGGACATTCGATTCAATTCAAATCGTTCAATCAATCGCGTAGATTCGGATCATTCAAGTCGTTCAAAAATCATTACTGAGAACGAGTTACCGAGTTGTTTAGACCTGCTTAAAGATATATGGATCGTGAATTGAAAGTGACAGCGGTGTCTCCTGTCTTGCCACAGCATATAAATATGCTCTCATGCTGTGTTCTCGTCGTGTGAGGTCGTCAGCCGTTAACCATGTACGACGCACGAACGACGCTGATTCATTAGCTMTGAGCCAAATCAAGACATGAGTCATTCAATTTGAACGACTTGGTCATGAAGGACCCAACTTTATCAGCCACGCGTCCGMTTCCAGGGTTTCGCAGGCGCGTCCCATGCGTGCGCTTTTTGCCCCCTGGACGCCATATTGGATGACGTAATCTTAAAAAGCCTAATGATGCCGGCTACGCAATTGTGCGCTGACACCACAGAACTAAATACCTAGAAGTTTAATATAATACTAATAAAATTTTGTGATAAATGACCCTCGGACAGATTGGGTCAGACGCATGCGCAGTAAAAAATATAATACGGAAACGTCATGACGTCACAACAAACAACAGGACCTGCCGCACATCTCACCAATGGCCATTCATTTTGTCAAACCAAGGAGTTACTGCGCAGATTCGCTGCCCTACGAACAAGCAATATGGCGACTTACGGGTCGTTAGAATACTTTGCACACTTTTTAGCCAAACCCTAAAAAAACCGGACTAATACAAACAAAATTTTGAAAATCCGGACAAATCTGGATGCCAGATTAAATACGGACTCATAAACAAAAATACAAACCTGTCCGGGCTAAATCCGGACGGTTGGTCACCTTATGTTAAGAACAATCGTACGGTAAACACGCGCTTTTAAAGTACAAAACTTAGTGTGTCCGTCTTCCGTCAAATATGTTTATTTATTTTATTTATTGTCATGGTACCAAGTGTCAAGTGTCGGTGTTAGAAAGTTTTACGGCTCGGCTGGCGCCAGATTCGTTGTCACCCAGGTCGACTTCTCTTTTCTGTTTTGTCGGGTTGTTGTTTCTATCAAATTGACAAATAAATTATCACAAAACAGCCTATTAATATGAGTTGTAATCTGTAAGTTATCAGGACGGTATTCAAGAAAATGCGTGCACAGCCTTTTATACCCGACATCAGAAGTTTGTGTATTATTTGAAATTGGATCAGTTCCAATAAGGTACATGTGACAGGTTTGTTTAAATTGGTTAAGAATGGAATCTTGAAGAGAGAGAGAAAGGTCCATCCGAGGTAACGATAGAGAGAGAACTACAATTATTTTACAAAACAAGACCACTACATAATTACTGCAACGATATTTTTGAAAATGATTTTATTCGAAAGCCTGTAAATGATATTTTCACGTAAGCTATTTTCTTATAACTACTGCATTTAATGTTTTCGTGTCCCAAAATGATAGATAGTTTGCTGCTTGTAGGATCTTGGACAAGGTAATCAAAAAACTGTTTTGGTTTCGGCCGACATTTCGGTATTGGTTTATTATATCTTGATCAGGGCTGCAACAGCAAACAAAGTTTATTGGGACTCAACTTCGTAAAAGCTCCGCCCTGACACAGTGCAAATACACAATACAGCAACATTCAATGAATTTACGTGTAATTAAAAAAAATTGTATATTACAATAGATCACATATATGAAACTTTTAATTAATAKTTAACATATTTTGTGGTGTGATGTCATAATTATAAAAAGAAACTGACTAAGATTTCYTAACCTGGTTTGGTATAAGGGGGCGAAGGAACAAACAGACTCACCTGAACCGAAAAAAAGGAAAGAACCGTTGAGAAAATTCATGAATACTAAAATCAGCAAACTGGAACCAGCCAAAGCCACAAACAAAACGGGGGCTAGGAACAACGCATCAGATTAATCCACATGTAGCTGAATAGCACAATGTGACACTACGGAAAACCAAAAATATCATAATAAGTACACTATGAGATGGATCATATAATGTGAGAAACCTACGGTCAAACGTCAAAATCGCGTTCACGACAAACGAAACAAAATGAGCGGCGACAGCAAAACAAAGCCGCAGTATCAGTAAACCTGGAACGACACCATGTTGTAGAAAAAGGAGAAACGGCCATGAGAAAGACAATTGTCAAAACTATGCCGGTAAGGCAGAAGTCCTATGCGAAAGACAAAAGACAGGTGCCGATCAAGGGGGCAGACACAGATCATACGGTGAGAGAAGTGAAACAGTTATTAATGGAAATGTAGTAACTGTTGATACATCACTGGGAATTTTTGTGTATCGGTCTGAAAATTTATAGTGTTTTGGGTGCTTTTTGTGCAAATAGTTTCCGATATTTCTCTTTTCACTCCAGGGTTGGCAAAAAACATGTTTTTTTAAATTAAACAAAACAAACAGTTTTTTTTTTTAATTTAATCATGTTTAAATTGTTTTATACATGTTTTTTTCTTACTTAGTTGAAAACATTTTTAAAACGTTTTAAACCCTGTTTTAAACATGCACTCTCATGCAAATTACTATGTGTATTAGTGAAAATAATACGAGTAGATGTGGGAAAGCGTAGCAGTTGTCTAAAAATKCCTAGGTGACTACGATTGCCTTGTCATTTGTATTCGATGTGTACGGCGTTTACGCGACAATMTTAGTTATTATGAGTCTTTTCTATTTTAAGCGAAAATCAACTCTGTTCTTAAAATCCAGACCAATCACATACTGGTTACTGGGTTGATTTTAGCTAATATCGACTTTAACAAAGAGAATAGGAACCGACCTTGTATGTTTAAAGCAGGGTTGACATGATTAAAACAAAATGTTTAAAACAGAATGTTTTAAACTTGTTTTAAACAACGCTTCTGTTTAAAACTTTGTTTTAAACAAATGTTTAAATCATTTGTTTTAAACAGTGCTTTTTATAATAATGTTTTAAACAGTGTTTTTTACGACTATTGTAAGATTCATTAATTATTACTATTAGGCTCGTTTACCCTTCACAAATAGATAAAAAGGATTATTAGTAATTACATATCTACATAATGTCACCTTACATTTGCATAAAAATGAATTGAATTCAAAACCAGGCCCAGTTTTTTATAGATACAACAGTTACAGAAATTAATAATAAACTTAACGTTTTTTCTGTAGCTATAAATTACAAACATTTTAAAACAACAAATAAAACCTTATCATAACATAAAAATTTGTATTTCTGGTCCGTTACAACAAAACAATAAATAAGACGTTCATTCAACACTTACTAGATAATTATATATTTAGGATAATAGAACAAATAGTTATCAGAACTTGGGAATATAAAAAACAAMAAACAAGAAATAAAATATTTTTACTAGTGCAAGCATATCTTTTTTGCACATCTTGCATCGAGCTCGCATTGTACTATTTTGCACCTTAATTTTGTCTAAGTAATTCCAACCTGCATTATTCCTCCTACTGGTCATTGTAATGGTTGAACTTTAAACATACAAGGTCGGTACCTATTCTCTTTGTTAAAGTTGATATTAGCTAAAATCAACCCAATAACCAGTATGCGATTGGTCTGGATTTTAAAAACAGAGTTGATTTTCGCTTAAAATAGAAAAGAAAAACCTGCTCATAATAACTAAAGTTGTCGCGTAAACGCCGTACACATCGAATACAAATGACAAACGACAAGGCAATCGTAATCACCTAGGGATTTTTAGACAACTGCTACGCTTTGCGTCATCTACTCGTATTTATTTTCACTAATACACATAGTAATTTGCATGAGAGTGCATGTTTAAAACAGTGTTTAAAACGTTTTAAAAATGTTTTCGACTAAGTAAGGAAAAACATGTTTAAAACAATTTAAACATGATTAAATTTAAAAAACTCTTTGTTTTGTTTAATTAAAAAAAAACATGTTTTTTGCCAACCCTGGTTTAAAGTTCAACAATTACAATGACCAGTAGGAGGAATAATGCTGGGTGGAATTACTTAGACAAAATTAAGGTGCAAAATAGTACAATGCGAGCTCGATGCAAGAAGTGCAAAAAAGATATGCTTGCACTAGTAAAAATATTTTATTTCTTGTTTATTGTTTTTTATATTCCCAAGTTCTGATAACTATTTGTTCTATTATGCTAAATATATAATTAACGAGTAAGTGTTGAATGAACGTCTTATTTATTGTTTTGTTGTAACGGACCAGAAGTACAAATTTTTATGTTATGATAAGGTTTAATTTGTTGTTTTAAAATGTTTGTAATTTATAGCTACAGAAAAAATGTTAAGTTTATTATTAATTTCTGTAACTGTTGCATCTATAAAAAACTGGGCTTGGTTAGGAATTCAATTCATTTTTATGCAAATGTAAGGTGACATTATGTAGATATGTAATTACTAATAATCCTTTTTACCTATTTGTGAAGGGTAAACGAGCCTAATAGTAAAAATTAATGAATCATACAATAGTCGTAAAAAACACTGTTTAAAACATTATTATAAAAAGCACTATTTAAAACAAATGATTTAAACATTTGTTTAAAACAAAATTTTAAACAGAAGCGTTGTTTAAAACAAGTTTAAAACATTCTGTTTTAAACATTTTGTTTTAATCATGCCAGCCCTGTTTAACTCTAACTTTTTCTGAACCCATGACCGAAACATTGTCGAAATCAAAGCTATGATTGTACTCAATTGCATGTTTAGCTAAAGCTGTTTTCGGATTTTGATTATATATATCATTACGATGTTAACTTACTCTAGTGTGTAAATAATTTTTAGATTCTCCTATGTAGAATAAATAGCAATTTTTGCACAGAATTTTGTATACAACATTGTTCTTTTTAGATGAGAGGTTTTAGATTTTAATTTGGCATAAAAACTGTTATAATTGTTTTTGATGCTATAGAAACCTAACTGATTGTTGTGCTGTTTAAAATTTTTTGGATATTGGTCCTAAATACCTGTAAAATTTAAAGTTATCTACTAGAGTTTTACTGTTGATATGGTTGATATTATTGTCTTCGTTTTTTTTTCAATGAGGTGAATAAAATTTTGTTTATTAGACATTTGAGAAAATTATTAGCTAAAAGAATGTTCCTGGCGATATCAAACTCCTCACTGTAGAAATCAGAGTGGCATAGACGTAGGATTCTGTGTTTTATGTCATTGGGCAATAGCTATTATAATTTAACACTATTACTTGAAGTCGGTTTTCTATACATTCAAATTGTAATATTGTGTTCATTTCTTATCATTAGCAAATCTCGGAAAGGTAACTGATTAAAGTTGTTCTCCTTTTCCATGGTAAATTTTATTCCTGCATGTATATAATTGAAAGTATCTAATATGAAGTTCAGATGATCTACATGGGCTACAAGAAACATATCATCAACGTAATATTTAATGAAGCTTACTATATTTTGGTCACCTCGGAGTGTTGGTGCTTTAGATAAAATGATCATAACTTTGTTGACAACACAAGGCACCACCAGATTAGCAATAGAGGGTGAGGCTGGATTACCCATTGCACATCCATTTAACTGCTGGTAGTCTTTGTATTGAAATACACTGTTTTCAAACATACGTTCTATAACTTTTATAAACCATTTTTTCGAGTTGATGATTTTTTATGTGCAAAATAAGTGGTGCAATGACCAAAATTTGTAAAAGTATAGGCAAAAAATAATCTAAAAGTTAGACCTCGCAATTAGCAATTATTTTATCAAAGAATACTAAGTATATTTGCTTGAGAAATACCTTAGGCTCCAGCTAAATCTTTTATCCTTCGGATAAGCATTCATTTATCCGTAAATAAACAGTATTGTAGACATTTCTACATTTCAGCATATCGTTTTACCTATTAACCGCCTAAATTTGTTTGTGTATCTTTAAGTTTTATAAGACGTATTATTAGGTGGCTTGCACTCCGACTAAGTAGGTATATGGTTCTCTGTATTGCAACTCTGATGCCTTGTATTAAGCGATTTCGCTTTTGCTTTGACTGTGTTTACTAAGTGAATGTCTTTAGTGCTTGCTTACAACTGCATTTAGGCTTTTTCTTTTTATTCCTGTATGTACATATATGTATGTAATTATTGTCATTTCTAATTAACATAAAGTTGTTGCATATGTAGATGCCGAAGTGTTTTAGATACCAATCATTTTTCATATTCTTGTTGCTAGATTATACTGATTACTTAGCTCTTTATTGAGTTTTTTTCTTTAGTAATAAAAGTTTTAGGATCGTCTGCAATGGAGAACAGCTCCACAAACGCTTATTCTTTAGTTCCAAAAAAATTAAACATTTGCCTGCGGAATTTTACCATCTAAGATTTTCCTGCGACCCTTATTGATTATGCTAGGTACAAAAATATCACCCACTTAAAAAATGGCAACAAGAAGGAATCCATTAATCATCACCACACCTACAGAAGTCTTAGGGCGAGATTCCGTCGAAAACGGTTCATTACATCCGCTTCTAGCGAAGCGGTGCCGAATATCCTTTTTACAATCTCACATTTTTCTCTGAACGCGAAGCTTTTAACAGTGTCTTCCTAACTCTGATTCACGTCAACGCATTTAGATAAAGCCTATTTATGCGACAATAGGCTGGAAAAAGTTTTCCTCAGATGCTTTTGTTGCAGTGATGTGAAGTGCACGGATACTAGTATTTTCTCAACACCGTTCGCATAATTCCGGATGAAAGCGTTTTAACTGTCGACAGTACATCATTTAAGGCTTCTACGATAACCGTGGTTACTGTAAAATAGAAACCAATATCGCGTGAAATAAACTCATAGTACATAGTCGTAAATCGAGAATTCCTAGATATTTTAACTAAACTATTAAACGAAGCTGTATAATTCATATTTTGCAAGTGCAACCAAAAAATTGCATACGGGGTCGTTCCCAGATTGTCGGCCGACCCCAGGCAACGCTAGTTTTAAAGGTCCCAGGAATTTGGCTACTAACATGAAGCACGAATTATTTTACATTACCTTATGCTTAGTGCTTCCATTGTGCTTTATAAAAATCAACAGCCACATCTACTGTTTTCAAGCTATAACCGTTATGATTTTTTGTGGCCAACTTCGCACTCAGCCACCTATTTCCAAATTTAACATCTCTATTGGCACTAGCCTTTAGTGCTTCCTTACTGCTTCATTGTGCTTCAACAATTATGCTCTTTAAGTCATTATGTGCCTATAATAATTACTTTATAGTTAATAGGTCTAGCCACTGACACGAAGCACAAATGTTAATCTTTCCACTAATCTTTAGCGCTTCATTGTGCTTCTTGTGTTAACCTAGTCACATGACCCCTTTTTGGTAAAAGATATGTTTTTTTGCATTTGGAAGTTAACCACCAAAATTAAAGCACAATTGACGATCTTTTATTAATCTTTAGTGCTTCAATTGTGTTTCATGTCTTAACTTAMCTGCWTGACCTGTTTTTGGTAAAATCTACATTTTTGTATTTGGAAGTTAGCCACCAAATTGAAGCACAATTGCCCATCTTTTACTAATCTTTAGTGCTTCGATTGTGCTTCATTGTGCTTCATGTCTTAACTTAGCTGTACGACCTCTTTTTAGTAAAATCTACATTCTTGTATTTGGAAGTTAGCCACCAATTGAAGCACAATTGCCCATCCTTTACTAATCTTTAGTGCTTCGATTGTGCTTCATGTGTTAACCTAGCCACATTCCCGTTTTAGTAAAATCTATATATTTATATTTGAAAGTTAACCACCAGATTAAAGCACATTTGCTCATCTTTTACTATTCTTTAGTTCTTTGATTATGCTTCATTATGGTGAATGAATTTTATATTTTTATGGTTGCTGCACTCTGCATAAAAGTACTTTTTTCAAATTGTATACATTAAGAAAATGGCTGAACACCACGCCTGACAAAGCAGCCCTGGTCCAATAGGTTGCAAATTACTGCAAAGTCTATTGCTCTATAACTTTACGAGAAATCACAGATTTTTCATTTCTTAAATTGCTCCGGCCTTAGAATTTAGAGTAGAAGGATGCATTGCAAATTTCAATTCAACAATTTGCATGTCGACAGTATTAAGTATGTAATGGGCAATTTTATTTACAGTACTCAGTACAGGAAATACTGATACTAAATACTAAAACTACATGTTAACAATTGTTATAAATATTTCCATAATAACGGGTTTTTAGTGACAACTACATAGTAATATTTTGACTAAAAATTAGATTTTACTAAAACGTGGTCATGTAGTTAAATTAACACATGAAAAACAATCGAAGCACTATAGATTAGTAAAAGATACGTAATTGTGCTTTAATTGCAATTCCAAAAATAAAAAACATGTATTTTACCAAAAAGGGGTCCTGTGGCTAGGCTAACATTTGAAGTACAATCAAATCACTAAAGATTAGTAAAAATGGGCAATTGTGCTGCAATATGGTGGGTAACTTCCAAATATAAAGAATATATATTTTACTAAAAAGGGGTCATGCGGCTAAGTTAACAGATGAAGCACAATAAAGCACAATTAAAGCACTAAGGTAGATTTTGAGTAAAAAATATGAGACGAGTATATTTTGGCTCTTGTATATTAAGTGTATTGTGCAAATTATTTTGTTCCAATTTCCCTGTTTTATGGGTCAATTCTTAAAAATTTTTAAAGCACTGCAGTTTTTTAATATTTAAATTACAAATTTGCATAACTTATTTTAGTAAGTCATCAGAATGCCCAAACGGTTTTCTTACTTCTTTGGGACAAAACATACGTTTCGAAGTCTTTTCTTCTACGAGTATATTAGGTATAATAGGTAGCATATGAAATAGCCTGTCTTCTTCCGTTTATAGACAAGAAAGATAATAAAATCATAGTTTACAGTCATTTAAGAACTCATTGACCGATTGAGGGCTCCAAAGCACGCTTGTGCCTTCTGACCCTAACAACTGTATGTTGTTTAACGTGTGTCTAGTTATTTTAATTACAACGAAGTAGTATTTTGTTTAGTTAAGAAGCAACAAAAATAATAATATACAAAATAATACTGTCATTTGAGGCACTTGGAGCTGTTAAAAGTACTAAATATTACTAATTTGCTGTTTATCTACATAATGTTATTTTCTTCAGTAGACTTTTAAAGTAGAATATTACATAGTTTACGCGTAGATAATGGCGTAATCTACATGGAGTATTCTACGCGCCCATCAGTGATTCCACCCCGTTTTGCAGTTTTCGCCATTCAACCCTTAACATTTAACTTTTTTTTCTCGAAACCTGTCAGGGATAAAAATCTGAAAAAAAATTTCGTCTGTAAAAATGGTACTAAGGGGGTAAAATAATTATTTTGTCTGCTTACCACAATCACATCCTAGGATTCCATAGATAAACTCGGCAACATAGTAGAAGAAGTAGAAAATGGTCACTCAAAAACAATATTAAAAAACATCTCAGAGAGAGTGTTGTACCGCATAACCTTAAGGGTAGTAACGGCAGCGGGATGTTATTTTTTGAAGAATAAACCTTATTGAACTACTTTAGTTCATTTTTTCATATGTATTTCATGATTATCTTTTAAATTACTCTTATTATATAACTACTATGTTGCTGAGTTCATCTGTGGCCTCCTAGGATGTGATTGTGGTAAGCAGACAAAATAATTATTTTACCCCTTTAGTACAATTTTTGCAGTGACAAAGAAAATTACTGTGAATAGCCCATATATGGGTGATTATTTTAATAGGAAAAAGAAAGTGGTCGCTCAAAAAACACGATTAAAAAACACCCCCGAAAGGGGGTTGCACCCCATAACTTTAACGGTAGTAACGATAGAGGGTTGTAAATTTTTTTAAGAATAGACCTTATGGAACTACATTAATTCAATTTTTTTCAGATTTTTATCTCTGACAATTTTTGAGAAAAAAATGTTAAATATTAAGGGTTGAATGGCAAAAACTAGAGAACGGGGTGGAATTGGGGTGTGTAATTAGGTGTGCGACATATACCCTTAATTGGGAACAATATATGTCAATTTGAGCAAAATTCCAGCGGGGGCACTTTTTACCATCTTATCGTAGCCTTTGGAAATTGGTGGCTAAGTGCGAAGTTGGCCACAAAAAATCATAATGGTCATAGCTTGAAAACAATAGATATGGCTGTTGATTTCTATAAAGCACAATGAGGCACAATGGAAACACTAAGGATGGGATACGATAGTATAATTTGTGCTTCGACATTGTGGCCAACTTCATGGACATAGCTTTAAATATAGCTATAACACGACCGTTCAAAGAAGTTTACAGGGTGTTTGAGTCAAGAATTTAAGCAATATCAATATTAAAATTCTAAATGCCTTGTAWCATACAGTGCTTTATGTTATAACTTCCAGTTAGACCGGATATGTATACTTCTCCAACCCAAATAGTAAATTTTGACTTTACCTTGTAAATCAATCTTGCTAACAATGCATGATGGGACAGCCGGTTATTAGTCGGCAGTAAAGTGCAAATTAAGGATTTCTCGTTTCGTCTTCCTCCTCAAAACAGATGTTACCAAACGGGTTTAGGACGTAAGGACCAGCAGGTAGAAATACAAATGCAAATACAAATTAGCACTCTATTGCCAACTGATGGTCGTCTGTCGAATCCCACGTTGTTGGCAAGATTTACAACTAAAGTCAAAATTCACTCTTTCGGTTGGATGACAATATATACACAATACACATTTTTAATATTTTTTTCGAAAGCTCTGGACCTATTGTCTATACCACATATTTGCTGCAAATGCAGTACCGATCAAAAGCAATCGTCATTTTTCGCTAAATGTGTGCTCGCTTCAAAGAACTGTGATGAACAGCATTTGTCCTCGATGGTTTAATACGTAAAAACTGATCGAAACTGTGAAATCGAATTACTTTAAATAACATTTAAATCACACGTTTTCAGGCGGTCCAACCAATAATTCTGAAAATATGCTGCTACCATTACATATGTATCTCAACGTTAGTGATAATTTACACTGTTTTTAAGCTATAATAATTATTTAAGTAAGAATTTAGATAGCAATGCGATCTATCAGCATTACACTGTCATGATGACAAAGCCGTCTAGCTGCCTTAACGGGTACTACTTCTTAAAGGAAGTGACCTGTAGCCTGACAAATTGGCATGCAGCTTGCACAATTTGACAGCTGGCCCCCGCGGCACTCGTAGCTAGCGGGCAAGAACCGACATACATTAAAATGCATGTCTATGCTCTGCTGTCTGCACCGCAACCAACTTCAGATAGATCTATTTCGCTATCATTATAGCCCTTCGGTGAAGTTAGGTCTGGTGCAGACAGCACGACATAGAACTAGTTTTGCCTGTATACCAAAGGCTTGGTATGATGTAAGTAAGAACTTAGATGGCAATGCACGTCTGGTGTAACAAACACAGTACCTTTACATAAAACTAAATAACTAAATAACAGTTCCTTTAAATGACCCATTAATAAAACTGCTCAGAAGAAATTCCTCGAGCTTTTGGCTACCCCACTGGAAAATTATGACACACCAAACTATTGGAAATGCGTCATTACACTCGTACATTGCCCCGACATTGTTGCTGTAATAAGCGTGCTCTAAAAATCTTACAATCAGAATGCTAAACTATTAAAGATGTGGATATAACACTTAAATTAATATGAACCAAACAATTTACAAAATTAAAAAAGTTTGTAGTTAAATTTCTTGTAAAATTATTTTTTAACAATATCCACCACACAAAACTGCCATTGCGGTTATGGTCTGTCAATGACATCACGCAAGAGTGGGGATGCGAGAAACACGTGCGAGCTTAACCAAATCCTTCTCATTTCTTTCTTAGTATTTGGCACAGCTCACGCGTGTTTCTTGCGTTACGTCGTGCCATATCCTACAGTCCTGTCCTGCAAATGCCCCATATAAACGAAACGTCGACCCTATTTCCTAAACCGACGCGGTCTATTCCAAAACGATCAAGATTTCAATCTGACCCTGATCGCGAAAGCTTACGTTCTTACATGTTTTCAGTTGATAGTATCAGCATGTTTGCAATATAATTCTCAGCAGAACATACAATAATAAATTTATTGATAGTTGTAAATGGGGTACTAAAAGGAGGGGATACTCGTTAATGAAAGGGATACTAAAGGGTACTGGAGAGAAGAAAAGTTGGGAACCGGTGAAGCCCAAGTTGATCACTCTGTATGTTAGGTAAAACCTGAGTTGTACGTTCTTCGCCAACGGACAGTAAAGTACTTGAAGTACTGGCAACCCCTGTGAAAACCTGAAGTTATAAGAGAAAAGTTTTTTCATCCTCTGTGAAAATAGCTTACGTACCAAAATTTAAAGTGTTTGACGCAAATTCGTTTGTCAGATATAATAAGATGTGAAGGACAAACACAAGTCCGAGTGTAATTCCGAAAAGTTCCCTTTAAGTATTAAGGTCACGTATTGTATCCATTGATTGGATTGTTGGAACACAGAGGTTGCAAGATACCTCATAAACTGCACGACTTGCGACCTTACTAAGGTTATACAACGAATATACACCATTTCGAAAAATGCGAGTTGAGGTGAATTCAAATCA
Organism: Rhyzopertha dominica; assembly: GCA_025024175.1. Lineage (NCBI taxonomy): Eukaryota > Metazoa > Arthropoda > Insecta > Coleoptera > Bostrichidae > Rhyzopertha > Rhyzopertha dominica. The sequence continues at coordinate 30,906,124 of QCXZ01000041.1, forward strand.
ATATAGTAGCACGACCGTCTCTTTTTTTACATTATCTACAGTAGCGTGCAAAAAAAATCGGACACTGGGTGAAATTTTTTTGAACGTCGTATAACTCGTGAATGAAGTTACCAATTGACATGGGGTTTTTTGGCGTTTGATTCTTATTTTCTTGTTAACATTTCCATTAAATATAGTTGAGATTGTTTCACTGTATGAAAAGTTATGGTATCACGTTTCAATGCATATCAAACTCTAACCGTGCAAAAAAAAACGGACACTTCCACAAATTTAGTAAAACACAAAATTTATTTATAGAACCACAAAATTATCATTTATCTGACAGAACTATGGATCAATATTTAGTCGTATAACCCTTTACAGCAATCACGGCAGCACAGCGGAGTCTACCAAATTGATAATTTTCTTAAGAGCAATTTTCTTCTATTCCACTTCCAGCGCTGCCATCAAGTCGTCCGCTTTCTTAAATTTTCGGACACGGACGCGCCTTCCTAGCTCTTCCCACGAGTGCTCGATCGGATTGAGGTCCGGCGACTGTGCTGGGCACTGCACATTTTCTCGGTGGCGTGCGGAAGCATAATCTTTTCCAAAATCAAACGATATTAGTTGGCGTTCATCTTGCCGTCCACACGTCTCAGCAGACCGACCAAGTCACAACTGAAGCGGCCTGAAAAATACACTATAGCATAGTTCACATTTTCAGAATTTTCTAGAGAAGATTACCCCAAATCATTACGTTTCTACCACCGTGCTTGATAGTGGGGACTTGATAAGGGTGGTCGAAGCATTTTCCGTCTGGCCGGCGTACGAACCGAATGCCGCCCGAAGATACCAAATTAAATTTACTCTCATGCAACCACAAGAATTCGACCATCCGAACCGGTTCGAAATGTGTTCGGATGTGAGTAAATTTTATTTGGTATCTTCGGACGGCATTCAGTACGTGCGCCGGCCGGTCGGAAAACGTTTCCAATACCGTTATAAAGTCTCCACTATCAAGCACGGTGGTGGTGATTCGATGGTAATCTTTCCTAAAAATTTCTGAGAGTGTGAACTATGCTATAGTGTATCTTCCAGGCTGCTTCAGCCTTGGTCGGTCCGCTGTGACGTGTAGACGGCAAGATGAACGCCAACCAATACCGTTTGATATTGGAAGAGATTATGCTTCCGCACGCCACCGAGAAAATGTGCAGTGCCCAGCACAGTCGCCGGACCTCAATCCGATCGAGCCATTATGGGAAGAGCTTGAAAAGCGCGTCCGCGTCTGAAAATTTAAGAAGGCTGACGACTTGATGGCAGTGCTGGAGACGGAATGGAAGAAAATTCTCCTCAAGAAAATCATCAGTTTGGTTGACTCCGTGCCGTTTGCGACTAAATATTAATCCATAGTTGTGTCGGATAAATGTTAATTTTGTGGTTCTTTAAATAAATTTTATTTTTTACTATAATTTGTGAAAATGTCCGGTTTTTTTTGCACTGAAACCTGATACCATAACTTTTCATATACTGAAACAATCTCAACGATATTTATTGGAAATGTCAACAAGAAAATGAGAATCAAACAGTAAAAAACCCCGTGTCAATTGGTAACTTCATTTACGAGTTATCGACGTTCAAAAAAAATTTCACTCGGTGTCCGGTTTTTTTTGCACGCTACTGTACATTAATATTTTCCGTATGTTTTGGTTTCGATGTTTTTAATTAATTTACACGTTTTCGCTATTAAATGTATTTGATGTACTTAAATCTAATTATCAACTTTAAATCATGGTTTGATGAAAAATTCCGGGAATAAATTAATTATAGACTTATGGTATAATATAATAAATTTGTTGCACCCAATCAGATGTTAAACCACATAAACATAAAGCTATATTCGGGAAGTGGCAAGAATAGTGTGTACTAACGGGCAACATGTTTCGCCATAGATACCTACATAATGCAAAATTGCTACATCGTGGCGGTGCACATTTCATCGAGAGCCTAGCGCTATCTCCGGAATTAAGCCCCCACAAATATTTTTTTGGGATATATCTAAAAGCCCAAGTTTTCAAACGTCTTCGAGCCATACCACATATCAAGAAATAGCTAATGTGCGGTAAGCTCTGCTAAACAAAGTCGTGCAGAATTTAAAAAGGCGCCTACGACAGTGTATTATCTAAAATGGACGTCACCTGCATGAAGTCCTTTTTAAAACAACGTAAATTAAAACTTCCTATGTTGTTTTTATATAGTAAAAAACGAGACCGTTGTATCTAAAATCTTCATTAAGCTTTAAAATTAGGGAGGTTCTTTTGCTGCACCCTGTATTGTACATGCTATCAATCAATTATAGAAACTAACTGTAATAACCTATACTAACTTTGTAGAATAGACATCCCTCAATATACACAATACATTTTATTGTAGTAGCGCAATTGGGATGTAAGCAAGAGATACAACCAAAACTCCGTAGTGATGGATAGCAGATTAGAGCTTACAAATGGAGCTGCATTTTATTTGAGGATTAACAGAGGCGGCAGCTTGTATCAGTAATCCTGCGAGAGAATCATCCGTATAAATATGACAAAGGGCTACGATCCAACGACACACTGCAATTATTATTATTATTATTACACACCTTTTAGCATTCCTAATGTAATGAACAAAGACTGCAGTGTATTTACTTTGGAAACTAATTTATACATTTTCCAATCTGACATTTAAGTTACCTAGATTTAGAGCAGTAGTGCGTTAATGACTCCAGGTGAAAATACAGGTATGTGTAATTTCTACACATGTATCACATGTCGCATCTCAGATTCCAGAAAACAAATGTTATGTTATGGGAGGTAATGGTAAAGTGTATTCGTAATCCCAATCTCTGAAAGAACCTCTAGCTTTTGCTATATATTTTCTTATCTTTCATTTTAGTTTTAAATGATTTTTCAGTAGGTTGCGGTAAATATGTATTATAATATATTAGCATCTATGTGCTTATGGTTAAAGATATTCTGATTTGATTACATKTTCTGTTTTATAGCTTATATATTAACCTGCTATGCATGTTATTTTTGCAACATTTTACAGAAACTCTTATCACCCTTGCACTTTCTCGTTTTTTTTTTTCAATTTTAAGAGTCCTCAGACCGTTAAATTTCATGACGCACGTAGAAGTTTCCCTCTGTCACTATAACTCGCGAGTGTTCTCAGATCAGATTCTTAAACACAGCAAAAACAAGAAAGGTCTAAACTACATTCAGCTCGGACAGTTCTTCTTTATGGATAAATACGACAAAAATACAGCCTTGTAAAGTTAAAAAAAAGTAAACTTCGTAAATTTTTTACTAATAAACAGAAATAGATATAGAAATTTCTCCCAAGCCCTAAATACACCATTTAACCCTTTTCAAATGGAGCTAAAAGAAAAACGGAATGAGTTTATCTTATTCAGTTTTTGTTAAATAATGATAGAGCGAAGGACCTGCAACACTAATAAATGCGCGAGGCTTGTGGTGCCACCAAACGGTTGTTATATCAACTTCGCTTAGTACCCCTCCTGTTCCCGCGAGTAGCACGACTCATATTAAATGCGCGCGGCACGTGGCACGCGTACGTTTGTACAGGGTTTCTCTAAAAGATTCATGCATCCTGGGCGCTTATGGAAATTATCGATTAAATCAGTTTACCGCCTCTCAGGAAAATGAACACAACTATTGCTTTGACATATACTTGTCATCTGTCGATTGTTGAATTATTTGGTATACTTTACTCTGAGAAAACGCGTAGGAGTGTGTATTTTCAACACCTTATGTAGTGTTATGTGGGATAATCAACTTTAATGTTGCAGAAAGCTCACATTTCTGAGCTGTGGGGTGAAATGGTTTCGCTTAATTTTTAGGTTATGTATCGTGTTTGCGATGTTGTGACTAGAGTAGGCATACTAAATAATTGTACTATAATGGACTGAAAGATGTTTTTAGCCTGCCACAATGGTAAAATTCACAACCTAAGTGGTAGTAACGTTAGCTGCTCTACACACAAAGTTTCCAGTGTGCAAAGGTGTAGACTGTAGACGTTAGCAAAAGCCTACTATACCAACAATTATTGTAATTTCTTACCTTTGACAGAATGATAGAACCGTGATTTTATAAAACCATAAATTTCGTGACTGTAACTTGATCTACAACCTTCAGTACTATCGCCGTGCTTATTGTATTGTAGCTTGGCAGCAGTTACAAAAAGGCGGCACAAAGGATTCAGAAAGCAACGCCACCCGCGCTGCATGAATCATTTGTAGAAGCCTTGTATTTTGCAAATACGTGGTCTTGTTCAGCTGCTAAAAGTAGGTAAGGCGGACGGCAAAATTGTAAGAAAAGCAGTTCCCAAAGGCGTAACTGGAAGAACTATGTTAACGCTGGAAATTGAAAACGTGGAAATAGGATGCCGAATAAAGTTCATATACGCAATTATATGTCCTAAATGTGAACTTTTAAGCTGCGGGGTGTTATGCTTTATGATAAAAAATTTTGTCCCAATTTTGGTACCATATTAGATTCGGTTTCCGTGCATTTTCTTGAATATCTATTAAATTGCCCATTTAATCCAGTTTATTATCTCGCTCTGGTACTGTTAAAATGTTACAATAGATGAACGGGTTGTTATTCTGTATTTCAATAATTATTTTTATTTTCACGGGTTATTTACCTTTCTGATTGGCGCTCAACTCAATTGAAAGAAATAGGACACCGAATTTTATATTACATTTATATGTTGTTTATTTTTTCGTAGTTTGACTTTAATTCTTCTACTTCTTTTCAATCGATTATATCAATTTTCTGTATAAGCGAACATAATTTCAGGAAATGCATAATGATAATCCCTACAATAACCAAACCGTATAAAGATTTTTATTTGCAATATGAGTATAACAAGAGTTAGACGGCGAAAATTCTCAGATGAAGCCGTTGATTGAAACCAACAGTGATAACAGATACACAATGTAGAAGTTCATACAATATTGTACATAGTGGACAAATGGTAACACATAGTGCTCATTGACTAAGTATAGCAAATGATAAACATACTATTTATAATAATGATGTTTGATTCTTTTCGCAGCAATTAATAGGCTTCACTCTGAAAAATGGCTTACTTGTGTTGACAAATTTTTAATTGTTAACATGAAATTTTTACATGAACATGGAGAAATTGCTGTTTGTAATAAGCTTTTGTTGCTCTTAAAGTTATCAAATGCTTGTAATTACTCACTTTTACTTTAAATACTATATTGTTGTGACAGCAGTATATTAGTAATTCTAAAAAATCGTTCGTTGTCAGCTTCAATGATTAAAACGTTATAATCCGAATCGGTAAAAATCGGTACAAAACGTGCCTTGTTCGTTAGCAATAGCATAATGTATTTGTCTAAGGTGACCAACTTCCCAAATCATAAAATCCGGACGCCTTCATGGTTTTATTTTTAATATAGGATAAAGAGAGCTGGCCACATAGCCAGGCATTAGGTTATGTCGGCTACACAATTGCGTGCTGACGACACCACATGACTAAATACCCAGACCTAGAAGTTTAATGTAATAAGATTTTATGATAATTGATCCTCGAGCAGGTAGGGCCAGACGCATGCGCAGTAAAGATTATAATATGGAAACGTCATGGCAACGGTACAATAAACAACAGAACCTGTCGCACATTTGGCTTATCACCACTCTTTTTGTCACCCCAGCGAGTTACCGCGCAGACTCGCTGCCCTACGAACGAGCAATATGGCGACTTACCGGTTGTTATAATATTTTCTCGCGCATGCCATAACAATTAGCCGTCTACATGATAGATGAGATGTCTGTGGTTGACATATTTTAATGTGATACATGAAACTATGAAGTTAGCTACGCCTGACTGCTTGAAAAGACCACTGCCAACAATGAAAAAGTAAAATACCATGTGCCCATTTTTAGCTCAAACTATCAAAAACCGGACAAATCCTAACAAAATTTTGAAAATCCGGACAAATCCGGATACCATATTAAGTACGGACTCATGAACAAAAATACAAACCTGTCCGGGCTAAATCCGGACGGTTGGTCACCTTATATTTGTCGTACCTCGTACGTCTTTCGTTGTAAACGATAAACATATGATTTCGCCATCATTTCGTTTTCCATCTTTCGGTGTATGCTGGTGTCCTACACACTTGGATAAATACACGGTAAGTACACTTTATTTATTATTATGGCGGAATACAAGATATTCTGGAAACCATGGGCCACAAATTGTTGGTGAGATTCATTTTACTTTATTTCTTGGAGTCAGTTTTACTTTTACTGAAATAATTCGAATATGTATTTCATTCATATAATGGTAATATGTATCTTTCTTTTGCAAATACCTACAGGTTATGTAAAAAGTTGCATAGGAAAGAAAATGATAATAGGTACAACATTTATTTGCAACAATATCGACGCTTCAGCTTCAGATGTTAGAAAATTTTAAATATCTAAAATGTTCCAAAAGAATAAACAATTACAATAGTAACAGCTTTGTGTAAACGTACATTGATGTTTATCTAAATCATGTCTATGCTGTGCACAACATGAGGAAATATTTATACATCACATATATTATCATGGGCTTTCTATTTCCTATGGAATTTTGCAGTCTACTGAGGCGAATGCATTTCAAATGAAAAATTAGGGTTGTACATTACGTAATATATTTTACTAAATACGCTCAAACAATTGATTAAAAAATCTTAAGGTTTATTTAGTTGATATGCCAATTTTTATATTGGAAGTAGACTAAAATTTGCTGAGATTACTTATGGCTTAAACTAAAGGTGATACAGGGTGTTTAAAAAATTCTTAACTATTATTGAACATTTTAAAAAAGAGTTTTTGTTTTTATTAAGTTGGTTACTTAGAGTTATTTCATATTGCGTTTGTATGATATAACATATATGAGTTGATGTGTTTGTTGATATTAATATGAAATGMTTATAAACTATTACTATTTTTTTTCAATTGATCCCATAGTGCTCATATATAATAGACATGGGCACTATATTTATAATTTTTATTTAAAAAAATAATAAGTTAAAGATTATACTCTACTTGTCCGAAATCTTAATATTTTTGTTTCATTCTAGGAGCCTGAAGAGTTGCAAACGACAAGACATTGTTATAGGAGATTATTTAGATAATATATCAGATAGTTAAGTAAGTGTGAATTATTTATTTGTTATATTTTGTATCTTTTATACAGTCACTAAAGTTTTCAAGAATTTTTGTTTTACTTAAAGTATTTGAAATATTTCTCTTATTCAGTATGTTATGTTAGAAATTTCAACATTAAAGTAAGATAGTATCGCAAGCTATTTGAATAAATAAGTACACTTAAGTTTTGTTACATTTTGAAGAGAAATTTTGTTTTATTGTAGAACGTCTTTATACTGTTAAATACTTGGAGCACTTGTATGCTTTTTAGATTAAGAAAAGTTAAATTTTGTGTTTTATTGACTTCTGATAAGTGTATTCCTATATCTACTAATAAGTAGATCTTATTTTATGTTTTAATGTAAAAGTTTTATAATAAAACAGGTTCCTTTAAAAGCATGTTTTTATTATAGTTACATCGTTCTTGTTCGAGACAATTCTGATTTTTGGTTTCAGAAGAAAACTTTTGTTATTACGGTTTTTATCGTTTATTCTCATGTAGAGGTCGGGTTCTTGGGTTTCGTAACTGACCGTTTTGTATACTTATGTCTATATACGTCAATAAACAATAAAAATAGCACATACTCTATTATTGTTATTGCTATTATTGTGTACTCCTATTAATAGGTGCACAAGGTTAACAATAATAATAATAAAGTATGTGCTATTTTTATTGTTTTTTATTTTATTAGTATTAATATTATCATTATTATTATTATTATTATTATTATTATTATTATTATTATTATTATTATTATTATTATTATTATTATTATTATTATTATTATTATTATTATTATTATTATTATTATTATTATTATTATTATCATCATCATTATCAAACGATAGTTAGTACAAAAATATTGCTACTTACTACAACACTGTCTACTTTGCCACAAAGAACAAAAACTTGTTGTAGTAAGAGCATAATTTGCAACCACGGCTAGTTTATCACTCCTGGTAACTGGTCATCTATACAAGCAATAATACAGAAGTTACCTGAAATGATTAGTATTTGTAACCGTGACAGGTATTTTGTTGGGGTTACTGAGACCGTCCACAACTAAAACAAATTGTTACGCTAACAAATATTTTAGTTGTGTCCAAATGCAATGAGATTTTCTGTTGTAGTAACTAAGACCCGATTAAAGACAACAAAGTCATTTTTCAGAGTGTTATTATAATAATGAAAATTAATCTTCTGTTGAATAAATTTTTTCTGGACATGGTCTTTTTGCACAGCTCTATATATATAATATATGTATGGTCTCTTCGGCAGACATTTGGTTTAACGTCAAACATTTGAAATTATCTTTGAAAAAAAGGAGATTGTACTTTAGCTTAACTTCAAGTCCTTGAAGATTGTCCGCTACAAATTCCCGGCAAGTATCTTTAAAAACTTACAGAGAACTAACTTATAGATTAAATGGAGAGTGTAGTGTTACGTAAACGCGCTTCCGTGCAGCTATTTAGAAAATAAATTTTTTAGATAAAACTTTAATCCCTGCCACGGTTCCTCAAGCTATTGGTAGGCCATGAAGTAACTGCAGTCAGTAAGACAGAAAAAAAAATCAAATAATAATAATAATAATAATAATAATATAATAATAATAATAATAATAATAATAATAATAATAATAATAATAATAATAATAATAATAATAATAATAATAATAATAATAATAACAATAATAGCGTTCGACGCACCGTACCCTGGAAGTTTACACTTTTAGCTGCTGGAGTTTGTCAGAATTCGTTCATTTTATATTTTTGTATGTTTTTCGTCTATAACGATGCATATTTTCTGGAAATTAAATGTGTAAATTTAAAGCTGCGAGTACTGCTAAATGTTAATTTAAACTCTGTCATTAAAATGTTATTATATCGTTCGTCTTGTTTCTCTTGCATTGTTTCATTAAAAATGGTATAAGTGCTAGATAAAGAATTGATGTAGGTAGTTACAACCTTTTTTTAATGCCCGTTTAATCTGTTTATGTCTGATTTTAATATATAGGGTTGTTCTGTCGTCAAATGTAACATACTCAAACTACATTTAAATATTTGCATTTAAGCTGTTATGCAAATTTAGTAAAAAAATGTTTTTAATTACTAAATCAGGTAAATAATTATTTTTCAATTTTTATTAATAGAACTAAAATATATATATAATATTTACGAAAATCGTGTAGATCATATCTTGTCAGGAAGCTGGGATCGGCGGAAAGCCTAAAGAAACACTGTAATACACCTGCCAATTGCCGTAGAGATATACCTGTTATAAAGATATCAGCCCAGTTCAAATAAACACAAAAGCAAATAAGGCTGGACCCATCCAGGTCTCCACCATTATGTATATTTATGTCAATGAAGCTCAAAATTATGAAATAAGTATAAATTTCGATTATCTTTCACTCAGTGCCTCAGCAGCTTTACTAGAAAAACTGACACAACAGGATGTATCCCTTAGCAGCCTTATTGGAGTGGCAGGAAGGATACTAGACATCTAATAGGTCAAATATTCGAACAATCCGACCGCTTCATTGAATGCAAGCTTCATCGTTAGCCGATCCCGGTTGGTTGCATTTGAGTTGCATCTGGAATGTTATCACTCCGAATTCTGGACTAACAGCAAAGCTGTTGGGTTCATCCCTAATGCAAATGTTCATTGTGAACATCTACATAACAGCTTGAATTGCTCTCACATTACCATGTCTACGAGTTAATATACTAAATATTCTACATACGATGTGTTTAGAGGTAGGTAGATGGGTTAAGTTAAACAACGCAAAGCTATATTAAATGTTTAAGCAAGGTTTAATTTCAATTATGAGCGCATCGACGTAGCGACACAATAATATTATCTATTTTAATACCAAATACATATGTAAATGCCACTTAAAATATAAATTAAATACAACACAATATAGCCGAGTTCAATTTTAAGAATGTGAACTTAAAATATTAATACTGGCCTAAAAAACCACTTAGCATCTTTAGCTCATCCATTTGTCTTATGGTTGTGGTTCCCAAACACAAAGTGCACAAAGAAGTAACACGCATACTTTATTTTCTTTTGAAAAGGTTAACTACGAATGCTATAATATCATTCAAGATAATGAGCAAGGTTCTCAAAGCAAACACATCTAAAGCGATGTCACGGAATTGAAAGAAGGATGCGAATATTATAATGACTAACCATCTGTTACAGGACTACTCTTTCTGCTGATATACTGAATAAGCAAAACCATCACCCGACGTTAAAAGGAAATGAAGCTAAAAAGGACACTACATTTGCATGTCGTTTTTGAAACTGGCGTTTCAGCGCCAAAGGCAATACCTGCTGAGTTGTAATTACTGCATGTTTGGAAGTACCTAGTCTCCAACACAAAGAAAATGTAATAACTTAAATAATAATTTATATCGCTGAAACGTTTTACGTCTTTGTCACGAACAGCATACCTTAGGTATCAAGGTTAATAATAATTATAGTTATGATAATAGGCAACTGCATGAAGCTCACTTTCACTTATTAATTCGATTTTAGGATAGATGTAAAATACTTTACAGCGATTTAATAAAGCTATTTAAATTTTTAATAAGTGGTATTTTCATATATTTATGGCTTAATAAAGAGAGTATACTCGTAATGTGTAATAGAGCAGATTTTTTTCATATTAWTAATTTATTATTCGGTAATTTAAGCAGGTCCTTGCTAATTTGTGATTGTAGATTTCTGAGATCAGTAATTTTACTAACAATTCAGCTAATATTTATCCAAACTTCTCTTTTTAGCAAAAAAGATAAGTACTAATAGCAGTATATAGCATGTAGCAATAAAAACATTAGTTCCAATAACTACACACGGCACGATCATTATAACACACCACACTTTGCTGTCATCAGTCTACGAAATCAATACATACACAACCTGTAACATTAAATTTCCCTGATGTACTGTCTCAATGGCAAACTACTGAAAATGTGATGCACTTTAGAATTATAGGCCTTCAGCAATTAAAGAGATCTCATAATTTCGGCTACCTGTATTTAAAGAAATGTAAGCGGTAATAATAAAGCCTGTTCATTCGTTTAAATAATGTTTTAAGAGGGATACGAAGACCGCGCGTTGCCGTGAATTCGCGTTTCAAGACGCTGAGCGTCCCCACCAATATACAACAGTAGGGGTGTAGTGAAGTCAGGGGAATACTTCTCGCCGTAAAATCATAGCGCTGCACTGGCCGGTTTTGGCATGTGGACGAATATTTGTGGCGCGTCTACAGGATCAGTATTATTATAGTAGAGCTCTAGAATATGTAGGTATAATCGTCAGCCATTTTGGTCCTTATGTCACCTAATCTATCCCCATTAACAGTATGACGTTGTTGCGTGATGTACGCGATTTTTGTAATCGATTAAAAAAAAGATTTTTTGGGTGTATGTGTCATTATATTTACATATGGGAAATTCCTATGAAGAAATGAATATATTTTTAATTCATGTCAAGTGACAGAAATAATTGTTTTCATGTAGATACTGCAACACATTTTTGCAGGCATATTTTATACTGAAATAAATTATGTCATTTAAAGTAACAAAATGTATTTTCTAGGAAGTGTCACAATTAAAACTCAATAAAACAGATAGGAGGTTGGTATGAAAAAGAACGTATTTGATGAACAGCAAAAATATTATGGAAAAGTATGACAAGTACTCCAAAGTTTCAGGTACCTATAGTAAAAAAAAACCATTGGGAACATAAAATAMAAAATMATTTTTACCAATTAATTTGCAGGTAAAAAATATTTAATTAGTTTTAGTTGGCTTGAATGCATTTTTTTAAAMTACAAATAAAAACTCGAAAGCAATGAAATATTTACAATTCTCATTCATAAAAAAYTTGTAAAAGAGTAAAATAAACATATTTTTGTACATTTGTTATTTRTTGGTTTAATGTATTGCAGTGTAATACGGGCAAGAAAAGTCATCAGTCAATGARAACAGATTAACACTACATGCGGAWAATGAAATTTTGAAGCGAGAAGTTGATTTGCTAATCCAATTTCCCAAAAAATATACACATTACCCCAAGGTTGCAAAATATTAAAAAATATGGTGTCAAGTGATGATTATACAATGAAATAATTTTCTGAAAATGGAGTATGAACTTTAATGCACTACATATACATGCAATATAACACTACAACATACACGAAAATCATATATAAATACATATATAACATCAAACTTATAGGTATATACAATAGATAATTAAAAATAAAATTAAACTAAACGTGCTCTTTTAGCAGATGCGGAACCGTACACAATCTTTCTTTTTGTTGCGTTCTCCGAAAAACTTTTTATGCAATATGAACGAACTGTAAAATAATGTTGCACAATTCTGCGCACCAATTGGCAGTGGCAAACTGTAAAAACGATTTCTGTCATTTTGATTATTAATTCCATAAGGGGTAGCATGCCATATCTCAAGACATGGTCTTTATACTTTTTGTAATAGTATTCGCAGGACAAAATGAGATGGAATGTTTCCAGACATGGATGTTTCAATCCACCTTTGTTCAACGAATCTGTATATCTTTTTGCTTTAGCAATAAAGTCACAGTTTGGCAAATTGTTCTGCACCAGAAATTCAGAACAATTTAAACAAAAAATCAATGTATTAGAATACACGCGTACACGATACGAAAACACTATACTGTTTATATGAATAGGTTAGGAAACGTGAACGTGAAAGCGTGAAACGTAAACGTAAGGACCAAAATGGCGGACGATTATACTCGCATATTTAAGAGCCTTAATTATACTGGTTCTCATTTTTTTTGCTGATGCCTAGCCATATTTCGGACTGTTGTGCTACGCGCTCCACTACTAAAATGGCTATTTTTAATACTAATTAATTTACTTTTTAATATTAAAATTAATATTATCAAACTGCATGATCATAAATTAGTCATTACTGCGAAATCTCTAAGGCTTTCGATACAGAAATTTGTAATACATCAAATCGAAGTTTATGAATACTGATATTTTCTAAATATATATTGTCAAACATACAATGTTAAATATTTCAGCGCAGTATGCAACTTTATTTTTAAACGCACATTTTCTGTAGCATATTTCGATGCATCACTGAAAATGTTGTACCTACATGAGTATTTGTTTTCCATTTTTATTGGAAGGTTGCTAACCTGTTGTCAAAGATTCGCTTACATAAAATTGCGTATTTCATTTATTACCAATAGTAATGAAATTACTTACCGGAGGGTGGCTGTTTTTTTGTGTAACATTTGCATTTCTATTTCTGCCTACAGGGTACTCGCCAGCGGTAATCAGTGTTTGAACCCTTCGAGTGCGTAGGTAGTTTTTGAAACTAACCAACAAAAATTATTAAATCTTAAACAAAATGCGACCGTTGTTATCAAAACATTAATTTCATAAATCCACATATAAAAATGGTAATTTGACCGATGTAAAAACTCGCAAATGATTTTAATAAGGCCTTCGAATGAACTATATTTGTCCCGTTCTGGTTTCTTCTGTAGTATTTCTGATAAGACAATGTAATATGCATTGTTACACACATATTACATGTTATTTAGGGCAATGCGGTAATAGTGAAGTAAAACATACAAACCTAATTAGCCTTAAACTAAAAGGATTGCCCATGATTCTTATTAAATCGTATTTTGGTTTGAAATGAATCAATATTTAAAAAATAGTAAATGGTAAAATATACCCAACTTTGGAGCTTCATATCATTGCAAGATAAGTATGTATAACAAGACGTGTTATAGTGTTAACTCATTTTAATGTTCTGGTGCGACCAGTTTCGATATCTATATATAATGAGACCAAGCTTCAGAAATAGGGTGTATTCGACCTTTTGGTTTAATAAATTAAGTAAACTCTTTTCTCAGTGCCAAGCTTTCGTCTTTATTTAAGACATCATCAGAACTTCTACAATAAATTTACAATAGAGTAAACATATAATAACAATAATAAGTTTTACGTAAATCTTATTGAAAGTAAGATTAATTTGAAGGAGTTTTATGRTGTTAATTATTTTCCCAATATATATCTTCTTCTTCCTGTGTTTCAGTAGTTCGTATTAAGAAGAAACAGATGAATTAATCGCAGAACATTAAAGTACAGCTTAAAATTGTACATTTAAATTCAACAGAACAAAAAAAAACTCATCAGAACTTTCAAATCTGAACAGATTTTGAATAATTAACTGTATATAAAATACTAGAAAATGTTGCTGTGATTTTTGACGCCGACATATTTACACTGTCTATATTTCTGTCTTTTCAGTTGAGTTTTGTTGAATTTAAACGTAGATACAATTTTAAGCTGTATTTTAATATTCTACGATTAATCCATCTATGTCTTGTTAATACGAACTACTGAAACACAGAAAGGAGAAGAAATTACATGGTACCTATATTGGGAAAATCATTCACAACATAAAACTCATTTAAAATTAATTTCACTTTATTATGTAAAACCTATTATTGTTATTATATGCTTACTCCATTGCAAATTTATAGTAGAAGCCCTGATGACGTCTTAAACAAAGACTAAAGCTTGGCACTGAAAAAAGGGTTTACTTAATTTATTAAACCAAAAGGTCGAATACCCCCTATTTCTGAAACTTGAACAATCAACAAGTTGCGATCCTTATTTTTAATCAAAGTTATGATGAGACCTCTTCCTCAAATCACATCTACATTTTAATAAAGCATGATATAAATAATAACTAAGCCATTAAACACAAAACAGTTATTAATGGAACTTAATTATTTCTGCAAGTAACTTAAATTTTGACCATATAACTATTAGAAAATTTCTTATCGCAGTATTGAGCCTGTTCGTCAAACTCTCAAAAAAGCCTCATCAAGATCGTGTTTTTACCTTTAAAATTTCTAGTAAGTTTAATACCTACTTTTGCTGAATATGTAAAATTTCAGTATCGGTATTATTTCAAAATTATGTCTTGTATCCCAAGACGTTTCGATATAACTCGAATAATTTTGTAGCAATCTTCATAACTTGAGATGTTCTTTTACTCTCATTTTAACATTTCTAAATAAAATCCCTATAGACTCTGCCAATTGTTGCATCTTAATTCGTATATTCCACATCTTTCCAGCTTCCAGACTTTGTTATCAAAGAGAATTTTCTCTACCACTAAAATATCCATACTATTACGCACTGCAACCAATGCAATATACTTCAGCTATTTTGTCTAATAATTTAAATAAACCCATATAACTACCTTAACATAAAACTAAATGTAATCAAGAATTATTATTACATGTAATAAAACAAATTGGTAATGTATTAAATAATACTACGTAATAAATGTATATAAAAATTAATTTAGTCAAATAAAATATTCTTTTGCATTTACTAGGTAACAAAAATAAATAACATTAGGCAAAATTCTTTTAATTAATAAAGATAATATAGTTCAGATGCCAGGCAAAAATTGAATATTCAAGTTAAGATGCAAATACTGTAACTTTGGAAACATACAGAAATTTAAAACGACAATAAATGAAGATCTCTTGGCACAAAATTAATCATTATCTGTGAAATATCTTTTAGATACACAGAACACAATTTTTAATTTAATACCACTGTTAAAATTTTCTATCTTCAGGCAATCATTAAACTTGTTGGAAATATCTCAATAAGGCAACTTTAAACACACACAGTACTAATCTTTTACCTAAGTTATTAATTAATGACATTTTCGAAACGTGTCCAACATATTGCTAAAAAGAAAGTTAATGACAGGAATAATTATTTTTAAGTTGTATTAATGGTTATATTATGTATGTGTAGGTATATTTTATTAAATTATAACAAGTGGCTTGCGGATGAGGTCTCATTAAACTTCAAAACCGATCCCATTATAACAGTAAAATATTCATATTGTAGAGATTATTAACTAAATAAATATAATACTTGAGAACTTTGTTTAATACAGTATACAGGTACATGTGGAAGAATGCAACATTTTTGCTCAAATGGTTTAAAAGCTGACTTAGTAAACTGTCAGTACAAAATGCAGCTGAAAGTGCAGAACATAACAATAGCAAGGCCAACCATTTTTAGGAATTAACATTTAGAGCTTTTGGGAATAAATACGCTATAACGACTTATTGGTTCAATAATATTATATTACCGGTATTCATTTCACTATTGCGACTTATAGGCAGTTGCACGATCTTAAATAAGTGTCTGCATTATAATTTAATATGTTGGATTTGTATTATACTTATATCGCTATCGTCTATATATTATAGAATTCCTTGTACAAATTTCGTAAGCTATTTTTTTGTTTGTGACGTTTCCTTCATTTTTTCGTGTGTGATCCTTGCCGTACATATGTTTTCGCTTTTACCCATATTGACTTTACAGTTGGCTAGATTTGTAATATCGCGCCAAAACAAGTAACCAAATCATGAAGTGATTGTTCACCCTCGGACATTTCCGGTTCCCGTCGCTCATCGGCAACACCGGCCTGGCAGCTGCCAGAAGAAAATAGTGGGGATAGCGACGGGCCGCTGAACACCAAAAATATCGGCGTGTAGACCATTACTGGGTTTAACATAACTAAATTGTTCTTTTTTCAATCCCGTCCTGATTTGAAACATACGTAATGGAAACATCGAACTACAGTTTGGCTTGATTAAATTTTCATTAACTGTTGTTGAAAGCGATTTATGTGGCTATCAAATGTGGATATAATTAGCCAACTTCAATAATTTCTTAACGATCAGCTGTGACATTTATCAGAAATGTAATCAAGCCAAACTGTAGAACGTTCTTTCATCTTTCGACTAAGTCCTCGCTTGTCAAAATCGGTGCAAAACTGAGCCCTGTACAGTAAATCCCGTAAAGCTCTAAATTTCGGTACTTCGTATCCCTCTTAAGAAAACAGTGGTAATTCTTGTCCCAGTATATTAATATAAGAAGCATACTTTCCTCGAATAATGTGTTAAGTACAAATAAATTATTGTTTAAGATGACGTGAACACATCTTTGAGATAATCGGTAATGAGTCACGTAGCAGTGGCTTTTAGAACTACGACGTAGGTTAGTAGGGTCTACATTACCGATTGCCAGGTCATTTGGCGAAAATCGGTAATGCGTCATCTAGTGGTTGCTCTACAAACTACGTCGCAAGCCGGTCTGAGCCTACCTGAAAAGCCCAGCGAAAGAAGACCCAGTAAAATATAACAATTTTGAATGATTAATCATATCCATTTTAACTCAAAGTTGGTAGCTAACTTCCGCTTCCACTTACGGGTGTGTCTAAGATACAACCACCAGGGATTTTTTTTWAAATCTAAGAGGCTTCGGGCTACCTCAAAACTAAAAATAACTAGGCTAGACAGATTTTATCGACTATATACGAATTTTATAGTGAATACACTATCCGATACACTGCCTTAGCAAATTGTTATAGTGTGTCTAAGTATAGAAAACGAACGTTGGTCCATTAATGTAAATAAAAATTAATTAGCAAATTGGCTTGGGATCACTTATCTGTACTACAAATTATTCAAACTTAAAGTGTGCATGGCAACATACATATTATACAAAAGGTTGGGGGTTGGACATTTCAACACGTTTTTATTAACTAACTGTCGTTTCTGCTTGTCCGCTCGGTTCGGTACAAATTTTGCAAGCAATTTTAAACTTCCTGATGAGGTAGAGATTTGAAATTTTAAATATAGTTTTTAACTGGATGATAATGCAATATTAACTTACTTTTTAGTAGTCTTTAATAATTAAAACAGCTCCTTCATGTAGACAACAAAACAATGAACATAACCTCAACTTTAGCAACATTGCTTCGCACCTAAAACTAATTTTCAACATCCGCTGGGTGAAAAATGTTGAAATTTAACAAATCTTTCTGGTTGTAGTTCCGGTTCTCGTCCGATCACAGAAACGTCCGTTCAGCAACGTCGGGTGCGGACAGTACTTGGATGGGTGACCGCTTGGGAACACCGCGTGCTATTGAGATACCTTTTTCAGTAAATATTTGTTAATGATAAGCAGGTGTAACAGATTTTTATTTCAGATATGATTAGAGAAGAAGGAACTGAAATAAACCAAAATTTTGCATATTCTCCGAAATCCCATAAAGATATTTAAAATCGATTGCAGACTTTCACACACAAACAAGACTAAAAACTGAAAAGCGTGCAGGAAATAATTATTCAAAAGAAATAATTTTTAGTTTACCACGTTTTTAAAATGGTCTAAATAGTATAAAACAATTTCTCCCAGCCCTATACAAATTTATAACCCCACGCAATATCTATTTATGAATATATTAATGGCTACAAAAATTCTTGGGGCAGTTGCATCAGTTATCTATTGCTTGGTTAGCACGTGCTGTAATTAAAAACTGGATTAAAAATACGTGATCTGGAATATCTTTAGAATCAACTGCATTAGACCCGTAAGGCAAAAACCCATTAAGGCATATCTGACGGTTACGGATTTTCCCCAAACCTCGCATAATAACTTTCCGAAACACAATCCACTCAGAAACCTTGTGATTAATGTGATTTTTTTTCAAAATATATGTAGGTACGCATAAGGTTCCATTAAAGATTTAAAAATCTTCGATTTAAAAAATCACAAAGAGGAAAAGGGAGTGAAAACGATAGTTAACGTTGTACCTGACGTTACGAGGGGGTGAGGATGCTTGAACTGCAGAGGTGGGAGATCGTGAATGTGGGGACAACCGTCAGGTGCAAACAGTAGAAAGATGATAACCATATTCGCGGTTTAGATTAATTGGCATGTTTGGAAATTTCTGTCTTCTCGGAATTTTCGGGTTGTGAAAAAGAGGACTTTCGCTGACACGTTTGCTTTGTATCTTTTTGCTTTCTTTATAATTTTCAGTAAAAGAATATCTTATTTGGTTTTGGTAAATGAGACGTTTAGTGATAAAAACGGAATGCTGGTGCCATCATAGCTGCAAAAAAACATACGACTTATTTTGTGAATTTTGAAATAGCCCTTTACCTAGTTTTGAACCCACGAACCGCCACTGCTGGATACATCGCTTTAACTGGGTATAAAATCATTTTAATTTCTTTTTCTTCGTAGAATAAACAGGAACTCATTAAACATATATCAAGCGGAAATTAAATTCAGGCAAACCTCTTAATGTCTTGTTGAAATGTGCTTCTTTGTATATGACTGTCTAAAAGGGGAAGCATGTTCCTGTGGCGAGTAAAAGAGGAATGATTTTATTCGAGGCAAACGTGTAGCATATATGGTATATTAATAATTGATTAATGGAAAAAGCTGAACAATGTAAAACAGACAGCACTAATTATGCTTTAACTTTGGTGCTAAACCATAGGATTAGGTAATCAAAACAAAACTTGCTGCAAAATTCTTGCCTTGAAAAGACGTGTGCGTCAAGAAGGTCTCGATCCAATTTGACTATTTGCACAATTTTTGATAATAAAACTTTGATTGTTGTAATCATGTACGTCAAAAATTTACATTATTTTCGGACCCGGAAATTCTCCCTAATTACAGCTTATTGCAGTTACATATGTTTATTCGAATGACGTTATTAGCATATGATGTTCCATATCTGCCATTTTATTAAATTTTTAATAGGCCTCTCAATTCGCATATTAACATGTTAGCGCATGTGTTTTCACAAAAATATAAGTACAAGCAAGCGTCATTTAAAAATGCTTATGTTTTCATTTCGTGATGCTCGAACTGAGCTGTTTAGAAATTATCAAATAGAGCGAATTCGAGCCCCCGAAAAATGCCTCCTATCAAAATAAATTAAACGATTGAATGCAATGAATTCTCGTGATTTCCTCCAGGTTGGACAACAACGGCTCATTTAAAAGCTTACGTTCAGCAATAAACATTTCGAAGCCTTCTTTACAGGGAAAGCGTCTGTATTCGATAGAATTTGTCCGCGACATCAAAGCAAGTCATCATTGACAGGTTATGCTAGTGGTAATCAATAAATCACATCCTTTGCACGCCGCCTTCGCCTACAAATCATAAGCGACTGAATCTTACTTTATATGACACATGCGTTTTCGATATGATTTTAAATTGTTGACTTTAAGCACTTTTCAAATAACAATAATAATAATAATAATAATAATAATAATAATAATAATAATAATAACAGCAATGTCTCAAGTTCTCAATGTAGAGCTTTTCTACCTCTAAAAGTAAAGGCACCAGAAGCCGCACTAATTATAAGGACCAGAGCCTGTATGTAAGTATAATGTATAATTCATGTCAGTAGGTACGTACGTATAACTAGTACAAAATACCCAATGGTTGTTGTATTTAGTAGATGTTAGATTAATTGATGATACACGAGTATAAAGCAAAAAACTGAAACTATTATACATGTCCAAGGCATTTTTGAGAAACACAATTACATCTTCCGTAACGATAACTGAGAATATGAGAATTGATACAGTAAGTAACAGACTATAATAAAACCCTGTGGGAATACAAAACTTTTTAGTAGAGCAAAATTATTAGTTTTTTGCCAGGTATCTATAGAAAATTAATTAATTAATTAATGTGGAAAACAACTGGTCAAATTATTTAAGGCTTCAAAACATTAGTCTAGCAGTAACGTTAACCAGCCATCTTAGCCGCAGAGACGGTTACAGAACGAACCAAAACCAGGGCGATATTACCATTTATAAAGAAACATAAACCACACTGGAAATCAATCATTATTCCAGTCATGACGTATGGAGTAAAAAATACCGCAACAAGAAAGGCAAATAGGAAAAGCTTGAGAAAGTTATTGTACGACTTCCAGCTAAGCCAATAAAAAAATCAACAGCAACACTCCTAGATGGCAGAACGATCATAAAGAGAATAGAGGCATACGTAATGAACTATTGGGAACACATCCAAAGGAGAGAAGTAGACCACATATTAAGAAAGGCCTAGGAGCTAAGCGTAGACAAACTAAAAAAAGATAGACCGTGCTATACATCGAAAACAACTATTGAAAGGATCGTTCAGAAATCAGGGAAGAATGTAGAACAATGGTTAGAAATGGCAAATAACAACGAAGAATCCCTCAGGTTATACGACATACCAGAAACCAGTGACTCTGAAATGGACCAATGATGCCAACAACACCAAGAAAACATTCAAATAAAATTAATGTACTTATATAACCTTCCCGCTCCAATCCCTATATGTCCTTAACATGCACTATGCAGTCGCACTACTAGCATAATAAATGAGCTTTTATACCTTTTAGCCAGTTGCAATTACCCATAAGACGGTTCAATGTATTTGTTGTTAATAATTTATCAAAAATTTTTGGCTTGTATACGGCTACTAACTTTCTATTAATCATTTTACGTGAAGGTGTCATCAATGCTGTTGAGAACCTAATTTTCTACAATTCTTGGTTGAAAATTTTTGTACTACTAGATGATATCGCTAAGAACAGMTCGCCCCTTAGTMTCAAGATGGCGGCCACAAAGGGTATCATCACGGGCAACAGATTGAAACATTAAAAGTAGTGCTTACCCAAAATCAAAATGCTTAGCCAAATTATTATTTGAATGCACTACTGAGAATGTAAACATTTCAAGTTACGCCATAGTGAATCAATTTGGAAAGCATGGAAAAATGGTAGTGATAGTGAGATATGATCCCATTAAGTAATAAGACAGTGTTTGTTAACACACATTAATCGATCAAAAACAAACAGGAAAATCGGACTAATATTGGTTTTTGTTTTTTTATGAAAAATAAATAGAGGCCCCTGTATTAGCCATGTAACTGAAATAGTATTGTTTTGCCAAGTATATAATAAAAAGGCACATATTGCTGAAACCCATTACGTGTTAAAAATACAGAAGTAAAAGTCTAAGTTTAAAATACAAACCGCTGTTTTTCCTTTTAAAGGAAATTAGCCGGAACTGGCAACAATGACGTTTACTTTTTATGGCCTCGTAAACGAGCAACGTATTTTTCCACCCTTTAAACTTAGAGACAAAAAGTAAATGTCATTACCGCGCTATTGTTCTTAATAATTAGAACATTTCGAGCCGTTTCAGCAGAACAAAGGGCATCGATGTGTCTAATTTGTTTGTTCTGGGGCAGCGTTCGAAAATAGGGAGGAAATGAGTGCTGAACACCGAAATTTGCTTCTGGCTATGTATATCACGTTGTTTTCTTTTCTTTTCAGCATGTTCGGTGTCGGTGGGTGTGTGGACGCTCGTGGCAATCTCCGTGGAGCGCTACTACGCAATTTGCCATCCACTCCGCTCCCTACGGTGGCAAACCCTCAACCACGCGTACAAACTAATTTTGGCTATATGGCTAGGAAGCTTGGTGTGTATGACACCGATAGCGGTGCTAAGCCAACTTAAGCCCACTAATCAAGGTAAGGCCACGTTACGTATCATCTTGCTTTCAAAGGGAATCGTGTAAGCTGTGTAATGCTTTACGAGCATAGTGACCGGACTGCAGAGCCGGCTCAACCACAACAGTAAAGTAGCCCGAAGTGCATCAGGGGTGAAATAAAAATATTTTTCACTTTTCGATATCTTAACCCTTTCAGACCCCATGTCCATTGCAGTGGACATTGATTTTGATCAGTGCGTACAAATATACACCAAACAAATTTAATTACCTTCATGTATAGTATTGTATTGGGAATGGACATTGTGTCATTTGTTCATTAATTTCCCCACATTTACCACTTCTGTATCTAAATAGTCCAAAAATAAAACAAAACATTTTTTCACAAAAAATAAAAATTCTTCTCTGAAAGGGTTAGATTCAGGCGATCGCTACGCAGTGGCTTAAGACGTTGGCCACGTCTATCAAGTTAATAATAATAATAATAATAATAATAATAATAATAATAATAATAATAATCTTTATTTAACGCCCTCAAGCAATTTACAAAATATCTAAACATATAATATACAATAAAAAATGAATCAAGAAGTAACTACTACAAAACATGGAGAAAAGGAGTTTAAAATTTTAGAACTCGTTTTAAATCTGCTTTAAATTTGCAATTTTTAGAAAAAAGATCTAGGTTATTACAGAAAAGATTAACACTTAGACTACATCTATCCCTTAGGCAGTTGCAACCATACAACGTTCTGTGGGTAGAAACCTGCAGTAACGGAGTGTTGCGAACTATACGCTGAGGTACATGCAGTAAAAACATTTCCACAAGTTCCATACAGTTACACTGCCCACTGAGAACCTTTTGAGTAAAGCAAATGTCGAAATAAGTGCGCCGAGTTGATAAAAAATGAAGACCAAAATAGTTCAAAAAATAAGAGTACAACTCGCTACTGAAGGTAATTTTAGACTTATAACATAAGCATTTTACAAATTTTTTTTGAACATTTTCCAATCTAGTTACTTGAAATTCAAAATAAAGTTAAACTACAGTAATCTACAATGCTACGTACAAGACTAGAATATAAAACTATTAAGGAACGAATGCTTACAAAGTCTTTTGTTGACCTTTTTAAGAATCCTAACATTTTACTGGCTTTGGATACGATGCTATCAATATGGTAATTAAATTTTAATTTGGAGTCAACAATTACCCCAAGGTCTCTGATAAACTGCACATTCTCCAACCGTACGCATTTAAAAAGTATGGATAAACAGTGATAATGCTCTTCCTGCAGAAACAGATTGATTTACACTTATCTGGGTTTAAATCAAGGCCGCTCCTAACACACCACCTATAAGTACGATCCAAATCACTTTGAAAATTGGCATGGTCATTATAACATTTAATATTTAAGAAAATTTTTAGATCGTCAGCAAATAGCAGAAATTTTGAAAATTGTATTTCATCTTTAATATCGTTTATGTATAACAAAAACAACAAAGGGCCTAAGTGGGATCCCTGAGGAACTCCTGACGTTGAATTAAAAGGATCTGACCTATAACCATTGATATTTAAGATGTGAGCACGATTAGTAAGGAATGATTCTATCCAAGACAAKAGCGGTCCACACAAACCGTACCCACCCAATTTACATACCAATCTTTCATGGTTGATACTATCAAAAGCTTTGCTGAAGTCAGTGTAAACAGCGTCAACCACAAAGCCCCTCTCTAAACAATTACAGATAAAATTTACGTATGAAAACAAATTAGTAACGGTTGATTTACCCGACAAAAACCCGTGCTGTTCAGCAATAATAGTTTCCTTAAAAATAAAAGATAATTTGGTAGTGACAAGTTTGTCAAGAATTTTAGGAATACATGACTGAATAGTAATCAGTCGATAGTTTGTCACATCAGACCTATCCCCCTTTTTAAAAATAGGAATAGAATAACACATTTTCCAATAGTCTGGAAAGTTGCCTTGAGAAAGTGAAATATTATAGATTATAAAAAGGGGGAATGCTAAAGATTCAGCACAACTTTTAATAAAAATAGGAGGAATTAAATCAGGACCTGCCATACCATCAACCGCCACCTCTCTTAGACTTTTGTTAAGATCCTCAACAGAAATAAAAAGTTTGTTGTAAGAAACTGGGTTTTTAGTGATTTTTCTAAATCAGAATTATCCAAAGACATAAATGGCTTATAAGTAGAATCAAGGTAGCTTGCCAGAAGCGCAGCAATGTCAGCTCCATCTGATGCATGATTTTCTCCATGGTGCAAAAGACTAGGCACCGAATTACAGTTTTTATTTTTAGATTTAATATATTTCCAGAACAATTTGGTGTTATTAGGAATAGAATTTTCTACATTAGAAATATAATCGGAGTAAGCTTCCCGCACCATGATTTTGCATCGTTTTCTTAGTTCAACAAAGTCAGAATAATCTGCATCAGACTTAGATATTTTAAATTTGCGATGGATATGACGTTTACTTTTAATGAGTTTAATAATATCTTTGTTGAACCAAGAAGGAAAATTTGATTTGTTATTTATTCGTTTAGTTACACAACGCTCCATAATATCTTTCAAAATAAAATAGAAATGATCAACACATTGCTTAATATCGTTACTGTCATACTGGATGCTCCAATCGACGCTACATAATAACCAATTTAAGGCATCATAATTTGCATTCTTAAAGTCGTAAAAATAGTATGTGGGGGTTTTTAGTTCATTGTATTTAAAGTAATTAATTTCTAAGGGTGGATGAAAAATATCACAGTTTATAGGAGGTAAACATTCAGTAACAACTATATAAGTTCGATCCCACTTTGTTATTTGAGGAGCTACAAAGTAGATTAGATGGACACAAAGTTGCCAAATTTGATACACAACAATAATTCGTTCGTTCAAATTTAAGTTATCTGCAACAGATTTTGAAATTCAAAAAATTAAAATATGCATTTTCAAATCGCTTGTAATTTTTTGTTCGAACCTTTTTTTGCAAACCTGAAAAACATTCTTAGGGCTTATTTCTAAATAGTTTCATAATTCACATACAATTTTTTTCTGCGACATTTCGGAAGCTTCTAACCATCATCAATTTTATGTTTTTCTTATGGAGTATAATTTCACTTCCGACATTCAACGATGTTTAGTATTTTACCAACGCATGACATTTAACATCTACCAAGAAAGATGTTTGTTAACAGATTAGTTGACATTGCCGTAGTTTGCTATGGTTTAACCAACGGTTTTATTTTTGTTCTTTCCGTTTTGTATTACAATTTGTATTTGAAAATTAAATTTACCTATTGAAGAAAAAGTTGACGTGACAAACATTTAATTCAAAAATACATACTTAACTAGGTTCCGCTGAAAGTCTTATAAGCCAACCACATAAAGAACGAGTTTAGATTCGGAAATACCCTAGTTTTGAGTAAAAGCAAATTAATATCTATTTTCTTACTGACTGACTTTTATTAACTCTATTTTTTACACCGCCTACCATATCAATCTTACAAACATAACATCAAGTACGCTGTAACTAGCAACATCACCCGCGTGCGCGAACTCCCGTCATCAACAATGACAATATTATGCAGTTACTGCACTTAAACTGCATGTTCGAATAATTTGCCTTAATTCGGCAATGTTGTTTTGCTTAGTTCATAAACTTTAGCTTTAACACTCCCTCAACAAAAAAACTAGTCAAGAAACTCAAATCTGGCGAGCAAGCTTGCAATGTTAGAGGTACCTGATTCAGTGAAAATCGAGGCGAAAATCTGACTAACCACACATTTTAATTTTTTCTTTTAAATATTCCACAATTAGTACACTATGCTTTGCCCATTGCTGATTTAAGCTAGTTTTTTTAATAGAGCTCATAGGTATTCGATCTGCATAAAAAGGCGATTTTTTAATTTAACGCTCTATTTTGATATATGGATCTGTGACTAGTTTTGGATAAAGAACATTCCCCATTCACATAATCATAAATGCGCGTCAGTAACAAGTAGGCCAGAGGTAAAATAATGCACACCATCCACAAAACAGCAACGAAAGTCAAAAATACTCATAAAAGTATAAAATTTAGATAATAGGGCTAAAAAGTTATTTTTATATTATTATGTTATAGGTATTGGAGTAGTTAGCAAGTTAAAAACTGTGTGAAATATAAATGAAATTTAATTTAAAAGGTTATTGAATGTATTATTTGTTGAGGGGGTTCGTGCATTCAATGACAACTCTGCATTATTTTGTTGTACGATATAACTTTCAATATTTTCCAGTACAGCAAGTAATTTTCTGACTTGATGCAACAATTTTACTCCCGTTGTCCTACTAAAACCATGACTATTCCATGAAAAATTTAATTCAATTCAAATGTTGATATTCCTTTTTTTATACTCAGCCTGTTCTTTTATTCTAATATTTAGAACAAAGTTGTAGAAAACAGGCCAACGCAATGGGTTGAATTCTAAGCAATCTAAGATAACTTACACTGAGTGCCTGTATAAGAAATTAAATTAATGCCAACCTACATGTTGTAAAACACGTTGGCGTAGATTATTGTTATTGTTTAATATCAAATTTGTATTACACTAATATACACTAATAATTACACTAATATAATAATATATAATTTCAAAAAATAAGTTTTGTATGATTACGTTCTATCTATGTAGGGTGTCCCTGAACATGTGGGCAATATCTCGGGATCTGATAGCTGAGCTAAAAACATCACTATTTTACAGTATAACTTTTTTTGATATATCGTTCGCCTACTGAGATATTCACCCCTAAAGCTCCTTTGGAAAAAGTGGTTTCTCCGAAATATCTTTTATACCGCTTGATATAATTTGATGAAATTTTCGCCATTAATATTTAAAATGGAGGCGGTTAGAATAGTGCAGACACAGTTTTTGTAATTGCACGGGGAAGTTGGGGGTAAACTACCCTTCACCGTTTTTTTCTCTTAATTTTAAGGCGGGTAAGATTTTTTCCCCGAAATAGGCGTTTTTCAATTCTCCCAAACTTAAGAAGAAATAAAGGTACTCTTTATTCATTACCCTAAAGTTAACCGTTTTCGAGAAAAATGTACTTGAATAACATGGTTATAATTATTGTATTTATTAAATAATTACATAATAACATTACGAAGAACACTTAAAAACTACATGGAGCTACAAAAAAAAAATTAAGAAACTTCAACATGAGCTCCTCCAACTTCAATGCATTTTCGGGCCCGACGGATTAAAGACTGCCGGATTCTCCAAAACACGGCAGCGTTATTACGTATTTTATCACAGTAAAATACTATACGTTCTATTAGATTATCCCTCGTTTCTACAGGAGTAGAGTAAACTAAGTTTTTCAGGTGCCCCCACAAATAGAAATCGAGAGGGTTAAAATCTGGCGATCGAGGAGGCCAAGCAACAGGTCCTCCTCGACCTATCCATCGATTTGGATACGCATTATTTAAAAATTGTCGCACAGCAATACTAAAGTGGGGTGGTGCGCCATCATGCATGAACCACATGTTTCTTCTGGTTGCTAATGGAACGTCTTCTAAAAGCTGTTGTAAGTTATTTTGAAGGAACTGCAAATAGAGTTCCCCATTTAATCTTGGAGGTAGCACATATGGTCCTATTAAATGGTCCCCTATGATTCCCGCCCAAACATTAACAGACTGAAACTGGATCTGGTGTCTTGCAACCACTGTGGAATTAGGGTTTTCGTCCGCCCAAACATGTAAATTGTGTGAATTTATTACACCGTTTTTCGTGAAACCAGCCTCATCTGAATAAAGAATCGAACTAATAAAATCCCTGTTATTTGTGTGCTGTTCTAAGACCCAATTTGAAAATTCCACTCTAGCAGGAAAATCTTCATGACTTAGAGCATGTACCTTTTGAACATGAAAAGAGTGCAGTAATTGCTCTTGAAAAATTCTGGAAATAGTGTTTTTGGACACATTGTGTTGCACCGCAAGTTTTCTAATACTATTGGTAGGATCCGCAGCCACGCTATCCAAAACGTTCTCCTCTAGGACCATTGTGCGTACTCTTCTTTGGACGCCACCGTTCAAGCTATCTTTTACAAATTTTCCTAATAATTACAAATTGATATAAACATGCCTTTATGGATAATTTTATGTCCCACCTGTCTCCCTTAAACGTCTATCAACCCGTTCAAAAGTTTTCCGATCAGGAATCCTACGGTCAGGAAATCGTTCTGCGTACAACCTCACAGCTTCTGTACTATTACCAAGGGCTAGACCATACACTAAATGCATGTCAGCATATTCAGGAAATGAATATTGCATTTTAAAATGATTGTTGGATAACATTCACACCAGGAAAATTAAATGGAGTGACAGCTAATAATATTTTTTAGCGCCTACTATAAAAATTAAATTGCTCGTGTGGACGCAAGTGAAAATGTGAACCATGTAATTCAACAGCATTTTTCTCGAAAACGGTTAACATTAGGGTAATGAATAAAGAGTACCTTTTTTTCTTCTTAAGTTTGATAGAATTGAAGAACGCCTATTTCGGGGAAAAAATCTCACCCGCCTTAAAATTAAGAGAAAAAAACGGTGAAGGGTAGTTTACCCCCAACTTCCCCGTGCAGTTACAAAAACTGTGTCTGCACTATTCTAACCGCCTGCATTATAAATATTAATGGCGAAAATTTCATCAAATTATATCAGGCGGTATAAAAGATATTTCGGAGAAACCAATTTTTTCAAAAGAGCTTTAGGGGTGAATATCTCAGTAGGCGGACGTTATATCAAAAAAAGTTATACTGTAAAATAGTGATGTTTTTAGCTCAGCTATCAGATCCCGAGATATTGCCCACATGTTCAGGGACACCCTGTATATGGTATATTATTATATGGTATATTCAGCGGAAGCTAGTCCTGTATTTTTTTGACGAGAATAGAGAATAGTACACTTCTTGCAATATATCAATTATTTCCTTGAATCGTGAAGCTCATTTTTGCAAGTTGTTTATCGTTGTACCCAACTATAACAATGCCTACTGTTCTAAACTAACAGGTGTCAACAAAAAACTGTTTGTGGATTTTAAATGCAACACGTTAGGAAAATATCAAGTGCTACATATTGTCTAGCTCAGAAAAAGGTTGTTTTTTTTTAATAACAAGAGCGAAGCAATTCTTTATCTCTTCAGTGCCCTCGCGCATCAAATACATGGAGAGAATGTCACACAACAAGTACGTCGTAAACATACAAGAGTAACAACTGTAAGTTATATAAGACAAAAAAACATCCAAAGATTCGAAGCAGTTTAGAAGAAACTGTAAAGGAAATAGTCAAAATATCAAGAAGCAGGACAACGAGAAGGAATCTTTTTACTCTTAAATGACCTAAAAAGAGATGGATTATGTGGAGGAGAAGAAATAATAGCCGCTACAGCAGATATAATAAATCAGAAATAAGTTCACACGTAAAAGTTTCGTTAATAATGTGTTCTAGTGTTGCAACCTTGTGTTCGTGTTGCGATCGTTATTGTCGTCTTACAGTGAAGTAGTTTCGTGTATCTAGCCCAAGTGTATAAAAGAAGCTGCACAATTCTGGTACAGAAACCGCCTACTCAGCACATTGGCTTATGAAACAAATATATGGGGAGAAGATTGTCCAGCACACATAAATCAGGCAAGAAAAATAAGAAACAATCTGTAAACCACTCCAGACAAAAAATGTGGAAGTTCGGCAGTAGCTTGGAAAAAACTGTTAAAGGTCTACGGCCAAAATAKAACTCAAAAGAATCCCAGCGCTCATAAACGACTTKAGGCTTCAGTTGGAGAGAAGAAATKTTAGAGAAAGAAAGAAGGAGTAAAATGAACCACTGTGATAGTGCGATAATTTTTGTGTAGAGACCAGTAAGACACGGAAATAAGCCCACGGCCGCAAGGAATCTCTAATATATAACACACATTCAAGAATAACCCCGTAGATCATCACTCATCTAGAAGCTAAAAACGTTAAAAATTTCTAACAGATGAAGTAACTACAATTCATTCTGGCTGTTTACTAAATTATAGTTCCTAAATATTGGCAGGTATCAAATGTAGTTTATTATTCACCACAAAACGTTAAATGATAAATAAACACGCCCAACTCCTTCACCGAAGATTTAAACTTTATATGTAGCTTGAAATACTTTTCGTCAGCATCGCTGGCGTCTTCAGAAGCAATGCGACTGGTCATTTTGCTTCTTTTTAATACCATGCTCGATTTCGATTCATTTAATGAAGTAAATAGCTACAACGAAGTACTTACTTGATTTGTTAGAAATGTCTAACATTTTTAGAGGCAACTCAGCTAAAAATAAAGACAAGTGACCGTTTTTTTTTGTTTTGAAGCTTACAGCATGCTTTTTTACATGCAATCTGGGTGTTTTACAGAATGAAAGGACAAAATTTTGCGGGATGACGAAGGTTGAAGAATACTGTTCTAATACAATGAAAGAACTCACTAAATTGTGATTATCAAAACAGAAACATTTGTTTCATCAATATTATACTTAAGACAGCGAACTGATCCATCTATCGAAGTCTTCTCTATTTTATTTTTTAAATATTATACTTGCTCCAACCACACCATATTCGCTTTTGATAAAAAAAATTGGCAAATAGTCTACTGTTATTGTGTTCTCATGCGATTGCCAATGATTATATTTATTATAGAAATAAAGAAGTCTAATATTGATACGGTCATTATAAATGTTGGTAGGTAACTAATTAGGAAACAATTTATGATAAAGTTGTTGAATAGGCGCTTCCATAGATAGTATCTAAAATAAATGAGTTGGTTTTATATGAAGTCTTAGGACTTTTAGCGCTGGAAGCACTGTGCTGCGAGATTTTTAATATTTTATAAAATTTACTTTAATTTTTTTAGATATTAAAGCAGTAAATGACCACTAAAACCAATAAACGACGTAATTTCCTAATGGGCAGAAAGTTGTAAAGTAGGTGTATGCATAAGTACCCTAAAGCGAACTCCGACGATTGGTATATTGGTTATAGTTTGAATGGAAATTGGTTCGACCTTATAATTAATGGTATTAGTTTCTGTTCTTCGTACCTGCGACCTATCCATTTATCTTAGTTTGCCGTATAGGCTTACGTGCGTGAGCTACTTCCGCACCTCACCAAAGTTATACGAGGAAACATGTAGCAGTGGAAACAATAATGAATATAAAGTCTTAGGAAATACGTTGATAAGAAAAATCATCATCTACCTTAAAGCAAAATATTATATCAGAAGTCCAAAAAATTCTTTAAATTTAGTCGCACTGACAAACATAACGTCGTAAAATGCCTCTTCTGTTATCGGTGATGTTAATATTATTCAACATCTATCACACTATATCTATAATAAATTTAATTGTTCCTAGCAGTGCTTTCCGATATCTAAATATTCCCATTGTACCTTATCAGAAGCCAGTAAATGATTTCAATCAGCACAAAATAACCTGCACTGTTCTAGAATTAGTTAGGAGGTGAAGATAACCTGCAAGACACGTACTGGTACTTGTTAGTTGACTGATAGAAACACGAGCCCCTTTACGTCCTCACTGTTATTAAAACACAATTATAAAGTCACTGTATGATCGACATGAGCGATATTTCACTAACGGTGGTTTTTTTGCTATGAGTCAAGAGTCGCTACCAATCACGATGATCCTCATTTCTGAGACATGGTAAAACGGTGACCGAATTTAGCACCAGTTTTGCCCCCTCCTCCACAAAAATTTGTCGCCTAAAATGTCGCTATTTTCCTAATATATGTATTATCCGACAGTATACGCGCTATGCCTGAAAACCGTTTACTTATATTTAAAGTTAATAATATAATAAGTATAGGGCGTCTATAAATGATTCATGCAATTTGCTGCCTCTCAGGAAACTGAACACGTCGTGTCATCTCTCGATTTTTGAATTATTTGATATATTTTAATATGAAAAAACGCATAGGAGTGTGTATTTTCAACATATTCTGTAGTGTGGGATAATCAACTTTAAGATTGCAGAAAGGTCACATTTCGGAGCTGTGGGGTGACATTGATCTACAATCTTCAGTGCTATCGCCGGGCATATTGTAGCTTGGCAGCAGTTAGAAAAAACAACACAAAGAATTCAAAAATTAACGTCGTCCGCGTTGCATGAATCATTTATAGAAGCCCTGTACATAATATTATCAGTGTCAGTGTTAATTGTTAATTCAGTTTAATAGCTTGTGGCTAAAATGATTATTGCTTCTTTGGCCAACAGCAGATGATTAAACCAAGTTCTAATTTTCAGAAAGATTTTTATTACATTTAACCTACTACGTAATTGTAGTGATTACTATCACTAGCTAAAATCACGGTGACAACACCATCACGATTCTCACAGTGATTAGCTGTTTAGCTCATCTTTACTGTATAAAATAAAATAAATAAATGCCTATGCCCTCTATCTATCATCATCTACGATGATGAGAAAGCCGCCTATCGCCTAACAGCCTTCAAAGAAACTACTTCCCAAAAAAAGTAATCTGTAGTCTGTCAATTCGGCAAACACCTGCATACTTACCAGAAACTAGAAACACAATAAGTATCTATGCTATGCTGACGCCTGCACCTCAACCATTATTTCACCATTACATATCTTTGGTATATAGGCATAAAACGTTGTACTGAGGGGCTTTAAAAACAATGAAACAAATCGGTCTGTAATAATAATTCCTTTTAATTCTATTATAATTTTATTTGCAATATTGTATATATGTACACATTCCTAAGCCTATTCTGTATCAAAACGTCCATACGAACACATATCCTACAAGTAATGTTTTAAGGATACGCGTAAACTAAATTCTCAAGTGACTATAACAAAAACGTAAACAATAATTTAACTCCCAACATCGTTTTCTGAATATTTAATATTTTGTTAATATATTGAAGTATCAGAAGTCAGATCAGAGTGAGATTTCTGACACCTTTTCTAATTTGGCTATTGAATAAGTTTTGACTGTTCAAATCATTTAAAACTAATAATACAACAAAATAATTTTCAGGATGTTGAATATCCAAAGCTTCTCAAACTTACACACTTCATCTACACATATTTGAATGACCATATTTCTTGGTTTGAGAGTTTCCAGGTACGATGAAATCCTCAAACTTCTTAAAAAAGACCATAATAATGCAAAATACAATATAGACCACGAAAACAGTAGTATACACGGTTAACATTTAAACATTATTGAAAATTACAACAAATGCGATGTACCTACATATATTGCGTGCGAGACGCTAAACATTCAGCTGGGATTTTATTCGCCGATGCGCAAAAGCTCATTCTTCCTGTAACCGAACTTAATTTTTAATTATGACTTTATTACTCGAGGATATTATTAAGATTTCTTACTACTCTCCTGGTATAACATATATGATTCTATGCGTAATCGATAAAGACGATTGCCTTATGATATGAGCCTAATATATGTAACTTACACATTGCTTATACCACTGGTATTTCATATAAATACTTTTATTTTTGTGTTACCATGTAGGTAAGCAGCTTCCTTATAAATAAATCACACAAGTACGAAATAAAATATCCATGAAAGTAAGTAAGCACTCATTCAAAATTGTCCTTTGCCATTTCCAAGTATGCGGCAATAAAGCTAGTAATATATTAAGCCATTTAAGGCAATTTTATGCCATAATCTAATAACAGAACCCACAAGTCCTATAAAATATGCTATAACCTCAACCTACAGTTTTATTGATCTTTTATGTCCACATAATTAAATCTTTCCCTATAAATGCTCTTTCATTCTTCTCCATACAAGTAACAAATACTTTATCTAATTTTGCACGCAGTTCACCGCTACTTTATGAATAGAGGCCATATTTTTTAAATTGTCACATAGACAAACAAACCGAGCAGGTACAGTAGCTTCATAAATTCAACATAAATTTATGACCTTGCCTTTTATACCGCCAGCTTGAATATAAAATACGTAACCCGTTAACGTGTTATTGTGTCATAAGTATTTCCTTGCACATCGATTTTTTTTCTCAGAATTTGGTCGTCGGTTCATATTTATCGAACATATTATCTTTTGATTGCAGGCAACCACAAATGCCGAGAAGACTGGCCTTCTTTAAATTATGAGAGAGCCTACACCTTATTTTTGGACGCAATCCTTCTAGTTATACCTCTGTTGGTTCTGGCCGTGACATATTCGCTAATCACGCAAACATTGTGTAAGGGCATGCGAACAGAAAAAGCTCTTAGAGATCACAGTGGTAAGTATTAACTTTTAAAATGGGATTTGCGCTAACTTAAAGTTAATAAAATTTGAAATATAGTCAAACTGCATACTTTTTTAGTATAACACTCGCTAGCAAAATAATTAAAGCAGAAAACACAGAATATTTCAATATTGCCTATTTATTACTATATCAGGTTGTCACAAATGGTGGAGGCGCCGGTTGTGGCTCTTATACATGATATCAGGACATTAGTAATATCCATCATAAGCTTATGTGTTTATCAATTAATAAAAGTCCATGTAACTAAGCTTTCTCAACTTTACTACGAAAAAAAAGCGTAAACTAGCAATTTTACTTTACAATTATTTTTATTCCAATTTTAACTATAAATACATTAATAACCGTGTAAAACGGGACACGTTTACTAGTTCTAAGCTATTCTTAGACAGACCCTGTGAACTATCCATTTACAAAGGAGAAGTATATCTTTCATACAATAGGATTAAGAGACAAACAAGAACTCAGTAACAAACTGCGTATTTGAAAAGTGACATCCAACCCTGGTAACATCTTGCATCTGTTTTTTACAAAATAGCTATTGATATAGCGCGGCCATAATGTGGAACATGTGATCAGCCTAATAAACAAGACGAATCCATAAAGTTAATTTACGTCCGAGATGCATGCAAAGTCCGATTGTTCAACCACTAGATTTGCTTTTTCATTACAATAAATTTTACCCCTACATAGCAAATGGCAACACTGCGCTTTCTTGTCATTTGTAACTTGCTAACCTGGGTTGACGTTATGCCAGCCAATAAAATAGCTTCATTTTCATGTTAGGAGTAGATTATAGTCCTAGGACAAAATAAGTTCTTTTTTTGCAGCCGCTAAACGGTAACTATAATGTTTACGGTGCAGTCGAACATACATATATTTATAGCAATAGGTTAGACATTTTTTTGCGATAATCACGCTCATAACAACAGTGTGGTAAAGGGTGAAATCATACATAGTGGTACATAATATAACCACGTATGCAAAACTATTGCGATTTAACCAAGTTTATTTAGTCCAAAGATAGAAAGTTAAAGTTCAAATTGATTTTTCGATATTATACTTTTTTTGAAATGGAATATTTGATATTAGATAGTTTCTAGGGCCAAGAAGATTTTGGCACCTGGTACCATCTACAGCATTTTAAGGAGCTTTCAAACTTTATTACTTTATTGTCGCTATCTGTATCTATTTTCTGAATGATTTTATCCAACTTTAATCGTAAAAAATTCGTGAATTTTGTAAAGTCCCTACCGGGCCATGAGCTCTGTAACTTATCGTACTTGTTACTTACTTCGCATATACTAAACTCAGTATCAACTTACCTGTACAGCGCTCTCCGCATGTATACACTATGATTTTTTTAAAACTTCACACCTTAAATAACTTTAGAGGAAAAATTTAAAATTTTGCAAAAACAGGTAAACTTTTGTTTGCAGGGGGACAACTTTTGAGATAAGTTTTTAATGGATAGCGCTTACCCTCTTAGCGGGGTAGATACCCCTTCAAAAATTTTAAATCAAACTACCCATCTTACGATAAATCATTTATAAGCTTATTACACAAGGAGTCTTGCCATGTAATTAGTTTTACCACGTTTAACTTATTGACGGGGTAATAGATTAATAGTGCCTACGAAACAGGTTGCTTATTAAATTGAATATTTTGGACTCTTTTCAACAAAATGTATTTTATTTTAGAGGGGAAATAAAATTTGTCCTTACGAGAACCCAAAATTTAAACAAACTTGTAAAAAATATGACACTTAATAAAACTCCCAGAATACTGAAAATTTTCTTTTAACATTATTATTAACATTAAAGTATTTATCACGTAATTTTTTAGAAAGTCCATGTTCACGAAAAAGAAAAATTATTTATTTGTAACTCCAAAAAAAAATTTTAAGTATTTATGGCATTTTGCTTAGGTGTAACAATTATTTTTAACAAGTTTTTTTAGGCTTAAGTAAGGACAATTTTTATTGTAACTGCAAGACAATAAATTTTGTTAAAAAAAGTCCAAAATATTCCATTTTATAAGCCACTTGCTACAATGCCTTTTTTGACCCACTACCCCGTCAATGGGTAAAAAATAGTAAAACTAATTACATGGCAAGACTCCTTGTGTAATAAGCTTTTAGATGATGTATCGTAAGATGGGTAGTTTCATTTAAAATTTTTGAAGGGGTATCTACCCCGCTAAGAGGGTAAGCGCTATCCATTAAAAACTTATCTCAAAAGTTGTCCCCCTGCAAACAAAAGTTTACCTGTTTG
The DNA here is from genome assembly GCA_025024175.1 of Rhyzopertha dominica. Lineage (NCBI taxonomy): Eukaryota > Metazoa > Arthropoda > Insecta > Coleoptera > Bostrichidae > Rhyzopertha > Rhyzopertha dominica. The sequence goes on from QCXZ01000041.1 coordinate 30,943,415, forward strand.
CAAAATTTTAAATTTTTCCTCTATTTAAAGTTATTTAAGGTGTGAAGTTTTCAAAAAATCATCCAGTATAAATGACTGTGGTTGTGGTATTAAAGTTTTGTAATAATTAAAATGTTTTCATTGTGTGTAATCAGCAGAGATGCATTTCAAGTTCAACTTATATTCAAATCGTAAATAAAATAAAAGCAGTTGGTTGCTTCACAAAATTTAATAATCAGCTTTTTCAAACCTTTCGGTACATCTTCAGCGTATCACGGCATGGATATCTTGATGCTCTGAAAAGTAGAAATAAATATTGAATTGAATGAGTGGATGCTATTAAAATCGTGTTATACACAGACACATTGTTTCTTTCAGACTGCAGCGTTTCCCAATTTTCCACATATTTCAACTGCCAGATAAATTCATGTGACATTAAAATCGAAAAACAAATAAATTTAGGCAACACATTTTAAGAGGCGAAGTATTAAGGAAACATATAAATTCGGACAAGCTCGAAACTGCCTTATATAAAAAAGCGCGCGAGCGCTGATGGCAATCAACTCAGATTTGAAAACGAATTAAGGAGATTTTAAGTCCTATTGAGTGTTTCGAGTGATTTTATATAGAGTTATAGTTTTGTGTATTTCATATCTAATGTGTGACAACTACCAAATTTTTAAATTTTTATTCCATGCATTCAGTAGATGTTAAACAAGAATACCATATTTAAAAAATAAAAACTAAGCAATATGCCTTAATAGTTTTTCTCCAGTAAATGCTCAAGACGTTATTCATTTACTATTTGCCAATTTTATCTTAAACGCATCTGAAACTTGTTTTGAACATTTTTTATTGCTTCAGCCTTAATTAACCAGCACTTAAATATTAATTGAACCCATCAACTTCTCAGTATTTGCTAATAGCGTTTCAAAGCTTTGGTCTTTACAGCCTCCATAAAAATCACAATAAATGTTGAATATGGGATATTGCATACATTTTTTAAACAAAAAATAACCGTTTCTTATAATACTATTAATCGATTAGTCCGAGCATCTTTACAAAAAGAATAAGAAAAATAAGCTTGATGAACTGAATTTATTCAAAATTGCAGGGTAGCACTGTATAAATATAATGCTTCTCGAACTTTGATAACTTTAAAAATTCATTAACGTTAAGAAATTGTTCCTCTTTGTAGCAAAAACAGTTTGAATGCATAAATACGAGTAAAATGTATTCGTAATAAAATTAAAAGAACAATTGCACCTTGTGGGATTACTACCTTCACCGGTTTTGCACCTTTTATTTCATGTTTACAGTACCTTCGGGATAAAAGACCTTGCACTTTACACGCTGTATCATCTACATTCATTCCCTTGATGTCCAGTAATCGTCTTGGGCTTATTTTGTTTACCAACGTAAATTCTGTTTCCCATAATTCCCCGAACAACAAAGATGTTCGCATGATGGAATGACTTTTCCCCAGTTTTATAGATAAACTCCCGAATTGCTGTCTAACTGACGTAATTTACTGGATACATAGTACATGCAGTAATATACAGAAGTATCAAGTTATATATGTTATGTTCCCCGCTCTAGACGATTGACGGATTTTCTCTATAGATGGTATCGTGTTTCCAATAAGAAAGCTTTCAGCGAAGCCATCGTCCTCATGGTTTGATCCTTGATCTGGCATTTTCACGACCGTATCTTATTTATAATATCTTTATTTTATTTTCATGTTTTTGGCGTCTTTCTGTTTGGCATGCGTAAGACAAGTTTCATCATCGATGGACTTCGAAACTAGTACAATCAAGAGCACGTATAACAATACGTTATCAAATACACAGCAGCTGTATGAACTAAAATGTAATCCAAAAAAAGTCTGTAAATTTAAAGTAACCATGCAATGCGCGTCTCCTCGTCCCCGCGTGTCAACTTTTCAACGCATTAAATTAAAAGGTTAGGATAAAACGTAAAATGGTAGAACAATTATTTCCTTTTACGCATGATAACTTTTTCTCAAAGTCCAAGATGGCGCCAGAGTTAACATCAATTCAACAATTTTAAATAGAATACCTCATTTAAAGACACTTTCATTATCCACATAATCACGTGTAGTAAATAGAAATTGGATAATGGATTCCAAAGTATGAGAGTTACTAACGTGACAATAGCGCGTTTTCAGACTAAAATTTTCATTGTCCTATTCTCATTTACTAAACACAATTATTTGTTGACGTGGATACGTCCTACATCGCGCACTTTGGGGATCATTTTTTTAAAAATTCCTATCTAGTCATCTAGCGCTGGCTTTATGGCCAACAACGTAGGTTGCTACGATCTGTAAGTACGGAGAGTTATTTCACGAAAATCGGTGAGCGCCATCCGGCGGTGACTGTACTAACTACTAGTTACTACATAWTTCACCAGGTACCTAAGATACACGTGTCGACATCAAAGACACGGCAACCGGCAAACCAAAACTTTTTTAAATAATGAAAGTGGCTGTCAAATGAGGTGTAGCAAAAACAGCCTTGCTATATAGAATTTTTTAGTTTGTGAACACTTTGCTACCATTCTTTATATTGATAAAACATATATTTCAACGCACTTTATGTGCAGAGATAAAAATTTTGATTCCAACTGTCCCAAAATATGAGTGTCCTTCACGATACTTCCTAAAGAGCAGCCCAAAAGGTAAAGTATATAGTTCTCATCTACAGGGTTTCTATAAATGTCTCGTGCATCCAGGTTATCTTTGATTTGTTCATTCATTGTTCCGCTTTTTATTAATTTAAGGTGGCCAAGCTCCAATAAGCACAGTATACTGCAACCGTATACACAATATTCACCTAATTTTTAACATAATTGGATTTTAATTATCCAAGAAAACCCTACAACATAAGTATGTTAAAAATGTTCACCATCATTTTCTATTCCATATTAAAACATCAAATAATTCAACAGTTCACATATGTATGACAACTATCTGTCAAGTCGATAGTTATCTTCACTTTCTTGACTGGCTGCAAATTGTTTTTACTCATAATTTGCATAAATGCATAGTGACATGAAACAGTTATAGAACTCCTGCATATGAAAATTGCACAATTACCTAAATATTTCAGTTAATTCTGCATCACTATGTAAGAGGTAACTGTCGGTTTGAGCGGTCATTTTATTCAATTCAAAGTTTAATACAGCAGATCGTTTCATAAGCATCTTATTATCCAACTCTATTTTTCTACAAACACAAAACTATGCTCCGTTTGAATACAAAATAACGAAAAGAACATCGCCTTCAACATCATTTACTGAACAAATGCAATTTAACTTCCATTTCCTACGTGTTCTTACCTGATCCAACTTAAACATGAACGCTTGATACGTTTTCCGCACTCGTTGCTCGACATGCATAAGCCAAAGGTCTACATTCTGTCTACATAGTATTCCCAGTGCCGCTTCCCGTACCACCTTTGCCTTTCTAAGCCTGTACTAGAAAATTTGGATTCCGCTTCACGATATTTTTACATTCTTGTTTCTCGTAAATTTCGCAATTTATTTGAATCTATATATCGATATCGTTGGCAGCAATATAGTGCTGCAAATATTTTGAAACAAAATACAAAATTAGTGACCAAGCCTTGAACCAAGAAATTATTAGTTATAACCGTTATACCAGCGTTTTAGGATGTTTTCCTTTAATGAGTCTCATTGAATAAAAGTCTTAATGCCGTATAAAACTTACAAAGATCTACAAAAGTGTCCTTTAACGATCACATCAATAGATTTAATAATCAACAATATGTGTAATATGAGTAACTCGTTGCCTTACATTTAAATTATTAGTGATAAATGTTAGTATTTCTCTTAAAAGTCATTTTAATATTTTATAAGTAGTTAAAACAAGTCTTCAGCACGGTACTTTCTGTTTCAAGTATCTTATTGATTGCATTACAAAAGTGTTCCATTCACATCCATATCTATAATTAAAATTAATATATAATAGCTTACTACTCTTAAAATCGGATGCTTATGAAATAACTATTTTTTTTCATTTGCACCATGCTGTATGTGCCACCTATCAGAAAAAAACTGAGTTGCCAGAGCCACCTAGCCTTCCTCAAGAAAAGTTACGTGAAACAGGGTACAATGTTGCCACCGAATTTCTCGATTTCCGGAGTGAATAATGACAGACTGAATAAATGGGTTTGTCGATTGTTACGTTTTCATTATAACTTCCAAGTCCTTAGCGTTCATCTTATCTCCTGGAAAACCTACCATAGTCTCGGATCTGAGATTCAACCAGATCATGTTTTTTCTTCCTTTCCCTAGGTTGAAACGGAGAAATTCGCTTAACAGATATCCCATCGTAATTTGCGTTATTAAATGTTGTTATCAGCATTGCTCCAATTTTTATGACTATGTCGCTACAATTGTTATTAGGTCTATAAGTCTTACTAATATTGATTACTGCTTAATTAAACTTATGAATTGGCTTGAACTATAGTTAATGTTAATTTAAATTCCTGTAAACTAGTGAAACAACTTTAATTAAGAATTACCTCCTTTCAGCTGATGGAATTATGAAAGTATACATCAACAGCCAAGGAAGCAGCACTACCAGATGGGAATGTCGCAACTCGACTCGCCAAAACCAGGGACTGAAGTATCTTCGCCAAAATTGGTCAAACAGCTCTTCCAGCACACTTGAAGGTGCTTATAGGCACAGCGCCACGCTTAGAAGAACAAACGCCGAAAGAAGCCTTCTAAACAAGAAGCGAGTCATTAAAATGTTGTTCGCTGTGGTACTTGAGTTTTTCATCTGCTGGGCACCACTCTATACTATTAACACCATCACCTTATTCGATCCTTCCATAGTATATAACAATCTAGGATACACTGCCATAACTTTCTTTCACTTATTGGCCTACACTTCTAGCTGTTGCAACCCAATCACTTACTGCTTTATGAACTGCGCGTTTAGAAAATCGTTTCTGAATTTGTTTAGATGTTTAAGAAAGTGCTCAGAAGAGAAGGGATTTGCTATGAATGGTAGCGAGATTCATATGGACACCAAATGGATAAATAAATGTACTGAGAATGGATGAACCGCCTTCCTGTAAAGACAAAATTCTGATTAGTCTGCAGTGATTTCCCTTTGGGATAGGCATTACTAATACCTGATAGAAAGTGGGTTTAGTGTTATTACTACGGCTCTATTTTTGCGGAAATGTACAGGAGAAACAATACCGTCAGGGTGCTATTGTCATTAGCTTATATGTAATCAAATTAATATGATCCACTAAAGTAGCTTGAAAATTGTCAGAAAACATGTATTGTAATAATTAAGAACTTTGTTAACTGTGTCAGACAAATGTGTCGTAATTGTTATAAAATTCATTGTATTTGGTTAGGCCGAGAACGAGAATGTTATCTATATAAAATGTAAATTTAATCAAGAAAAATAAGATCATTTTATCTGTTTGATACTGTGAAAAATTTGAATGGTAACTGATAAAAAAACTTTACATATGCGTTCTTAAAGTGTTTCTAAAATAATGTGATTATAAATCTAATACTTGTATTAAAATCATCCTCTCCTTCCCGTCCTTCATCAAAGTTAACTTTTGAACAAGCTAAGTTAAAAGGTTAGAATGAAACATGGATAAAATTTTAATGCAATTATATGTCGTATAACAGATAAGCACAAGATATTAAAACTTAGAACAACCTTTGCAATTACCTCGGTGACATTTCTGATATGAACATTAAAACTTAATTTATTATCAAAAGTTATACCTAGACCTAGATCTTTCACAGTTTGCGCCTCTCCAGCATTTTATTGATACTGTAAGAACAAAAAGTGACTAAACATATGAGTACCATATTGGAGAATTAGACAATCGTTTACACAGTAAATTTCTTAAACCAAGTCATCTGCAAATTTTTGACAATTCAATGCATCAACAATATCATTAATAAATAATAGGAATAATAATGGTCCAAGATTTGACCCCTGTGAAACACCAAGTTGAACAACAGTGCTACAAGCATAATTCTCCTGCGAGATAAGGGCGGCCCCGTAACCACCAGCGAGGCGACAGCATAGCCACTGCTGCAGGGCGCGGGCGCACGGCGCGGCGTGGTGGGCACATTACGACGATGGCGTCGACGTCAAGTTGACTTTAGCTAAGCGAGCGATATTACGGCGTATAATTTATTACTCCTGTTTAAAGTTATTGTTTTAAAAGTTAATAATAATAATAATTTCTGTTCTATGGCGAAGTTCAGTCTGCCGCAACCGTGAAGCAGCAGCAGCCTGCTCTCCCACACACACACGCACGCAGTAAAGCGAAATGTAGAGTCAATATAAAGACCGAGGCTTCTGCATACATCAAATACATTCAGCCTAGAACCAGAAATTCGTATTTCAAAGTTGGTTAGTTTGTCTTTATTGATCCTCCCACCGAATAACATTACCACAGGTTTATTAGGATTTAAACAAAGCGAGTCTAGACCAGACATATCACGTAATCTCTCCAGATGCTCGTATATTTTTTGAGAGCTAGGGCCTGTTCATTCACTTTGAAAGAATAATATATTTGAGAGTCATCTGCATAGAACTGTGCTTTACAGTATTTCAGGGCGCTAGGAAGAGTTGACGTATAAATTATAAACAAAAGCGGGCCCAAAATCAATCCCTGAGGCACACCCGACACTTTTACAGCCTGATAACGATCAGTGATGTAGCTCATTAGCAGAGACACGGCATTCACCCCAAAACCTACATAATCCAGCACACCCCTAAAAACCTCGTGATCAATAGTGTCAAAAGCTCTAGAGTAGTCCAACAATACCAATGCAGTTGTTTTGTTTTGATCCTACGCCATAATAACATCACTTGTCACAAAACTAATCCAGTTCGGAAACCTGACTGAAAACAAGAAATTATCTGCTGCTCCTCAACCTACCTCCACACCTGCCCTTCTATTACCCTTTACAAAATCTTCGATAAAGTTGGTAAAATACTTATAGATCTCAAATCCTTAAACTGTTTTGGACTGTTAATTTTAGGTACTGGCAAAATACATGCCCTCTTCCAGCAGGAGGGAAATGTGGAGCTAACTACGCAGGTATTAACGATGTGTGTGATTATTGGAAGCAAAAAGAGGAACACACAATTTAATAGTAGATATATTAATTCCATCAAAACTGGTTGCATTGGTCTTAATAGCTTCAATAGCTCTAAGAACATCTATTTCATCAACCTTTTTAAAAGAAAACTTGGAGAGGTACGGCTTTTTTTAGAAAAAGTTGTGCACATATTAATTAAATCACGTTTATCATCATCAAATGCAGGCAATGAAAGAAGACAAAAATTGTTTATTTTATCAGGATCTGCCAGATGTGCTGGCAAATCCATACTCTTGCCACCCTTAATGTTAAGCTTTTGAAGGTTAGACCACACATCTTGTACATTACCTTGATTAAAATAGGCACGCTCTCCGTCTTTACTGCTGTGTTAATTGTATTCCTAAGTTGCTTATACTCATTCCACTAACATATTATTTTGAGATAAACTTGCCTTAAATAAGGTCAACTTGATTCTTTTTGTTAACATATTCATCTGCGTAAAGCACGCTAAGGTAGTAGTGGTTTTTCTGGACGACCTCTCCTTTGGAATCCCCTGGTATCCTGATTGGGGTATAATAAGCTGAAAGTACGGCCTATCCTGTTTCCGCCGTCATTATAATGCTGTCGGCAACATTCCCTTGCTGTCCTGGTTGTCTCTCTCTTCAGCTTGGAAAATTCATCTTCCTATGGCCTTGTTGAACGCAAATCCAAAAAAAAGCTCAATTTCGTCTTCGTTTTTGTCATTCAGAAGCGTAGTGATCATATGCATCACAATTAAAACATTGTACAATTGCTGTCTGTCTGTTGGTGTGTATGAAGTATTCGGGTTCCGAATCCCTCTTTCTTGCATATTTAGCGGATTCATAACTTCTAACAGCGTATTTAAGTTATCGAATGTTCGTATCCGGCATTGGAATTGTGTATTCATATCTGCATGTGAGGTGGTGGCTACAGTAAGCTTTTTAGAGAATTGTGCTATGATGGACTAAAAGATGTTTTTAGGCTGCCGCAAGTGAAAAATTCACAAACTAAGTGGTAGTAGCGTTAACTGCACTACTAAAAGCTTCCACAGTGCAAAAGTGTAGACTGTAGAGGTTACCGCAAGCTTACTATACCAATAATTATTGTTATTTATTACCTTTGCAAGAAACGTGGAACCGTAAATTGTTGGAAATTAATTTTCTGACTATAATTTGATCTGCAACCATCAGTACAGTATATCGTGTTCACCGATGTTGAGTTATCGCCGTGCTTATTGTAGCTTGGCAGCAGTTACAAAAAGGCGGTACAAAGAATTCAGAAATCAACGCCCCCCACCTTGCATAAATCATTTATAGAAATCCTGTATTATAGTACCCCAATAGTCCGCCATTTTAGCACGAATTAGCGGCGGCAAATTTAAATGCTCATAAAGGAGATGAGAGAGGCAAGCAAACTATTAAACATAATCTTAAAACAGCTAAAGATTATAGAACTATCAGATATCAAGCTCTGATGACCAAAGCACGTTGCCGATTACTTAGGGAGAAGTCAAACGACACTGCTCTTTAAGATTTTTAATTTGGTTTCCTCTCCCATCTCCTGTCGCTATTTTGCCCTAAAAATGGTGGACTATTGTGGTACACTGTGATATACTTAATGACTGCAGTATGCAGTTCCAGCACCAGCAACAGCTCCCTCTGTGCCAGCAGCCAACACTCAAATTCACAACACTTTCAGCTCCATCTCTACCGTCTCCGTTGGAAGACAGAACGGAAATAAAAAACGATTTCAATTTAATGGTCTTTCTCTTGCTCTTTCACGTTCGAACCTGCCTTGAATACCCCAAATTCACACACTTCGGCTTTGGTGGACGCCTCATAGGTGTACCACTGCCTTGCCTTGATTCTTCACTCTACTGTACCTCGTACAGCAAGCTTGCGATGCATCCTTTCACAACCTGCGTTTCACACACGTGTCTGGTGCACGTGCTAATCCCCATCTGGTATACCGGTATACCTTGTGCTCTCTGCCCCACCCCTGAAGCTCTAAGACGCCTTTTTGTACCCGGGATGTTCTTTTAGCTGGAATGAAACGCAACTTTTACTTTTTATAACTTTTATCGCAAAAAGGAACACGCCCTCACGCACACGTACTTATAATACATACATCGCTTACAGAACCATCTTTCAAGTTAACTTGCTAATTTCATACTCAACTTGGTACCAACACAGTGAGGAAAAACTAGGGATGTCAACTAAAATGTAAAATTCAATTTCAATACGTATCAAAATTAAGGTATGCATATAAATTAAACTGATTTTAAAAAAATTCTGATATATTGAAATTATACATACATAAATATACAAGCAGGGTCTACAAACTATCATATACTAGAGTCCCCTTTTTCAGAAATTATAGAACCTGAGCGGCGTCTACCAAAACATGTCTTATAGTCGTCGTCATCTTCAAGATCCATGTAATTTTCGATGAAAGCAAGCGATTCGGGCGGTAACATTTCTTTCCGGCCAGAACATAGTCTATAGAACAAATAGTATCCGACAAGCTGCAAAAAATATATCATTTTATTATTATTTTCTGCCTACAACTTACAGAAGCAAAAAACAAAGCGAGGTAGAATAATTTATCGTGATGTTGGCACAACATTGTCTCAACGCAGCTCCTCGGCTCCTCTCTTTGTACGAGGTATCCCAAACCTAACCATTTTACCTGTAATTATTAGTTCGTATTAATTCATCTTGTAAGCTGGGGGTGTACTTTTCTAGAGTTCAGTTTATAAAGGTACAAATCTCTTGTTTAGTCCACTTACAGCAGCCTCCCAAAATGTGTCTGGTTCCACCTCTTCTTTTCCAAATATGCACTCTGCGACATCATCCACCTACAATATTTATACCATTGCTTTGCCATTTATTGATCGGCTTGTTAATATAAATACCTTCTTACGTATTACATTTAATGTTCCACAAAATAAACAGGGTGAATCCTCCGGATCAGTTTCCGTTTCTGCATTGCTTTCAAAAAAATCCAGAAAATAGTTTAACCAGCTTGGTAAATGTGATAAGCAAGCATCATCTGTGTGACCTGGTTACTAAGAACCAAAAACGTACTAATGCACTTCATTTTACCTTTCTCGTTGCATGCTGATTCCATAATGCTTCCAAATGCTCCAAGAAATGTACCATATATCAGTATCAGAAATATAGCTTTAATAAAATGTTGCATTATATGAGTGTAAATGAGATTATACTGACATTTGACTGACTTGTCATTTTGAGATGAAATATGTATTCATGACATAAAGTAAAGCTGCAACAGCATCGATATATCTCCGGGTTTTTGTCTAACGAATAACAATTGCGTGGTAACTGCTTGCACTATACAGAGTGATTCACTCAACACGAATGGGTCTATAAGTGTCTAAGTTAAAATTGACAAAATGGTTCAAATGAAACTTATCCAGAATTAAGAGCTTAGCAGATTAAATATATTTACAAAAGATAGAGGACTTCAGGTTATACGCGTGGGCACCAAATTCGTTATTTTAAATAAAACACCCCATATATTATAGCATTTTTGGATTTGTAGTAAAAAATAAATTAATTAATTTTATATTAGGCCTTAGTCCAGCGTTCGCGAGCTATTTAACATTTTTTGTTGAAAATTAATAGGTAGTCACTTGCAGATATTAAACTGATAAATCAATTTTAATTTAAAAAACATATATGAATCCTAACTTTTACTAATTCAAACAAGAATTACTGTTTATAGTGATACCAGGTTATCAATATTTGTTACTGGTATTGCGAGATATTTAGGTTTTTCTTGAAATATTGAATATTTTGTTCTATAATGTTAGACAGTTTCTTTGGTAAATAAAAACTAATCAATTAATATCAGAAAGAAATGTTCAGTTATAAGTAGAAAAGGAGGTGGTAGAGTACCTAAAAAGTACCCGCAGACATGTTGATAAATAAAGTAATAMGATGTGTTCCTATGTAAAAGAATTTGTTGCTTTTATATGGTTATTTTAGTTTCGGTTTTGGCCGAAACTGAAATTAAGATGCAAATTTGCTTTTGGCAAAAAAGTTGATTTCGGCCGGACACTACTTTAGGGTAGGTACAGCAACAAACTAKGGTTTATATTATTAATTATTATTTATGGCAACGTTGGCATAATACCCCGACATAACGCAGTTAATATGGAAAGCATGCTATCAATTCGACCTATAGGAAATCATGTATGTATTATGGTGCGAGCTATCGTTTTGCTTATTGCAACTACAAGGATATAAAGAAATAAGAATGACGAGATATACTGATATACAGTTTGGATTCTTTCATAAGTTTAGTAACATCGTACATCCCCATCGTAAAACCGTAACTACAATCGTCTTCGACACGCTTGAAGCTAGTCGGAACCGGATTCTAATATTTCAAACGCAGTGTTTCATTCCAATAAGTAATAAAAAAACATCCGATAGTGTCTTTCACAAATGAACCTTTCACACTGAACAAAACAGAAGCAGAATTATTTAATTACGTCCGGCAATTCATTTTATTGGTTTTGTGTTGCTATTGCACTGCCATAGCTTTGGAAGTAAACTTTTTGTAATTGCTCGGCATATAAAAAAATAAAACTTAAAAGATTGAGAGATTGAGGAGGCCATGGAACTGGTCCGTTTCTTCCAATCCAGAGCTGGGAGAAAATTCATTTAAATAATTTGGCACTTCATGTTATAGGGTGGTGTTCCGTCTTCGTGAAACCACCTAAGCATTATGCGAGACTAAATTAAGTTAATCCAACTCATCTTAGAATTCGTCCTGGGGGAAACTGAGATAAACGTGCATCAGTTAAAGACTCGTCAAGGATAGGTGGACCAATTGACCCCTCAGGACGCTACACCATATATACATTAAACCCAAATTTCAATGGAGGCATCAGCTGTTTAACAGGATGAAGGTATTCCTGCTCCAAATGTGTTGGTTATGCCTCTTAAACATATTGCAGTTTGTCAATCGTGAATTGGAGATCGGCTGTATACATATTCTTAAACCGTATAATATGCAGAATTCTATGCATCTATCGCAGTCACCAGTCATTTTGTGACATTGAAAATTTGTATGCATAAAATGTACATTCGCACAACAGTGTGTTGCAATCACTGATCTCTAAATAACTGGATGTCACTTACATACCAAAATGCATGTAAATTAATTGACAGATGTAAGCCGCCTTAGCGCTTCTAGCCGCTAGTCATTGTATTAAAATTTTGACAAAGGTTCGCTTCTGCGATAGATATGACGTTAACAATTCACGTTAAAATCGTGAACCTTTATAAAAGCACTGATCTCTAATTAACTGGATGTCGCATAAGTCATTCAAAACTGTGATGAGTAGCCACCATGCCGCTGGTACTCGTACTACCAATTTAACGGCGCGTTCAAATTTTAGGTTAGATCCTTAACTATATAATATGGTTATGAGTAAAAGTTACATCCAGTTTGTACGGTACATGTTTCTTACTCAAACACAACAACGATCATCTTTTGGAAATCTGCAGACAGATGATGAGTTCACGATTTTAACCGTCAATCATTAACGTTATATTTATCGCAGAAGCGAACCTTTGTCAAAATTTTAGTACAAGGACCAGCGGCTAGGTGCTAAAGTGGCGTAAATCTATCACAAATAATTTACATGCATTTTGGTATGTAAGCGACATCCAGTTATTTAGAGATCGGTGTATAAAAGTCCGCATTAAACATTATACATCTTTCTCAGTAATTAGCAAGCACGTGGTGTTGGTTTTTGTTACTGGATGGCATGTTCGATACCTACGGCGATTGTATAACTTAAATATGGTGCATTCCAAATTTTGTAAAAAAAAAGATCTACTACATCGAAGCACCTCCCATTCTACTTGCAAGTGTTTCTCATCTTTATAGTAATTGTGTGCAGTCAATGCAACTCATCATTACTTGTCTGCAGATTTCCAAAAGCAAAAGATGATCTTGTAGAGTTTGGGTAAGAAACATGTGCCGTACAAACTGGACGTTACGTGTACTCATAACCATATTATATAGTATATAGTTAGGGATCTACTAATCTAACCTAAAAAATCCTTTGAACGACGTTAAATTGATAGTACCTTGACCAGCGGCATAGTGGTGCACGAGTTTCTACTTGTCACAGTTCTGAATGACTTATGCAACATTCAGTTATTTAGAGATCAGTGGTTGCAATGTTCCTGCGTCTCTGGATTTTGAAATACCCAAACTAATACACTTAAAAATAACATAACTTCATTTAACTGATTTGAAGTGTCCTTTAATTTACCAAAGGAGCCATACATTCCAAAATTAAATAGTCAATTCCGTTTCTAAAAAACCAGTGTTTAAAACGCAATGTTGGAAAGCCTTTGTTATCTAGAGATATTGGGTACATGATTGGTATACTTCTTAAAATATAATGTATTATTTTGACGTACGTCACTAGTTACTATTAATAATGTCAAGAGGGAATGTTATTTAGCTAAAATGTTAAAACGTGAAGTCTCCTCACTATATTGCACTGAGCAAGTTTGTTCTGCATATCGTCATCCCTTTTATGACTTACCTTGTAAACTTGTATAATAATAATAATAATTAATAGATAAAGATGTTAATCTGCACTACAAACTCTGTCATTTGACTGACCGTACCACAAGCTATTCTTCCTCCTCCTTGCACCGTACGTAACCTCAAAGCAGCCAAAGTAACTAGATTCATAAAAGCCTGAGTCACCCAAAAATCTTTCAAAACTTACACTAGGGAGTAGTTTTATTGAAATGGATAATGTAATGTAATGTTCAAAATATTCTTGTGCAACTTGGACAGCGTTTAAATTACAATGTTTGTATAACTCTCGACAATATTAAAAGTTATGCAGGTTAAAAAATTGCTGATTTTTAAGCCTTTCCTTAGGTATGGTTTGTATTTAATAAAATGTATATGTTTATATTTGAAAAATGCCTACTTGCAAAATTGAATATTGGGGACATCATTTTCTACTAACTATTTATAAGCTGGATAGCCTCCACAGGCCGTAGTTTGTTAAACACCAAGTAATTCAGGATATGTCGACCTGTAAAGCTACACACAAAGAGTACTCTTTTTTCTTAGGCTGAGCTTTCGAATTTATTTAAATTCTTCAGAGCATCTACAATTCAACTTAATTAATACAACAAACTATATGAAACCTTATACTTACAGAAATTTGAGGCTAGGTGCAAGTGATAAATATGTGCAACAGTGTATTTTCACGAAACATGTTTTAAGCCATAAATGACTTGTATATTTCTAAGAAAAGAGACCGATCTGCGTTAACCACACATGCAGTTAACAACCACACGATAGAATGGGATGGGGTAAAAATATTGGATACTGAAATTAATATCAATAAAAGACTAATCTTGGAAATGTGCCACATCAAAACATCAATAATGTCATGAATAAAAAATCGGACACACAATTAAGCAATATCTATCTCCATATATCTGCTATCAAAGGAAATGACAAAAAAACAAATTAATTAATTTATTTGGCACAAGTCATTTATGGTTTAACACTTATATTTCGTGAGAAAACACTGTTGCACATATTTATCACTTACACCTAGCCTCAAATTTCTGTAAGTATAAGGTTCCATATAGTTTTTTGTATTAACTGAAAAAGAATTTAAATAAATTCGAAAGCTCAACCTAAAAAAAAGATTACTCTTAGTGTGTAGCTTTACAGGTCGACATACCCTGAATTACTTGTTGTTTACATTATTTATATTAAATTAAAAACAGTGACGTTTAAGTAGGAGAAGATATCACCAAAATTTGCGTCTTTTCAACATATTCAGTAAACCATGAGCTACACCAAAAATCCAAAAGGCGCTTAAATTACGCTCACAAAACTGCAAATCGCACCCAGCAATGACTTTCCTTCTACATCTTCTCTAAATCCCTATGCTAAACATAAAAGAACCCTTTATATCCACGACGCTTGATGGTGTGTTCATACTTGTTTCTTCACATTTGAAAGCAAAGAATAAATCACTGCACGATGTTTATCAGTTAATGTAGGTACATTACAGCTAAAGCAAATAATGACAAAAATTTTACCTCCACAGCTGTTTGTATCTTCAATTAATTAATGACCCTGCAGTTATAATTTATTAGGTACTAAGTAAGACAAATTACTTGTCTCATAAGCAGTTTTATTATGTGAAATCAAAAACAGTAGATAATTATATATTCTTGATAATGGTGTTGTGCAAGGGCATCAGCAATCTTCAGGCTTGTTCACATCTTCTCCCCCAGCTGGCGTAACCACATTTGTTTCTAGTTTAACAGTTTTGCAGTTTTCAGTATCTTCTATATTTCCAGCTTTTCCAGTGTCACCTTCCGCGATTATCGATTCAGTGATACCTTTGTCTTCTTGACCATCCTCCTCATGCTTAGTAGGAAGCACCATTTGGGAAGCTTGTAGCATATCTTGTTCTTCTAGTGTTTCATGTCCTAGCATGTCTCCTATGTTCTCTAATTTTGTATGGATATCTGAGACGGCTTGCATCCTTCTACGAATCTCACTTTCACTATCTGCTTGACCTATAGTAATTAAAATCAGATAAGGTAATTATGTGGTTTAACCAAAGCGTTTGATTGTGTGGATCACCGCATCAGAGCAGACATCACAAAATTAGAATTAGAATTACAGGAACGCCACTACAATATTTTGATAGCTATTTACCAAATAGAAAACAGAATGGACAACGGCAGTTCCGTGTTTCTACTAAGGACTTATTAAACATATTATAATTGGAATTAATTGAGAACAATACCAATAATAGGCGTAGAGAAACAAATATCAAAATCTATTATATTAGCATTATTGTTGGGTAAATGCTTAACAAAATAAAATAACATAACACAATGACGTCTTCATATTAGCTGTGGTGTTACGTCCTCAGAAAGGTTGTTTTTCTTTATTGCCCCTATTTTAATTTAACTATAACAGACACTTGCTGTTTGCACCGCTTTTGTTTCCATTTTATCAAACTGTCCGGGCATTAGATATAAGTAACAGTGTTTTTTGGTTGTTGTCCCTTCGCGCTTATGCTTTCGGAGCCGGCAGTAGATATAGTTCTTGGCGAGCGCACGTGCAAGAAGTCCCCTTTCAATCGTGACAAGAACAGCCTCCCAGGGACCTGGAGCCACATACCAAGGGATGTGCATAATACAAGGAGATGTGCACAAACGCTGTCACTTCTTCGTAATTTGGAATAAATTATTAAATACTGCCCACTGGCTCTTCTCGAGCCCTCCAATCACAGGCATGTGGTGTTATTATTTATCTACTGCGACAGTATAAATGTGAAAGAGACGTGGAAAAAAATGCGTTAAAAGAGAAAGCTAAACATATATATACAAAAAAGAACAGAACTAAATTGAAACACTTTGTAAATGCAGATTTTTCACAATATAATCAATTCTTTAATAATTTAATGAAGATGAACTAATGAACAACAAGAAAACCTACTTTTGTGATAATATTCCACATAACACAGACGAAGAAAACAGTGAAGAGATCATCTTACTTTTTTCCTGGACAATATGAAAAAAAAAGCTGAGGTGTGTTATATAGGGTTTTCCAATAGGGACGGATCGATGTTAAAATGGAATAAAACAAGCTGTATGTGAGTTATTAACGAAATTATTTTTTTTTATTTGAAAGGCCCATGTATGCCATTATGTATGAAATATTACATCGTTCACATGTCCGTCGCGGCTTCTCATGGTGACACGAACCCTAGAGGTCCAATTTTCAATTACTCTGCCGCATAGATCCGACTGAATTTGAGCAATAGGGGTTACGTTGATCTTGATGGCATCAGTCGATTGCGGCTTGTTGGTTCTATACCAGAAAACCTCAAAAGAAAAAGTCACCTCTACAAGAGATAACCATCCCCTCAAATCAATCATGCAGAATGTCTATCGTGGCGTTCGCAGTGTAGCACGTAGCGCTGTCCTCCTGAAACCCACAAGTCGCCCACGTCGTTTAATTCAGGCCAAAGGAAATTTGTTACCATTGGCCTGTAGAGCTCGCCGGTGACTGTAGTTGCCTCACCAACGTTTTTTAAAAAAAGTACGAACCAATGAAGTCGCCGGCCCAAAATCCGCACCAAACAGTCACTTTTTGTTGATGCACTGTCACCTGTTTCACTTCGTGTGGGTTGGCGTAGCCCATATACGACAATTTTGCTTATTAAAATAGCCATTCAGCCAAATGCGCCTCGTCGCTAAAAATAATTTTTCGCCCAAAGTTAAGATCCTCTTCCAAACGCTCCAAAGCCCAATTCTCAAACAAACGGCGTTGTCTGTCATCGTTAACATTAAGCTCCTCGGTCAGCTGGATCTTGTACCGGTGCAGGCCTCTGATGCAAAATTTGTGTAACTTAACATTATGATTTGGCATCTATGGACTGAATAACAAACAACACATTTGACAGCGGTCGATATAACAACATAAGTCGTAACAGCTTGTGAACATCAACCCGTCCGTATGGGAAAACCCTATAATACTGACATATATATAAATTATATATCCCGTGAAAATAAGACATTAGCATGTAAAATGTTTGGATTAACATTTGATGGAAAGAACTGTTTACCTACCTTCAGAATATAGTTTCCTCAAGTTGATACCCATAAGTTCTAATTGCACTTCGGCCAATTCTCTAAGCAGTTCTACACTAATGGCAATATAACACTTGGGCCTCACTTCTTTGAGAATACTGCTAAGTTGCTCCAGTGAATCAGCCCTTAACTTTTGCACCTTATACTGCGAATCCAAATCGGGCTCATAGAATGCTAAAAACCTATACAGTTCACTCTGATTCAGAATGACGTTCACATACAGTATTGGATAGTCGCGAATAGTATAAAACACGCGCACCCTCTTGAGCCAGATGAACGTGTAACTGAAGAGTGATCGTGCTTGTTCTGTCGTTTTCACTATTTTCACTGGCACTTGTTCTACTTGAACATCCAGCCCCTTAAATTTCAAAGTCTCTTTCAACTCTTCTTCGGGCTCAGACTGCTGTTCCTCTTCTGACACTGTAATACAGTAATGCTAACTACTATAAGAGGATTCGTGTATTCTACCCGCAAAGTACCTAAGTCCAAGACATCTTCCTTACACATTCGTTCCATAATGTACTTTTTGCTAGTGCCAAACAAGTGGAGTCCGTAGTGTATCCAACAACGAGCGAGATCAGCTTGTGCTTTTCCTAGTTCAGGATGTTGAGACATCGATACCTCTAAGTTGTCTAAAACCGTCCCAGCTGCAGATAAATGATATCTGAAAGAGTAAATTGTATATTTAGGAAGGTAAGTATGTACTACAAGTGTGATTTGCGTTATTGATGTATTTAAAAATTGACATAAAGAACAAGTACCGGCGCGGCGTAGTTTCATTAATACCTTCAGTAATGATTTAAATGTATATATACTAGTTGTTTATAAGAGCTTATTTTACGTGTTGTGAGAACAACTATTTTAAAAATAACATGACAAAGATATTGATGTTTATTTTGTAGAGTCCTTTGTATTTATTATTCCCAGTGTATTTATTTGTAGGTTCTGGACCCTGTTTGTATTAAATTAAAGATAATTGTATTAGTATTATGTCTTAAAACGTTAACAATTAACATGACATGTTAGCTATTTTTGTTCGCCGCCTAGAAAAAAAGAAGCAAATTTAGGGATAGAATTCGCAAGCAAAATTAAGTCGGTCCTCAAGTAAGCTCACAATATGAATTAGAAATCTGAATTGAAGCCACGATTCTAAAGCGGACTGTGACGTCGCATGTGCAGATCTTAGATGCGGATAACCCGTTGCTAGCTCCATTCAACTATTGAAATTTGCTAATGAATGACCTGGTGAAACGGAAAATGTACTGGCTAGCAACGGGATTTTCCGCACCATGCGCGGACCCATCCGACATGTGACGTCAGAGTCCTTTTTAGAGGCGTGACTTTAATTTGAATTTCTAAATCATATTCCGAGTTTACTTGAGGACTGATTAAGGATTAAGGATTAAGGACGAAGAAAACGAGGAATTTCAAAATGCCATTATGTCGAAAAACGTCTTCGTGGAATGTGTATGAGTACAAGTGACGTCAGCGAAAACGGATTTCGATATGCAGCAACACATGGCGGCAATGCTGAATATAAACACAAAATTTGAAAGCAGAGCGCGAAACGGATTGTTAAAAACCATGATGGAACCTCAAACACATAAGTAACTATACGTTAATGTCTACAAAAAACTTATCCCTGAACAGTAACAAAAACGTGAGAAAGTGGGTTTAATTTTGAAACTGCTTGGTAAGTCTGATCCCTTTGTCGGCGAGGATTACTGAGATCAGGGCAAGGTTAGATTATAGCGGAAATCGAGGGACTAGAATAATAAAACTTGTTCAAAGCGAAGCGGTAGAAAGTAATAGAAGAAATGTCGATAAAGCAAGTTGAAAGAAGGCTAGTCAGCATGCAAAATATTCGGGAAAACCCAAAGCAGGTAGTTGTTATGCAAAAACTGAAATCTAGTAGTGATAGATAAATACAGTTTTAGAAATAGTCACATTTAAGAATTATATATACATAGGAAATTTACGATTACATTTAAACGGAGACAGAAACAACCATGTTGAAGCTCAATTATTTCAATTATTCCTAGCTGTTGTCATACGCTTAGACGTCAGTTCTTTATTACTATCATGACGCGGACCTAGCTTTTTTCTCTAAAACACGTATAATGTACCCATCTTGATAACGACCTTCGTTTTTCACAGCTGTAGTCTGATTGACTTTCATAATTCTTCATTAATTTAAGGTGTGGTAAATATATTTTATGGAATAATTCATTTTCTCAAACGTACTGTCGTACACCACTGCCAAGGCGCAAACAATAGTCGGCCATAAGCAAACTCCATTCTGGTCCCCCGAATCGAGTTATATGCTTCTTCCTGTCAGTTTTATATTCAAAGGTAGTTCAGCCGGTACCCATAATATTCTCGCTTTATATATTATATAGTCATACTAGAAAAGAACACTGACATTTCTAGCATACCAAAGGAGGAAAAGCTGGACAACGAGACTGTATTAGAGACAATCACCGCCGAGATTGTAAATGTTGACAGTGAATTAGACAAAWTAGTACAAAAGAAGACAACGTACCCAATGGTAATGAGAGGTGAAAACTATTTCAAAATGCCTTTAACTAACCGTTGTGGGGAACAAACACCAGGGCCAAATCAGAGTTCGATCACTACACCAGACTATCAACGAGCCAATGGTTGCCGAGTTCGGTTCGTCAGCATGTCCGAGTGTTAGCTATTTTTTTTACTATTTAAAGGTAGATGTAAAAGACAGGTAGTATCTATGATACGAATATTGAGCCTAACGTTAGGGTTTCACGAATCAAACACAGACATCTAATTTTACTGTTACGTGAACGTATGTCGTCCAACTAATGTCATCATTAGCATTTCATCGGTGGCGTTGCATTGTTTGTAGTTGATTGCCTCGTGGATTGTTTTGTGGTTTTGCAAACATTTAAAATTTTATTCAACTTTTAGTAGGTGTAGTTTATAATAAAAGAACTTGTGTAAGTTAACGTTCTCGCCCATCACACGAGAGTTGGTATTTATCGATGAGCGTCAAGCACATACCTGCTGCATGGACCAAGGCACGGATCCGTGAGTGGTTGGAGATGCGTGGCATCCTCGTGACCAACATTTTACTTAAGGTTGAACTGCTGGCATTTGCCAAAGAACATGCTTCGCCTAAGCAATATATAGTAAATGAGTAGGGAGCACGCCTGCCGCCGTACCACTCCCAGTTCATTGCTTTTGATCCAATTTGAGCACAGGTAAGACAACGCGTTAATTGTGGTTTGTACCCTAGGCTGATAGAATGTTGTTCATAGGCAAACCAGTATTATGATAACACATAAGCGAAGAGGGCAAGATACTTGTGTTGACCATGTGAGCACGTGCACTGGAGTAGTGCACCCCCGAACGGTGGTGTTCAGTTGCCCGGCATCTCAAGCAACTGATTAACTCTTGTACCAACTGTTGCGAATAATCCTTGAAGTAGAACCGTTAGTTATTAATGTTGAGGAAGTTTACAGCGACTGATTACGGAGAGATTGAAAATGTGGACAAATGAACAGCGTAAGAATTGGAAAGGTTTAAAAATCAAAATTGTGAGGTATAATATCTAAAACTTACCCCTTACACATGTGCCACCAGCAACACACATCACGTATAATTTGTAGCTCACTACACAGCACGCCATTGAATAAATCTGAGAGTGACTTTCAATCGTTTTGAATCATACGCTTTAAATTTATGACGTAAGGCTCAACATTCATCTCACAGATAATTAGTGTTGGTTATTATGAACAAGCGCGCGTTTTTAAGTAGAGTACGAGTCGAGATGTTAAAATAATCCATACAGTTAGTAAAATAAATCGGCTATAACTGGCAAGTTTATTTACCTTCCTAGTAGGTAACATCACAGGATAACATATTTATAAAAGGCAGTCTTCTTTGTTTTATTAACTGATATAGCAGTAGGAAACTGCATTTCGAGCAATCCTGCACTAAATTATATACGAACATTGTTCTTTGCGACATTAGTCGACCACATTGCACGTTTGCCAGTTTTCAAATTTCGCATCTTCGGAAGGTCTAAAGGTGTGCGAGATGGAAGAAACTATAGTCAAAACTTCTTCTGAGATTGTTTCTTTAAATTTTTCCCAATGTTTTCTTAATAATATAATATACTATTATAATATATATGTTTTTCCAAAATTACAAGCCAAATGCTTTTCATAAATCACGTATTATTCTAATTATGAGAAACTTACGGTTACAGTAGGAAGAAATTACTTACCGACAGTAAGAAAACCGTAGTTACAAGCAAAATGCTGGTGCATGTAGCATGTTAATGGAGTTTTTTAATGAAAAAATCATAGACTTTAGAACAAAATGCCGAAAAGAAAACGTAATTTATATAATTTTATTTTTGAAGTTAAGTGTACAAGTTTGTAAAATGCATATTTCTAACTTAACTTATTTTATTCACGCAGTAGTACTGAAATATATTTGCTAAACTAAAACACTGCTTGATTATACACGAATATTCCAACACCACTAATTCATTTAAATACTAATTCGATTAACCGCTATCCAATACACTAATTTCACTCTCTAGCACTTGAAACACTCTGTTCGCATTGTTCGCTTATCCTTCGCTTTTCAAATCAGACTTCGTCCGCGCGCTTTTGTATACTGATCGACGACGAAMAAGCTGGAATGTTTCAAAAGTATGTCTAGCCTAAAAGCTTCGAGAACATACCAGGACAAGAAACCATAGGTAACCGCGCAAACGTCAATCTGGTTACCTAATCCGCAGGCGCTGGGTTCCCCACATCATAACACTACACCCTTCTTAGAAACTGATCGTCTTGGTCAGTTCTATTTCTGGCAATCTTCGTGATTGTACGCGTTGAAACGATTCAGGTGTACCGCGTTCATCTTTGATCCTGGGCTGCACTGAATTCTATAAACTACGTCGTTAATTTTTTCACTACCAAATTCAGTATCGCACAGTAACTTTAGCTGTCTTCCTAATATTATCCTTGCAGGGGCCTTTCCAGTGGTCTCATGGACCACTGTTCTGTACGCCAACATAAACAGAGAAAGGCGCTTGTCCCAATCGGTTTGATGTTGCACAACTTTTGGGATGAACTGTTGTTTTTGTAATACTCAGTAAGCGGCAGAGTTCCTGAAATACCCTCTAATCGAAATGACACTCCAAATCTGCAAACAAGGTTATCCACAAGAACTCGTGCCACCGTCGAAAATTCTTGATCGGTACCGCATAGGCTTCTGGCTGAAGTAATCCATCACTACTAGAATGTACTTATTCTTGTCTGTTATAATTGGAGATGGTTCGACGATGTCAACTAACTGTCACTAACTGAAGTTGAACTATAAATTTGTGACAATCTGTGCGTATATTACAACTATTACTTCACAAAAGCAAAATTTTAATATTCTTGCACAGCTAACTGCTGCGTTTCGTTAGTGTTTTGTACCTACAAGCCTTAATATTACGGAATCAAACAAGTTTACCTTGCAGGAGTGTATTCGCACTTATTAAGGAAGAGTAGAGCTAGTCGAACACAACGGCAAGCCCATTGAACTAGATCGTTGTCGTATGTTTCTAAAAGCTGTTGTAGGGCTTCGTGGAGCTTCAAAGTGTACATTTCATGATTCCCTGTTTTGCCATAAACCCAACCGAGCATTTGCAAATTGTTTGCATTTAGTTTTCCAAGTTTGTTCTCCGCTTGATTTTGATCTACTTCTCTATTCGAAAATAAGTCTTCTGTGCTATTAGTAAAACTAATTAGTAATAGGTCATTATATCACATCTTCTACAATTACCTGTAAACTATGACATCAGTYACTTTCGCTTTCGACGTAGTCACTTCCTCAAGCAAATGTTGAGCTTTTGGTAATTCTCCCTTCTTGGACAACAAATACGACAAATGGTTCACAACACGCAGATATAAAAATGCTACCTGGGAATGGTTGCGGTGATCATAAACAGCTGAGAAAGTCCTTTCCAACAACTCCTGCGCACCATCGACATCGTCCTTATTTAAGCGAATCTTTGCTTCTTCATAAAGTAAGGAACTTTTCATAGTCAATAGCTTAAAATACAATGCACTCTCTTTGTTAACGGTACCAATAATTTCTTCTAATCGCTTCTCCGCATTTACAAACTGAGCTTTCAAGTTGTCTCCATCTCCAGCATTTGGCAAGATCTCACTAAGGGAGAAGTTGGCAGCTTTTGTCAAACCATCGAAAATCTGCTTGAGCTCTACAATTGTAACTTGCTCTAATTCGTTCATGGTGTAGAAGATTCTGCCAGAATTTAAATTTCAGTCAAAACAAAATTTTGAAGTTTCCGTCTATCAAATTATATTGTTTTCCTATGGTAAATATGATAATTAACTAACAATTAAATACGTATAATATTTACTGTCTTTTATCTTGCTGGTGTTACACCAATATAAGTGATATTATTATCTTTGCTTTTGCATCGTTTCGGTGGATAAACCGCCTTTATGAAGCTTTATTTTTTCTTTTATGCTATACAAATCAAAAATTATAAAACATATCTTTAATAACTAAAATATTGTACAAATTATAAAATCTAAAAAATCTATAATAATATACTTACCTGGATTGTTGTGTTAATATACATATTATTCTTACGGAATTAATATTGTGTATTATCGCTCCTTTTGGATAAAATATTGAACAGATAAATAAAAGTGAAAATACACAAAATTAATTCCGTTAGAATAATAATTATGAAACAACAATCCAGGTAACTATATTATTATAATTTTTTTAGATTTTACCATTTTTACAAAATTTTAGTTATTAAAGATATGTGTTTTATAATTGTAGATTTGTATAACATAAAATAAAAAAAAGCTTAATAAAAGTTGAGTTTATCCACGGAAATGTTGCAAAAACAAAGATAATAATATCACTTATTTTCGAGTAACACCAGCAAGATAAAAGACAATAAATATACATACAATAAACTCCAACAAAATAGAAAGGTAGTATTTATATTGCCACCAAATATACAATACGTATAATATGTTATTTGAATATAAAGTTTTATAATTTAGAGGTCTGCGTTAAAATATGTTTTAGTTTACACATTATATAAATTGAAAGTAGAATATCATATTCATATAGACCCAAAAATATTTAAAAGACTGACTTAATATTTTATTACGCTACTAGGTAATTATTTCATTAGGTCTGCACTTCATAAGTAGGTTCAAGTACTTAAATTACACGGTTATAAAAAATAAAGATTTCACATTTAATATGAGTTTATTCAATGCAAGCCTTCGAGAAACGTCGCATTTTGTCATTTTTCTTTTGTCCGTAACACCACCTCAATTATTTTTTTTAGGAATATGAATCCAACAGTGAAGTACCGGAATGCGAATCAACGAATCATTTGCAAATCTTGCAGTCTTAGAACTTTGTGTTTTTTCACCTAATTTCGATTAGATAGGTATTGTCCAAAGTGTAGCTGCAGAACATTTATCGCAGTGGGTAGTTCTAAAATATTTTTTTAGTAGCTTGTCAATTTTACAACAGACCCCACTTTCATCTACCTCATTCTACACATCAGACTGATTCTTACCTTGTGTACCGATTTTTAGTGTTTCAGTAAAGGTAATTTGAAACAAAGTATAATATAATAATATATAAGAAAAGGCAGGTGTAGACACATTTCACCACATACGAGTATATGATCTATGCAGTGATAAATATGGTCAACATAAACGCTTGGCTGATGTTTGTCTTTTTCTCGTATTGCTAAGCCATACATATTGCACACGTTTGAGTTAAAATAGGTAGGTATTTGTCAAAGACAAAGAACTACCAAGAGTGGAAAAAGGCAATTTAAAAAAAAACGCCTATAAGATATCTGTATGTACACTAAAAGACTTAATCATTGAAGAAACGCCTAGCTTTGACACACGAATTGGGTAACGGTAGATGGCTGTAACCAATTCGTTACAGAGCCGATAAACGGCATTTCGCCTTCATCCGCTAGGCAGCGGTAGAGTAGTTTTCCTAAATATAGAAGAACGAGCAATCAGGCAGTCAAACAGTCTACCAGATGATTTATTAGGGTAATATTTGCATATTTAAACGMAAATTATGGACCCGCCCGCAACCACAGGTAAWGTTTMAACAAAGCAGTTCCATTGAACCGCCGGTACCGTGTTATGTGAACGCAAAACTCATTGCAAACTGAGGAAAGTGATGGCTAATATTTCTCTTGAAAATCAAAACCCACACATTGAATATTTAAACAATGCAGGAACAAAGTATAATTTTTTGTAATATTTTTGCTACAGCTATTTCTGTTATTATATTGGTGGACCTTTAACGACAGGTTTCCAATAATGAAATTATTCATCTTCTTTAGTGTTAGATTTAATTTTTCAATGCATTATTTTAACGTAAGCTTGTTTTGCGGTCACTTTAGCATGAATGTTTTGTTAGTTACTAGTTAGATATATAGTTTGTATACTTTTTCTTAGAGAAGGCAATGTTTTTCACTAAATTATTGTCAGCAACACAACTTTACAACAAGATTCCCACAGTATTCAAAAATCAAGTAAAACGCCTGTAAAAAAAACGTTGCGTCGACATGAAGAAGTTAAAGCTTTTTAATTTTCTAAATCTGTTCTAATTCTAATCAATTTCTTGTGTTCTTTGCATCGGCTGTTTTTGTTAATAGTTTAGATAAAGATGTATTAAATGGAAAAAGAAAGGCACGTTTATTAATATGCAGCTTGACAAAAGATCGTTTCACTTGTGCAACTTGTGCTCCTAAAATTTACAGTTGATAATAATAAAAACAAAAGTAATAATAAAACACATACCAAAGTAAAAACTTTTGAAAATATCACGAAGTATACTCCTTCAAGCAATCGACTAGATAGTCTCGGCATAAGTATAGATATCAGAAAACAGATATGCTACTAATGACACACAATGAAAGAGCGCGAGAGAAAAAATTAATATGCATGAAAAACAATATTACGCGTACAACTATAGTACCAATTGCAACATGAAAACAAAAAGATAACAAAATGTTAAACTACGAAAAAATGATGTAATGTAAATAAACTAATCATTTTGTAATAAATTAGTTTGATGAATCTTCATTTAAAAATATTTTTTGTTCATTGTCCGAAACAAGGCGCCAACTAATTGAGGCACAAGAACGATCGCTCAAAAAAAAACGCTCTGTACAGAGTCGACGTTTTATGTTATGAATGACCATCACTAAACGTTAAACGATAAACATTTAAAATGTTATTAATGCAATAGCTTAACCTACTTGTATATTGAAATACCCTGTAGGATGCAAATACGAAACGCTCATTTGTGACACACCAACCTTAAAGTTTGAAGACTGAATCAATAATTATTATAATACCCAACAACTTCTTGAGAAAACTATTTTTCTGACACATGATCATTTTGGTTTAGGTTTGCGTAGGCTAGATGATCGAGTGTCAAAACATGGTGTTAAATATATGGAAATTCAGGAAAAACGGATCTTTATATTTAAGAAATAAATGGTTTTTAGTAACACAGTAACTAGAAACTAATAAAACATTCTTGCAAAAGTGACAGCAAAACAAGCTTACGGCAAAATTATGCCAACAAAATATATAAATGTAACACCAAAGATGGTAAAGAATTTCATTATTGGAAACTTGTTAAAGTTCCACCAACATAATAACAAAAATAACTGTAGCAAAAAGATTACAAAAAATGAAATTTTGATCCTACATTGTTTAAATAGTGAAATGTGTGGGTTTTTATATTCAAGAGAAATATTAGCCATCACTTTCCTCAGTTTGCAATGAGTTTTGCGTTTACATAACACGGTACCGTTGGTTCAAAGAAATTGCTTTGTTAAAACTTTACCTGTGGTTGCGGACGGGTCCATAATGCCCATTTAAATATGCAAATATTACCCTAATAAATCATCTGGTAGACCGTTGCCCTGATTGTTCGTTCTTCTATATTTAGGGAAACTACTCTACCGGTCCTGGCGGAGGAAGGCGTAATGCCATTTATCGGCTCTGTAGCGAATTGGTTACCGCCATCTACCGTTGCCCAAATCGTGTGCCAAAGCTAGGCGTTTCTTCAATTAAGTCTTTGAGTGTACATACAGTTTTTTATATGCACTAAAATAACGTTAGTAGGTCCATACATACAAGATATGTTTTCACCGGTAGAGGGTAAGTACCTCTACCTTAATATTTCAACAATCTCCTCATTGCGTTTGACAAAACCGGTCGCTTATTCTAAGATTTTAAATTTAAAGGATTTACTGTATCATAACGTATCTAGGTACTTGGAAAAATAAACGCTCAAATAGAACAGTTCAACTAAAAAACACTCGGTGGTTTTTTGTATAGAGAAATAATATTAACTTAGGCGGTATTTAAATCCACTGCAATAATCGATGCATACTACTGATATAGTCCCATTTTTCCTAATCTTCAAAATTTCATCAGTGGCGTTCCATCTGATACGAGACTACCCAGAATACCCTTAGATAGGTAGGTATTAGGTACTACGAATAACCCCACTAAGGATACAGAACAAACGATTCGTTAACGTCCCTGTTTTTGCAGGCCAATTGGCCAATTCAAACTTTTAGGGATTGCCGATAGGTCAAGTGTATGATTTCTTAAGGAGCTTAGGACAATGTGACACAATTTCTTTTTTATTGGGTAAACGCGTTAAGGTTTTACTTTCATTTCAAGTTATAAAACTACAAATACCAACCATTCAGTTTATCTTCATGAGTATAAAATTATCGTATAATAACAATGCTTATCGTAATATAACAATTAAGAAGCTGCGTACTACCGCACATTTATATGTTTGTCTGCCCTAAGAGACCTTAAATTTCACCAAATGGAATGGTAAACAACGAATTTGGCAAAATTGAAACTATGATAATCTCAAAAACACTTAAAAGGTAAATGAAACTTGTAAAACAGTACTTAATTTTAAAAATTGAGCGCATAACCATATACATAAGTGTTGTAACTGTTCAGAGCATATTGAATGTTTGTATTACATATTCCATTTCAGGTCCTCCTATCGCGTGATCATTCACTCTGAATAAGATGATAAAAAAGAGCAAAAATGTAAAAATCTTACACTTGTATGTTGCCCCCATCTACCGATGGGACTTGAGAACCTCTATCAAACAAGACCATTTTTGTGGCATGACACCATGCTAGAAGGCAAAGATCATAATCCTTTTTTAAAGTAGCTGGTAGTTATCCGTAGTAGGTACTTACATAACATAGAAACAAATATGTATTGTCTCAAAAGAAAGATACAAATAACAAGACAAATACAGAATTTAATCGAAATTGTAACAAAAAAATAAAAAAAGTTCTGTTTATGCATATTTCCAGATACGATCCACCTAAACCTGCATATATTATATGATTACAATAACAACGAAGTTAGGGTTGGTAAACAATAAGTACGAGAAAATATATTCAACATACGTCGTACCTACGAGTATGCATCTGCATCGCTTTAGCACTACACAGGAGATGGCAATCGCCACGAGCTACTCGAAAGTATACAGGATACAGGTACGACGCTATGGCTGTGGTGTGTTAATATGCATAGATTAAAAATTTATATATCAGATAATATTATGGTTGTTTGGAATTTTGATATTAAATCGTTCGCGAACGAACTGTTCAAACGAACGGCTCTTTTGCAGGAACTAGCTCGCGCGAACAACTCTCCAAAAAGAACTGTTTTTGCCATCTCTAGCTCGTGGTGACTATCATCGAGGTGTCTGGAGTCGGTTGTTTACATGTTGAAGTGAAGCCAACATAAGAGACACATTCTAAGGTGGAATTGGAGGATAACAGAAACGTACAGTTGACCAGAGCAATACTCAATGCATCGTGCGATTGCCCGTCTTCACGCGCATTAGATGGTCCACTGTACTACAGGTGTTTAAAATAAAGTGACCATACGTCCCTCATTTGGAGGGACAGTCTCCCATTTTAAGTTATCGTCTCTCCTCAATTAATGTCCCTCTTTGTGCCTCTTTTTTAAACATACAATATTTTCTTTTTGAGAGAAATAAAAACGATGCTATTGCTATTCGCTATGCTTTAGTTTTGGTATCGGTTTTTTCGGTATCTTTACGTGGTCAACCAATACCCGTAAATACCTGTAAAAACATAGTATAGCAGCTAATTATACACGTCGGTCTCTGGATGTCTCAGAGCGAGTAGCAACTAACAATGACCAGTAATTTAACTTATACCTTACGTTATAAATAGTGAAAATTTGTGAGAAATCATAACCTTGTTTAAAATCAATAAAAGTATTATCATTTTGATTGAGCTTTTTCCTGCTACCTGTATAGGTACCCGATAATACGTATTTCCGTGGCCCCTGTGGAATGGGGTATAAGACAACTATTGAAACTGAACATGACAATCACTTACAATGTTTCTATTTTGCTCTACTATCCTAATACAACCATCAGTTATTTAAAAAAATTACATACGAATAGTTTATAACAATTAGAAATCTGAATGGTCCGTTCGTCCTGGTTTCAATGACTTGCCGAATTCGCGCTTCTTTCCAGCCAATCGTATTCAGTCTATTGCACACTTGGCAACATTGTATGTCCTTGCCAAGTTTATTTACATGTAAACATAACCTAAACTAATGGGTACTTTAGAGTTGTCGAAAACTGGGTGTATTAATACCATTTCTCAATTTATAGGCAAAATATCATCAGGAAGCATAAAGACTAATTCGAGCAGCTTATCGCGTATTAATCACAACATCAAATAACAAATAGCAAAATCTGCGAGTACTATACATAACCAAACACAAACACGTGCACTTTCGTCTTTCACTGTCATGCTGTCATTTGTCATTGGTTACGGCAGAGAAAACGTCGTTACGGGCATGTCCGTCAGCTGATTGCCTTTCTCTGTTGTCAAACGTTCGACCAGTACATACGTCACGATGACGTATGTAGGGTACTGGACGCGTTTAAAAAGGGGCGTTGTCTCCCGCCAATTTACAATAATTTTTTTAGGGCATTAAAACTCCACAGACGAAAGAAATATTTTGGAATTATCATTAGCATACCTTTAGCTTCACAAAACATATTTTTCCAGAAAAGTGTCTTATACCCCATTCCGTCCCTCCTTGGAAGGTTTACACTTTGGTCACTTTAGTTTAGKATGTTCTGTATTGTTCTGTAGTGTGGTGAAAATGATTACTGTTAGTGGTAGACGTTTTAAAAATAAATATTTGAGGTAGAAGAAGAGAGCTGATGTGTTCGGAGTAAGTACTTCAGTGATGCCTGATGCGAATTTTGATTTTATGTATTTCTTTTTATTTGACAATAAATTTCATTTTCGCAGTTTCTGAATTTTTTTCCTTATATTTCTATTTGAAGAATGTCAAATGTTTTCTCGTTAAGTGTTGATTAATGAATACTAGTGCTAGAACTCCTGTTGATGCTTTCATTCGGCCAAAACTTTTTTCCCGTTTGTAACGAAATTAAATTAGTGTTTGTTGTACAAAAAGACGTTTCTTTGCTTTAACTGAAAGATTGTTCGAAATATTATTGATGCACGTTCCGCTTTTGTTTTTAGTTGGAAGTTAAATTATCTCACTGTTGGCCCTTTTATAACAGTACGCCAATGTACTTGGAGGAAAACTGTATCTCCCCCTCGTACTCGCGCTCTCCTCACCCTCATTGGTTTTGGCGTCAGTTCCAACCGAATTTATGAATGAGATGTGTCCATCTAATAATATGTCAATGGTGACTACTAATATTTCAATTGCCATTCTGCCATTATTAGCTAGCATCGGTAACAAGGAAGTAGGCAACACTGTTCAAGCAAATACACACAACCAACAACCAACATAACCTAGAACCTAACGGCAATACCATAACCTCAGTTTTGCAGCGAGAACTGAAAAACTAGAAGTATCWACAAAAGCTTAGTTAAAAATGAATGTGATTAGACGAACGTTGTTGTTGAGACCAACATTTAGACTTGCACTAGGTAGACGACACAATTCAGACATCTATGAACCAGATTATTTAGAAGTAACATTAAAATTCGTGTGTACTAGATTATAACATTTTTTAACATTCTAAACTTATAGGCAATGAAACCAAAGACACCTCTGTATGATACTCTAAATATTCAACTCAAGGGTTACGATTTTGCTGTACTAGAAAGTTACCAAAAATTTGTACACCGTTTGGCAAAAAATATGGATATTGATGTAGAAGAAGGTTGGGCTACACCAGCACAAGATCTGCAAATTACATCATACAAACCAAACAGTGAAATTGTTGAAAATCAGTACCGTTTAAAAAACTATCACAGAACCGTTCAAATAACTGATGTCAGCACACTGCAGGTAGCCAAATAAAACCAATATACCCGCTTATTCTACTTCGTATATGGCACCAAAGTTTTGTCATTATTGTTTTCAGTTACAACTACTGTTGAGGGCTTTAGATGCTAGTATACCTGAGGGTGTTACAGTACAAGTAGTACCACATGAAGAATACCACGAGGAAGTCAGATACATACCTGATTTAGAACTACATACATTGAAACAACAGCTAGAAGAATTAACAACAAGAAAGAAATAATATGCATTTATTTAGTTTAGACTATTTATTATCTTGTGATTAAGTGAAATGTATGAATATATACCTAGTTTCTAATTTGAGTTATTTCATATTTGGTTTTTTCCACCATTTGTATGAGCCCAATTCATTGATCTTGTAAAATCATATCATGGATACCCAGAATTAATATTTTCTGAAATGGTCACAGAAATTTGTCGTATTGAGAAGGGCTCATCTTTATCATCTGATCTTTTAAATTTCGCAGCCCAATTTTTAATAATAGTACATGAAAGACAATAATTATCACTTATAACCTAAGCAAAAATTATTTTGACCAACATCTCTTTTACTTAATAACTGAATGAAACTCAATTTTATCAAAATTTAGCCTTTTCTCAGACATGCCGTTTTAAAAAATTCACAATTTTGTCAGTTATAATATCACAACAGAGTGAGAATGTAGCTTTTAATAGTAGCGGGAATAAAGTATGGTGTGCCAAGTAGGTGAGGGCTTTTGTTGATCTACAGTTCTGTTAGCAGATAGTGCCTTTATGATTATTTGCACAATACCAACGTGTGCAGTGGTGTAATGCATCATTTATCAAAGCATAACAGAAATAGTATTAGTTTTACACCACAATGAAACACTGACTTTTAGAGTGATTTCCGAGTACTTGCCGCAGCCTGAAGATGCAATTCCTGCCAAATTTCATATAATTAAGATGTGATTTATCGAACAGATTATGTAAGTATTGGAATAAATAAAAAGTTTACAACAGCTACCTATTATTTAAATAATATTTGTTTTATTACATAAAATATTTTTATTAAACTTGCCTACAATTGATTAATATTGAAATCAGTTTTTTTTGGAAAATTCTTTACTAATAGTCACCCCAAATAAAATTATTAAAGCTAATACTGCCCACTTTATTTGTTAGTCAAAAGCGGTCTACCAATAACTTAAATAAAGTAGATTTTATATTTGTGCTTATTTGTTCTACTAAAAAAGCCATTATAGTTCAGAGGTTTTTGGTTTATCTAGTAAAAATGAGGTACAATGTTCCTATTCACCTATAAGTGCCTATATAAATATATTCAAGGAATCCTAGTAATTGCTCCTGAGAATGAAAGAGTTAATGTTAAAACGAGAAAAACGCGAGATACAACAAATATTCTTGTTTAGTGTACTCAGAACTTATATATATGGGGTGACTACTAGTGTTGAATTTTGGAAACAAACTGATTTTGATATTATTTAATTGTTCGACAACTGATGCACTGCACCACTGCACAAGTTTGTAACACACAAATGATGACCAACAATGCCTGCTAACAAAATTGCAACTCAAAACGGTACAAAAACCCAACAGTTAACAATAATGTTTGACCAAGGCAAACATCACTTTTGCATTTTGAGTCCAAGGTGACGTCACACGCAGTAGATTTACAAAAGCTGTCACCTACTTAGCACACCATACTTTATTTCCACCACGGCTTTTAACATAATGAGATTATTATGCAATTTATAATAATCAAGCTGAGTCTCCTGGCAACATTGGAGATGGTTTAAATCGCTAATAATCGGGTTACATTCAGAGCTTTATCATATCATTGGCATAGATGACTGAAAATAAAATCAGCCATTTTTGTTGTCGTTTTAGCATGTCATAAAAGTTAAGAGTCTTAATTATAGCAAACTTTGGCAAAGTCATGGAAGATATCAATACTCCTGAAAATGTACTTGGGACTGCTAATCTGTAACATTAGATTTGCTTTTGGGTAAATACAAAATCTATAACGAAACAGATTACCTCCAATTTCTTAAGTAGCAAGATTGAGAACAGGTTCAAGGTGCTGGAGAAACAATAATACTAGTTTATTTTATATCCATACTCCCCGTCATCTTTGTGGCTTAAATATTCTATGTTACGAGCTTGTTTGGAGTTGAAATCGACAATTCGTATCTCGGGATTTTGATGTGGTAACTAACTTATTGAATACTGTATTATGTAATACTAAGTTATTGTGAAGTTGTTGTAATGTTATGATAATTATCAATAAAGATTTAACTTAAAGGAATGATAAAATTAAAAATAATTCAACGGAACTTTGAGAACTGCTATCATAGTTCGAGAAAAGTGCTGGAAATTTACATTTTAATTTATTCTCACTCTCGTGTGATATTTGATAGATTATTTGCTTACTTTTTACAACCAGAAACACTTTCAATATATTTTTAATTTAACAAAAACTACCAAAATTAAGCTGCATTAAAATTTTCATCATGAAAAGAAAAGACCAACTATAGTATTCTTACATGCAAGTTATTTCCTTAATTTTACCATTGATTTCGTCAAGTGATGGTTTCTCTTCTCTATTTTAAGCTAAACTTAACTTTAACAAAGAGAAAAGAAACGGGCTCATCCTTATTCATTTTCACACATGATGACTAACATAAAATTTGGGAAAATGTGTTATCAATCAATAAAAGCAAAGTACTATAAACTTAGTGATAACAAGCTTTTGTGGTTATTGCCAGTATAACAGTGTGTTGAGTGGCAAAAAGGTACTCAAGTAAGATGAAATTAAAACTTTCTATTGGTTTTTTGAAGTCACAAAATAAACACAATAATCAGCTCTATCTACAGAATAATTGAACTTTTCAGTGCTAAACCTTGACAGCTTAACATTATAGTTGTCACTATAGCAACCAAATTTAATTTTCTTTACAGGAAAGTGCCCAGGCCAACTAGATATAAATATGCTCTTATATGTAATTTTGTACTTAATCTAATTAGAGTTGTAAATATCAAATTACTGTATTTATAAAGTACCTATATTTTATCATTTTAAATTGCTTTAACTTTTGGTTAAATGAACTAATTTTCTTAAAATTATTTTTGAAAATTTTTCTTGTTATACATTATTTTATCTAGTATAAATATATTAAACAGATATTCTAGCAATGTTTTAACTTATATGCCCAATTATGTAGTACTTAGCAACTCATTCTGAAAACAGAGTCCATGTATTAGCATACTGTTTCAAACGTTTAGTTAGGGTAAGAACCATATTCCGAATTTGAACCAAAAACGCATTGGATGTGCTTTTACCATTTTCCATTTAGCTTCTACATAATGTTTCATCGGCTATTTTAAAAATGTATTCTGTACTTTTTCTTGGTCTGGAATGTTTTAATTCTCTTGAAATGCTATTGCAATTCATTATTCAAGTTACACTGTTAGTACAAGCATTGAATGAAACAGGAGTTGAATGTAATTTTTACTCTAATTAAACTATATATAGAAAACCATTACCACAATAATTTAGGAAGTAAATAGGTACACATTTTGGCAGTTAAGCTGGCGTTAGTACATTGCTTGAAATGTCTATCTGTATTTAACTGGAAGATATTCTCACCAAATTTACTGTAAAATTTCCAATTACAGGGTATACAGAGTATACAGGGTATTCCATTGAAAAAATATATTTTGGTAACACAAAGAAAAAATGGGATACCGCCGACATTGCAAAATAATTTTATAGTGTAATACACTGATTTGATACATTTTTTATTTAAATTCCTGTCATCTAGTGACGGCGATGTAATTTGAGATGATTTGCAAATACTGACACTGCTAATTGCCCGGTCATTTTGTGAAAATCAATGTGTCATCTAACGGTGCCTTTATGAAGCGAAGATTCCAGAGAATAAATAATATGCTTTGTATAATTAATATTTGACATATTCATTTTAGCTAAAACTCAACCTCTACCACAAACTTACAGGTGTTTCAAGGAAATAGCCACCTTTGGCAAGACAAAAAAAAGTGCTTCCTTAAAATTCATTATTATAAAACATCCCATGAAAGAAAGTTGTACCCTATATCTTTAAGCATTGATTGAACTATTCTTCCTAAGAATATGTAAATCAATGCTTTAAGGGTGGTAAAAGTAGACAGTTTTGAGAGTAAATCTTAACAAGCTGCATTAGTCCAGTTTCTCCATATTTTTGTCTGATAATGTCCAAGAAAAAAAAAGTTAAAAAATGGGATGGAACTGGAGACTGAAAGTACATAGGTGTGCTACATATAGTCTTCATTAGGACCAGCATGTGCTTATTAGAGCCAAATTTCTTTTTACTGTATGGTCTTTACCTTTAGCCTTTACCCAGGAGTTACCAATTTGGACATAGACACTACTAACTCCCAGATCAGTTTCAGTCACTTAAATGGTGTTTTGGGAGTATAATAAGACATGATTACAACTGTACAATAAATAGTTTTTAATGTAATACTTTTATATAAAAAATCTTACAAAAATATCTTGTACATTTTGTTAACAGTAAATATGTCAATGTTTTATCTTAAAATATGTATGTACATCATTGAACTTATATGTTTATAAAAAATATGATGGGAGGGTAATGTTTCAACAGTATATATATGGTAAGAACATATCTGGAGGTGCTGCATTAAAAAATTCAATATTTCATATTCTATAAGAGAAAATTTGCATTATATTATATAAAACTGTATAAAATAGGAACGAATTTATTTTAAATTTGATTCCGTAAATTGAATACGAGTTTCAACTGCCAGTAAAAATATTGATCAATAAGCAAAATTCATTAATTTTAGGAGAAATAGTATATTAAATAACTTTTATGTTGTTAACCTGAAATAAAAAGTTCTAAATGTATTTGGTAGTTTGGTAGTAGTACTTGTCCCAATCTATTCTCCCCTATCCCACTGCCATTAATACACTGGAATATGTGCTTACAAAGATGCAGAATTCGGACTTAGATAAAATGACCTATTTCAACCTTCAAAGATGCAGTGGTACATATTTTGATCAGACAACACCAAAATGGACAACTTTAATTTTTGATTGAGGTGCTGGCTGCTGACTGGCTTCAGTTTTCTTAACTGGTGCAAAATCTTTCAAATAATCCTCATTTGGATGACATAAAGGTAAACTATCCGCCAGTTCTTTTTGAGGATCAGTCAAATGTGCAGGCGGTGTTGGCCTCGGAGGCCTTTTAACCTCTGGTACAATGAAGGCTGTAACGGTATCCGAAAATTTAACTTTGGCTTGCTGTTTCTTACCAGTAGTTGTGCATGTGGATGTTGAGGACGTAATAACTGAGGCAGAAGATGGGGGTGCTAAAGGATGTACGACAGGGAAATTATTACGAATAGGAGAAAATTTGATCATGTTGTTAGCTAAATTACTAGAACTATGTGCTGAGAACATAAATGGAGATTCTGGATAATTGCTCACTAATCGATTGCCATAAGGTTGGGAAAAACTGTTCTGGAATGGTGTATACACAGCACTAGCACCTGCATGTGCTATAGAAGGCATGGAAGCAGTCCTGCCAAAACCGGAGGTACTCAAAGTTTCAGATGCAGTCAGTAGCTTCGGTGGCATATTTATATTGGACATGGATGGAACAAATGGTAGTGGAGGTGCCAACAAGCTTGGAGTAACCTGTGGTTTATTGAGGCTTATGGGCGGCACCGTAGGTGGTTTAACGTAGGACACACGTGGAGCACTGATCTTGGGAAGATCAACATTCGGTACTGGAGGCACATTAGCTGGACTAGGCACATATGTTTTTGGTGTTATACTGTTAAAGTTGGTTGTTAAGCAGTTGTCGATGTACATATCTCGGTTTACAGAGTTGTCAATTGAACTATGTTCATCACTTCCACTGCTGCTGCCTGTTTCTGAACACTGTGAACATGATGATCGAGAACAATCCGACGCTGAAAAAAAATTATGAGTCAGATACCTACACTCCTACACAGTACTGTAGACAACTTCAATAATTACAATATTAGCCCAGTCTCTACAAACAAATTTGAAGATCAACCTCAACAAAAAAAATGTCAAAAATTCTTGTATTTTCTAAAAAAAAATGGATTGTAGACTTCAACAGCAATGAACAGTCTGACTATAATATACCAAGCCAATTCGTGTGTCAAAAAATGTTGTAAAAATGCTTATAGTGATATGTATCTTGGCTTTTCCAAGAATTGCCTCTTCAAAAAATTATCGTAAGTCCCTTAAACATCGATTACAAATAAAGCAGTAAGCAATTCATTTACACTTACGCTTACATAAATTCCATTATATGCTGTGGCCTATAAGTAACTGACCGACTTGTTGTTTAAATAGTGTGTGATAAAGATAATTTAAAATGCAAATTTTGTACTTAATGGCTTATTGGCACTATTGTGAGCTTAAAAAAAACGAGTAAAATCAGTAAAGATTCAGGCATTTATTTTCCTGAAAACACTCAGACCTTTCAATTTTTATTTATAGTTGCACATTGTTCAACCTAATTTTCATTTATATCAGAGGTGAGCCAAAAACAAAAATATCGTGACAATTTTTTTTATGAAAACCCCTATTTCTTAATTTCATTTGTGAATTCTATGTAAAATTCTAATTATGTTTCATATATTACTTCCACATCCAATGGATGGGAAGTATCGTGAAAAAAAATTTCAAAAATTTTTATTTGCTCATTCGCTTTGAAATGGTGGAAAACGCAAAAAAACAAAATTTGAGTAAAAAAAATTTCTTGTCTGTGTGTCTGTGGTATTGTTTGTGGACACGATAACTTTCGAAAGACTTAATACATGAACTTGAAATTTGGCAAACGTATAAATCTCAACTACCCAAAGCGACCTATTGTTTGTAGGGTAAGTAGGGTATCGGTAAGGGGGCGAAATTGGGGGATAACTACCCTTTTTGCAAATTTTTATTTTTTTAGTTTTAGTATGTGATTTGTAGTATAACTGTATCATTCGTTGTTATAAATTTTCGGTGCAGCAAACTGTTTAGAAGATATTAGCAAAAAAGCGTCACTTAAAGAAAACGGTTTTTCCTAAATATCTCCGAATATATTTAATATATTCAAAAAATGAAAATACCATCCGGTAGGAAATAAAATTTCTCACAAAAAGTGTCTTAGAAAATTTATCGAAAATTTTGACATTTTCGAAATATATCCAAAAAACCTATTTTGGACCCTGCTCGTACGATTTTTTTAAAATTTTAGTATTATGTAGAAAATCAAATTTCTGGTCAGAAAGCACTCCTGTAATTTTTTGTTAAGTTAATAATTTTTGAGTTATTTGGAAAAAACAGATTTTAAAATTTATATATTTTTGTTAATATCACGAGAACTGTTTGTCTTAGAAAAAATGTGTAGAAAGAAAAAATGCTCAAAGAAATAAAAACGTAAATGTCATTTTGACAATTGGATGTGGAAGTATTGATTCAATTTGCAGCGGTTTTTTTTTTTCATATATTTATATTTGATGAACATAGATTATATTTTATTGGGTTTACAGGCATTAGATGAAATGAAAAATTATTGCCAGCCTTGACCGAGATTTGGACTCGGGACCTGTTGAACACTAGTCAAACGCTCTTTCCAATAATTTTTCCATTTCATCTATTTCCTGTAAACCCAATAAAATATAATCTATGTTCATTAAAAACTGAATTCGGGCTATAATTATGTTTCACTTTATGATGATGATTTTGATGTATCATATCTTATGTTAAAAAGTTACTTTAACATTTTTAGTACTTATAATCTTATTAAAAGTAATTTTTATGTAAAAATGGTAAGCAGAGTATCTAGTATCCATGAAAGCTGGCAATATATGCCTTTTTTATTTTAAGCTTTCAGAGAAAGAGTTGGTAGC
The DNA here is from genome assembly GCA_025024175.1 of Rhyzopertha dominica. NCBI lineage: Eukaryota > Metazoa > Arthropoda > Insecta > Coleoptera > Bostrichidae > Rhyzopertha > Rhyzopertha dominica. The sequence goes on from QCXZ01000041.1 coordinate 30,983,659, forward strand.
TAAAAAAAGTTCTTTTTGGCCGAAAATGTAAAATGCAGCCATCAGATATCAAAATTTGTGAGCCATATACAAGATGTGTCACAAAATAAAATTTATCACTTTTACTTATAACAACTTACAGTTTTAAACCAAAAAGTATGCTAAAATATTTGAACTTTTCTTGATAAAAGTTTTTGATTCTTAAGTAAAATAAGGTGCTTTATTCTCAAGTTAAACACAAATTTTGATGTCTAGTGGCTGCATTTTATATTTGAGGCCATGAAGTATGTTTTTTAAACAACTTTTTCTGAAATAACTAACAATAAAAGTTTTCCTTATGTTACCAACTTTCATAGACTTTTGCAAAAATATTAATCTTAATAAAACGGTGAGTTCTGCAAAATGTTTAAGTAATCTCTTGAAACGAGTTAGAGTCAGTGTCAATATAAATGTTAATGCAAACAGATAAGGTCTACTTCTGMAAAAGATGGATCGAAAGTTTGTATTAAATTTTGTTATAAGAATAGAATAAGGGGTAGCAATAATGTTTTAGAAATGAGAAATACTGTTGATGTCAAAAATGATGACCAGACTAGACAATCTCAATCAGAGAAGTCAGTGATGAAGTTAGCATATCAATTGGCTAATGCTATGAAATATTTTCCAAGTTCCAAGCAAAGTTTGTGCCAAATTGCTGAATTTTGATCAAAAATAGCAGCCAACGGAAATAGGTCTGGAACTGGTTTAATGAAACATGGATTTACGGATATAATGTCAAAACTAAGGCACAATCATCTCAGTAGTGGCATTCTGGATCGCCAAGATAAAAAACAGCTCAAAAAGTGCAGTCGAATGTGTTTCATTGAAAACTAGTAATATCTTACTACAAAAATGGGACGTCTGTTGATCATATTAGAAAACAACTGTCGATTCCTCAAGGAACAGTGGAAAATGTGATAAAAGTCTTCAAAACTACTGGGGAATTCAGATGAGGTCAGAGTGAAATCTTAAATTATGCCAAGAGACCTTCATGCATTGAGAACACTTGTTAAGCAATAGCGCCAGTCCTCTAGCGGCTTTATGGTCAGAAAATGTTGGTAGACGCGTCTCAAAAGATGCTTGTCTTCGAAACATAAAAAAGTTAGGATATGGGTTCTACAATTGAGTTTCATATGATTTAAAACTTAAATTTTCACTCCAAATTTTCATAGGAAAATGAAAAACCAGCATTGTCCAACAAACATAAGAAAAAGAGATTACTTTGGGGGAAGGAAGATCAACAATGGAAGACATATAACTGGATATCCATAATTAGGAATGATTAGGTAGATTTGAAGTCTGCATTAAGGATAGTATGAGAAGAGTTTTGCGATTGCCGGACGAAGCTTTCCATAAAGATTGTTTGAAAAGCAGTGTTACATGTCCTACTTTTGTGATGGTCTGGGGCTGCATCTATGCTAGAGGTGTAGGAAGAACATGCCTCATTCAGCGAATGATGAACGCCGAAAAATATACAACAATTTTGGAACAAGAATTGCTGGCATCTTGTGAACCATTTCGAATAAACAACCAAAAGTTTAAATTTCAGCAAGATGGTGCCGCTTGCCATAAGGCCAATACTGTAAAGAAATAATTTGTAGAAAATAATATTTTAGTGTTACCATGGCCTGTAAACAGCCCAGATTTGTCGTCAATAGAGGTGTTATGGCATGAAATAAAAAAAGCCTTACGGACAACTTCTGTTAGAAAAATTCCCCAGTTAAAAAAATATGCCTGAGTATTGTACAACCTAGTAGATACTATGGTAAGACATATAGATGGTGTCAGACAAATCATTGGTAGGCAGCAAGCATCACAAATACAAGTTACAAACAAACATGCTAATATTATTCTTTCAGTTTTATACTACAATTTGTAAAGTTCATAATAGAACATTCTAACCAATATGATTTCTATTGTTTTCTATAATCTGCAAGCTGTCAAATAGACGATACGGTGCAAATTACATGGTCCAATTCAAATGTGTCAGGGCTCGTATTTGCTTATCAATCAAGTAAAATTTTACTGTAAAAAAGAAAAACTAATCCTTTATAATGGGTAATCATAGACTCTACAAATTTTGTTTCCCACAAAATTATTCTCCAAGAACATACTTACCCTCACTAGAACATCGACTGAGTAGAGCGGAGGCCTGCGCCCTTGCTGCTGCAGCCATTTCTGTCTCCCCTATTTTAACAGCCACATAATACAAATCCATAAACAAATCATGATGGCTCAGATCTACAGCTAAAAGAAAAGCTGTCTCAAACATTTTTGCTCTTACGAGTTGATGGAAAAACCTCCTTGTCAAGGACTGCACCTACAAAAATGTATAGTGAATGCAATTGCATTTTGTAGGCTTGTAATGCATGTGTACCTTAGAACCAAACTTATGACGTATTGCTGTAGCAATCGGTGAAGCAGGACTATGAAAGCAACCAAGTGCATCTTGCAAATGTTGAGCATTCTCATTAGTAAGTGGTAACTTCATTAGATAGGCACATATTTTTTGTAGTACCATAAAGCTTTGTTGGTTGAATTCCCAGCTAAGCAGTAAAGCAATTGCCATCTCCGTTTTCCCAATAGAAAGATATCTGTCTGCCACAGATACTAAATCTAATGAGAGATCAGTATGCCTTACAAGCAAAACTGGTCCGTGTTCACAACAAACGAGCATATTAGTTGAGCCCCAAAACAAAGCGTCAACCGCAATTTGTTTATTAAAGAATCCTGAAAGGTCTATCAGCGGAGATGGAATACAATCATCTCCAGCCAACTGTGAATAGATAGAGTTCAAGGCACAATCGAAATACTGCATTTGCCCTTTATCATTAGCCACTGACATAATAATCCCACTTTGGTGCCACACTGCGAATGTTGGTATAAATGAAGCCTTAGTTGTTCTGGTAGAGCCTGTGTTTCTGTTCAGTACAGCTACTGAACCATCTATGCACCCAAGCAATAAACGCTCTTCGTTTTCACTCAGTGCACAGCAGCTTACTTGTGTTTGTAGAGGAACTAAAGTGACTAATACCCTTTTCAATATATTTCCAATCAATTCCAAGGTGACAACTTCTACAGACACTGCACCTACAAAATAACAGTCTTTATAGAAATCAGAAACACCAAAACATAGAAGTAAAAATAAATATATCAGAATAATATTTCAATTCATCTCAAATTCAATCGCTACCTCCAGTATTAATACACACATTAATTTAAAATTTTGCCAAGTCAGTAACAAATATGATTAACATTATTGCAATTATTGTTTTAGCTTCTATATAGGATGAGTCACTAAGCAGAAATCAGTTTATAATGAAAGCATAGTTGAATCTAAATAAAAATGTTTAGAATGAAAGTTGTACAAAATTATGTGCTTTATAACATGAAAATGAACTGCAGAAATCGCACCTCTTTGGGAAATATAAATTAATACTGCATCGAAAATACCCAGTGACTAAATATTTTCACATATGTGGGCTGCTAGTATTGGTCTTTTAGCTTTTGCATACCACTCAACAACATAACCAATTATTTATATACTTTTGAACCTGCTGCAAATACAAACATATGAACCAAAAAAACTGCCTTAGAAGAAAAAAATTTGTAAAATCCACAAACGAACAGGAAAATTTAAACCATTTTCTACGTTAAATTTACATTTTTATATATTTTTATTTCGATACACCCTAAGGAGGGTATGAACTTTTATTATTAACAGAAATAAGAAAGAAAGTAAAAATAGAAAGTATTGGTGCTACCACCAAAAAAAAAACAAAGAATTTAAATAGAAAATATTTCTGTCCTTAAGAATTTTTAATTAGATGCTCTAGGATGAAAGATCTGAACTGCACATAAGCAAAACTGTTAGCACTTGGGTTTGTTTATTTGCATATTAAGCACACAATGATCTGAGACTATGTCAAAATACAGAGCTACTAATTCAACTCTTTCTTACAGTATGCAAAAATCACTGTTAGACTAAAACAGCTCTCAGCTTAGTTTACCAGTAATTAAGTCAAAGCCACAATCATTAAGACAAATGAATTTAGTCTAAACCTAAACTAAATTAATAGTGTCAACAACGGTACCAATAAATGAACACAGTCCACTGTGGACCTAGAAAAATTTTCTAGTGTTAATTTATTTTTGCTCTTTTGTGAATAATTTGCATGAAATGTCAAATATTTTGATATGGTTGAATGCAGAATTGAATGACTTTTTCGATGAGGGGTCACTCGACCCCCATTCCTATTTGAACTTGTTGACGTGATGTGATGGGTAAAGGAGGGGACTAAAAGAGGGTCAAGTCAGGTCAGGTCAACTATTACCATCGAAATGTCTCCCCCTAGAAACAAAGTGTCAGGAGTTTTCCCAGAACATAACAATTACAGAATAATATAAAGTGGCTCGTCTGAATGCATGGGGGAACCAAATCTGGCAAAAGATTTTATTTATCTTAGAAAATATTAGGAATACCTAGTGGTAGGGCATATTACTGGTTACAGCAAGAAACTCCTACACTGCCTACTGGTGGTTGTTGAATGAAAACCAAACCTTGCAAGTAGGTAATTTGTATGGGAATATCTATATATCATTGCTTTTAATGACTTAACATTTCGAATATTTAATTTCTATGAAACTTACCACGCTGACTCACTTTCTGTTCAACACTCACAATTGCTCTACTGCACATTTTACTAGCAACAATTAAGATGGGTTCCCCATCTGTTTTTCTGTAAGCGAGCAATTCAGGACCCCTTGTTCCTATATAAAATAGGTTAAGGTTTGCCCTTTCATGGTCCTTGGCAATGGGACTCCAAGGCTGCGGATGTTCTGCACCAGCTTTACCCCATACCACCAGCCACTCACGATAGTAACTCAGATGTCTTTTATTACCACATTCAAAGGTCCATCCATCTCTCCATTGGGGACCAACACCAAGGAGCCTTCCATCACTGCAAATGCATATAAGTTGGTTTCCTAAGAGTATTCCTGAAACATCAATGGTATCAATAGATTTTCCATAAATATTTTGGAGCTGCAAATTAATTAAGAAGCTTTTGTTTATCAGTGGCTCAGGGTATTCAGTGTCCAATATTGAAAAATAAAGTAGGTAAGAGATTATGAATGATTAAATGGGCCTATTAATAAGCAACTCTCCTTATCTACAATGAAAAAATACCATTAGCCTAAAACATTTTCTGATACTTTTAAATCTCATAAGACCTAAAAGAAACTTTGTGTGTGTGTGAGAGAGAGAGGGACATTACATATTAAATTCACAAAATTCTTGTGTTGCAATAAACATTAGTTTTATTCCCATTCAAATGATTATAAACAATAAGGTTTCTGACATGAATTTGTGATGGTGGTACTGAAAAAAGGGAGCTCAGTGCCTTGTATGCATGTTAGAAATACTAAATTATCATATTATGCTGTAATAAACATTCAGTGTAAACTGTAATTGGTCTCTTAAATATCCCACAATTCAATTTGGAAACTACACAACTTGAATTATTACTTGTTTACACCCTCAGATGGAATGTTTTAGATGGTTTAAAGATATGTGCTTAACAAATCAGTGCTTAAACTAAAAGTGCTCTGAACTGAAGAAATGTGATTTACAATTTAAACAATCTATCTGCAGTTGGTTGCGATGCAGACAGCACAGCAGACACATTTTCATATTTAAGTGTTGCACTGAACTGTTGACAGAGAAGAGACAAGGTTTTGTGGTGAATTTTATATGTGAAGCAAAAAAAGGTAAGTACTCTTGATCTATTAATATGTCACAATAAATAACAGAAATAGATAATAATAAATACCATAAAGCAACAGAGGATTGGACTATAAATTCATTAAATCTAGATAGATATTTACGTGTAGCAAATTTGTCATTCCGAAAATTTCGTATTACACTCAATCATCTAAAAATTGAGATCCTTGCCCATCTATACCTCCTTTATCTATGACTGTCAATTAACATTCTCTTCAATTGTTTTCAAGACCTACTATGTAATATTAAGAACTGAGTTGCTCAAGAATACTTCCCTGTGGAAACTAGATATTCTTTCTAGGTACACTTATGGCAATATTCAACTTTGCATGTTGATTGCCATGTTCTAAATAGTTCTCAATTCAAAAATTTGCATTTTTTTTATTCCAACTCTACAAATTGTTTATGATCAACAGCGCAAAAGCTTTTTACAGGGCTAGAAATATACTGACTGGTATCATATTAGTTTCTAGCTTCAAGCTATCAAGGATTCACTTAAAGCCATATTATTTATTGCTAATAATACTGCTTTTTATTAGCTATCCTATAACTCTTTTATTAATTACTCTCTCCTTCACTTTTGATAATACAGCAAGCACTGACATGAGTCGGTAATTTGTGACTTCTTTGAATGCAGGGTATACAATAGTAAGCTTCATCATGTCCGGAAATATTCCCGGTTCCATGTTCTTTTTTATAATAATTAGACAATGGGTGTGATACGAACAGTACACATGTTTTTGGCAGTGTTGAGCTAATTCCATCGCATATGACAGTGATTCTCAACCGGGGCCCCCTTGATAACCAGACAAAGATTTTAAGAGACCCCAGAAGTAGATTTTGTATCTGGAGAGCCCTGTTGCCTTATAAGGGGCCACAGGAAAAAAAAATTTGATACAACATAATTGAACAAGCAAACCGTCAAAATATTTAACAAGTGTCATAACTGATGAATTACTTTGAATATCTGTGAATCTGAATATCAGTTCTGTACAGCTACACAAATAACCATTTGAATTTGCATGTGAATACAACGCTTAGATGTGAAACCACATAACCTTACTTGCTACTTGGTCAGTACAAGTAAGTACATATATATAGGTTGTGGTACTGAGAGAAAGTGCTAGTTAGCAATAGTTACACTCATTAATTTGGAAACTGCTGCGTACACTTTATGTGGCCACCGATTAGATGATAGTATTTAGTCTGTTCACGATTAAATTTACAGTGTACAGTTATTAATTACCTACCTGTTTTATAATAGAACAATATTTCAAATCCAAATATGGAAATGGATCTGCATTTCTATTAATTAATAACTAGCATAAATTATTCATGAGAATTTTTGGTGTTTTAAAAAGGGTGGGTAATCTCTGTGAAATTTTACACTGATCCCACAACTTTCATCTATAATCCGTATGCAACAGTATACCCTTCAAAAGTTATAATCCTTCAAAGTTGTATTACATGCCTACATTTTTTGCCAATAAATTTACAATCGTTAGAACAATTAAAAATTTTGGTTATTAGTTATAATTATCAAAAGACAACTTTTTCAAGTGTAAAGTGTATTGTACAAAATAAATAAAATAAAACAAAATGTAATCTTTTTTGTCAGTAGTATTAGACATTAATTCCCTTATAACAAACATTTTTTATCCGTTATTATTTCACGTTTTATTCTCAAGTTAATGACACACTGCTTTATATTGAAACTTTGTGGTCACTCGTAAATTTTTTATTGTCACAATCGTTTTCTAGGAAAATGACAAGAATCAACTGCCTGCTTGAATAAATTTTTTCAGCTATTAAGTGTCATTTGTACAAAAATGTAATATTGTTGATATTTACAAGAATAAATTTAAAATTACATTTTCTGTCTTGTATTGTTTGCGAATTGCAAAGCAGTTCAGATTTTACCGCAAATCAAAGAGCAATAATTGAACTGCATTACTAAAAGTTAATTATATTCCTATAAATGATACCTCATACTTTTATAATAAGCACACTTAATAAATGTAAACTTCAAATTTTGATGGGATCATGGCATTCATTGTTTATAGAAACAAAAGCTTATAAGAGACCAAAAAGCTTCCGAAAATCAAATCTGTCATTAACACAAATTAAACGTCTGCAATAATAACTGGTAAAAAATATGTAGATTATGATGTCTTAATTTCTCTGATGTGCTGAATAAAAAAATCAGACTTTTACCTGCAAGAGGTGTCTTTTGATATTAGCAACTGGTGTGCAAAATTTCAAATTGTTTTACCTAAGGGTAGGGAAGAAATTGCCAACAAACATAGTCATGTAACAAAACTTTGAATGGCCATAACTTTATAAAAATGCACCTTTGCATATAGATGAAAATGGTAGAATGGGCTTAACATTCATCGGAGATTACCCAGTACATTATACACCCTTTTCAAAGCACACTGAATAAATACATTTAGAGCTTCACTTAATACCTATTCAATATAGTAAGCTTTTTTCTATTTGTTGGTCTAAAAGGCACTGATATAAGACATGTTATTCAGATTGGCCACTAGGAAAAACAGGTTGAGAACCATTGGCATATGGGACTTGTTGATTTAATTATCTTTATTTTGTTTGAAATTCTTTTCCAGTCATAGAAGCCAGAAATACACTTTAGCATATAATTGGCCCACTATGGCACCATATGTTGTAACCTATGGGTTGATTTTGTTTTCTTTAATGTTTACTGGTCGTCAACAATTTCTTCATTGTTCTTGATGATGTCATCTGAATTTATTCATTCACTGCCTTTTAAAAAAATCGCTGCAAATTGAATCAATACTTCCACGTCCAATTGTCAAAATGATATTTACGTTTCTATTTCTTAAACTATACGAACAGTAATCAGGTTTTGAGCATTTTTTCTCTCTACACATTTTTTTCTAAGACAAACAGTCCTTGTGATATTAGCAAAAATATATAAATAATTAAATCGGTTTTTTCCAAATAACTCGAAAATTATTAACTTAAAAAAAATTACAAGAGTGCTTTCTGATCAGAAATTTGATTTTCTATATAATACCAAAATTTAAAAAAAAATCGTACGAGCAGGGTCCAAAATAGGTTTTTTTGGAAATATTTCAAAAATGTCAAAATTTTGAATAAATTTTCTAAGACACTTTTTGTGAGAAATTTTATTTCCTATCTGATGGTATTTTCATTTTTTTAATATATTAAATATATTCGGAGATATTTAGGAAAAACCGTTTTCTTTAAGTGACGGTTTTTTGCTAATATCTTCTAAACAGTTTGCTGCACCGAAAATTTATAAGAACGAATAATACTTGCAGTTATACTACTAATCACATACTAAAACGAAAAAACAAAATAAAAAAATAAAAATTTGCAAATTCGCCCCCTTAACGATACCCCACTTACTCCACAAACAATAGGTCGCTTTGGGTAGTTGAGATTTATACGTTTGTCAAATTTCCAGTTCATATATTAAGTCTTTCGAAAGTTATCGTGTCCACAAACAATACCACAGACACACAAACACAGATAAGAAAAATTTTTTGCTCAAATTTTGTTTTTTTGTGTTTTCGACCATTTTATAGCGAATGAGCAAATAAAAATTTTTGAAAATTTTTTTCACTATACAATACTTCCCATCCGTTGGATGTGGAAGTAATTACACAAAAGTCTACAAAATAAGTGGCAATGTGTAGTAATGCCTCATACGATCTTGTAAAGCAAAATGCAATATTCCATTAGTTATAACTTTTAACATTTTGCCAATAAAATTGCTCCAACAATAAGCAATGGCTGTCACTGCAGTAATATGGCTGTGAAGCAGATGTGTTTGTGATTAATAACAAAAATATTATTAATATTCACGACATGTGAAATATGAACGGAGTTGTAAGAAATCATAAATTTTTGCATACTTACATATACTTATTTGCATACATGTGCACACCAATTCATAAAAATAAATCAAATTAGTTTTTGACATTTTACTTAATAAATCAACTGATCCACCAACAGTACTTAAGTAAAAATGTCTTATATACGGACAGAATATAGAATGTATTGTAAAAACACTTTTGTTGTCACTTAATAAAATTTTATGGCAGTGCAAAGATAAAACCTTTTATTATGGGGTAACACGCGATAAATCTTCCATTGCACATTACTACTGAACAAAATGGCTTTTTGGCAGCCAGTAGATTATGACAATATAACCAAAGTTGTATTTTTTAATTTAATTTTTAATTTGCATCTACTAGTCACAGAAGTGGTGCTGACGACATAGTTTGTCTCAATTCGCTTTCAGACGAAGTACCTGAACTATCAACATCTACGTCAGAATCAGTGTGATATGAAAATACAGTTCTTAATACACAGGGAAAGGTTTTACAACTTAAAATGAAGGAGTGCATATTAAATTTTTATAATACTCTTGTGTCCGAGAAGCATAACACTCCATATGAAGGACTGCAGAATGACTAAAAATAAAGTGCCCCACGCCAAAGAAATTCATGGTTAAAACACATTAAAAAAAAGGAATTGTGCACATGAAAATTCGGAAAGGTAATATATGCAATGAAGGAGGCCATAGTTTAAAAAATGTATGAAGTATATTTCAAAAATATGGTTCCATCTGTAAAATCAGCAAACGCTGTGTAATTTCCTTGTTAGATACAAAGACAGTTGATACAATATTAATTTTGTTCTATTGTATATTGCAATCTGCAGTGCTGGCTATATGCTATTTTAAATTTTAGCATTAAAGTCACAGGCATGCACTTATGCGAATTTATGATTTCCGTTATTGACAGAAAGGTGTTCCGTGGTTAATTAATTAATGATTTATAAAGGTTATTAGTTCAGATCTTTGAATATAGAATGTACATTCTATATTCAAAGGTTCAGATAATCAATCAGACGTCTACTGTACCCACATTTTGTACCTTCTAACCTTGAATAGGAATTAATATACTATTTACTAAGAACATACCTTCATACACAGTTTCAGTGTGTAGTTTCTGTCCCAGTTGTTTATTGATGTTAACAGCTACAAGATCCCCATTCTTCCAGTTGATTGCAATCGTCACAAGATATCCCTTCGATAAAAGAAGTTGTATCTTGTTATCTTCCCAAAATACACTGACTATTTTACTTTGTGGTAATAAATCCTGAAACATAATATAAATAATGAAGCACAGATGTCTATCAACAATTTATGTCTTACTTCGAAATCTTTCAGCCTATCTTTCAGTCTATGCGGCCGCTTATTTTGCAAGTGCCATTTCAAACCTCGTTTCTCACAGAATATCTTTTTGCTTTGAGAACAAACATCTGAACTCTCTTTTCTTGAATAATACCTAACAAGAATGTTTATTCAGTACACATTAAAAAACAAATCTTCATCATACTTACTTAAAAGATCCATAATCTGTGGGTTTTATTACAATGTTTTCATCTGAACTCCAAAAATGTATTTCATTTGAGAGGGTCAACATATCTTTGACATTACTTTACAAACACCTTAATGTTAATTTGTAAGCCACCATAATTATTATTAATGCGACAGGTACCCTATAGCCCTAAGGCACTATCCCGTCACACTTTTTTACAGGTCATGGTAGGTCAATCCGTATAAAGTTGAAAACACGGTTCTTCAGGTGAACGACCATACTATTTGACAAAGAAATGTTTTGTTTTCTACTAAATACCCTTATACAAAGGCACTCTTAAAGCTCCGCTCCTTAAATATAGCTATAAATTGTAGCAGCCATTCACTCATTCATTGTATTTCATATTTATTAATTATCACAAAACAAGGAAAGTATCGAAAGTTTGACAAAACCACAAATCGCTGCAGGTTTACACATTCACCTTTATCTACTGTAACATGATATTACTGTCTACCTTGGTACGTTAGAACTACAGGACTCCGATAGTCCGACACAATAGGCCGGTTTCTCTTCTCTTTGTTAAAGTTGATTATTAGCTAAAATTAACTCAATTAACAACACCTCATATTAATGTACCTATGTAATTGCTTTAGATTTTAAAAACAGGGTTGCTTTTAGCTAAAAATAGAGAAATATATTTATATTACCTATAATGTTTTAATAAAATGCTAGATGCATACACTTTTTCAGTTTAGAGTTTGCGAGTGAATAATATTAAATACGTCAATTATAATTTTTGTAACAGACAGGATGGCTTTATTAAGCTGAAAAATGTGCGCTTGCCTTTTGATTACTAGTTATTGGCTCTTCCTACGGGATATTCCAACTCCAAATGAGCTACAGAAGTCTACATAAAGAATGAAAAGATGGAATGATGGACGATGGAAGAATGGAAACTACTTGAGGGTCATCTAGCAACTTACTCCAAAAAGGCTAAGTACACATCTCCCCAAGTTCAAAATTCATTAATTTGAGTTTTTCTATGATTAATTTGTATGAAAATGGTATTCGCCAGTACGTTATTGGCTAACGATAGCGTGGGATTTTCAATTATTTTAACAGATGAAACAGCGAAACGTGGAGGTAAGCTGGTAAGCGAACATTGGCGAAGAAGAACAGCTGTCATTGTCATTGAAAGTTTCTACGTTTTACAAGCAATATTTTAAGCACTCTGTAAAAACTATTTAGCTTAAATTTAAACAACCTTGTTGGGTTGGTATTTGATGGATAAAACTACTTATTCATAAATCTCGTAGCAGAGCAGAGATGTGAACAGCTATAATAAGCCTGTCAACAGATTTATAATACACAGAAAATATAGTGTTTAGTCACAATTTGCTCTTAATAATTGTTAGATATGTTCCACAGAACAAATGCTGTGCAACAATGAATAAGGAATTAATATCCGAAGGCAACATTCTTCCACTGTTCTTCTCATAAACTTTATTTAGTTGTAAACGATCTCAACACCATTAATATATGATTCAAAATTAATGGAACTAGGTAATATTTACACACGGCATAATCAACCAAACTTCAATTTTAGACTGCTGAAGAATATTTCAGAATTACTATATTTATTCCCTACTTTTGGTCTCAATAAAATATTATTAAAATCAAAATTTACAAATGACTCCACATTAGCGTTTTGTTTTGGTTGCATCCGTCAATAATGAAACCAAAATATTATTAGCGAAAGTCAGTTGACAATAAGTACATCTCACAGATTTGGAGTCGCAAATTTACGGGCCGGATATATAACATAGCATTGGATTTTCCAACATTTCAAAACTTGTGAACAAAGAATGACATTTTTGTATTTTTTTTTACAAAACAGCCCCAGCAATTTGCATTACTTACTAGTTACTAGGACTTCGACTGCACATATACCATTCATCTTTAAATGTTTAACCAAAACAAAGTTATGTAATTTAAAATACAGCACACTTACTTCCAAAATTTTGGTAATGGCACTAGGCACTATAAAACAAAAAACACAAGAAGATAAGATAGCTTGCTGCTAAAATATTTTATTATAAGTAGGTACATACATAGCCAACATAAACTTGATGAAGACTGTTGAATTGTGGAATATACACATAGGTATTTGGTGTATAATTGAACTTAGTTTATCTTGCAAAACATTTTTTATGCATGGGCATAAACCGCAGCTAAATAAATAATACTGCTTGAGCACTGGTTACACTACTTAATTAATACATAAGAAATTAAACTAGCAAATGTTGAGATTGGGAACTTTTTTAATGATAAATAGATACTAGCGAAAATTTTATCAACGAACAAGTCCAAGCCCTATTTGTTTAACGAATGATCACTAGAACTCTTTATTTAGGCTGAAACAACAAATAGCATTTATTAAACAAAGCCCTACCTTAAAAATTTATGAGTACCTACAGAAGTTTTTGTAAATCGCACAATTATAAAGGGCAGTTAAATTACTGTAGTCTATCTATTTATCAAAAATTAAAAAAAGACAAAACATTTGTTGATAAGAAAGTAGATAGGTACCTATGCCTATTTATGTACGTACTACCATGATACATATGTATGCTGTGTCTTCTGTAATACCCTACAGTAATGAACACATTTTTTGATATGTACAGGGTGAGCAAATAAGAGAGGTGGCCGGTCATATATCTCATAAACCAGTAGCCCTAGAGCTTTGAGGTAAAAAATTTCTGAAGTGGCTAAGAGAAATTTGTGGAAAACATTTTCGAGTTTGTAAAGTGACCGCTAGAGGGCGCTGTGGTACCTCCAAATTACAAAATTAATGTTTGTGTCATTTTTAGCCTAATAAATGTCTTCGGTATTAAACATTTTAAGATTGTTTGGACTAAAGCCTACCATTTTTGTTTAAAACATTTTTTTGTTAAATGAAAAATAATATAGTGGGGGGCGGGTGAATATTAATATAGAAAATGGCTAATATTTCAGGTTTGGCTTGACCGATTTCAACCGACGAGGTGTCGTTTTCAAGAGCTTATGTGCCCTTATAAAAAGCAATTTTAAGTTTCGGAACATAGTTCGTCTATTGACCGCAAAAGGGCGGTTTCTGAAGTTACTACCTAAATATCGATTTTTCTGGAAATTTTTAAATGCAACGATATAAGGCTGCTTACTTCATTAAAAGAACAATTGAATATAGACTAAAATGGTGAAAACCGCACCATTTAAAAAATTCTAGAAAAATCGATATTTAGGGAATAATTCCAGAAAACGCCCTCTTGGCGGTCAACACAAACAACGTTCTGACACTTAAAATTGCTTTTTATAAGGGCACATAATCTCTTGAAAACGACACCTCGTCGGTTGAAATCGGTCAACCCAAACCTGAAATACTATCGATTTTCTATATTAATATTCACCGGCCCCCATTCCTTCATTTGACATTTAAGAATAAAATGTTCTAAACAAAAATGGTAGATTTCAGTCCAAACAATCTTAAAATGTTTAATACCGCAGACATTTATTAGGCTAAAAATGACACAAACATTAATTTTGTAATTTGGAGGTACCACAACTACTAGCTGTCACTTTATAAACTTGAAAATATTTTCCAGCAATTTCTCTTAGCCACTTTAGTTAAGAAAGTTTTTACCTCAAAGCTCTAGGGCTACTGGTTTATGAGATATGACCGGCCACCTTTCTTATTTGCTCACCCTGTACATTGTACAGGATTTCTAATATAAATGATTCATGCATTCATGCATCCTCTCAGAAAAGTGAACACAACTACTGGTTTAACAGTTACTTGTCATTTGTTTATTGTCGAATTACTTTATATATTTTAATACCAGAAAACGCGTGGCAGTGTGTATATTTAACATATGCTGTAGCGTTTTGTAGAATAATTAAACTAACTTTAATATGACTGAAGAAAGCTCAGATTTCGGAGCTGTGGAGTGTTTCTTAAAACTTTTATGTATCTTAGTTGTTAGGTTGTGACTACAGTAAATCTGTTAAATTATATTGTGAAGAACTAAAAGATGTTTATAGCCTGCCATAATGGTAAAATTCATAGTTAGAGTAACAGTGACAGCAGCAGCACTACCTAACCTAAAAACTGTAAATTGTTAATTAGGCATTTCAGAACACGTGACCTCAGTCCCTTTAAAAATGGCGGTTGTTGGCACACAAAACTAGTGTTTACATTGAGCTCTTATGGGAGAAAACTTTTACAAATTTATTTCAGTATTTTGTGACACGAAATTTTAAGCTAATTCCTATATTTAGATTCGTTATGGTTAGTTGGATATATGTATATAGTTTTAGTGCAATATAGGTACGCTGTCATTAGTGAAAAAGAGTGCGAATAAAGACAGTTGTTTTACTTTGAGGCGAGTATAAAACACGTAATCATCATGTAGTCCATTACACTGAAACTATTGTTTATATTAGTAGATACGGCGTATTATATGATGTAACCATGATATAATAATTTGTTCAGTGTGTTTTGTGCAGCACGAATCAAAACAACAATCACAACAAATAACAGCATTCAGCAACCATCTTGTTTTTATTTCTGACAACTGACAAAAAACAAAACATTTTCGATGTAAATACAGGAATAGGGAGTGTGTCAACCTGCCAACAGGAAGTTCGTCACCTTCAACAATCTTTTTCTCGTTTATTATGCCGAATATTGCTTTAAAATTACACAGGTATATCTAGCTAATCATGACAAACCTAAATATATGCAGTGCGCTACTAATTTCAGCCCCGAACATACATAAAAAAAATCTTAAAGTTTGTCTTCCGTAAGAACTCCATGTAAATAACGGCTTTGTGTGCCAACAGCCTCCATTTTTAAAGGGACTGTGACGTAATACTGAAATGCCTGATTGGTGGTGGTGCAATACTAGTTATAAAAGAAGTGCAAACATTAAAATAGGGAAAACGACAAATTAACTGCGTGGGCTTTCAAATTTGTTGAAAAGAGTTAAATCCATAATCCATAATCATATCATATCTGAAAGGCGGTGACCGCAACAAAAAGGGGGTTATGACGGACGTAGTTGTGTACTTATATTAAAGTAGGTACGTAGGTACGTTGTGTAGCTTCGTACAAGCAAATTATGTTTATTAGTTACTTACCTTTGAAAAGAAAATATAACCGTAAATTGTTGGAAAAATCTTTATAAAACTATCAGTTTCGTTGCTATAACTTTATGCGCAACCTTCAGTACAGTATTTGACAGTATATTGTGGATTTGTAGCTTGGCAGTTTGGCAGCAGTTACAAAAAGGCACAAAGAATTCAGAAATCAATGCCGCTAGCGTTGCATGATGCGTGAATCATTTATAGAAACCCTGTATAAGTTTTAGTAGTTGTATTTCCTCGTACAAGTCACTTATACCTACTCAAATTTCAAAGTAATACTCATATGGCAATTCATTACAATATAAACGTTTCCATATTAAAGTACCTACATGTATAATATATGTATAGTAGTGGTCCAAAGATTTTCTTTTTTAAGTCTTTGTAGGACATATTTATTATACCACCTGGAATGGTGGTAGTAATGTACCTAGTAGTATCTGAAGACCACTTGATTTTATGGCTTGTGAGCTTATTACCAACTTGCGGCATTAAATTCAAAATATTAGTTGATTTACACTTCCAGTCCATATTCTTTAAAGACCTATACATATATGATCAAACCAAAAATGGTTGTATAATACGGAACTTTCTTGGACTAGACAAGATACAGCTTAATACCGAGCGAGTAAAGCGAGCGAGACTAATAATATAGGTACAATGTGTTATAAAGTTCAAGTACGACCTAGTTGCATACAAAAACATTATATTTGATTGCAATAACAAAAATTTTTTACAATACTGATGCACTTCCTTGTCAGCTGTATTGGGTGTTCATTTAAAAAAAGTCATCAAGTCTACCGACGAAGATCTACGTCTATGTCTTGTCTTTTTGTTAACGCAAAGTGAGGTTATGTTAAAGTCTGCTAACAATAAATTATTAGTTATTAAACAGTCCAAGGCTCAGTTTCTACCTAAATTACTTCCATTTGGCCAAATCCGTACTTGAAAACCCATACGGAAAGACAAAAAATTTAAAATTGATGCGAGACGTAATTATTAATAATTATTATTTAAAATTGAGTTGACGGTTGAGGGTTGACAGACATGGCAGGTTGCAAACTTCCCCACCGGTTTCCCATCGTCATCAGTTTCTTCGCGCTTCTCGTCCATCAACTGTTGAACTGGTTCAGCATGAAAACTTTTTAATTCAGCATTCAGTAATTTAATTCCAATTATAACTGACATATCAAATCATTTTTGTAAAGCAGTGAAGCGAAATAAGTGAAAATGTTACGTTAGCCATGGCTTCTTTAAATGAACAGTCGATACAAAAACATGACACTTTGTAAGTAGTAACTTTGGCAATGCTAACTGACTCATGTATGACAGACCACATCTTCCTTGGGATTGACCTTAAAGTCTGTCATTTGTGCCTTAAACCTAAACCAGTTAATGAAATAGCTTCATTCCAACGCTATAGATTATATAGGAAGTAAAAAAAGTCTTAATGACAATAGAAAACTACCTTGCGGCAACTAAACGGTAGGTATTGAAAGTACATTATAAGGGTCGCATCTTAGATAGCATTTTATCGACCAATGACATTTTACTTTATAGCCTGCTCTTACTATTAAAATAAAACTACTTTCTTGATTCGTTTAACGTCAACCCGCGTTACCAAGGTTATGAAGTGCCATAATATTTGTGCAAGTTACCACCAGTGCACCAGTTCCCTTAAGATGTATTTTTTTGTAATGAAAATTAAGCAATTTTAGCAGTCAAACATAAAACGGTCTATGTAATTCAGTCGTATAACGCTGTTTTCACATGTTTTTTAGATAGCGCTGGGTCATGTGAATATGGTCCTAAAAGCATATCATGTAATTTGAACATTTTACTTGATGTTATTACGTCAAAAAATTAACATTACTTTTCAATTTGAAAAAAAATTGTCATTTTCAGCAATGATGTTTTTAGGGTTAAAATAGATTGTAATCAGTCCTGGCAATTTTAGAATGGAATGAACACCCATATCATCGTAAAATAGATACAGAAGGCACGGCCTAATTCTAAAAAAAGATCTAAATTACACTTAGATAACTGTTAAAAATGATTTATAGGACTTTGTGCGTCATATCCCTTTACGATAGACATTTTCCGAATGAACATTGTATTTACTAAAATGTCTTTTAGAATACGATTTTCCAATAATTAACATAGAGGATGTCTAATAACAGTTTTGGATGAATTATGTTACGACAAAAGAATTACAGATAAACAGGAACGAAAGATAATGGCATTTGAGAAAGAAGCAAGTGAAATCAGTTAGGGTAAATATAACTGTATGCAAATCCTTTACTGGTTTTTTAATTATTCGCATTTTTTTTTAATTGGACAGCTATCACTTAAAGAATAGGCATTTAGTTAGTTAGAATTATTATTAATATATCCAATACTTATTTACTTTTATTTATTTCATTTGACAATCTGCCCTTACCTTTGTAAATTACATGCTTTGTAGAAAATAACCTTTTTCATGCCCCCGACAAAAATAAAGTAATAGTGGTCACAAGAAGTTTATTGATTTATAATGAAAAGCTTGGCTGCTTTAAATATCACTTTAAAAGTTGGTGCTTTAGTATCATCGTACATACACAAGCCGCTCTATGCGCTCTCGTCTAGCATTAAAAAGACCTGTGGATTAATAGAATCCTGGGACCATCACTTTTCAAATTCAATTAAAATAGGTGGCAGATATATTTAACAAGACAATGCTTTTGAGTAATAAATGGTGTAGTAATAGAAACTATTACTGTGCATAGATATGAGATTAACGTCAATATGTTTACAAGTTAGAATCTAATTGCCAATTAGTTAGTTAACTTTACATTCACTTTGAGATTTTGATATGATCTCACCTAACAGTACATAGCGGTAAAATTACAGGTAGCGTGAACTTGAAAATCCTAGTTCTTTTTACGAATTACGATTACGAACCAAAATACTTTAAGTATCTGAACTTTGCCTACTTGTAGCATTAGAATTTCCAAATTACATTCTGTAGTATAACATTATTATTTGGATGTTACGTAACGTACTTATAAGTCAACTTGCATCAATGATGCGTTTCCTTTTAAGAAGGTTGTAAGCTTAGAATTGATATTTTCGGAAATCCTAGTGTTACGAAACATTGGTGAGTCGGATAAATTAACAATTAGTTTTGATTACATTTGCAATAGACCGCGAAATGGTTTGATTGGTTAAACTAGAACGGCTCCAAATTTGTTATGCGTCCCAAGGAAAACCAAGAGAAATTTCCAGTCTAACCTCCGAACGGCATATTCATTACACCAATGTTAATTCTTGCTGTTCCAAATGTTTATTCAAATTATTTAACTCTGTTTTTAATTGCTGAAAAATATTCGCCATGCTGAAATAGGAATAAGTCATAATACTGCAAACATACATTGTTATGAGCTTACTGCATTGTGTAGGTGCTCGCATCGGTGCTCTCTCTGGTGTTCAGGTTGACTTGCGTAGCAACAGATCTCTTTACTTTATTCTGCAGAAACAAAACCAAAAATCATTGTTGGTCATGCCGAGTGATTAAATAGATCATAACGCGATAAAGAGATTAAACCAGAAATTCTTATTATGTCATGAATATATTTCATTTCTTTATTCTGAATGTATAAAAATACACATACAATAATAAATATTATTTATTATAGGTACACTCATAAAATAGAATTTATAAACAAAACAACACTTAAAAAGTAAGCAGGAAGTATTGCATAGCTCTTAAATAAGAAAGTACAAAATCGCAGTAACGGTTCCTATTTAATTATGGACTGAACAGTTCCGACTGCACTCTAATAAAGCTATTATATCTAACCTAATCTAAAAATTTCTACTATCCTCACTAGCCCTAAGGTGTCCTCGTAGTTTACCCAGTTCTGTCGTGTATACTCTGGCGTTTTCTGACAGCGGTCCATCGTCAGGATGGTCCTTTTCTTCGATTTTCTTGACATCTACCGTCGGACCGCTGTATTCCGGTATCGTGTACGTAAAATCTGTGGTGTAGCGATCTGGAATGTACTTATCTGGGACGTACTCTGCTTTCCTCGTTAACCTCGATTTTGGTTTCGGAACCACCGTTTTTACATTTTCCGAACTGCTGTAGTCGTAGTCGAATGGAATTGGGACGGGAAGGGATTTGTCGGTTTTGGAAAGTTCGTGTAATTGATTGGGCACTACCCCTGAGTATAATGATTCAACTACTGCTGAAGCCTGCGCTTGACCGCTGGGCTCACGAACGGGAACGTTTCTGTTTTCTTCCTGCCGTATTCTAGGACGCCTCACTCTTACACGTCTTGGTCTTTGCTCTTCAGTGTACTGATTTCCCTCGGCGTTACCCTCAACAGGAACTAAACCTTGCTGCCGTTGCCTCTCTAATCGTTGCCTGTTATGTAGCTGTCTGTTCCTAGCCGCCCTTTCCTGCGCTATTCTTTGTCTTTCTGCTTGTTCTTGAGCTACCCTCTCCTGTTCGGCTTGTTCCTTCGCAAGCCTTTCTTGCTCTTTTTCTTCTTGCAAAATAAATTCCGGAATTTCTGGAATTGCTGGGTTTTCGTAATAAGTGATATCGAACTTGGTTGCTTTGTCGTAGCTCTGTTTAGGAGCTTTCTTGCTTGCTTCTTTTCGATTGGAATTTTGCCCTGTTTTTTCTTCGTCATTTTCGGCTTCTTTTTTAGGTTTCCCAAGGTTATCGAGGTCCGGTCGTTTTTCTGGATCGAAATTTTCGTAAGTTTCAGCTAATTTCGGCAAAAACGACGGATACTCTGTTTCCTCGTGATGTCTGTCTTCTTTTTCTTCCTTGTCTTCGGAATCATCGTTTTTCGTCTTCTTCTTAAAAAAGTCCCTAAATATTTGGTAATTGTCGAAATATTTTGTATTCTCTTTTTCATGTTCATCTTCATCATCATCTTCTTCTTCCTCTTTTGCCGCCTCTGTTTGATTATTTGTGTCACTCGCTGCAGAAACGGCATCACTGAAGAATGTGAATGGATAAGGAGCAAATACAAACCGCTGATCTACTCTGCTTTCTGCCGGCATTGGGTCATCGAACAAATTTATTTCACGCTTCTTTTGTTTCTTTTTGTCCTGCTTGACTTCCTTCTTACGACTTTCAGCCTGTTTATCTTCTCCATGAACATCTCGCAAATAGTCAAAGTTATCATAGTTTTTCAGAAAGTCGGACAACTCAACATACTGAGATTTTTCACCCTTCTTTTTCTTTTTGCTTGTCTTTCCTTTCCCTTCGTCAGCATCTTTAACCTCTTTCCTAGTTTCCTCCGTTTCTTTCTCCTCGCTCTCCTCGTCTTCATCTTCGTGTTGATCATTTATGATTGTAAATTTCTTTCGAGGTCTATACGAAAAATATTTGTTTTGTGGTTCCACATCGGGAGTGTCTTCAGATTGGCTTTCCTCTTGCGCACTTGCTTCTTTAAATTCTCTTTCAACTGGATTTTCAAATGCATAATGATCTGGTTCTTCAGTAGCGTTAGATGCTTCGGCGGTCTTATCTTCTTTAGAGCCCTGCTTTTCTTCCTTAAACGGATTTTTTGGTACAAGCGCATAAAGCTTATCTGCAGTAGTTTCGTCCTCGTCTGCTTTAGTTTTTACTCCCTTTTTCTTGCTTTCCTTTGCTTCATGTTTAGCTTGCTCCCTCTTCCGTTCTTCTTCTTCGAATTCTTTTTCCAGTTCCTTTTGTAGTGGGCTCTCATAAGCAAAATGGTCTGGTTCTTCAGTGGGAGGTTCTGTTTTGACAGACGTTTCCTTACTGTTCTCTTTACCAGAATCTTTGGTTTCTGATTTTGAAGGATTTGACGGTACAGCTTTATACAGGTCTTCAATGCTTGTATCATCGTCTTTTTTAAGTTTAACGGTTTCTTTTTTACTTTCCGTTGCTTGCTGCTTATTATTATTGGACTTTGTAGATTTACTACTTACAGAGCCCGAAGCCTTACTTACTTGTTCCTTATATTCTTTTTCAATGGGGCTCTCATATGCAAAATGGTCAGGTTCTTCCGTAGTAACCGTTTTGCTAGAATTTTTGCTTTTAGATTCCGCTTTAAATGGATTTTCTGGGACTAACGCATATAGATCTTCGACACTCACATGTTCATCCTTTTTTACTTTTACAGGTTCTTTTCTGCTCTCTTTTATCTGTTGAATGCCGGATTTAGAATTACTTTCATATTCCTTGAGTTCTTTTTCAAACGGACTTGAGTAAGAAAATTTATAAGGTTTTTCAGTCACGTCCAKAYTGTCTGTTTTCTTGATGTTCTGGTCTTTTTTAACTTCTTTTTCTTTTTTATCAAATACAAAGGGTGTTCTTGGAGCAGCTGCGTACAGATCAGCAATGGTAGCAGTTTTCTCCTTTTTCTGTTTAACGGTGTCCCTTTTACTCTCGCTGGTATGTAGATTTCCCGATTTGGCTCCAGCATCAGAACTACTTCTTGGCGTAAAAGTAAAGTACTGGTAAGTTGGAGTAGGTACAATGAATTTTTCAAGCGTTTTTGCTTCTGCGACCTTAATCCTTGTCTCAACTACCTTGGATTCTTCTGCGGAAGATTCTTCATCATCGTCATCCTCAGCTTCCTCCTTCTCGGAATGGTCTGATCTCTTCACGTCATAGTCATAATCCTTGTAAGGAATCTCGAAGCGGTAGACGTTCTTAGGCGCTCTCTCTTCGTTCTCCTCTTCACTTTCATCTTCTTGCTCTTCTCTAGCTTCTCCGCTGTCGTCGTCATCTTCCCTTGCGGGTGCATCTGCTTGTTCCTCATTGTAATCGTCATAAATGGGAGCTTTTATATTGGCGGGCCTTCGTTTTTCAGTGACTTCAATATCATCGTCATCATTAACATCTTGCGGTTTATTTTTCACACTGGCTACGTAGTCGTAATCTATAGGCTCCTTCTTTTCGTTGTCATCATCTTCAGAATTGCGATTTCGAGCAGGTTCCTGTTTCCTTTCTTTTTGCCTAATGTCATCATAATCCTTTTTAATAGCTTCTCGATAATCGTAGTCCTCTTTTACGTCGTCTTTGTAGTCGTAATCTTTTTTAACTGGGACTTCTTTATAGTCGTAGTCTTTCTTGACATCTTCTTTGTAATCGTAATCTTTTTTTACTTCATCTCTATAGTCAACACTGTTTTCAGCATTGTTGGGTTTGTCTGCTACTGGTTGTTGTTTATCAACGATATTATAAGCATTTCTAATTACGTCTGTATCTTTAATATCGTGAGTTACAGGACCAAGAGCGTTGAATATTTCGTAATCGTGTTCTATTAGATTAGGATTGTTATTTTCAGTGTGGTAAGCATTGTTCGACTCTTTTTTATTGKCCAAAGTTTTTTCCCGTTCCAATTTCTTATTACGAGGTTTGGATGGATTTACGTAAATTACTTCAGTACTACTGGGTATCACAACTTCGGTGCTACTGGGATAGGAGACGTGATTTTCCGGTTTGTTTTGCGGGGGTAAGTTGTATTCCTCATACCTCGACGGAACGTCCTGACGAGCAGTGGTGCTCTCTGGGCGTCTCGCTGCCTCTGTAAGTTTTATTAGTTGTTTAACGATATTTTGAAGCACATGGGGTGGAACCGTCGTACCTTCAACTGGAATGGGGGCTTCCGGGGGTTGCGTGATTATTTGAATGGGTGGTAACTCGAGCCTCTGGGGTGCTGTATTTTTAACATAATATTTTTTAAATTGTGAGATATCTTGTGTAGGCAAAGGATCTACCTGTTTTGTTGTCACTATGCCTGGTCTGACGTAATAATCCTGAAAGTTAACTTTTTTAACAGGTTTCAAAGGCGCGTAATAATTCGATTCCTTTACGTTCATGATCTCCTGCGGGTAATCCTTTTGAAAGTTTCCTTCGTCTTCTTCGGCCTGGGGGGCGATATACTTGAAGCCGCTGTCGTGAAGGGCCCACGGATTCCGTTGCCAAAAGTTCTCGGCGTTCTGTTTGTACTGTTCTTTAGCTTCCGGGTCGTTGGAGTGCGATACGGATACGCCCTCGCCGTAGTCGTCATATTCCACATCTTCCGTTTCACCCTTATGTTGGTGTTCGTGAGTGTGATGCGACGGCTCCGGTTCGTCATTGTAATTCGTCAGTTTCTGCACAGGACCATAAGAATATTCGTATCCGCGATTAACTTGCTT
Source organism: Rhyzopertha dominica (assembly GCA_025024175.1). NCBI lineage: Eukaryota > Metazoa > Arthropoda > Insecta > Coleoptera > Bostrichidae > Rhyzopertha > Rhyzopertha dominica. Next base: position 31,008,205 of record QCXZ01000041.1, read on the forward strand.
GGAAGACGGTGGAGCGGTACCAAGGGGCGGATAGAGGTATTCGTATTCGGTGTAAAGCTGCGCCTTGGTAACCGGCCTTTTCGGCCCTGACAAGACCGGCCCTTGGGGTGGACGGGCGGCTGGTGCCGGTGCCGGACGGGGTGGTGCGGGGGCCGGTTTTGGGGCGGGTGCCGGGGCGGGTGGCGGTGCAGGAGGGCGCGGTGCGGGGGGTGCGGGAGGCGGTGGTTGCGGTCCTACGCTTTTGTTCCAGTTGAAATTTATATTAAAAGTTTTTCTGACCTGTTCCTGAAGTATTGGCGGGAAGGTCACTGGTGGCGGTAGCACGGGAAGTTTCGGTGGCGGCAAGGGCGCCAACGGCGAGGCCTGTCTTCCCATCGGACGCATCCCCAMGCCGGCCGGTGCTGGTGCCGCCGCTGGCATCGGMGCTGGCGCCGCCGCCGGTGCCGCTGCCGGMGCCATCGAGGGCGGTATCACTGTCGGCCTCTTCTGGACGTCGTAACCGAAGAGATCGGCTACGTTCCTCAAAACTGTACCGATAGTCCTTTTGTCACGGGTACCGTTAATGTTCGTGTATTCATTTTGATCTTCTACGCTATCCTCTTGTGCGAAGACACTCGATAGAATAACTAAGACACAAACAACACGGAACACTTTTGCTACCATTGTACCATGCTAAGTCCTGAGATGTTGGGCCGAACAGCGATCAAACTGCACTAAACACTTTTGGTCCTGCGAGTCACAAATTTCACTTGTTACAATCGATTTATTATAGAGAAAGGACTTTTTTCTGATACAGTATTACTCGCTATAATTGCACGTTTTTCGCGAAAGTGTAGGTATTATGTAAATGTATTATTTGATCGAAATAGAAGTCCACAGTGCATGCATCACTGCACTTTAAAAACCAGCGTCGAATGAAATGGACAGGCACCGGTACATTTTTATATATAAACTGTTTCTGTCGAAATTCTCTTAGTACTGAACTTTCCACTCAGTTTTATATGCATTTATTCGTTGGCGGTGCTTAACGGGGTTTGAAACAAAAACTTCGGATTATGCATTAACCAATTGGCAACGGACATACCAACTGCAAAAACTTAATGAAAGTGAAGCCGTACGTTCTCGAAGAACGCAGGTACCACCCTCTGCGGTGAAGCAAACGGGCAATCCGTAAAACCCATTTAACAAAACGAGCGTATAAAACGAACTTGAATTCCTTAAATTGTTCTGGATAAAAGAGTTTACAGGATTAATAAATGTATTTGCAGTTGTAATATTTAAATTATCGGTTGCAAATTCTAAATAATTTGTAATAAACAATTCTGTTATTTTGGTGTAGATAAACGCGAGTAAAAAAGTATTATGATCTGTAAATAATGCTAGTTTATGTTATCAGGAAAACTATAAAACTCGTCGATTTTTTAATAATTGTTATTTGCTAATGACGTTAAATATCACTTCCACCTCTCATACTTTTTAGTTATGTAAATAAATCATATTCAGTAAAATCTCGTACCATATTATTATACCGCTTTTGCTCAAACAAAACAAACATGATAAATTGAATGATATCGACGGTGCGCTCATTGTGAAACGTGTATAACATTATGATGCATATTAAATAATTAAAAAATATACATTTTAGAAGGGGTTAATTAAACGGCATCGGTTACAGGTCAGTACAAAAATTGTGGATAGCTTGTTTGAAAAACGCTTTAACTCTGCCGTACAAAAAAAGTAAAACAAATAAACAATACTTTCTGGGTTCATTAACTGTACTAGTGTTAACATTATAAATAAACATCAAAGTTTAGAATATCGGTACTAGAGATAAACAAAATTCATTTTGAATGCCTTTTCGATTGGAAACAAAAAAAAATAAATGACGACAGTTGCTGTTCACGAATTAAAATAGGTACATAATATTAATAATAATAACAATAAATTTATTGTACCCAATAATATCGGTCCTACAAAGAATACCTACCATACATAGATTTAAAAAATGTCAAGGATATAACATATAAATTTAACTAACTCTAACTAAATCTCTCATGAACGCTTTATCCAAAACGTTTAGACTTTTTGGCGACTTTTTGTAGAAAACCTTAATAACCGTACCGTATACAGAGTTTCTCAAAAAAAGGTTTACTAAGAGAGCCAGTGTAACCCTAAAGAGAATTCTAATAAAATTCTAATAATGTCTCCGTAACACAGGAAGTTAGTAAAATAAACTTCTTGTGTTCGTAGATTTCGTTACCAACTAAATAGGCCGATATGAGTCTCAGTACTTTTCGGAGGAGTAAAAAATATCTTAACATTTTGTCGAAAAGGCCATCCTGCTGAAGCGACATAGCAAGAATCTTTTTTTTTCCTTAGGTCAGTAATTCTTCAAGTCATCTTGCCACCACCGTGAGTTTTACACGCATTTGGCCATGACAACAATAACACTTCATTCAAAATTTTGTTTTATGTCACTTTTCTAATAAGAATTATTAAGTTTTGCTAGTTGTTAAAATGTAGTCTTGTACATTGTGCATACGAAAACAATGTAAAATGTTCTTGTTTTACTGGTTACAGTTCAATAACAAATACAAACAATACAATAACAAATACAAATATATAAACAATTATATTTTCTTAATTACGGCGTTCAAATAATAAACGTATAGAAATGCCGCAACTGACTTTGAAGCATTTTCTACTCCGTCTATGAAGAGCGCATGTTACACTCCTAATTGCATTTTTCTAATATTGTCTGCAGCATTATTAATACGTCAAATTAGTTCATCCGTAGTGTACACTTTTATTATCCACCATTCATTTTTACGCTAGCCTCATAAAAAATAATCTAGTGGTGTGAGGTCTACAGATCTTGCAAGGCAATTGTTACGACCAACTCGACTTGGAAACCTTTAGTACAAGTCCTTGTACTTCATTTTGTAAAAAAAATAAGTAATGATCTCCTGTAAGGCGATTGTCTAAAACAAAGGGCCAACTAAATAACTACCGAGTATTCCACAGCACACTTTCACCAAAAACTAAAAATTACTTTCGATTTTCGTCTGACCACACATGCCACTTWCGAGTGTTATTGATACCGTCATGGGTGAATGTTGCTTTATCCCAAACAGTATACGCGATCTAGAACATATCAGGTTTTTTACATTATTTCCGTGTGTAAATTACATACCAGGAATTTAATCCGTTCCTCCCGACTTACCCTGTATATTATGTATTTTATGTATAGGTACAGCTATGGCAGCTTATGTACGGCCCAGATGGGATTTCAGACAAGATATATTATTTGCAAAATACTAAGTAGAATTTTAACGACTGTGATTATATAGCGAATAAATATAGGAAAAACGAACTTGTTTTAGACAGGAGGGATGTTGAGACTACAATGTTAACAATACAACATTTTACTTTATTTATCTACAGGGCTGAAGGTACCTAATATTCTATTGTCTGACACAAACCTACCCATTCTAGGCAGCTAAATTTGCAACCCAGATGCCTTGTTTACGTTTGGCCGAAATATTAAAGGATCAGCTTATTGGTCTTGTTCTGTTTAGTTAACTCAGATGGATACCATAAATTTCTGCAAAATAATTTATCTGATCGTTTAGACGATATCGATTTTGATTAAAACAACAAAGCATGTACACATTTTGGTCGGATTTTTTTGCAGATGATAAAATTTAGTAAATTTTGAACTTTAATAAAATCCGGAAATGAGAAGTATACCCATAAAGACAAAACATAACCACAAATACCAATCGGTGTACCCACCACGACCACCGGATCTCTCAACCGTTAGGTTAGTATCTGTAGGGTCGTATCACATCTTTAGTTTATAAAGGCTGAAGTAACATGTGCGAACAGGGAGTGCTTTAGTCGTTTTGCATGTGTTTATTTTTGCTATAACTCATCATTTAATCTTAGTCAAAATCAATAAGCTCTTGGCGCTCAATGCGCCCTACAGTTTGGAAATTCTATATACAAGTACTACTTTTGTGTCCGACTCCCTTCTGCCAGTCTATTTAAGTTGATGTAAAATATTAATTGATTTGCATTTATCTTTGTTACTAAATTCGAAGATATTTAATAAAAACGGTATTCGGGGATGCGACGTTAAGGATGGATAGCAATTTTTGAACCATGTTTTTTTTTAATTTTTGCGCAACCTTTAAGCACTGAGAAGTTTTATGCAAGATAATATTGGTACCTTTTCTGTAGCTGTTTTGTCCATATGTGCTAAATACAGCAATTGCAAATTTCGTAATTAGAACAATGATGCTAAGGCTAAGAAAAAGGAGCGAGATGTAGAACTATCTGCATCTTCGTTACGTAAATGTGGAAAGTATAGGTACATCAAAAAACGTTTAATGAGAAATGCTCCTAATGCATAATTTCTAGTTACCATAGGCTTCAACCCTTCTTCTAACAACGCCTGAAAAACCTTATTGATCAGACTTTCTAAATCCGTATTACATAAAAACTAATGAAATGGTCTGTTTAAATATTTGTATTGACGACACTCTGAGGGGTAGCTCAGTCAAGCGTGACCTACATTTTTTACACTTTAAAAGATTAAATTTCATTCAGCAATGGAAACTAATTGATGTGGAAACGTGCAACATCATTTTTTGTGGTTTGATGCTGGTGCCCTACAAACAGAGCGTTTAAGTAAAAAACGAAACCGATAGTTCCGTATGTTTCCTAATAAATCATGGTGACCGACATTAGCGACCTGCACGTCATGAGCTGGAGTACGACCAAAGAATATTAAACGAAAAGAAAGTTGTCAAATATTTTGCGGGCGTTGTTAAATCTAAAACTGTAGAATACGATATATCAGAATAATCATAAGCTCCCTATCCGATCGTTGTTTAGTAATCATTTGCTTTCATACACGTATTTCATGTCTCTAAATTATGTGCACATAATATGGATTATAAGAGATGCCCTTCATGGTATTCAAGTATACCTTGCGAGTTGCGATGTGGAAATTTTCTTTAAGACCAAATTTCACCATTCCAGAGCCCTCCTGATGAAATAAAATCAAGGGTACGTAGTTGCCGTAAGCTGGCGATACCGAATTGGTCAACACTACAATAAAGCGGAATTAACCAAGCTTTTGAGTTGGTTAATAAGTGGCTGTAATTTTTTCTGTAAGACAGCAGTATATTATATACATTACTGCAAAGAGGTGTATTTAGCTTACATTTTGTAGCTTTAAAACTACTTTTAACTGCTAAATTATATCGCGTAAACAACATAAAATAATAACACTCTATCATAATGAATCATCATAAAATTTTAAGAACAGTTATCTAAAAATTATCGCTATATCTCTGTGGTTGTAAAGGTACTTGCGTCTTCTTGGAACCTTGATCGGCATCACTATAAATTTTATATTTATGCTGTCTATAATAAAGTACAACTGTACTATTCACTTGCACCCTATGATACAATGCGTGGAAATTTAATATTAATTCAGATGGGAAGAAATTTTGCAACACATTAAAAAGACATTCTTTAAAAATCAATCCTAATAAATCATATTATTATTGTATTTGGAAAAGACAGAAGTAAGGACCAGGACTTGAAGGTGAAAATTAATGGTGCTGTACTTCCTGTTAATCACATCGCTAAAAAATTTTGAATAATTATTGATAACAGATAACGGAACTTTCTGATTAAGTTCGGTACACATATCTTGAAAAAGCATATGCATATGTAATCTTGTATAGCCATTTGCACAACCTTAGTGTAGAAATAAATAAATGTGTTGTGTTGGTTCTGTCAAATTTCAACTTCTGTTTCTCATTTCCACGGAAATAATTACATTTAAGATTAACCTTCCGTATGCCCCTCGGATGAACATAAAAATACTATTATATACTAAAAAGATCTTGACTACAACTTTTTTATTTTAAATGGAAAGATCCCATTCTCAGTAGTGTATTGGGTGTAGCATATCGAATTATATAAAAAGTACTATACACCACTTACCACCTTAGTCATTTGAATTGGATATATTTTATTTTCAATAATAGGTAAGTGTTTATGGAACACTACAAGAGCAAACTTTTTTATTTCACGTCGTAGAATAGTGGTTTAATTGTTTTTTTTTAATTTTTTGAGAAGAATTTGATAGTGATGACAACAAAAACACATTCGAGTGTCAACTGACTACCGGTCTGTTATATTAAATGGAAGGTCCCCATTCTGAAAAGAGCACATCAAATGAAACAATAAAAGTACTAAAATATCACTAACCTACAGTTAGCTGTTTTTTAGATTTTTTATGTGAAGTAGGCTAACTGCATATAATAGCGAACTTGCTTATTGGCATGTGGGATGCGGGATTTGTACACACAATCCTGAAGAAAAAAATAAGTTCAGTGTATATAAAATTTTAACTCAAAAATTATTGGAAAATTTGTGTTCAAAAATTATACCTTAAATTTGCAAACAAACTCTTATCGGTATCGACGAAAACTGTAGTCGTCTTATATGATTGCTTTTTTTGTCATAACCACGCGGTTCTCCAGAAAATCAAGTTTTCCATTTGAATCACTATTTTAGGACACTAACTAAAAATTAGCTATTGTAGAGTTTTTTGTGAATCGTAATTATTCAACATAAAGTGTATTAAAAATAAATGACTCCAGAGTAGTGCGTTTAGTACGTTTTCTTTATTTCCATGTGCTATAGTGGTAATTAGCCAACAAAAAATATCTAAAAAACAAAATGACTGCAGAGTAGTACTTACTTAATACTTTCTTGTTTAGTTCAATGTGCTATATCTAATATACTGTTCAGAATAAGGTCATTCCATTTAAAATAACAAAGTAGTAGTCAATATCTTGTTGTTTCTCATCACCATCAGATTCTTTTCGAAAAATTGAGAAATTTTCCATTTAAACTACTATTCTACGACTATTGCATTACATTGTACTGCATAGTAGTTGCATCTTAGTAGGTACTTTTTTGTTTAGTTCGATGTACTCTATCCAGTACAGTATTTAAATTAATAAAGTCATACTCAAGATCTCAGTAAGTTGACGCTGTATTGTTTTTTTTTGTCGTCATCAACATCAGATTCTTTCAGAAAAACTAAGGAACTTTCTCATTTATACTAGTATTCCATGATTTGAATATAATACAGCATATGTAGTATAAACGAAAGAGTACACTTGATATAATTTATATAATATTCACACAAGAGTACAAAAGTACTTAGTACTTTGTAAATTATAGCAAATATTCAATTAAGAAAAGAAAGCTGCTGTTCTGCAGCGTTTCTTTTTATTCTGATATGGAGCTTTTTTCTAGGGTGCATATTCGCTCAGTTTTAATGATTATTCCTAAACGACAGTGACCTGCTTAGGCCAAACTCGGAGTGTTTTCCAAAAGATGTTATTTCTAAAGGGTGCTTGCAACAAGTACTAACATTTTATGTCAATCAAGATAAGCGACTTGCTGATTTTTTTAGTGAGCATCCATTATTGTCTAATTAATAAAATACATTTCTCCAAGACACTAAAAAAGCTTATGATGGTTTCAGTACATAGATACCTACCGCTCTATATATGCTTGACATATAGAGAAATGTACCTACCTCCATACTACAGAAGATTTTTGCTGCAATATAAAGTAATAGTAACAAATCTCTAGTAATTCGGCGATGACATCCTCCAGTAAATCCAACCGACTTTACTAAGAAGTATTTTACACTTTTTTTTTAAATTAGGTTGCCACTAAAGATGACAGCTTAGCTGTCGAAATATGTATCTGGTTTTTATCTTTAGTTATGCTCAAGTGTATATTTAGTTTAGGTACTGTACGAAGTAATAGGTAACTAACAGTTCGACTTTAGATCATGTGAAATTATGGATGCCACTTCTTATTTCGTATCGAAAAACTTTAACATACACACCTGTTTTTTTTAAATATACAAATCTTGGGGAAGTAGTTCCTATGGTTAATCATAAGCCTTTACTGGCGAGGTTGCAAAGGTCCGGTATGAGGACAGAAAAAATAAAAATAAATAATTTTTAATAGGCTTGTCTCAGTTTGAAAAGTTTTGCATACAGCAGTTCCTCTTGTTTCTAGTATAAGGAAACTAATCGCTGGAATTTTACCTTAAATCCAAAGTAGCGTTTTATGGACAAGATATTGCTTTATAGAGGGTCTATAAATGATTCATGCATCCAGGGCGCTTTTAGAAATTATCGATTAAATCAATTTGCCGCCTCTCAGGCATGTGAACACAACTATTGCTTTGACGTATAGGTACTTGTCATCTGTCGATTTTTTATTTATTATTTTATTTATTTTTATATTATTATTTATTTATTTTATTGCGGAGCTATGGGTTTCGTATAACTCTTAGGTTATGTATCGTATTTGTGAGGTTGTGGCTACAATAAGCCTGTTAAATAATAAATTGTACTATCATGGGCTGAAAGATGTTTTAGCCTGCCGCAATGGTAAAATTGACAAACTAAGTGGTAGCAACGTTAGCTGCACTACACCAAGCTCCAAGCTTCCACAGTGTAAGGGTATAGACTGTAGAGGTTACCACAAGCCTACTACACCAATAATATAATAATTATTGTAATTTCTTGCCTTTGACAGAAAAATGGAACCGTAAATTATTAGAAAATTTTTATAAAGCCATCAATTTCGTGGCTGTAACTTAATCTACAACCCTCAGTACTATTGCCGTGTTAATGTAGCTTGGCAGCAGTTACAAAAAAGCGGCGTAAAAAAATTTAGAGATCAACGCCGCCCGCGTTGCATAAATCATTTATAGAAACTTCGCGAATATAAATCAAAACATATTTTACTTTGTGCTCATCAGTGGTCAACAAAAAAAGTTAACTTTTTTATAAACGTCTCCTGCATGAAAAGTGGAAACTTAAGAATATTATTTCCATAGAAAAGAAATGTGCTACAATAAATTCTGAAGAGTTTCACCCAGTAAATATATAGTTGCAACCCACGATAAGCAAGTGCAGTTATGTTAAAATAAATTATTATGCAGTTGACAAGCGAAACTGACATATTTGGTAATGGCATCATATTTCGACCTGCTGTCAAAATTATATCTATAGTTTCTTACCAGTGTGAACTAAATTATGAAGATATGGGAATACAAGTGCTGGGATGAAAACTTTCCTGATGATAATACTCTTTACCCCAAAATATATATATGATACCGTCCAACTTAGATATTCTTGAGACAACCATTGTTCATTATAATAATGACAAAAAACTACTTACCTGAACATGAGCAGAAAATAAACGATGCATAGCATAAATAATGGGCTCTGGTATTTAGAATTCCTTGCATCACACCATTTGCTACTTAATTTATCATAACCGTCTCAATTACGCAATTAATAAACAAATTTCGGTTTATCGGTGAGTGACCGCGCTTGTCTTTAGGCCATGAATCCGCTTTGTCTGGCCAACACCGATCGACATTTCACGCCATATTGGACTCTTTTAGCAACAATCGAAGCGAACTGAAAAAAGCATTGGGAAAAGCCACAAATTGCAAACAGATTTGCCTGTTTAAATTCCAATTCGCTATAAAAAATTGTTTGTAATAAGCATCACATGGAATGAGAAAGGACGTCAAGCCGGCTGATAGCAATTTAGGTATTTCTCAAAGTTTGTCGACAGAAGTTGAATAAGCAATTGAGATATTGATTTTATCTCCTTTAGTCAGTAATGGATACCTATACAAACTTTAAATGCTTAACAGATTACTTTTTGCAATACTTTTTTGCCCTAGATGTTCTTTTAAATATATTTACCTAACTAAGTAGGAAGGATTTCTGACACAGTATCAAACATTTATTCAGTATTATACCATTTTGCAAATTGTCATCAACAAGATATGTCAGTGCAATTTTTAAATGACAGATTCCAAAGAGCAAAAGCAACTAGGACGGATAAATACCTTCACGCACGACTGCATCTACAATAACAGATTTAGAAAACGATTTCGTTATTTATGCAATATTTCTTCGACAACTGCAGACAGAGGTCATGTTGGGTTATGTTATTGTTTAGCACCGGTTCAAATTTAAAGGCTAAGGATTGCCTATGTCTGCCTCCAGAAACAATGATCTTTGATTATGCAATTCAATATAAAAGATTGGCTTTTGTTTACCTTTCTTTTAAGTTGTTTAGTTTGATTAATTTAGTTACGCAAATAGAAATGTAATCAAATTGAGCAGTATGCAAATAAGCTTTTAGGTTTTTTTTAAACTGTTTAAAATTGATGATACTCATTTCATATGTTATAATGTTTGCTTTCATATAAATAGTTAACGAACTAGAACGTACAGGTAAATGGTTCCACATCAGTAGTTTAAAATGCACCTACCTACGTTTGTATAAGGTGACAAATAATAGATTTTCGCATATGGTGGGTTATCTGTATTAATGCTGGCACAAAAATGTCTACTATTGATCCGTTCTCCTCCTCCTCTTTTCAAGACAAATTCTGTTTTGAATGTAAGTTTTCTGTTATCAGTTTTAAACGTTTAACGCGTACCACCCTTATGACGAGCAAATCACACAATGGCCTGATCACAGGTTTAATTTGGTGAAGCAATGGTGGAAGTGTTCATAGAAACTCACTTTTATCATTCTTTTTTAGATAGGGCGATGTTGTGCTGAATTGGGTTATAATTATAGTTATAAAATATAAACTTTTATACATTAAAAAAGAGTACTTAATTAATTAAGTGTGTATCTGTATCCATAACGCTGCAAAAAAATTTTTTAACCAAAATAAATTGTTTACAACTTCTCAGTGCGCAACGTGGCAACAACGCAGTTTTAAGACACGCTCAGATTGACTAGGTCTGGCTGTGACGTATCACCCGATGTAAACAAGATAGCGTCTGGTAGTTTCTGTATTTCGTTTGCGTTATTGGTTATGTTTGAGAGTGTTCTCGTTTGTTTTTTTTTATAAATTCAACAATATGTCGTCAGAATTGCTTTGTTAAAGCGTCTTCGAACAATTTTCCGGCTGTAGATATGTTTATAGTCACCGAATTTATCAAGAACGGCCCACGATTAAATGTTGCCGAAATCAAAGGCGCTAAAGCAGCAGTATAACTATAAGTAATTAACAAAGCAGCTTAAMCTGCAATTTAATACATTATGGATCATTGATATTTTGAACGAAATGCATCTTTTTTCTAGTGCAAGTCGTGAGCAACACGGAGATGCAGCTATGGGTTATTTCCAGGTGAAGCGAGAGGGGCCCATATTATTACTGCAGTCCAAGATATGCCCGGAACACAAAGTTCGTGCAAAAAATTAAGCAGTTAGTCTCACAACAGTAAAATGTAGATTTTGTCTTGGTCATACCCCTTCTGGCTGCTTTAAACCATCTCCGTTTGCGTTCGTAGTTCGTAGTCTCCGGGTACACTTACGAATATTTTGTTGAGACTATTGACGGATGTATTTGAAATTTGAACACTTTGGCACAAAGCATCATCTGCTGTTAGCTTCTGGTTTGTACATGCTTAAACATTCTCCCAGTTGTTAGGAGTCCGTTAAAAGCAAGAAAACAACTCGTTTCACTCAGCACAATCAAAGGCACGTAGGTAACATAACCTATATTCTTTGTTTACATCGGGTGCTACGTCACACCTTCTCCATTCCGGGACACTGCGTTTGTGTGGACAATTTTTATATTTGAACTTCAGAACGGTTTTTTTCGAAAACTGGTGCTAGAAAAATTTTGAAATTTTTAGGACGTAACAAGGGTGCTCCAAATATACACATGGCATGATTTGTAAAAAATGTGACAACACCCAATTGGTAGTGTTAAAAAAAGAAGTCGAACTTGGTTTAGGAAAGCACACTCAATATCCACAAAAGGTTTATGCTTATACGAGAAAAGCTGGTAGCCAAATTCTAAGCCATATTATTTTTAAACAAACTGGGCTTATTTACCAAATTATATATTAAAAATAAAACGTGTAATAGATCAAATAACATTAAAGAATTGAAGAAATGTAAGTTTTCGGCAAATTCAATTGGTTTCATAAAAAACACTTCACAATATTCAGGAGGAAATAACGAATTGCAGGAAGTAAACCAGCACATATAATTAAAAAATATTATAATAAAATCTTTGTGTCTGTTTATCTCATTTATTACCAAAAATAAGTATGTCAAGTTAGGTTTGCTGAAAGCTCAATTTGATCTTCTATCTGAATCCATGCAATAAGTATACAGCGTAAGTTTCTCTCGACGACTCTCGGAACTTGCAGATATAGAACGAAGAGAAATGAGAATTATTTGAGCACAAATTACATTGACAATCTATTGTTCTTCGAAACGAACAGGCATTAAGTATGGCAAAACAGAGGCAGCGCTGGTTCCTTATGGGTCAAGTGCGAATTAGAAACGCGGAGTTGGGACGACATAAACATTAATATGTACAATATGGTAAATAAACCACTTGAGCTAAAAAAATATTACATAAAATTTATTTAATAAGGAGTATATGATAATAAAAAATAACAATGGAAACTAAATAAGGAGCATCTATCTTGAATTATTGCATTTAGTGCTAATAACCGGTGTTTTCGATTTTATAAAAATGGTTGCAACCGTTTTAAACGAAGAGGTACCCTGTCCAAATTTGTACCTCTAACATTTTTAAAATAATTGAACAATAATTGAAAAAAAAACTGAAGTTGAAGGATTACTTTTTTATTCAGCAGCCCTATGGAATTAATAAATAAAAAAGGCTCTTTCTAAATGAATTGTAATATTTTACATAGGAATCCGACTAACCTTACTGCACTAGTGCCAATATGTCACTGCTCGTGTCATAAACGCGTTTTTCTTATAACTTCAATATTGTCAAAATAGTTATTAGGAAACTTTGATGAGGAAGGCGTAAACTGTTATTATTTTGTACTATAGGTATATTTTTATTTTATTTTTGGATCGTAAAATAAGAATGACAGTTTTTATGGATTATTTGGGAAATGTCTGTGTCCAAGTGGTAAAGTATTTTCTAATAACAGTTTTATATTCATTAGAAATGCATTCTAGTAAGTCAGCAAAAACAACTCTTACTCCGAAAGATTAACGTAAGGAAATACGAGCAATATTCACATGAGTTACGCAATTTTGCATTAACAAGATTTTTATTTACGGGATTAATTGTAATGATATTTTATTAAGTCTCTGTTCTGCCTACAACGCAAATAAGTGGAAGGCGTCGAGCTTCTTGCTCAAAATCACATTATTCAAGTCGCAGCTCCTTTACAATCTTGACGAACCTTCCGATATGGTATCTTTTTACGGTGGCTACATCGCTTGTCTTTTGCAAAGCAAGTATGAAGTAACTTGCTATCCACATTAGGTTTTACTAGATATTTGGGCACATTTAAGTAAGGTTTTTATTGCTTTTTTGATGTGGTCTGTCTTCATCAACTTCACGCAGCATCCAGCTGACAACATATTTCTTATTTTCTCCAGTTTGGTCGACCAATGACAGTGTCATGATGCTAATGGCCACCAATATGTCGTAGTAGTAAACCAATATGAAGTCATCTGGTTATAGTGTCTATTGCCGTAGAAAAAATATTCACGTCTTGAAAATAGCACGAAAGACAAGTAAATATATCCTTAAATGCATATAATGTTCCTATTTTTAACAAATAGATGATGTAATTAGGTAAAAAATTGATATTTTCAAAACGGGAAACTACCCGAGTATTGCGGTTGCCTATTCGTGTGACGTCATTAATAATGTGTCTATTTGAACAATAGTGTTTTCAAGGTTAAATATAGATTATAATAAGTCTTAATAGTTTCAAAACGGAATGAACCATACACATTGTAAAATAAAGCTGACGACGCAGTGTGATACTAAAAGGATGTGAAATAAGGATCGATAACTGTTAAAAATGAGATGTTTTGCCACTTTATGCATCGCATTCTTTTCGATACGGATTTAAAATGCTTGATTTTAGATTTTAAAATTTAAATTGACGCAACCAAGTTTAAAAATGTATTTATAACTAATTGTACTGTATCTAACAAAATGGCACAATGCCATGAGCTCTTGATATATCTACATTCTGTAACTTCAGAAATCCTCTAAATTAAGTTTCACTATTTGTATGTAAGTATATGACGGTTAATACGCCTGTTATCTAATACAGGTTGTTTTTCTTAAACCTAATACTGCCAAAAATTGGCTGATATTTCGTCAGTTTTGCATGCATCATTAAAATCCCTTTATAACAGCTGAACGCTTTCTTTGACTGACGTTACATGCCTACACGWTCAGGGAGGCAAAACAACCCAACTGTTTTATTCGTACCTGTCGGCTTGCTCTCCTAAAAACACGTCTCTAATAGTTGTCGGGTGCGCAACGTCTAATAAAAAGCATATTAATTTTGTAACAATTATTTTCCAATTCACCGCAAAAAAGTGAGCACACAGCGGTTTTAAAACGGCATTACCAAATTATTGCGATAATCTGTGTAATGCGATTTTACAATAGGTACACGCAGATATGAATTAAGATGAAATGAATATTCGTCAAAGAATAGCAGTGATAGTAATGTAGCAGGCAAAAGAAAGTACGCCTATAGTATAAACATTCCAATGGTCATGTACATTACCAAATACGATAAACAATGAAGCTTCACTTTCTTTGTCAATGACATTGCCACGCATTAATATTAACTAGGTATACGCAGTTTAATTGAAAATCAGCCCTCGTATGGATTGAATTAGAAGTATAAATGTCGAAAGAAATCTGCTGAATCGTTTCTTTTGCTGCGCGATTCGCAGTGGTTGTCGGCAGTGTAATCCTAAAGCACTGCACATTATACCGCAACGCATTAAAAATGAAATATTCGGTAACTAACTTCGGCTTTCTTGTGATCAAGCTTTGTTATATACTTTGTGTTACAGGTATATCTTATTTTAGTCTTCTCCACATCCACATTTGCTGATTACACCCTTCAAGATTACAACCAGGAGCAAATAGACCCGCTACATCAGCCGGAATCGGAAGACTCATCAAGGGACCATGACAAACGAACGATATTTCCCACGACGTTCACAAACTACGGCTGGGCAAAACACGTTGGTGTAAAACACGGTGGCATGAAATATGTGCTCGGATACGGACCTGTGGATTTAAAATATGTGCCGGTAGTGCGCCCGATCGCGTTAAAACCGATGTATCAGTTTCGACCTATTAAGCCAAAGTGGCCTACGAGACCGATTGTTCTGAAACCGCTGCTCCCTGCCGTCCAAAAGCCARCGCACCACGGATGMAAACCGATTTACAAKCCGCCACCGAACAAGGGTTGGGACCAGAGTATCCTACAAGTGCCGGTAAAACCAGCGGTTGTGTTCAAACCGTCGCATTCTGTTGTGAATCTGCAACCGCCCCCAGTGATTCAAGTCAAGCCTCCAGTGAAGCCTGTGGTACCTGTTCAGCCAGTAGTACCAGTAACTCCACTGAAACCAGTGGTACCTGTACACCCCGTAGTTCCTGTTACCCCTCTGAAGCCAGTGCTACCAGTGCCTATACAGCCAGCTGTGCCTGTAACACCTTTAAGACCAGTAGTGCCAGTGCCCTTTATACCACAACAGCCTCTTCAACCAGCCCCTTTAATACCAACTCCTCTGTTTCATGTAACTAGACCTAATTTGCCTGTATTACCCTTGGGTAGTGCTTTTCCTTCACCCCTTTTAAACCTTCCAATTGCGGCTGGAATTCCTCCAAGACCTAGTTTACCTAATGTTCCACTAGGAACACCCAATTTCGCACTACCTCAACCTCTCCCAAGACCAACATTAATAGAGTTTCATGGCAAACAATTTCTTTTTGCCCAACAACCCGTTCCTCAACCACCTGCACCAATTCCATTTGCTCCRCAAGCTCCATTCGTCCCTTCCATTCAGTTACCTAGTGCACCAAATCCGTTCCCCACATATCAGCAGTCTTTCCAAGGGCATCTGCCCAGGGATAACCCAAATGTTGGAATAGAGCAACATGATGTTCAAACTCCTGTAGTACCAGAGGGTCATCAGCAAATATTACAGCAACAAAATAATCTAGACCAGCAACAGTATTACCAGCAATTTGGGTTGCAAGACAATCAACAGCAACAGTTTGAAACTCAAAGCTATCAACAAGCACCTCAAGCCGAATATCTACCACCAGTGGAAACGTTTAGATATTCAGATGGACAACAGAGTGAGCCGTTGCAGCAGCTGCAACAAAATGATAATAATTTCATTCAGCCAGGCCAAAGCGATGTTCAAATTCCCATTCATTTGCCTAATCATCCGCACTTTAGGCCAAACAGTTTCACTAATATTCAAGACAATGGTTTTCAAACTCAAAATCAAAACTTGCTTGCACCATCTGTTGGTCTAGAACCACCATTCAGAAAACGAAGGATAGACAAAGATGTACAACAAAACAATGAGGGTGAAGTAGAAGAACCAGTAAGAAACAAACACAGATAGATTCGTTGTGTTATACTTTGATCATGAAACGCATCGTTACATTCGACTTGATAGTATTATTTTTGCTATGTATTTATTTCTTGTTATATTTTGTCATCATGTTATTGTTATTACAATATTGTTTGATTGCTAAACAAATAAAAACTGTGATCAACTCTATACAACTATTATTTTCAATGACGTAAGCAATTAGCAGTGAAGAACTATTTAAAAATACCGTGAGTTAAACTTTTAGGTAACAGCAGATAAGTTCGTTAGACGCTGAATAGGTTTGCCATATTAAAATCGCCAGTGCATAAAATCAGGCGTGAAGACATGAAAAAGACAAAAAGTCTCTGTTGAGTTTCACCATGCAAAAATTAATAAAGCTTTGTAATAATTCCGAGAGTTTCCGGGGCTAGTTTCATAAAGGTGTGACATACCCGGCTATTACGATCGCACGCGCTTCACTGTTAGTCTTTTTTACAAACGGTATTGACAGCTGCTTTGATGCAAACCTTTTACTCAGTTCGCCAAAAACAGGCACCTTTCTAATTGTTGAAAAAACTTAACAGCTTTATGTAACATGAGCTATAAAAAGCTGTGTCACATAATAATTAATTTAGAAGTTAAGAAATCAAGAAAATATGACCATGACGACTAAAGCGATCATTTAATTATTTATCTTCTTGCTAAGCACTTGAACGGACGTGAGCAGACAGAACCGATATACAAAACAACGCACCAGAACAACAAAATCTATTTGGCATGTCATGCTTCTGTATCTGTTACTTAAATGTACCTAACGACTAACATGTACGCTATAATGCTGGCCGAACGATTCAGTCGCCTCTATAATGTAATTAATTCATTTATAGTTTTATAGAATTTGTTTTAGTATGGATTTAGTTATTTAACAGAATTTACGTATTCGTTTTTATTGAATAACTTTGCCCACATTAAGTATAAGAATAAGGGTGTCCCGCATTATGTGGGCAACCCGTCGAAATCTGAAAACTGGCGTAAAAATAACATTACTTTACAGTATAAATTTTTTTAAATAACGTCCGCCTGCTGAGATATTCGCAGGTACTAATATCCCTACAGCGTCAAAAATTTTCGGAAGAATTCGGAGAAACAAGTTTCTATGGTATTTGTTTAACAAATGGTTTAAAAACGAGTTTTTTCGAATTTTTCCATAGAAAAAATTAGATGCACGAGGGATATTTGATAAGATTATTTCCTGAGTTAAAAAAATAACAAACAAACCTTGTCAAACTTGTCAAAGCTGGACGATATTTATCCGATATGATTCCGACAAAACAGCTAATGTCAAAATAATTTCCCACCTGAAAATTATATATGACCTACGAATACACTGATTGGTCAAAATTGACCGGAAGGAAATAATCACTCTTAAAAAGGAGAGAAACAGTTTTTCAAAAATATCTCTTAGATCGGTCGATATAATTTCATCAAATTTTGGTTATTACTATTTCAAAATAAGAAGTTTCAGTAATACGAAATCAATAAATGTATGCAGCGTACTCATTTATATGAATATTTCATTATTATTATTTCAGAATTTATGTTACAAATAATGTAAGGTATTATCAAAATGTCACTGTATCAGTGACAACTAACACAGTTTTATTATTTATCAAGGCCAGTTTGATAAAAACTAATGATTAGCAGATTAGATTAAGCAGTGAAAATGTGAACATTCAACTGCAATTTTCTAGTAAATAGTCAGTTTTAGCCGCATGAACAAAGAGTATCTTTCTTTGTTTATAAGGCCCCCTCCCACCCCCAAAATTTATTAAAAAAATGTGCGCACTATTTTAACGGTTTCCACTTCAAATAATACCCTAAATTTGATGAAATTATATAATTCGGTCTAAGAGATATTTTTTAAAAACTGTTTTTCTTCCTCCATGTTTAAGAGTGAATATCTCAGTCGGCGGGAGTTCTTATTTCGAAAAAAGTTATACTGTCAGCTTTACTTTTACATCAATTTTCAGATTCCGGGAGGATTCCCGCATAATGCGAGGCACCCTGTATAAAGACTTCAAATTAGTAAGTTTGATCCCTTAAATTCCATTTAGCAACATGTCAACAAAATAGATTCATAGCCGATGCGATCAATACGTAGTATTTTTAGTATTTCTCATATTGCGTGGAGTGTCGGCCGTCTCCAACATGAAAATACTAACAAGACTGCCAAGGAGTGGTGTGAGACAAGAAAAAACATGTTACAGAAAAATCTAGGTGGCGTACTTTGTCAAAAAGAACTCAAATTAAAAGCTTTAAGAACTTTATGGGCAAAACATTCAATGTTAATAGGTACAATTTTTGTTCACGACTTGCTCGACATTTCCAAATTTCAGCATTAATTGGCTACCTTAAACAGAAAAATGTGGATTATAAGCAAAAAAAAAGCCGGTGTATTTACTAAGAAAGACACGCCTTGAATCCTAATCGAAGCACCAGATGGCAAGCATTTTAGATAGTACTGACATTAGGAATATCAAGAGCACATCGAAGGGAAGTGCTATAAAATATGACCATTCAGGACACCGACGATTAAGGAAAATTTGCTGTTGTTAAGACCCCGCAAACAAAAACAAATATATACGACTAACACTAACAATTAGTGCTACAAACAGAAACAATGCAAATATCCATCATTAGACATAAACTTTCCACCAACAATGGCAAAATATTCACATGTACTTGTAAATTACCGTAGCGGATAGTGCTACAGCTGAGTAGTAGGGAAAGCAACAATTGGAAACTGACCGTCGACCATACCTGAGTATTTAAGACTACAAAATCCTACAAATTATAGAAATTTCGCCGTACTTCAGCCACCTTCTAGCGAATAGAGGTGTTGATGAGCTCGGGTTAAAAGACATGCGGGGTTTCCTTCCTAAACAAATTGTAGTAGATATGCAAAAAATGATTACTGAATCATGTGTTAACTATTGCCTGCTACTTCGCGGGTTTTGATAACCAATATTACACTATATTATATATAAATATAAGTGCACTATTGAATGCCCTGCTAGGTCACCTGATTTAAGTTCATTGTATTTTTCTCTGTCATTAAAAATGTTAGATATACAAAAGAAATCCAGGAAATTTGCAAGATTAGGAAGCCATAATCAGACACGAAATTCAACAAATTAATGCCTCCTAACAGGCGAGAATATGGATTGCGCAATTTCTATGATAGACTAGGCACTAGGAAATTACCAAGTTACAGAATGTCTTCAGTTTGAACGTTTAATTTGATGTAAATATTTGTGTAGTGTATAAAGCATTACAATTATCATCAAATTAATAAAAACCAGTATTGACGCCTGAGGAACCTGCTTTGTTTTTTTCTAGTTTATTTAAAACACGATTTTTTTACAAAAAAAATTGATCATTCTAAATAGACACCGGGTCATTTCAAGGATAAAAAGTACAATTTTTCCCATTCAAAAAAAGTGCGTTGACATACAAAAAAAAAGAGGCTAAGAAATAAATAATAATTAGCACACAAAAACTTTTTTTACGAACAATTTGGTAAAATATTTTACTAAAGTTCGTGTAATAAACTGGTTATTCCATACTGTTGACCCTTTATAGTATGTGGTAGTCAAGGCTATTATAGAGTCTTCTATAGAGTCTGTCTATCTTTCAATGTCTATCAACCTTGTGTGGTAGTACAGGGTTTCATAAATCAATTTGCCGCCTCTCAGGAAAGTGACGCATACTTGTTATTCGATTTTTGAATTATTTAATATATCTTAATACGAGAAAACGCTTGGGAGTGTGTATTTTCAACATATTCTGTAGTGTTTTGTGGGATAATTAACTTTAAGGTTGCAGAACGCTCACATTTCGGAGCTGTGGGGTGACATTGATCTGCAACCTTCAGTTCTATCGCCGTGCACATTGTAACTTGGCAGCAGTTACAAAAAGGCGGCACAAAGAATTCAGAAATCAACGCCACCCGCGTTGCATGAATCAGAAACCCTGTATATGTTCCAGGTCCCCTCAATATGTTTTGCACACAAACACACACTCGGGTTAATCCGGACTTGGTTCTTTGTAGACAAAAAGGTCAGTTATAAAAATTCTTTACCCTTAACCTCAACCGCTCTATGTAGTTACATACATAAATAAAATAGAAGGCTTTATTTTAACCCAATGCTTACTCTTTCCATTTAGAATACAATAGCCTCCAGTTTTAATTAATGATTAACGGTTGCAAATTTACGAAGCACAATGACAAAGCAATAGCTTAATACAAATCGCTACACCGTAGATTTAATACTTACTTATGGCAAAATTTATTTAACGGTCTAATCGATTGCTTAGCTGGATGCAAGCATTGTTCACCAAGATCATTATTGACTAATGAATTGTGTTAATCAGAAAATACGTGTAACTTTGTAATTTTATTTTCTGCTTTAGACAGGCGTGTGATTTGGTCGAAATAAAACAGGTGAATATCTGATTTACACGCTGATTTCTAACAGACCATAACTAGATGGTTTAGCGAATTTATTTTATAGCAATTTATTATGCAATATCAGTGGAAATTAAAAGCTGAAACAGAGCTAGGTTGATAATCTTAACGGTAAAAATCGGTGTTAGAACTGCAGGGTGCATCATTAGTATGGCATTCCCCTATAGCTTCTTTATTGTTAGTTTTAGAAAAAATAGTACAATAACAAACTCTCGTCTTGTTTTTAAAGCACTATAACCTAAAGTATTTTCATCTATACAAGGTGCCCCAGTTCTGCTGTAGCGCATTCATCTCTAATTTTAAATTAGGTAACCATTCTATATATGTATTATTGCAATTTCATATTCTTTGTTGACATTCAAAAACACTTTGTTTCGTTTGCCCACAGTAGGCCGTTTCGTCGTTATTTCATATATTTAAAAATTGAATATTTTATTAATACACATATAGACCCACTCTTAACAGTTTCTTCTGCATTAGCAATTTTAATAATGTCTTTATTTTTTATCTATATTTTGTTTCATAGAACAAAAAACATAAAATGTGTTGATGCAGGAAAAAAGGTGTCTAAAAATACATATATACATATTTATTGATAAATCCAAATGTAATTAAAAAATACTAGTGAAAATGGCCCAGTAGGTAATTAAAGAATATTTATTGAAAATATATACACATGCAGAAGGATTAATGACAAAAACTAACCAACTTACTTAAATTAAGTGTTCAAAATTAGGTAAAACACAGGCCCTCAGTTCATTGTGAAAAGGTATTAAGCTTTCTTGATATGCAAGGTTTATTTCTTTGAATACTGCCCTGAACCATTATTTCATACCATCTACGTCTTTTATGTGTCCCAAAAAGGTAATTTTAATAATTTAATTAATTAATTTTATTAATTTAATTTACGGGCTTAACGAAACCCGCTGACTCCAGTTGAAACAAGGAGAAAACCTTGAAAACAAAACGCAATCCTAAGGTGTCAGACTGTCAACATCAAGAGGTCGCTAACCTGAGGACCTCTGGTGATAAAATCGAACCCCTCCCTCTGCGGTGAAKCMTAGGTACTCGTAGGACTAACTTTGGAATCAATCAACTTTTAATGAATCAAAATGAAAATTCTCCTCATCAACTACAAAACGACCAACACAACCATAACAGAGTACAAACACACCAAATGGCCGAAAGTGCGAAAGACATGAACGAACACCTCATGCGTTGCTACTACAAAATTACAAAACTCGAAACCAACGCAATAGAATATAGATCAGATCTGCTTCCATTGTTTCCGCAAAAATACCCACAAATTTCCAACCTAAAGGAACAGACCAAAAACGTACAATACAAAAGAATGCAGAATAGCAGAAGAACTTAAAGTAACTGATATTGAAGGCCAAGAAAACGAGCCAATACATGCTAGAAAACGAAATACAAGAAGCTAGGAAAGAAACCTATGTGTAGTAGCAGGCGTAAGTTAAGTAAAGAATTAAATACAACGTTGAAAGAGCAAATGGAAATAGAAAAAATTGCGGGATCGGAACAGATCCCTTAAAAACAAACCCACTACTAAAACTAATATATAAACCACAAACATATACATATATAGATGTAATTAGCAAAAAAATAATAATACAATATATTACAGACCAAACAAGCAATATTATACACAGCAGCCACATCTACACTAATATGTAATGAACATAATATAGTAGAACTAAACCACAGAGAAGAAAAACATAAGTACATAAACCTAGATGGCAAACAAGAATTGTAGTTAAGATTAAAAAACCGCTGCAAATTGAATCAGTACTTCCACATCCAATTGTCAAAATGACATTTACGTTTTTATTTCTTATACTATACGATTAGTAATCAGGTTTTGAGCATTTTTTCCTCTACACATTTTTTCTAAGACAAACAGTCTTGATATAKGCAAAATATATAAATTTTAAAGTCGGTTTTTTCTAAATAACTCGAAAATTTTTAACTTAGCAAAAAAAATTTCTGAWCAGCAATTTTATTTTCTATGTAATACCAAAATTTAAAAAAAATCGTACGAGCAGGGTCCAAAATAAGGTTTTTGGAAATATTTCGAAAATGTCAAAATTTTGAATAAATTTTCTAAGACACTTATTGTGAGAAATTTTATTTCCTATTTGATGGTATTTCATTGTTTGAATATATTAAATATATTCGGAGATATTTAGGAAAAATCGTTTTCTTTAAGTGACACTTTTTTGCTATCTTCTAAACAGTTTGCTGCACCGAAAATTTATAAGAACGAATAATACTTGCAGTTATACTACTAATCACAMACTAAAACGAAAAATAATAAAAATTTGCAAACCCTACMTATCCCACAAACAATAGGTCGCTTTGGGTAGTTGAGATTTATTGAGAGTTCATATATTAAGTCTTTCGGAAGTTATTGTGTCCACAAACCACAAACAAAACCACAGACTCAGAAGAAGAAATTTTTGTTGCTCAAATTTTGTTTTTTGCGTTTTCGACCATTTTAAAGCAAATGAGCAAATAAAAAATTTTCGCGATACAATACTTCTCATCCGTTGGATGTGGAAGTAATAAAGCACCGTAGATTAAGACGGTCAACAAGGGAAACTGTTCACAAAAACTACAGAAACGGGCAGAATAAATTAACTGTCGACAACAGAACGCAATAGAATAGCTAGATGAACTAAAACAGAAGCCTTCTGCATATGCGTCACGTTTAAGAAGATATAAAGAATCCAATGAAAGAAAACCTACAAACTTTGTTACAGACAAATGAAAGAAAGTTCTATCAAATGATCTCTGATTTTAGAAAGGAACGTGGACGGACTCTATAGAATACAACGATGATGCCATATGAATAAAAGAAAAGAATAGACAAGTAAAAATGAAAGAACAGGATGCTATCATGATAACAGAAAATTAACTAAAACTATAACAAGAACGCATAACTGGAAATGTCCGAGTATAGATAATCTACATAACTTCTGGTTTAAAAAACTAACAACTATATACATCCATACAAAACAAAATAAATTATGGAATTTATAAAAAACCTGTCAAAATTCCCAGTATTCCTAACACAAGGTAAGACTTATATAAAACCAAAAAATGAAGATACTCTAAAACCAGCATCACAAACAAAATCCAATCCCATCTGACAGAACAAAATATAATAACGAAAGAGTAGAAAGGATGTAAAAGAAAAACACAAGGATGTAAAGACCAACTGATCATAGACTCGGTGATAGTAAAGCAAGCAGAACAAAACCAACGGCATCTGTTACATAGATTATAAAAAAAGCTTTCGACTTCATTCCCCAAAGCTGGCTTTTGAGGACATATACAGAATTTACGAACAAAAAATATCCCAATCAGAAAAGGAATATTTCAAGGTGATTCGCTTAGTGCGTTGTGGTTTTGTCTCTGTCTGAACCCACTTTCGTATGTACTCAACGCCACAAAGTTCAGTGCTATCACCGTTCGTCTGTCTGTAGAACCAAAATCCAGAGCAAAGGGCTGATCAATACATATAATCTTGGCATGACTAATAACCGAGATTGTGCCTATTAACAGAACCATTTTTATGAAAACACTAAAAAGAACATAACTAAAGAAGCACGGATCTTCTCTAATTGCATTTATAGTCCATTCATTAAAAGTCTTCTTTATTCGGTTTTCGCAACAATTGCATGTATTGCTGATGTGCAGTGCCTTCTCTTAATCCTTATCCTGTTAGTGTGCAAATTCTCCGCCATTAGCAATACATTCAATGAATTTTCTTCATTTGTAGCAGAGCGTATTTTTTCCGATTTTTTGTGAGCTAAACACTTCCACTTTATTTAAATGCCTACTCTAAAATGCTCGAAAATCTGGATAACTTCGTTGGATATTTTTGCGCCTAAATCCTGGACGCTAACGAGCAGCTATCATCATGCTAATTCTTTAGTTTTTCGTAAAATGCATTTCCTATTATTGATAAAAAAGGATCCGCAAATACAAAAAGTCAGATACAATACATTTACAAATACGAATGAAAGACAACAATTCACAAAGCAACAAATTAAATTGTTCCGGGACCTCTTTATACGGCGATGTAAAGAATGACAGATGAAAAGTGGAAAACAACAAAAGCGAAAAAAAAAAGATTCCGCGTTTGCACATCTAGAAAAGTATACCGTTCTATTTTTAAAAAAATCAAGTTTTCCACGATGCAACTTTCCAAAAATCATAAATTAACCTGCTAAAATTATTAATAGGTGTACATTCAAAAAACTTAATATCACTAGATTTTTTACTTTCCGAAATATGCCGAAACAGCTTACCTACAATTTAAAACAAAAGAGTTGTATGTGGTGCAGCAGAACTGGGACACCCTATATATAAATAAAAATATTAGTAGGTTATAGCACTTAAAATAAGATAAAGTTAGTTTTTGTACTTTTTTCTGAAACTCATAAAAAGGAAGCTACAGAAAAATGCTACACTAATGGTACACCCTAGATTTAGTTGTTTGCACCACAGAATCACATAACGATGAGGTTCCATCTACATTTTATAATTTATTGCCTAATACTAGTTTCATTTGCGCCCACATATTTGCAAATAAGATAAAAGTTTTATTTATTACGACTGAGTGATTTCCAGTTCTTTTTTTCAGTTCAGTGGAAATAATGCAAAAAAGATTTAAATAACAACTTCGTGAATATGCAATAAGGTTAGTAAGAAAAAGAAAACGTTATCTAATATAACGTAAAAGCAACCACACCTCTTATAACGCGAAATTAAAGTATGTAGTTGTATACATAATACTTTTGCTAAGTTGTAGTGCGGTATTATCACTTTCAAAAGTATAAAATAGATCCCCTTTTAATATTGCAGGCTGACACTATGCTACCTCTTGCAGATTTATAGAATATCGCAGCCTAAACATATTTTATATTTTACTATTTTCAAATAAGCATAGGCACATCATTCATGACTTAGTCAACGAAATCGTACAAGTAAATTATATACCAGTAATATACTTAATACATATGGAATCATTCTATTATCCTAAGATATGTATTATATGCAACCAGCAATTGTAAATACAGTTAGGTCTTTAATACGTTGTCATTGTCGACTCCAGTGTCACTTACCAGCAACAACGGTAGTTTCACTTCGAAAGTGAATTCTGTTGACGGTTTCGATTGATAAATAATGACCGACCGCGTTTTCGATGTTTTCATTACTTCTTTCTACTTATTTTCCGTATTTGCCCGGGGAAAACACATTTCCATCGCTAACTGATCTTATTCGTGAATATAAATTACTTCTTTCCTACGTACATATACACTTAATTAGATTTTTCGACTAATTGTAGAATCGCGCCTTAATAACCTAATACGATTGTCACCTAGGAGCACTACACAGAGCATATATGATCTGCTATGTGCAGAATATGCGTTTGATTACTATAGAAAAACATATAGGGTAAAATGAAGTTCAAAAACTAAAAGACATGTGGTTTTCTTCAATTCGCAAATCAAGGCAACATACCGCTTTACTGCAGTTAATAAAACTTAAGCATAATGTCATTTCAARGTTGTTAAAACTTAAGACATACAGGATCATTCACTGTGAGTGGTCTATTAGGCAGATTTTCAAACTACTGCAAAAATACCTTACCAAATTATTGCTAATCTGGTTTAACTTCCAGTTACACCTAAAGTGGCCTCTAATTGCGTTATTTTAAATGAATTATTTAATTTTTTAGTTTGTAATGTAATTTTAGTGCAAGTTTGTGCAATACTTACATAAGCCTACGTTATGTTTTCACTACTGCATTTAGAATTCAGTTGCATATTATCTAGCCTATAAAACCTTCCAATTAAGTTTTGGAAATTGATATATTGAATAAAACGTTCTGAGTTTGCGAGTAGATAATTTGATTTTCTTAATATCATACAAGGTAGAATTAAATTTTAGAGCAATATTAGAGCTCAACGTGGTTTTCATGTTAAATTTGTGCCACCCTCCAATTCCTGACCTGATAAAGCCTCGCCCCTGTAAGACCGGGCGAAACATCGACGCGGGACTAACTCAAACAAAAGTTTTAACATAAATTAGCGTTTACTTTCGTGAGTCAAATGAAAATATTTTTAAAATGGAAGAATACGTGATTGACTATGAGGTGAGAATTATTTTCGTGAAACCAGTGGCAAAGTTTGACCTCTCGTTACCTCTAATAAGCTTTATTAAATTTTGTAAAGGGTTTTGAATTCTGCAATTAAAAGATCAATATACGATCGTGACTTTAGGTATATAACGCATTCTAGCGCGTATGCTGTTATTTATAATATATACTAGCCCTTAATTTGAAAGCTTATAAATTATTCAGTAGACACCTCAACTTAATATTTCATAAGCATCTACCAAAAGCACAGCCAATACGAAGTGCAAAAACGACGAACAAGAATTTAGCCATTGTGCAAATTGCTTGCCGCAGACTTCTGTTATTATTCCGCTACTACGACTTCGTTATAAGAAATACAACAGCTTTCCCCTCTATCGAATTTTGCCAACAGGAAATTTAGAACGCAAGGACGGAACCACGCTAGTTACGTAACGGCTCAATAACAGCGTTTTAAGAATATACTTTTTAGGAAGCTTCCATCAGCAATAAAACGATTAGGCTCTAACGTTTTGAGCTGTGTGAGCAACACGGGCGTGTGGTTTAATCTTTAATCTGCACTGCATTCTGCTATATTCTAACATGAAACAAGAAAAATAGGTTGATTTCTTATTTTACTTTTGTTCTGGTGTGAGCATATCAAAGTATTTTTAAACGGTTACTCACCGTTATTAGACATTAGGAAATTGCAGGTTTTGGTTAATTTCGTCTTTCTATGTGATGCAAAATAACATACTCGTTAGAATATCGTTCTTCCGATACGTTTTTTTTACAGAAATCTCGAAAGTAAGGAATCAATTTCGTTTATACGACACACAACAGTGCGAGATCCCAATAAATTTTTAGTAATAAGAGAGACAACGTTCAATCAGTGTTGTAATTAGTATTGCTGAAATCCTCCAAAATTGGATCTGTTAAATATTTGCAATATATTGAATTGAATTGTGAAAGCAAATTCATTCATAAATGACCTAAAAAGTAACAGCAAAGTCGCGAACGCCCTTACGACATGAGTCAGTCTATGAAGCGTGCAATATGTGAAAGAAATGATGATATTTGAAGTAACTGAACGGGTGTACTTTTTAACATCTTAATTATTTTTTAAAATGTATAAGAAAAAGTAAATGAAATTTCGATTGCTCGAAACAAAGAAAAAACGTGCATCATACATCTGCAACCACTACTTGAAAATGCAGATATTATATGTTGATGATATAAGACGAGGCCAACATCTTTAGGAAAGAAACTTATGATTGCAATGAACGGGAGGTACATAATAATATAATGTAATATTCAATCAGCTTCGTAGCTGTAACGGAAAATAGGCTACATGACTTATTTTTATTTTTGATTGCCTCATTATTAGCAGAAAGGGAATAATAATTGTCCGAACAAAGAAAGTTTTGAAATTTTTGTCTTCATATTCACCACAATATAATTGTTGCTCTCTTTCGACATGACAAACAACAAGTGTGTTTTTTTTAAATGCAACCCGTATATTCTTGCGCGCCTGCGTTCGTTGGTTTCCGAATTCAAGTGAGCATAATTTGCCATTTCGCCTGAAGTGAAGTTGAATCGCATTCCCTGTTATGATTTGTAGAAGTAGCTGATCTATCGAAATGATAATTTCTTCATAAACTTAAAAACTTCTTCGTTTCCTAGAAAAATGTCAATGTATATATTCAACATTAATTTTGGTTGGAATTTTAGTTAAATATTTGGGTTAAATGATTATAGTAAGATTTATTGTAAAAAGTAATTACGATAGACCCTATACAAATAAGAACTTTACGCTGAATTAGCTTCTTTGAACGGCATTAATTAAAGTAAGCTGCATTCGTATGCATATAGCTTGGTTTTCTTAAATAGGATCGTTAGTTTTTTTTTCTTCTTTTAAAGGCACTGCTGAAAGTTCTTTATACTCCTAAATATTAAACAATTTTGACAACTTAGTGGCAATGAGATGGTGTTCCATCGTGCTGAATCCTCGTAATTTACCTGTTGGATCGAGATCTGCAAGCATATCGGTAAATGTTACTTAAAAATTGTTAAACACGTTAAATATCGCACAGAAATGCAAGCACAGCAATGAAACACTTACGATAATTTCAAACAATAAGTGTAGTTTTTACAAATTCTTGACATTTTAGCGTGAAATTGCATTAAAAATTATCAAATATGTATTATAGGTATTGGATTCTATACGAGCAGGGTCCCAGTTTTGTATAAACTTTGAATTGATATTTTAGAAAAGTGTTAGGTATACATCACGTACCTATTAAAGCGTAATAAGTCTACTTTAATTACAACTAACAGTCGTAATATTTTACTGCTACTTGTTGACTAAATCGTAAACTCTTTTTTACAATGTGATTGACCCATTTAGTGTAATTAAAAACTAACTTTCAGTTTTCCGCCGGTGAATATACAGCAAAAGCCATCAAGAAACAGCCAAGCACGAAGAAATAGGAAGAATCTTGTTTCTAATACCTGACTTCATCCCTAAAAATACTACTAGAVTTAAAGCATAGACTTACCGCATTTTATTTTGTTTTAACTCAATGTTTACTACCTCATTAAAGGGCACTGTATTACTGATTTATTTTTGTTGCATAGACACCTCCACCTATCACATGTGGCTTAAGAATCAAAGGCCTCTAGCACCTTTACACTAACTTCATATTTCAATGGAATGCTATCTCTACCATATCCATACCTACCTCTACCATATTATTGCATTTAGGTTTGATTCTCTTTTGAACTTGAAGCAGACTTTAAAGCATAGAGAAGTAACCTTCGTTTTCATAGTTCATTTTCAGTGGTTCGTTTATTTGATGTCTGTACGGCTTCTAAACGCTGCGCGCCTGTTCTGAATCGTCCTAGCGTGATAGGTAAGTAAATGATAATATATTAACTTCAACGTCGTTGCTGCCCCTGATATGCTGCATTTATGTTATCTTTACAATAATGTGTCCATATTTATTTCTATACTTACAGTTTTCAATGGCACACTGCGAACCACAAATCCTGAAGGGGTCCACTCCGTTACAACTTTGTTACCATAACATATAGTCTACCATACTCCCATTTGGCATTTAAAATTGCTTTATTTAAAGAAAATTGCCCTTAATTATTAATACTTCCAGTCGTGGATAGCTTTATTTATTTAAATAAAATGCTCGATCTTGACCTCACAGATAGGTAGATTTAAGCCTATTTTTCTAGTAGTTGTCGAGCATGTCACGATTTTTCTTACAACGAAGCAGGTCTTTGTAGTAGTTTATACAGTCATTTAACCTTAGTTGTAGGTATCTAAAATGTCAATTTGGTACAATTTTTATTGAAGAATAAGTTTGTTCTGGGCGAGTGTCTTAATAGAAATAATTTGTTGTCATTCATAATGGCATATCTACAACCTTATCCTAACCATAACTCAAAATGAGAAGTTCTTCGATCTTTGCTTGGGAGAAGTAATGAAAGTTTTTTTCACATGATAACCTGTTTTTAGTGTTAGGATCTGCATAAACAATAGGTAATACAACAGGCGTTAACGTGCATTGAACTCTAAAAAAGCGAATAGCTTTCGTTTGGAAAACGAATACATCTCATATTCTCAGACGATTTTCAGAGAGAAAGCATATACTGAGGTCGCCAGATTTTACAAGTTATGTATGACATGTTGTGGGCAATTAATTTATAATTTTCGGTCGTTAGTTTWTTGTGTCMTTTGTAGATTAGACATGTTGTCATTGTCGGATTGTCGCTATACCGGAGTAGTTACATTTGTATAGCCACTTTTTAAACATTCCATTCATAATGCGTGGGATAAGTTGTTCATACAGTGTTCATTACAGAGTCATGGTAAACGTCTAATTCAACTTTTTGCGTTTTATGTAAAGCATTCTTTTATGGCAAGCAGTAGCCTACATAAAAATGAAACAATCTAAACTACTGTCGTTACAGTTTGCTCACTGTCTATGCCTCAATGGTTTTTTAAACTTTGAACGTGGCCGTATTTCGCAGTTGTTAGAAGACTTTATTGACCTCCTAATCACCCAGGCACTGATGAAGCGGTAAACCTCCAAGAAAAACAATTGTTCTTTCAGTAGGATGGAGCACCTTCCTAGTATCATGTTACGAGTGTGCGGTTTCCTACAGGTTCTCTTTCACTGACAATGGATAGGCCGGAGAGGTCCCATCAAAAGTCCAGCTAGGTCACCCGATTTAACCCCTTTGAATTTTTTTGTGGAGCTACTTAATATCCAAAGTTTATACTACACCATCTGAATCTTTCGAGGAACAATCCTCGCAGAGATCACGCCGGAAATGTTGCAAAACGCTAGACAAGTTATTAAAAATCGATTATACGATTATATGGAATTTGGATGTGGAAATTTTGAGCAGTACATTCGTTAAATTGAATTATGTTTTCATAATGACTTTTGTTTTCTCGTACAGTATTGCTCTTGGGAATTTTGAAGGGGCGACTCTGGGCGCTCGAGGGATCAGAAATAATTTTGAATCCAAGATGAAATTGGGCCCCTTTCAATTTAAAATTAATCTGTTTTTCTAAATTTGAACAAAATTGGAGATTTTAGGCGGTGCAAATTTTACTTGAAACAGCCAGTATACTGTATACATCGCAGTTGTTATTATTACTTGAACGTTTTTACAGTTAATGGATTACATTTATAAACGCAATTTACTTCTTAACTGCCGGTTTTCCTAGAGTCTGAAGAAGCTTTGCAGAAATTAGCAGAGCTGGCGTAAGGGCGTGGCGAAGGAGGCGTTTACCATGCACGAGCGCAATGAACCTAGGGGCGCAAAATCTGAATTTTTTTTTAATTAAAAATAATGATTTGCTTGACTACAAGCTCTATATTTCAGAGTGACATAATATGAATAGCGACAAATAAACGCTACCAAAGATTGCGCCATTACGGAATTAATTGTATCTAGGTATTTAAAAGTAAATAACATTTTGGGGGTCATTTTTTTCCATCGCTTTCCAATAATTTTTTTCACGATCACGGATCGTAAAAAACATTAATTCAAAACATAACCAATAAATATCTATAAAGAAAAACATTATTAAAAAAATATTTTTAAGGGCGCATTTTGAAAGTTCGCCACGGGCGCTAGAATTCTAGCTCCGGTTCTGGAAATTAGTAAAATTAAGGCAACTTGCACTATTTTTTAAAATTACATATAAATAATCTATATTACTGTTCAATCAGGTGTTGAAAATTTTAGAGCTCCAGTAACGTTCGTTAATTAATAATTCATTATTAAAAGTTTACCGCGCAAAACAGGTATTTGAAACGGCTGCCTGCCGCCGCGCTTAGGTGTGACGTCATTCAGTGCCATCTCTCATCTGTGCCACGGATGCGCTCGTGTCGTTATGAACACACTAAGGAATTTCGAGTTAGAAATTATTATGTACGAAAAGCGATGTTTTAGAGACAAAACCAATTGCCGGCTTGAGAATACATATCGATAGGGTTTTTCGTCGAACAAAAGAGTTTTATTTTTTGGAACCGCATGCATGTATCGACAACCCGACAACACAAATTTGATAATAAAAATTGTATGTGGACTTGTTATGTTTGCAATCAGCATTAATCCGAGGAAAATAAATATATATAAGTATGAATTGTTATTAACTGCTTACTGCTTTTACCACGGCAGTAGCTTTCTTTAGGGTACTCTACTCAAACCACTCTTAATAGTAAGTAATCAATTATTAATAGCAATTTTCAGATACCTACACTTTAGACCTTTAATAAACGGTACGGTAAACGGTTGATTATCAAATACTATCACTGCACTTAATGTTTTTATAATTTGTACATAGCACGATTATTACATTTCCTGTTCTGTAACATTCACTCACACTTATTCAGAAAAAAAGGTATGATATTAGAAAAAACTTGATTTAAATCATTATAGCAGAGTCGTACAATTGTTTAAATATATTCTCTGAGTATTATTGTTCTACTTTCAGCATTAACTTATTTACTAATTCCGAATCAATCTATAAATATATGAGTAATCTTTCTGTTATTTACAAAATCGGGATTGGTTTTTCCTTTCAAAGGTACGTATTTGCAAACTGTAACTTTGCTGTATTTTTTTTAATCTTTTGTAAGAAATTGACACAGTTCTGTGAAACATAGGGCACTTTAGTTCCACTACATATTCTTTGCCAAATGGCATTAGGAGAAGCACCTAATATAGGGTGATAGAAGTTAACCTAAAAAACAGCTTTAGTTATTCTGGCATATTGCAATTCAAACCATAAACTAATATTCGTTTGCTAAAATCTCTGCAGCTTTTATTCACCTTGTATATTAACTTTTAAAATTTTAGAGATTTTTTTGAACAATTGTTTCCATTTGCATTCACACATTTAAGCTTTAATTGATGCAAGCCAAGTTTATCTTGCAGACCTTCATTTGTTTTATAACTTTTTAAATGCTAACTTTCAGAAGAATTTTTAGTTTTAAGGTTACAAGTTACAACTTAATTTAGAAACTATTCAGTTTCATTATATTATTATTATTATTATTATTATTATTATTATTATTATTATTATATCATAAACTTGATGGAAGTTCCAGTTGAAACTGCATGCACTCCTTCGGTGTGCAATAGTAACGCAATAGTAAGCTTGCATCCACTTTCAAAACACAAAAAAATATTTTTCACGTAAGTCTTGTCAACGATTTGTATTTATCTAATGATGCAGCACAACCATGGAACTCTACTTGTAGTATTTTCAATGACTCGTTATTTACCGTCATCGCAGCACTACGAGTATACTGCTTCGCTCTAAAATTATGTTCCACGGTGTTATTACTTTAATCGTGCAAATATTATTTTCTATGCTTACTTACAACCATCCGATGGCAGCGTTGCTATATGATTGCCTGTCATTTGAATGTTGTAATTAAAATTGACGTTTGGCTAGAAAATATATTCTTCAATTCTTTTATTACTTGGTATTGTTTCATGCCTCTTAGACAAAACCTAATATACAACATCTTTGAACAAAATCCAACGAAATTAGTTGTACTTACCGATCTGCTTTTACTCGGCTAACTTCAAACATTTATTATTTTTTTATATATTCTGCCACCATCAATTGTTGGCAAATTGTCCAAATGTGCTTGGCTAAAATCCATCTCGGTCATATTATTTGTTAAATAACTCATTCAGCTTGAAAAACACAGAGAGGGGCGCTTAGCAGGCAGCGGGAGAAGTAAAGTCGCACGCTACGACGTCACAAGCAATATAAATGTGTCCTCTTTCACGTGACAAATTCAAAATTCTGCAGTAACTTTAATCGTTAGTAATTAATTTATAACGCAAAAGAAAGCTGTTTTTTTGCCTCTAGGGAACTTTTACGGTTATAATATTCAGATTTATGTAGTTTTAAAATACATTAAATTCTCATGCGAGTTCCCTATTACCATGAGATGTTATAATGACCTCAGGACTCTGAGGTAATTTGAAYAAAGAATAGTGAGAGCTTAGTTGTTTCGTTTTTTTATGTTACATGCATCTACTGGTATGTATAGGTAGCTACAACAGAAACAAACGTTTTGGTAAAAAATTTATTACATCTTCGAAACTGTTGCATAAAAAACTGTAAAATACTATTTACAAAATTTACACACACACATTACTCTGTACTGATAAAATTCAGCTTAATAGTATTTGCCGTATCCGCCATATCCTCCGTAGCCACCATATCCTCCATATCCTCCGTATCCTCCGTATCCTCCGTAACCTCCATAACCCAAGGAGTATCCGTAAGAAATAGCAGGAGCAGCTACTACTGCTGGTGCAGCGTATGCCTTGGTAACTATTGGAGCAATAGGAGCAGCATACGCCTTGGTAACTATCGGTGCAGTGTACGCTTTAGTGACAACTGGAGCAGCGATCGTCTTAATAACGGGAGCAGCCACAGTTTTGATCACAGGGGCAGCAGCGTAGCTGTAACCTCCGTAGCCCAATCCATCATAACCGTATTTTCCGTAGCCCAGACCATCGTATCCGTAACCGTAGTCGCTGTAGCCGTAGCTGATTGGTGCAGCGATGACCTCCTTTTCTAAACCTCCATAGCCCCCATAACCTCCATAGCCTCCATAGCCGTATCCTCCGTAACCTAACCCAAGCAGCCCTCTCTTTTCTGTTTTCTTGGGAGCGGCGGCGGCGTCCTCTGCGGAGACTGTGATGGCCACAATGGCGAGAACTAAGCACAGCTTTTAAAATTTACGCAATTAGTATTACAATAAACACGATACAATTATTTCTGTTAGTGGATTAACTTTAGCGTTTTTAGATGAAATCCACTCTGAACGCGTTATAATATTAAAGGTACTTCTTTTCAAATGTATGATAGCAATAGTAAAATTAATATAAAACTTGTAACAAGGTTAAAATAGCTTCCCCTAAATTAAACTTTTTAGGTATATTCTTAAACTAAAGGAAAACTTCTCATTGTTACATACTTGTAATTTTTTGTTTTGGCGTTTCAACAAAAAATTAAAAAAAAACAACGGTATTGATCGTGTTTCGCAAATTCAAAATTGGAAATGCCAGGCTACAAAAATGTGTCGTCAAATGATGAATTTAATTCAAAAGTACGCCATGAAAATCTTGACAGCGGTGCGAGAAACATCTGTTGGTTTCAAATTAACTAAACAGTGACAACAAATATTGCAGCAATTTGTCATGACAAGCTGCTAGAAGCAGATGACGAAATATCAGTGATCACAACAACCGTTCAAAGTGAAGTTCGGATTGATATTTGTTTCATAGTTCAAATTCGAAGATTACCCAAACCACGATGGATTTGTTCCAGCCATCTGTTGGTTGCTTGCTAATTGGTATTTAAAGTTATTTATAAAATACAAAAAATTAGATTTGCTAGCGAGTTTTTCTTTATTAAATGTCATTAAATGATGGATCACTTTATCAAGTGTATTTGCAGTGGAAGAAATGAGTGGTCAACGCAGTTTAGGAGAATATGAAGCAGCGAGAGTACCAAATCTAGTTAACGAGGGATACAGCCAAAGTCAACGATAGGTGGCATAGATTATTAGAAATTAAACAATCAACAATTAATTGAACATGTGTTGAACAAGTGTTTCAATGTACTTGACATTAATTTACTGTAGAACTTTTAGAAAAATTAATAAAATATAAAGATGCAAGTTCTACCCGTTTAGTACTAAGTCCTATTTAGCTATTAGACCACTACAAATTGCTCAGTTTCTAAGGGAACACGTTAATTGGATCATTGAAAACTCGAAAAAGCTCTACTAGATGGACGTGGAAGATTGCTACCTGAAATTATTTCCGTAGGGTGTCATGTTTTTAATCAATAATGTTCTGGACAGGCAGTTTTTATGGCCGCATGAATTTAGACCTATAAATGCACATTCTTACATAGAAAACAAAACTGAATAATGTGCGATACCTTTTGACCTTTTTGTTGAGGATACATTGCTAGAGAAACAGAACATCTATGAGACGGTTAATTAGGTACCACATACATACTTCTATAAATCCTATTAAACTCGGACAAATAGTTCTTGTCGAATAGGAAGGTGTTTCCATGAAACCATTCATAACTTTAACAATAAACAAAAGAGGACAGCAATAAACACTATTGTAGAACCCACAAGCTACTGAATCAAATTATTATGATTTAATTCAACCTTCATTTACCAGTTTATTAGCGACACTACTCTCTCTACGTATTATTTAAGTATTTTTTTACAAATTTAATTCGATCAATTTTTTTTCAGTAAGAAGGCAATGAACCAATATGCCTCTTCAGTTTTGTGACTACAAGGAATATTTTGCAATTGTACAGACGCTCAAAGAGATTTTGAAAGAGTTTTGTTAAAACATCCATTGCTATTTCAAACTCAGTTGGAAGCATAAATGATTTCTACAGGCGTGCTTTATCGAACTGCCCTACTTTATATTTACTGATGGCATTAATAGCCGTGAAAGGTCTCTTATCATGTAAGCCACCGTCAACTGAAATTTTGATGTCGATAACTAGGTAAACGTAATTACTGTTTCCTTACTTCTCATTATTGTCACGGAACACGCGATCTGGAAAGAAACCTGGACACAATGGCTTTACATGATCGCTGGAAATCATGATTGGTGAAAGTGATATGTATTCCGTTTTGACCGAACTGTAATTAGGTTTATTGTCAAATACCCATAAGTTATCAGAAAACGTAGGTTGACAGCCTCATTGACTAACATGCAACTAATATGAGCAATATCTTCTTATGTGAAAATTACGTCAATTTGAGGATTTCACGGTATTGCGACTATTATGATGAAATGGTTCGACATATATTTACACATTACATGTATTGTTTTTAGTAGAAGCTATAACATGAAGCAATGTACTAATGGTATTTAAAATCACGTTTCTTTTGATTTTGTGGTCTTAAAACAAAGTTAAGCTCTTAACTAAATTTTCTAACAATTGCAAAGAGCCTTATTGAATTTTATGGTGTGTAGCAATACAGTGACAGTTAACAAACCTACATCAGTAGAAATATCTATTTCATATTGTATAGCGGGGGTAATATGCTATAAGGCAATGCTAGAAGGAAACCAACAATCGGATGCATCTAAAATTAATACAATATTTGTTGTATTTAAGATAGTTATTACATCATAACATCCCTGTAATGACTGTAAGACTACATTCTTATACCTAAGCTTGTTTTATAAGTTACGTAAATACAAAAAAAAAGATACTTAGAAGGCAAGGTAATACGGTGTTTCACGAGTGATAATGAGCCCGACGGAATTGCAAATACAGCCAATAACATATTTTCAAAGCCAACGTAATTATTTTATTTACGGTATTATTTAAATAATAAATTGGAAATCCATGATTGTTATACTGCCTTTCATTGTATTTATTGAGTAAATATGTATTCAAATAATGAAAAAAAAACAGATAGTAATTTATTTTATGGCGAATTTATCAAAATTGTTCCGCTGCTGCTCATGTATACAGCCAACGTTTTGAAATATGAGAGCTCCTGCCGACATAGTTTTTAAGAGATTTGAATTAACTTGGATAAACCGGCCACTGCTAAGAAAGTTAAGGGAAATAACAGCAACAGGATCTAACAATGAAATTGTAGTTTTGGAAATGATCAAGAAATACGGGTTTTAAAAGGACGGATTATTTGCAAGCCTTTTTCGAAAAAAAATAAAGGTTCAAAGTTTAATTGTACGATATCGTTTATTTCTCAGATGAAGCAACATTTTTTTATAATGGCGGAGCTAACAAAAATAATATGAATTACTAAGCGCTAGAAATTCGTAGATATTTTCCAACCATCTTGGGCTTTATTTTTTCGCGGAGTTTAAACGGCAAGTTGTTTAAATTTTTTAAGGAACATTTTACCAGTGTTTCTTGAAAATGTAAATTGAGAAGTGAGACAAGATATTGCCTTTATATATTGCCATTATAGTGTGAATAAATCATCTTTGTTCGAATTCGCCTAACCGATGAGATGTCCAATCAATACCTGGCCACCGAGAAGCCCGCAGCATAAGTTATCAAATACCAATTGATAGAGTGGAATATTTTCAAAATAAGATGGTGGTGATAGGTAGTTAAAGATCGTTTTCGGCACGAATTCAAACTTGTGAATATAGCAGGAAGGGATGGCAACATTTAGAGCACTTGTTACTTTAATGTTATTGAATAAACGTTCTTCAAAAGTAATATTTCTTTTACAATTTTAGTTTAATCCAAGCAAATAATTTATCAATAATGTTACCTTTGGAAATGTATTTTGGGTTACATTCTCAATCTCTTCAGGCTTATTATCATTTGTGAAACAACCTGTATATCTACACACACTACAGTTAATTAATTAAAAAATTAAATCTAAGCAGGCCACAACATTTACGTAATGACAATGATGCTTTTTATACCGAAATAAAATACAGTTTTGTACAGTCAGTATTGAAAACAGAGACAAATAGTGTAAGTTGAATATGAAACATCGATAGAACAACAGCTGAGTACTGTATTGGTATAAAAGAAGCCTTCTAGGCGAACAAAATTTTGAACAACACATGCTCGTTTTTGGTGATATACATATGAATATAATCATGAAACAAGAATACGGACTGTAAAGTAATCTTGATACCCGTAATCATTTAGTACGTTAATACTTTGGAATATAGGAATAAATAAAACAAAACATATCGTTATAAACGAAACATTCAAACCTTTTAAACATACTGTGCAGTAGAAAGCGCTGATCATTTTCATGAAAATGTTACAAAAATAGATTAAATTTATTCCAAATTTAAAGCAAACAAAACAGAAATCGTAATATCGATTAAATGTTTTACTCTTTAGAGCAACCGAATCTCGTCAATATATCCATCAAATTTTTATACTTTCTGTACGTTATCGCAACAACCAAATCTTGTTTACAATATTTTATGAACCTAAAAATTTCTGCCTTAAACCCAAATATTTAGCAGATAAAACTAATATTTGTAAGTTATTTTTATATTAACTGCCTAGATAGCAAAACGCTGTGTAACAATTTTGAAAAACTACTCAACGTCTTAATCTTTACATCCTCCAGCCTCTAATGTTGTCACTACACTAAAGGCTATCCCTATTATTTGTTAGTAAGCAATCCCTCCACACCAGTCACTAACTACTTACTTGTGTTTTCATCGTTATACAAAAACTAATATTGGGTTTCTTCTACAGTAAATGGCACACTGCGAATGATACAATTTCTGGGGCGCAAACGACTTATATATATAGGCGGTAGGACAGTGTAGGGGTACCACCTTTTTTACGCCATTCGTATGTGTCAGAGTTAACTGGTTCAAGCTTACACACGATCAAAGAAACAATCACCAGTGGCGTGCGTCAAGGGCAACGAGCCATAATTATTATTACTTATTTCTCGTGTTCTGCAGCTCTTGGCAAATAGGATGTATTCTTGTGGCGTTAACCGAAACAGCATAAAAAACGGCGCTCTGGAATTAGCCTCACTCACTTTCGTATTTGTAGGTCTTCGAACAAGGTTAATTCAATATGGATTTGATACTTAGGTATTAAATTGCTTTGGTACACGTATCCGGCACATTAATAACACTGCAGAAGATTTGGGCGTTGCACTGCGCGGATTTTATTACATAATCCTTACTCTTTTTTCACCATTGGCTTTAATAAACGAAATAGGTGCTAATCATCCTCGTTCTTGTTCCTTTAAGTAGAACATATTTTAATGAAGTAAACTCATTATGGCATTTTCCATTTTTACATAAGTTTGTTGAAACCCATTATTTTTTATCTTCTTTCCATTATACTTTAACGACTGGCTAAGTCGTTTTCATACTTCTTCTAAACTTTACTTATTAGTGACAAAATTCACGCAAACTATAATAGTATATCAATTTATTGGTACGTTTCTGGTGTCTGAAATTTTATTTCACTTTCGTGAATGACCTTACATTTTTCTATTTTATAGGCAATACTTTATTAAAGCAGGTTATTATTAACATTATGTAAAAGTATAAACAAGAGTACTTGTGACTTATGTCCAAATATTTTTCTTAAGAGAGTTAGAGCCCAGTGAATATTAAGGTTACAAGGTCTTTTTGTTCAATTTTGGCATAAATTTAGTAAAGTTTGCATCCGAGATAAATGGTCACAGAAGTTTCTAGAAATATTTCCCCAAGAAAGTCTGTTGAAGGACTTTTGTGCGGTATGCCCTTTTCGAGAAAAGCGAGGATATCCTGAACTGCGCACCAACTCTTTAAGTCTGAAGACAAAAATTGCGTTATTACTAACTAATTTCCAACTTTGTTTTTTTTTGCTTTTGGAGGCGGTATTAAGTTGTTAGGTCAAAATAAAAAAAAATAGAATCTTATGGTCATATTTCAATGTCTGGGGAATTACTGATTTTGAATTTATGATCGGTGCATGACTTAGGATAATGTTTTCCACAAACTCCCTATACAGTAGCAATGCACATTTTCCTTATTTAGTTTTATTATAGTATCCCTGTTTAGTGCCCTTAAATTTGCAAAGAAATCACCTAACAGGAGCAAGATATGTATCTTTTTGAATAGTAGCAAACAGAGTTTATTATACAGTTAAAGTACCCAAACTGGGCACCAAAATAGAGTATTGAAAAAGTACGCCCGCTACAGAACAACCTGAAATGTCTGCCAACCCTTCATAGGGAAAAAAACAAGCAAGTGATGCACAATGTGATTTAATTTAAGTTCTCAGTTATAACAGATCGGAAACGAGCCTTCAGTGAAGTCATTTATAAGGCGGGCATTTTTTCTTGAGCCTTTTTTAGAAGCCTGAAGTAAATCTATATTAGCTCTACGTATTCAAATAAGTACCCATGCTACAGCTTATGCATAAAAAAACTTTCTGCTATCCTGACAACTTTGACATAGTTAATTTAATTAGCTCCTGTAAGGCTAATTCGAGCTATTGCAAATATATTATAAATATAATAATTCATACAAACATGCAAGCTGTTGTTAAATGCTTAGCATAATGGTTTTATATTTAAAACAAGTGATTTGGATGTAGTATATGTTAAAAGTTGGAGGAGCTTAGTCCCACACAGATTTGCAACAGAAGGGGGGTGAGCAAAAAAAATATTGATACACAAACGCTTGACGCTTAACCTACAAAATTTTAAATCCCACGTGAAGGAGCCAAGAAGCATCTATTCACACGCCAATGTAACACATGTTTAACAACCACTTTAAAAACCGCTTATATACATTTAGTTCAAAAAAACTGTTATTTCTCTGATTTTTCTCATTATAGGTATTCCAACGACATTTGTTATGTTACGAACATATTTCGCAACTTAAAAGATACTAACAGATCACATGGTCGAAAGTGTGTAAAATACAATTAATTAAAAAAGCAACTGGACTTCAACCCAGCTGGGGTCTGTTCGCATACAAGATTTGGGCATGAGCCACTATAAGTTGCAATTGAGCCGTGTTACTTATTTTATACTTTTTAAATAAGTGTACAGTTTAGTATAAACGAGTACATTCCTATTTTTGTTGTAATGGTATACATTAACTCGGCAGCCATTACGGCAAGAGAGGTGCAGTTTGGTATCTGATATTACTAAAAGAAAATATAAATAACAATTACCAGAATTATTGAAAATAAACTTAACCTTATTCAAATTTGACTATTGATATAAAACAAAAATATGGCTAACTGCAACATAGGACCCCCTGTACAGCGAATGGCACTATGATTTTTTTTTATTTCCCCGCGAGGGATAATACATTATTTGCAAGCACTGGGTTTTATATGTAATCCAGGATGGTTCCATTACACCAACAGCACAAAAAAGGAAACCCTAAGCTTGCTTTAGTAAATTTTTATGCTTCCGGTTCAAGGCGTTGAAGCATTTTTCCGATATCTTGTAAAACAGAGCAAATTATGTATACAAGAATTTAAATAGATATCAAAACTCTTGGTATGATTTGTAGCCAGGCAATGAACTGATTTTGCGCCACGTATATTTTAAGAATGTGTCTTTGAATTTGTTATCCAATAATTAATGCAAACCAACGGATGAAAATAGTAGAAAAGGTCGTGGAATTCACCAAAATCAGTTAGCGAATCGTCTGAATTATCACCTAGGAAAAAGCCCTGCTCCCATGTAAGACAACATTGTTAACATCAAACTGCCATAAACAAAAAAAATACAATATGTATTATAGCCCAAAGCCCGTTGCCTACAGACGCCACTGAAATTCAATTGTGTAATTTCCCCTCGGACGTGTTAAAGAACAAGATCAGCTCGCGATTTTGTCTAAATACAGAACAAAACGTGTTTAAATCTCACATTTTTCTGTTAGACCACAACAATTGCAGAATGTAGCGCTTGTTGCCAGATGAACTTCCTTCTGCCTTATTAATACAGGTTTGACGGTTATGTCAGATCTTAGATGGTTATCTCATGAACAAGCGGCACATTTAGAGCTTGCTGCGATTTTTAACTATAAATCCTGAAATGCTTTCCTTTCTCCTGTTGTATTTTTTATGAACTTTAAAGTCTCATACATCCCACAGCTGCAACTTGATATTACGATTATGAACGGTTTACCACGGTTTACCGTCAAAACGGATACTGCCAAGTTAATTGCCGTCTCTTGGTTCACGACAACACGGCTAAGCGAGTTGATTACAATAGTAATTATTATCTGATATCCGTTGCAGCAGGAAAATATTTCACGCCGTCGCATTATTAAATGTTGTTATGTGTAACCAAGGTTAGACGCTTTTTTTCGTGAAATTTAGTTTTTTTCGTTGTAATAAAAATTATAGAAATTGTGAATTCTGATTTCAGCAGGTTCGTTTTAATTAATTAATAAAAATATTAATGAAGCAAAATAGACTAGCTAATTAGGGGATGTTTTTGCGTACAGTGAATACCTACCAATGAGATAAAATACAAGATGCAAACGTCTTATCGTATACGTATTCTAACTTCTACGGTGAGATAACATCACTGGCACCTCACTCTTTGTGTATTCTAGTAATAGTAGAATATGACAACTTATATCTTTTTAAATGTGATTAAGAAAAATTGATAAAATAATATAAGTAAAGCTAAATAACAGCAGCAATGATCCATCAATTAAATAAAAGTACTCGTACCTAGAAATATACTAGAGTTTAAAAGTAATATAATACCTTTATGGATGTGGCTCAATCAAGCAACAAAGAAATACGTACGTATGTCGGTTCACAATCATATTAGTACATGCAAGCGCCCATTATAAATGCTGTCGTTTAGAAGTAATCAAACTCGGCGATTACAGGTTCAAATTTTTAAGAACTAAA
The DNA here is from genome assembly GCA_025024175.1 of Rhyzopertha dominica. Taxonomy (NCBI): domain Eukaryota; kingdom Metazoa; phylum Arthropoda; class Insecta; order Coleoptera; family Bostrichidae; genus Rhyzopertha; species Rhyzopertha dominica. The sequence goes on from QCXZ01000041.1 coordinate 31,052,389, forward strand.
AACCATATCGAAATATAAAAAATAAAAATCTTGAACTGGTTTCGATGCGGATTAGCAGAAATTTCGGCGTACGATGGCTCATTTGAAAGCTTACGTTCAGCGTTATAATCATTTCGAAACCTTTGTCCACGGAAAACTGCCGTGATAAACAAAATTGGTCCTGAAAGATTTAGCATGTAAAAACTTATCGAACTGTCAAATCGAATTCCGATAAATGATATTGGCAAATTATGTCAGTATTAAGTAATAATACAGATCTCTTTTCGAAACGTCTTTGTCCATCCATAAATCGTTAGCAGCTTGATGACTTTTTAACTGAATACCTGTTAGGTATCACAAAAATAAAACAAATTTCATAATGCTGAAAACCAATTTCCTGTTCAGTCCTGATCCTTTCTGAGCATGAACATGTCTAGAATTCCTACATCATGTCGATGTCATCAATGAAGTAATTCCGAAAAGGCCGCGTTATTGGAATGAAACAGGTTGGTTTCAGTTTATCCATCAGGGACCGGTACCAATACCTTTGTTCCAATAGCAGAAAATATGGGTTTTCGATAAACTGTTTTTGCCATGGGCTTTCATGCTCCCCGCCCGTTTTGAATGCTATTAGTAACTCTTCGCTAGGAAGAGTGTCAATAAGGCAGATTGAACTAGGACGTTGCGTGGAACACAATCTGATATAGTGACAAGTCCTAATTCTGTACAGGGTTCGTTATGCAAGTTGTTATTGGGAGATTACAAAAACTTGCAAATCGTCGCCTCTTTTGATTGACGTTTTTCCTGCTTATCACAACATCTGTCAATTGTAGCAAAATAGCAATGATTTTACCCAGAGTAGCTGATCCAATAATTCCATACAAAGCATGATTTAGGACATTCGGTGCTCTAGATAGCGACGATTTTTCTTGCCTAGATATGTTCGTTTTGACGATTGAGCACAGAAAAAAGTTGGCAAATTTGGTTTCGTCCGAACACAACTGGGCCATTTCCACACATATCTCTATACCATCTAAAATTCAAAATGCCGCATCTTCTACGTGTAACGTTTGATTCGTGATTTGACTAACCGTAAGCTGATTTTTGTGACATAAAATATATGATACAACATTCAACCATATTTAGCTTTTCTTAATGGAAATAGATTATAAATGCCTTTAATATTTACTGATTACTAGCGCTTATTCATAACTGTAGTACTCAATGGCAAACTGTTTAAAAACTGAATGATAAAAAAGATCGACTATAACTCAGCTATTTCTCAAAATGGCTAACTCTGAAGCAGACTTTGAGACAAAAAKACATGTTTGGGAGTGGTATTTGTTAAAACTTGAGAAATTTGATTATTTGATTATGCAGATCATATGGACAACCAACGTTTGGAAAAAGAAGGTTTGTTAAGCAGACCGAATAGGTAATCATTTTAGAGCGACGCTAATCTCTTTGTAGTTAAACAAGATTTCAGATTCTTTCAGCGAGAACTTTTCAATGCTTTGGGTCGTAAAAAAATTTGGCCGGTTATGATTTTGAGCATTCTAAAAAGGATTGAAAAGTGTACAATTCAAAACCGTGACTTGTTTGAGCATTAAATATATTCCTTACTTCTCTGTGTATGTTTTGTGTTATTGTAATTACTCTAGGTTTGTTTTCATTATTCCTGTTCCTGTCCTATCTTTTATTGCTCTTATACGATTTTAGCCCAATAACCCACCTAAGGTGGGAGCGCTCTATTTGACGTTGATAGTGAGATATTGGCTTCTAAGCGTCAGATTGAACTCGGGTTCTCTCTAAATGACAGCTTATGGTTTCTAGTTGTCCTCAAACAACTTTTTTTAGGTAGGGTCACTAGGATCAATGTGTCCATTTTTTATGCAAAGTTTTATATATTGCTTCATGGGTGTCGTCGAACGTGATTTCTGTTTCTGCGTATGATGGTGCAAATTTTTATTAAAGATTGAAGTACAAAAAAAATTGAAATTTGGTCTGAGGGTTATGCTCCACATCAAACTTGAATTAAAACTATGAAGGACATGCACCATGTTACCTAACGGTACAAAATTCGATTTTGCTTCGTGGATATCATTGGACGTAATTTTTGATGCTGAGCATAATGGTGCATGTCGAATTTTGATTAAGGTTTGTATATGGTTTTTGATTATTTTTCCTATTTCCCGTTTATTTTATGACATTTATCACGAAAATGGTAAAGATGCCATAAAGAAACGAAACATAGGAAATATATTTTTGAAAGTGTCCCAAACATGCCTTAATAAAGAGGAAAAAATATTAATTTTTTCTCCTGCTGTCTATAAAAAATAAAGTTTCCGGGATAGAAATTTTTAAATCGAATCGAACTTGTCGCAGAAATATTTGAACTAGTAGTAAAAATAGCGAGAATCACTGAGGTTGCTAGCATTTCAAACGTATGATGCTTACAAACAGCACTTCATATCACAATAGTGTTCATATGGAGATTTTTTCGGTAACACACTTMCTCTCCTTCCGCTGCAAACTTGTATGATATTGCAAACTGCGTCTGCAATTGACACCAACACCGCACCCCATTTATGTTACATCATCTTAATTTATTGCTTTATTGGTTGAAAACACACAGGAAGCGTTAATGAGAACGCGAAACTCATGATATAAAGTAATTTGAGGAATGTCGTTATTCCTATGGTGTGCCAATAGCACACCCATTACGTGGAGAGATACTTGAATATCGTTAAAATATCGCTCCAATTTACGGCCCGCAATGTATTGAATAACTGCAATGCGGTATATATTGCACGGATTAATTTTGCTAATTAATGTACTTTGTAGGTTTCTAGGTGCTGCATTTATGACTGCGACATTGATACATTTATGGTGTTGATGCTTGATGAAGCGTATGATTAACGAGTAACACGGGCCGGCCTGTATGAATACATTGCGTGCTGAATGTAATGTATTATATACAACTGTGGTGTTGAAGGGCAAAAATTCGCAGAAAATGGTTTTATGTCATGGATTAGGTGTTGACATAATACTGACCATTACTAAGCGTCCACCAATTCCTATCACTTTCCAGTTTTCCAATGCTTTACTTAGCGCAATTCAAAACTTGTGATTGTTGTAAGTTGTGTACACTGCAATGTTGTTTTTCTTTAATTGCACTTTTAATTTTGACCCCTACAAAATCGTTTACAACAGTTTACACATTTGAGCATCGATTTGTTTTAACTACCTATTGTCTACAGCTTTTATGCCATTCTTTATAATGTAGCAATTTGTGTTTCATGAGAACAATAAGCCTTAAGAGAAGTCTTTATATATACTGTATTCACAAATTCATTCGTTTGAATAATATTTCCTCGCAGCAGTTAAAATCGTMTTGTTTATTTTACACAGTTTGTAGTCGGTCTCTTTCAGAATGTCAGATTATCAAGAAAAAAAGTCAGCCTAACGGGATATAAAAATTATAATTTGCTTCTTGACATAAGTTGACTTTTATTTTTACAACCAGTTGCAACAGTCTCTCCGTTTATGTGATTTGTGTATTAATGTTTACTAATTATACAATTCACCTTCCCATATTAGTGTTTTTCAAGGGAACATGCTTATATTATGATTTTTAATGAACTAGGTACACGGTTACTAGTGAAGCTTTTTGTTTATTAGGGGTATTCAAGACGTCCACAAATCAATGCATAACTACAAAAAATGCGAAAAGTACGGCTAATGAAGGGGTCCACTCCAACCGCCACTTCATTAATTTGCATTTTTAGTGAAAGCGTAAAAACGTCATCTTAAACAATTAGTAATTTAACATTTAATGAGTATTTGCACACACATTCCTTTCAATACTATATATTTCTTATAAACCATTTTGCCCCTCGCAAACAACGGACCTACTAAATGTCAAACTAGGATTTATGAGATTTTGGCGTGTAATTAGACGCCAACTTTATATTTCATATAGCCAATCAGAATTGAGGAAATGTGTGTAAAACACCGAAATTGCACAAAAATGTATGATTTCGTAAAACTGTGCACGTATTGTACGTATCCTGTACTGACACAGCTATTAAATATTTTTATTAAGATAATATTTGCAGTGTTGCTCTTGATCCTCTTCCTCTATTCTTTTTATCTCTTACTTTTCTATTACTCTAAGCATTATACATTCATATGGTTTGTGCCGTAGCAGTATTTCTGATACAACTCTTTCATTTGATGCTTCCTCTTTTCTGTTACATTTTATTTCTGCATTGAAATTCTTTCTTTTACAAATTTCATTATAAGACTGTAATTTACTCGTGGTTTTTAGTATTCTCTACTACACTCTTTAAGCATGTATTTTCTTTTGTTTTTCAAATACAACAAATGAAGTGCTAAAGCTCTTGAATATTATGCTCTTTCGTTGCAGTTTAGATTCTTTAGGATTTTATTAAATTCATTCGTACTGCCTTAACACCATTTAATAACGTGCATCTAAGATGGTATTATCATTAACAATCTTTTCCTATTGCCTCACCAAATCTAATTGCAAACAAACACTTTACAATTAAAAAATGAATGGTTTTTATTTTTACGCAAATTTGCAATTGAATGTGATATGAATTGTACAAAAAGTCACACCGGCAGAATACCCGTAAACAGGCGAGACATCACATGACTTGTTTTAGTACAGTCAAATAAAATTACTAAATATTCATTTTATAGTTAACCGCCTCTACCTCTACCACGTATTTAAGATTAGAAGTGTCCACATCAAACTTATTGGTACTTATATAGAAAGATACAGCCAGCAGGATTTTTTGTCAAATATGTCAAGTTTTTTAATGTTAAAGTTTATTATGGAAAAACATAAAATACGGTAACTACTCGAAAGCGGAGGCAAACCGGAGTTTTAAAAGTCTTATGAACCTGGAATTGCATTACGTGACGTTACAGCAGTAGCCGATATCGTAGTATAGTAGTAAATAGAAACATAGGTCCATTCAGACCTATTTCTCAATACCTTGGGGAAACTGTGACAAATAGATACGGTAAAACATATATACTGACCAAGAACTGTTGATATCATACTTTAAACTCGAATTTCAATTAGGGCCTCCGCTGTTAATGTGATGACGATTTTCATGCATCCAAATATGTGGAACAGTTTGTGAATCACGTTTTATCACTACAGAGGACAGTAGGAATGTTATGGATCGCCCCTACACATGTTCTTAAACCATCTGTAGAATTCTATGCGTCTTTGCAGCCACTAGCATGTAGAATTTTTGACACTGATAATTTGTACGTAAAAAGAATGCTTTTCTAACAGTACGTTGCGATATTCTGTCGCTTGCCGTAAGTTTTTTTTTAAACTGATGGATTTTGAAATATGTAAAGTAACACATTTGTTTCGGCAACTTTATTATTTGATTTGGAATGTCTTTTCGTTCGCTGAAGGAGCCATAAATTACCATCAATCGTTTAAATGTAGGCAAGGAAGGGGTGGCGACGATCAAAGTAACGTTCATTTTTGCGCAACTGAGACAGCGTTTAAATTACACCGTACTTCCAAGTCTGATAAATTCATTAAAAAGCTTGCTTTTCCAACTAATAATGGATTGACGGATTGACATTTTAAATTACCGGTATTTGGCTTTAAATATAAAACTGACAGGAAGTAGCGTTGTGCATCGTTATGCACATACCAACGGGAACAGAAACGGCCATGATGAAGCTCCATTATTTTGATTGTTGGTAGCTTCTATTGTAATGAACATTGACGTCATTTTTATTTTCAAACTTTAGAACACAAAATAAGGTTAGATGCGCGGCTTGGGGTTGTTTTTTAACACCAATAAATAAAAATTCAGGAGTAACGTTTCATATGTAAGTGTTTTTAACACAAAATTTGTCTTTTTAATGCTATGAAGCAACAAATTGCGTGCTATGCATAGGCGCAGTCAAACTGATTGACTCGTGCGATAACTTGACACGGATCTAGCTTTTTAGGTAAAACACCATATAATGTATGTACCTATCTAGACAACTAACTTCGTTTTACACAGCTGTGCTCTGATTGACTTTGATAATACTTCAGTAATATTTAAGGTGTGGTAAATATATTTTATACAATAATTCGTTGTCTCAAACATACTGCCCTGCGCCACTCTCAAAGCATAAACAGTAGTCGACCATATACAAGCTCCACTCTGGTCCCGCGAATCGAATCATACGCTCCGTCCAGTCAGTTTTATATCCAAAGGTTTTCTGGAGCCATAACTAACTATGGTTTATGCTTAAAAAAACAAGCGTAAGTAATATCTCGAAATGACAGCTTATTTGCAAAGTTGAATGACATTGTCTTATTTTCTACCTTTTGTATTTACACCTTTTATGTAAAATTAAAAATAGCTACGTTAGAGGAATTAAATATAAAGATAACACCCTAAAGGAGTGAGATGCTGGTAAAAGCTTTCACTGTTTCGCTTTGTCGATTCATATTTTATTTATAATAGTGATATTACAAATATTATGTAAGTATGTACATAAATATATTATATTAGCTGAAGCAGACCAGCTTCGCTCGATCAGCCTACTTCATAGAGTGACTGACAACCATACTATAAATTTGAGGCATAGAGGCAAGATTAGTTTACCATCCTAATTCAGAATCTGGCATACGTCGGTTCACATACCACGCTCCAAAATTATATAATGAGTTGCCTCTTGATTTGAAATCACTACCTGAACTCCAATTTAAAATTAAATTAAAAAGCGCATTACTTTGTAAACAAAATGACGGCACTGATGTGGACGCAAGTATGATTATGAAAGTTTGTATGAATGTATGAATTATTATTATTATTACTACTATTATTATTTGAAGTTGTGGTAACCTTGAGATGACCTCAAAAGATCGATTTTCGACATCTCCATTGTGAGACAGACACCACATTTGAGGGGTTTCCTAGTCTTTGCCAAATTTTCTAAGAATGTTCTCTGAGCTTCTCGAAACACCGATTTTTGAGTTCAATACCGCGAAACGGTTTCGAAAAACTGCCACTGCAATGGACAGTGAAATATTTGGTACATTTTGTATGCAAGTCCCCGGGGTCAACCCCCTATACCTCTTATAATTCTGCAGCCACCGACACGCAACCACCGTAGTGCACGATGGGAGACTCGAGGCTATCACCTCACACAAACACAATTGGTCTGCGTTTGGTAGTTTTGGCTGCAAAGTGAAATATACGCTGTTTTTTCTTTTTTTGACATTTATCTACAACTGTCATTATGTATTTAATTTAATTTAAACCTAAATGAGTTGAACACTGCAAATTGCTTGCAATCTTGGCGGAATTTAACGATTTTCAACTTTTACCAGCTCTTAGTGGGCTAGTACAGCTATTAAGCATATTTTTAAAAGGTCGCCTGCTGCGAATGTACCAGTATGTCAAAAATGCTAATATTCCTAAAAGAGGGCAGAAAATAATTGCTAAAGCGACAAATTTATAATTCCTTTAACAAATTGATGTCGCTCGGCTACTCGTGTGACGTCATGGTAGTAGAGGAGTACACATCCAGGCTCATAAGACTCCCGAAAGCTCGCTAGCGACTCAAACATGCGCGATACATTTTTGCGTTCTAATAGTCTTTAATCAAAATTTCAAATATTGCAGAACTTGAGAACTATGGGAAGATTTGGAAATTATGGTATTCATGTTTTCTCTGCTGATTGGGCCTATAACCTGATGTTTATGTAGTAAAATGTTCTTCTAGTAGAACAAAGAGATTTTTGCTTTACCCATATTTACAATTCACACAAAATCTATTTATTTATTCAACGCTTGAGCTTATTAAATGTGCAATTCACACTGCGAAAACCCGCGAACCTTGTAAAGCAATATAATAATTTCAGACGTGTATTTAGCATAACACTTCAAAACAATTATACATTTAGAGTATCAGAATAAATAATTAACTGTGTGAACAAGCTACTAGTGCAGTTTTCATTGCCAAATCGTTGGCTTTGGTACAAATTACACAGTTGCATGCTGAATGACCACAAACTATGTGGCATTGCTCTCAGAATAACACATAATTACATAAATTAGTTCTTGAGCAGTTTGAGTCAAAACATTGCCCTCATTAAAGGTCACCGCAGATGACAAAAATTGCATATATGCATAACACTTACGCAATTCATAATACATCGCGGCATTAGAAGTATATATTATTATTAACGTAGGTCGCAGTGCTCAAAGCAAAACAGTTTTTTAACCCATTTGTTTTAATTGCGGGAAACGGACGCACAGGTGGATAATTAAAGGCGACCTCACTATATGGAGAACGCAATCGTGATTCATTTTACCCGGTGCCGATGTTTGTTGTTACGCGTCCACGGGTGTGGCGCACAGACGTTCGTAGCATAACAGATTTAGTAGAGAAAGCACACAACGTTCAAAAAATTTGTATTATAGCAAGATTACGTGTACGGCGATTTTGCACTTAGCCGTCCGTACCGGTAAAAAATTAGATCGGCAGACTGCGTTACCTACTTCAGTATCCAGTCTGCGGTCGTCTATTGTTTCCTAGTATAGTGTCAACGGTACTGCTTATACCCTTCTGTCGACCCTCAATTTTTACGCTGGTCTGAATTGAATAGAGCAAATATATGCGGAAAGATTTCGTAAACAGGATCTACAATAAAAAATTAATACCTACTTTTACAGAGATTTCGAAATGTGTACAGATCATTAAAAAATTTAATAGAGAGGATATTGAAAATGACGAAATAGAACAGATTTCTTTTGAAATCTAGTACACGTTGTACATGTTTAATATTAATTTAAATAACATAAAAATATATTGATTAAAATATTTGATTGCATAAAAAACAATGAATAATACAAAATAATAAAAAAGAAACAATAAAATGTGTAATAGAGAAAAGCAGTGTTACAACAATGATAACATATAAATGAAGCTAAATATTTATCAATAGTAGTAAGAACAAGATTTAAAAGTAAACTAACTTTTGCCAAACAAACTTTCAACAATGAAGTACGTAGGGTTTTGCGGCAAGAGTTAGATTGAAATCTTAGTCTTTTTATGTTAAACTGCGTCTGATTTCGGAATATGGTCGACGTTTCGCCCCCACCTGTAAATCCAGTGTAACAAAAAGATTATTTTATAATCCTCGATGAGTTTATATATACTTGTGGATTTTGTCTGCAACTGAAAAAAGATAGTTTTTGCCTCCTAATATGAATCTGTATGTCTTTTTAAAAACTTCATGAACACAACATACCTGTACATGTTGCCGATTTCGAAAAGCCTACTTTACTGATTTGCTTAAGTTTTTTGCTCTTTCAATAAACAAAATGTAATCAAAATTTGTACGGCCTATTCTAGCCGAAAGAAATGAATTCTTAACGTAGCACCTATATACCATCCTACGCATGAGTGCAAATATTTTAACCATAGATGGCCATCAAAACAAGTGAACCCGTATTTTCTTTTATCTAAAAATTGACTCGTTTCGGAGTTAGAAGCACTCAAAGTTGTCGTCCCCCACCCCATACTCTATACTGACTCTGTAACCATCCATTCAATTTTAAAATGTGTATCCCTTTTAATACTTTTTTGTAAACTACATTGCTTTGACTAAAATGGTAAAGTAGTACATGCTGCCCCCGCACAGATATTCAAATTTTTACAATTTTGAGGAGGTAAGAAAAACCAATCATATTTTGACAACTCTTGATTCAGTGTTTTACTTTATCCCACCCTGTATAATTAAGTATTCCAGTAACTAATTCGTACTGCATTCATTGCATTAATGGTCTGTCGTGATAAACCAATTGTTCCTCCGTCCGTCTATTATACAGTCACAATGCAAGTGCTATGCATAAAGGCTGAATTAGAATTAAGCATGGCACTTTTACAGACCGTTACAGCGTACAAATCATGTAATATGCCTTTATATTACCAATAAATGTTGCACGTAGCACCAGTCTTTTTTTAATAAACTGCTTTCTATCGGTATTAATTTGTCTCTTGTCACTGTACTTAACGTACACGCTGACTCTGCACCTTCACCCAAGAGCATTTTTTGGGTATAAATAATTGTACACATCCGGATCATTTGACAACAGTCAATTAAGTCAAATTCAAAACAATTGTATCATGCTGTCACGACAAACGCTTTCTTTTTCCATAAAATTAAACATTCCTACATGCACTTAGTGGTGGCACTAGAATTGAATTGCGGCATACAACAAGCCAGACAATTTCCAACGGCTGAATATTAGGTATTTTGTATACCAATCCATGAATTTCCTGCRTTAGCTCACTGTGTCGTGTAGTTMTACTACAGTGATTTTCTTTATTACTGTCATGCTGAACCAAATAGTATACTTTATAAGTGTGATTGCACTTAGTTTCCTCATGGTAAATTATTACTTGGAAGACAGGACATCAAACTATAAATACCAATTTCCTAATGTCTTCCTTCAGTACAAATATTGCTGCCTGTACACAATGAACTTTCAGTACATAGTAAGTAAAAAAAATACTCTGTGATGTCAGTGTTACAGAAATTACTGTGTTTAGTGTGTCAATTTATCGAAGGTACCTTTCCGAGAAAGTTTTCTAATCGCGGAGTGTTTCTAGTGCTTTTATAATGTTAAATTGTGATATGACTGCAGTTTACTGCATAATACTGAAGAATCTGGAAATGGTGAAATAATAACATTAAACAAGTTATAAACGCATACTCCAGAAATACATCAAACTTGTTACCGTTAGATATTTTACTAGTGCTTTCTAACTCGATCTCGAAAGAACGTAAAAATCAGTTCTCTATCTTGATCTCTATGCGCATTCTCGAATCGAGAATCTTAAATTTGGTGTGCGTATTGCAGGTAGTCAAGATAAACACAATGTGAATCGATTCGTTAAAATATTGGTTGTATTGAATCGATTAGGTCCTGTTATATCACATTAAATATACTAATCTCTACTGAAACTAATTTATTTATGGAACGCATGGAAAAAATTAAACAGTTTATTACTTATATAAAAACACGGCAGTTATATAGGTATAAGCTTTGCGCTTCAGTTACTTATTTTATCATACCTTAGTGTTCTCTGACCTGCAGCATCCAGCATCAGATTATCATAGCTGACTCATCCGCCATATTTGAGCTTACTGACGGTGCTAGGATGAATGCTGTATGATGTATGGTTTTCAGCATTTAACCATTATAAACATTAATAAGAACACAACAAAAGAAAATTCTTAATAACCCTGCGACGAGGCTAGTGCGCGATTTAGAAAACCATACTAACCTCATCGCAGGGTTTCGTTTTCTAACCTCTCTCCCTTTAGAACGAACTTTGTATTTGATTTATTTAAGTTACTCAAAATTTTGGGGTTTTGTGTGCAGCTATGTAGACATAATTTGTACCATAATAAGCTAATAAACTAAGGCTTAAAAAATATATCGGCCAATAGTTTTTCTTGTTTTTCACTCAGAAGGAGTAAAAATTACGCATACATGGTAATGACACAAATTGAAGAAGACAAAAGTCGGCATTGAACTATGAAGCAATATTTATTATAGGGGGCAAGGTTAAAAATATTTACAAAAACCGCTGCAAATTGAATCAATACTTCCACATCCAATGGGGTTGTAGACCATATTTTTTTTATTGCAGAATATGAATCTATATAAAAAATAATAGACCCCTGTTAACTTATCTTTTTTCCAAATCGCTTAGATAAACGTCAAAAAAAATGGTAAAGTTTAAATATTTGAATGTGTGACGTAGGTTGACCCTGCCGCTTGTGATTGGCAGCCGCTGTGTGTTGTTGCCAGGGCACAATAATTTTCAGCGTTCCAGGTTCCAGTTGCCTATGCGTGTTTTTCGCTGTCAACTGCCGACGAACGGACGAAGAGCATCATTCATAACCTCTCAGTAACAGTAACCCTCGTGTGTTTTTTTGCTTTTGCTTATCGATCACGATTATATCGTTCAAAACGCGGACGAAATGGCTGCTGAAAAGAAATGTTTTGTGCCAACATGCGCAAATACTAGTATTGTTGGTCTAGAGAAGAAATTTTTAATTGTACCCGAAGAAAAATTGAGACGAAAATTGTGGTGCTATTCAGTAGATGCAGCACTAACAGCAAGTCGCTTGTGTTAAAGAAAATCCTCGCAAAATCAAGCCAAACGCAAATGTAAACAAACAGATCATCTGTGTATCTGTACAGTGTTGCCACTGGGGCTGATAGAAATTCCGCTAGATTGCCGCATCGAATCCGCTAAAATTTTTAAGATAGGGTAATCTGTTGATATACAAGGGGATTTATTATTTATTTTACATAAATAATTATTAGTTTCCTACAATTATGCTATAACGTTAAAAATATCGTTGTCGAGCTCGTGTTCCTTTCAGAAATATGTTTCTTTGCTTTTTACTTGGTTTAAGATAATAATATCTGCCTCATCTGACAGTCTGAGCTGCAACGTGAAACACACAAGCACTATTGAGACGTTGGTAAATTTTGGATAGTTAGGTAAAAAAAGCAGGAAATACAATATTTCCCAGGCAAGGAATACAGTAATCATCGAGTCACCTAGCATAAATAAATCGATTGTAGATACTTCATATCTAAGTTTCCCATATTTATACGCCAAAGTGAAACATTAATATTAATTAAAAACTTTCTTATTCCGTTAAAATATCTGCTAACCGCTAAAACTTATATTTTTCGGTTGGGCGAGAATTTTATCCGCTAAGTTGGCAACACTGAACAGATGTCTCTTCTATGAGTCAAACACGAAATCACGGTAGGTTTACCATGGCGAAATGCCATCCCACAGAACTCCCCACTCTAGCCGGGTCAACTGACGTTGGTAGCAATATTTGAATTTGGCGGAAAACTTTAGAAGGCGAAAATAAGACAATATAACATTAGAAATATTTTTTGTTGCTAGTATCTCACTTCATTGGGTTTAGGAAAACCTACAAATGTGTTGCAATAACGATTTGTGATCGAGGGCTACAACCCCATTGTCAAAATGACATTTACGTTTTTATTTCTTATGCTGTACGCTTAGTAATCAGGTTTTGAGCATTTTTTCTCTCTACACATTTTTTCTAAGACAAATAGTCCTCGTGATATTAGCAAAAATATATACATTTATAAAATCGGTTTTTTCCAAATAACTCGAAAATTATTAACTTAACAAAAAAATTACAAGAGCGCTTTCTGATCAGAAATTTGATTTTTTATATAATACCAAAATTTTAAAACTATCGTACCAGCAGGGTCCAAAATTTGTTTTTTGGAATTATTTCGAAAATGTCAAAATTTTGGATAAATTTTCTAAGACACTTTTTGTGAGAAATTTGATTTCCTATCTGATGGCATTTTCATTTTTTGAATATATTTTTATTCGGAGATATTTAAGAAAAACCGTTTTCTTTAAGTGACGCTTTTTTGCTATCTTGTAAACAGTTTGCTGAACCGAAAGTTATAAGAGCTAATAATACTCGCAGTTATACTACTAATCACATACTAAAACGAAAAAAATATAAAGAAATAAAAATTTGCAAAAAGGGTAGTTACCCCCCAATTTCGCCCCCTTCCCGATACCCTATTTACCCCACAAACAATAGGTCGCATTGGGTAGTTGAGATTTATACGTTTGCCAAATTTCAAGTTCATGTATTAAGTCTTTCAACAGTTGTTATCGTGTCCACAAACAATACCACAGACACAAAGCCACACACATGAAATTTTTTTTGCTCAAATTTTGTTTTTTTTTTGCGTTTTCGACCATTTTAGAGCGAATGAGCAAATAAAAATTTTTTGAAAATTTTTTTCGCGATACAATACTTCCCATCCGTTGGATGTGGAAGTAAAAAACCGCTGCAAATTGAATCAATACTTCTACATCCAATTGTCAAAATGACATTTACGTTTTTATTTCTTATACTATACGATTACTAATCAGGTTTTGAGCACTTTTTCTCTGTACACGTTTTTTCTAAGACAAATAGTCCTCGTGATAGCAAAAATATATAAATTTTAAAATCGGTTTTTCCAAATAACTCGAAAAAAATATTTTTTAACAAAAAAATTACATGAATTCTTTCTGATCAGAAATTTGATTTTCTATATAATACCAAAATTTAAAAAAAATCGTACGAGCAGGGTACAAAATAGGTTTTTTGGAAATATTTCCAAAATGTCAAAATTTTGAATAAAAAAGAAATTTGTTCCTCAAATTTTGTTTTTTTGCGTTTGCGACCATTTCAAAGCGAATGAGCTTGAAAAATTTTTTCGCGATACATTACTTTCCATTCGTTGGATGTGGAAGTAATTAACTTAATTTGCAAACTAATATAATCAGAAAAAAAATTGGACACTAACTATGCTATTTTTAGAGAGTTCAAAAAGACCTACAATTTGATATATAAGTTAAGGTTGTACCTAAAAAAATAAAGAAAATGCGAGCCCGGGGAGTTTTAGGTGGCGGACCGTATATACAAGGTATCGCAACAAGCGGTGGTATTCCTGCATTGCTTTGTCATAGAGCTTAGGTGTAAAAATGATTAATGGAAATGGCTTACCCGGAAGGCACCAAAATAGTTTTAAGCTTCTGACATTACCGCTACAGTATCTTCAATTTATTTCTACTGAATTCCTCAGCAGAGGAGCTCATTCGCAGGAAACTACAAATACAGGATGTTCCCGAATGAATTTAAAGGTTAAAAGTTTCTGACAAAAATACTTTCTTCGTTTATTATGCCAGTAACCGGTGAAGATTATGCACCCGAATTATTTTTTGACACCAAATCTACTAGGGCTGTCAAGGGCAGCACGGTGCCAAAAGAAAAAAAATGTCTTGTATTATACTCTTGCGCTATTATACCCTGCGGTTATTCTTAAATTTAGCATAAGTATTAATTCAAAATTAATCATTATAAGGGGAAGAAACGAGCATATCGGTGCTTCTTTCCGTAATTAAAATATACAATTTTTGACTACATGTCAACAAATTGACCAGATTAAATTGTATTATATTTTGTCTCGACAGCTTACTGTAATACGTGAAAAGATGCATCCTGTGCTTGAGGGCTCTAATTCCCTTTAGAATTTAAATGCTATTCAGGGACACCACGCGTGTAAGATATGCCCTGGTTACCCTAAGTTGTAAACAACTATATATAAACTATATAATAATACTATATAATTCCTAATATATTTGCGTGGCTAAACCCCAAAACTAAACTCTGTTTTCACTTCTTGCGATACACACAGCTGATTATGAGGGTACAGTTTATTTATTGCCTTTGGCCCTAAGGAACTTTGAATTATTTGAAATTTTGTTATGGTGTTAATATATTGTTTTCGTACACTCTTGTAGCTGAATCAAATAAATATATTTAGGAGTCCTGTATTATAACTGATGTTACCAGTTTTTCACCTATCGCTAGAAAGCAAATTAAATTAAACCCAGACGCCGCCGCCGTTTAAGATGCTTGGCAATATCCACCATTCCTAAGAATAACAATCTGTCTTTATCATCTTTACTGCAACTTTATGTACATTCCACGATTCACAAGTTGGATGTTTTATGCTAATTATTTGATACAAACTGCGAAAATTACTTTACAGTATCAAACACTTTATACAGGACGATTGGGCATAAATCACCTATAAACAAAATTGCTACAGCCCTTTGAAGATGACTCCCAACAATCAATGTTTTTCGAATGTCTTCATATCATCATATCCCTTACCCACAGGGATCAAGTTCGGCACATTTATAATAACATCAAAATTATCATTTTTTTCCTTAAATACGATTTTCTAATAAGTATTCCATTGGACCGCCGCATTCTTTAATAAATACCCCTATTACTTCAAAATTCGTTACAAGCTTGTTGAACTCTGAGCTAAAGCTGCTCGCGAGTTTTTATTGGAACGCCATAAACTTCAGGTATTCCCATATACAAAAATCACAAGGATTGCCAGGGGCAGGCAGGCAATTGGTCTTCCTCCCGCGCATTTATGTTAAACTGTGCAGGACATCCATCATGCGTAAAGTGTGCCTAATGTTTAAAGAAATATCATCTAAAACATCAAGTAAAGTATTAGTAAAAATATGAGGTAATTTTCTCTCCATTTAAACGACCAGACAATTCTGCTTGTCCAAATGGATTACTTCCAACCACTCCTACCCGAATGTTTTTGCTAAACCTTTGCTGATGAAGCGAGAGGAAAGAACTGGATTTTCGATTGTTTCAACGACATATAAGTTATTTTCCCTGATAAATGATACTCCGGCAGATGTTAGGCTAATTTCGAGATACATTGCAGCCATAACATGAATGTTCTTCGATATCCAGAGGACTATACTCTTCATAGTTTTCTCCTGTCCTTCCATTAAGTCAAACTTCCTTTTTTCTACGAGCTACTCTGTCCGTTCTTTTTCTACCTTTGATGAATGGCTGCAAATGTTTTCGGTTTAGAAAAGTTTCGGGGCGCATCTAACTTACCGCGGCTCGAGAACTCGGGAGCGGCACTTAGCAAGCGCAAACGGTGCAATGAACGCGACCCCGCGCCCCGAGTCAAAATTGCGAGTTTATCAATATACCAAAAATGAACCTCTACAAAACTATACAAATCAAGCATTTTAAATCAGTATCGAAAACAAATGTGACGCACGAAGTGGCAAATCTTCTAATTTTTAGCTATCTAACATTATTTCATATCTTTTTTAGTATCTTACTGCGTCCTCTGCATTTATTTACATCGTCTGATGCAGTGCCATCAACATCAAAAACCATTATTCCAATCGGCGAAATAACTCCAGAAAAGGACGCGATCTTCACTCCGTGCCCAGGCACATCTAAGTATAAAGATTCAGCTTTTCCAATATTACCCCCAACAGCCGTTATCCCTCTTCCGCAAGCCGATCAAACAACCAAACGTGGTTCACGCAGTAAAGGAAAAACCACTGTTTTAACTTCCACTCCCTATAAGGCAGAGCTAGAAGAGTCTTTTGAAAGAAATAAGAATAAAATAACAGCAAAGCGTGATGTAGTAAAAAGAAAAATAGGAACAGCAGAAAAAATTAAAATGAGCAAAGTGAAAAGACAATTAAAAAGGCAAATATTTCAAAAAAAGAGTGAATTTTCAAGCGATAGTGAAGACATGTGTGACAGCGACGCAGAGTGTCTGTATTGTAGAGATCTTTATTCCGTGTCTTCTGAAGGATGGACTGCTTGCTCCAAATGCTTGCGCTGGGCATATAATTCATGTGCCGGAATTGACGAAGAAGACGATGAAGAGATTTTAGTCTGTAAATTTTGCAAGCAGTCATAAATTACGTTTCCTGTTAGGTTTTTGTGCTTTTTTTGCCTTATAGCCATATTAGCCTATTTTGCCTTACCTGGTGGGCAAAATGGGGATAAATGAATTTAGTTACTTTTTTATTGCTTTCACGTTTTATATCTGTTTTAAAGAACCCATTTCATTTTGCATATGTTGTTTATGTATTCTATTAATAATAAAACCATAAAACTTTCTTATTATTGAACAGGTTTTTTGTAGAGGTCTATTAATCTTAGGTACCCTATTTAACCTGCCTGTGCATTATGAATGGTGTCCAATCCATTAAGAAACTAGTAGGACTGATTATAATGTATATTAGTTATTAGACATTTGTTAAAATAGGCACATACGATAAATTAATGACGTCACACGACTACCCAACTACAAGAGACTGTTTTACTTGCGAAATGTTCCGTTTTMATAATAACATTATTTTTTACGTAATTACATCAAATTAACCGTTTAATTAGAAAAAACTGCACCGCATCGACACAAAGATTACCCAAATAATCTAAAAAACTGTCAATCTGACTTTAATATCAAAAACTGAAATACCTGTAGCAAAAAGTAACAGTCTATTGATATGGAGTTTGCGTCCTTTAAATGACTTAGTAACTGCTAAAGTGTAGAACCGAGATACAAATAATTCGCTAAATGTGATAACTCGTCTTTTTATATTTTGTATAAAATCCAATTTTCTTAATTCTTAATATATTTTTTATATTGTTCTCATGTACCTAAGCAGCTTGATTTATGTAGTCTATGCCTTCCTCATTATTTTTTTCTAGTACTTGATTGTTTTGATAATATTGAAGGTAAAAGAAAAACGCGTATATGACAAGAGCAGTGACATATCGGCACTAACCCTGTAAAGTTAGCCAGATTCCTATATAAAATATTACAATTCATCGAGGAAGGCAGTTTTTTGTTAATTCTATAGTGCTGCTGATTAACAAAATATTTCTTCAACTTAATTATTATTCTCAATTATTTAGTTAATTATTTACTAAATAAACCAAATGTAAAAAAAATCAGGAGTTGTTCAAAACGGTTGCAACTATTTTTAATAGAATCGAAAATACGGCAGTTATTAGTAAAAAACAAATGCATCACCTAATTCAGGATAGATACTTTTCATTTAGTTTCTAAATCGTTGTTTCTCGATACCTTTCTTGTCGAAATAAGACAAGAACACGTTGTTTCGTTTTCTTATAAAACACTCTCGAGTTTCTAAATCTGCACTCAGATGTAAAAAAGATTAGAAATAAAAAATATTGCCGAATTTATCTGTATGGTAGGTATAATGTTTTCGTATGTTTATTTTATGTGTATTTCACGTATACATTCAGAGTTTTACATTCATCAACAAAATCCGTTTTTTCGAAGTTACACCACTGAAATCCAAAGTTTTCGAAGTTTTTATTTAAAATTGTATCCGAAAATACTTTTCACTTTTTAATATCCAGATTAAAGCATAGTTTAAAAACATTTGTCTTTCTATTCATTTAAATAAACTATTGTTTCGTAAGCCACTAGGAAGAATTAGAAAACTCCTGTAGGTACATATCAGTTTCAAATTTTGACTTAATCCAGTGGTTGATACTGTACGCTAGTGTAATTGAAAAAAAAGGCGCTACTCAATGTGAGATGTAAATGTGGTGATACGTTGTGCGAAAACAATTAGAATTTTGGATCTTATCTTTCCATTTTGCTGTCAAATTGATACAATAGCACCGCCCCGTCATATCTCTTCTAGTTATCTAAGGATTCTTATTTTAATTCCACTCCACGGGTAATAATTATTTTTATTGAACTATAATGATTTTTTCTTTAACCAATAGTTAATGCTGATTTTTTTACACATTGCTATAAAATTATATAGTTTTTTTAGCTAAGAAAATTTGGAATGGTAAGTTATCACATTAGAGCTCAGACTCGCAYTCTATGATCTATTGCTATTTCTAAGCTGATAATATTACTCTGTACATTATGTTTCAAAACAGCTATTTAAGCGTTAAATTAAAGAAAGCAAACAATAATTAAAAATAAACAATCAAACATGATCATTACAGAACAATGAAAACACTAGCACAAATTGGCAACGTGAAATTTTCAGTAACCTACTGCGACCTAAAGAAACAATGATCAACATGAACCGAGAACCGATGACCAGTTGGTTTCAAAATAGTACTGGAAGCTTTAAAAATAAGTAATTACGCTTTCTTTGTATCTGTTCTGAAATCCTAAAATACAAAGCGTCCATCTAATGACCCATTATATGTTGCAGGTAATAGCCATCACAGTGAGTTTGGCGGTTTTTAGTGATGCAACATTTACAAGGAGGCGCTGGAGAAAATTGGCGTCATTTCTTGGGAAATACATATACGCCCCTTTATTTGAGGAATACACCAAATTTCATCACTTGCACCCATCAAAGCCCCATTTTGTTGGAGGTATTCACCCACTTCATCACCATCTACATGGAAGCAGTTATCCACTCCATGCTTATTATGATGGCCATCATCATCTGTCTCCCTACGGTCATCATGGCTTCCAAGAGCTAAGCTTTGGAAGTAATAACGACTACTACCACGATCCCTTCGATTATTACGCATATTGAAATCAATAATGTAAAAAATTTTTGAATGCATGAATTGTATTAAACATATTTACTTGATGCCTGACGCAAAAAGTATTTGATTTTCATGTCATTTTTGTATGTATCTTAAAATAACGAAATAGAATTATTACGTCACTTCTAAATGACAAAAAAATGATGGAATGAATAATGTCTAATTGTAATTGTGTTGCAAAAAGAAACTCTGCTTCATATTTTATTTGGTTATGAAAATACAAACAAATCAATTAATGTTGCATTATTTCAGCCCATTAACATAATGTATGCTTAAGATAATCTCCTTAAAATGAATATGATGGTTATTGGTTACAAACGCAACAATGCAACAATTAATTTAAAATAATGTAGAATATACCGACACTGATCCGTTGAGTCGTTCTCAAGCTATGAATGTGACATACATCAGAAAAAAGTGCGAACAATAGTGCCTATTCTTCATAAATGATTTGTATTTTTTAATATAAAACTGATACGAAGGAGCATAATATAATTCAATTAGTAGGACAATAATGGAGCGTCAACATGGCCGTTTCCGTTTATATGTACAGGGTGAGCAAATAAGAGAGGTGGCCGGTCACATCTCATAAACCAGTAGCCCTAGAGCTTTGAGGTAATTTTTTTTAACTAAAGTGGCCAAGAGAAATTGCTGAAAAATATTTTCGAGTTTGTAAAGTGACCGCTGTGGTACCTCCAAAATACAAAATTAATGTTCTTGTCATTTTTAGCCTAATAAATGTCTGCGGTATTAAACATTTTAAG
This sequence comes from Rhyzopertha dominica, assembly GCA_025024175.1. NCBI lineage: Eukaryota > Metazoa > Arthropoda > Insecta > Coleoptera > Bostrichidae > Rhyzopertha > Rhyzopertha dominica. Next base: position 31,073,185 of record QCXZ01000041.1, read on the forward strand.
ATTGTTTGGACTAAAGTCTACCATTCTTGTTTAGAACATGTTTTTGTTAAATGTCAAATAAAGGAGTGGGGGGCGAGTGAATATTAATATAGAAAATCGCTAATATTTCAGGTTTGGCTTGACCGTATTCAACCAACGAGGGGTCATTTTCAAGAGCATATGTGCCTCTATAAAATGCAATTTTAAGTGTCAGAACATTGTTTGTGTATTGACCGCAAGAGGGCGTTTTCTGAAGTTACTAACTAAATATCAATTTTTTCGAAATTTTTAAATGCAAAGATACAAGGCTATTTACTTCATTAAAAGAGCATTTTAATATAAACTAAAATAGTGGAAACCGCCCCATTTAAAAATTTTCGTTAAAATCGATTTTAGGTAGTAATTTCAGAAAACGCCCTATTGGCGGTCAACACACAATGTTCTGATACTTAAAATTGCTTTTTAAGGAGGCATACTTATAAGCTCTTGAAAATGACACCTCGTTGGTTGAAATCGGTCAAGCCAAACCTGAAATATTAGCGATTTTCTATATTAATATTCATCCGCCCCCCACTCCTTTATTTGACATTTAACAAAAAAATGTTCTAAACAAAGATGGTAGATTTCAGTCCAAACAATCTTAAAATGTTTAATACTACAAACATTTATTAGGCTAAAAATGATATAAACATTAACTTTGTAATTTGGAGATGCCACAGCGCCTCCTTGTGGTCACTTCACCAACCCGAAAATATTTTCCAGCAATTAAGATTGTTTGGACTAAAATCTACCATTTTTGTTTAAAACAWTTTATTCTTAAATGTCAAATAAAGGAGTGGGGGCCGGTGAATATTAATATAGAAAACCGCTAATATTTTGGGTTTGGCTTGACCGATTTCAGCCAATGAGGTGTRATTTTCAAGAGCTTATAAGTATGCCTCCTTAAAAAGCAATTTTAAGTGTTAGAACATAGTTTGTGTGTTGACCGCAAAAGGGCGTTTTCTGAAATTACTACCTAGATATCGTTTTTTCTCGAATTTTTTAAATAGTGCGGTTTTCACCATTTTAGTTTTCGTCATTTTAGTCTATATTCAATTGTTCATTTAAAAAGTAAATAGCCTTATAACTTTGCATTTAAAAATTTCAAGAAAAATTGATATTTAGATAGTAACTTCAGAAAACGCCCTCTTGCGGTCAACACACAATGTTCTGACACTTAAAATTGCTTTTTATAAGGGTACATAAGCTCTTGAAAACGACATCTTGTCGGTTGAAATTGGTCAAGCCAAACCTGAAATATTAGCGATTTTCTATATTAATATTCACCCGCTACCCACTCCTTTATTTGACATTTAACAAAAACATGTTCTAAGCAAAAATACTAGATTTTAGACCAAACAATCATAAAATGTTTAATACCGCAGACATTTATTAGGCTAAAAATGACACAAATATTAATTTTGTAATTTGGAGGTACCACAGCGCCCTCTAGCGGTCACTTTACAAACTCGAAAATATTTTCCAGAAATTTCTCTTGGCCACTTTTACCTCAAAGCTCTAGGGCTACTGGCTTATGAGATATAACCGGCCACCTCTCTTATTTGCTCACCCTGTATATAAGGATGCACAACGCTCCCTCCTATCAGTTTTATATTCAAAGATTTATAAGTAATTACTACCGCAACCTGTCATTCTCATTTATCAACATTCTATTTAACACTAATTTTGTTTATCACGGCTTTTTTCAGCGGTTAAAGTGCTTTGAAATGTCTATTGCTAAACGTAAGCTTTCAAACTAAAATCAAGGAATTGCTGCCGCCCCTCATCAAAATCTGTACAATGCTCTGATATGGGGCTTTTTTCAGAACTGAGGAGCGCATTAACTCAGCTTGATCAACTTGATGACTTTTTAAATGCACACCCCTCAGTTATAGTATTTTTACGTCGTAGTGTAAAAAAAATGCTGATTTCTAACTTAACTTCCCTCATTTACACATTTGTTCCGATGCATGCTAAATCCAAACAAAACTACTTCAAAACTCTACTATTATAAAAAGAACATAATAGAAAAAATAGGCTCTTTTAAACCAGAGAAATCAGATAAAATTTTACCAAATTGGCAGGTTGTTTCATTCTATGACGTTTTGCTTACATGGCTAAACTTATTTATTTAGGACAAATAAGGTATGTTTGATCATATTTCAGATAATTTATACCTTTGCACATAAAACTGACAAAAGGAGCGTTGCGCTGTTGCGCATATTTATGAACATAATATAAACGGGGACGGAAACAGCCATCTTGAACCTCCATTATTTTGGTTATTTGTAGCTGTTAACATGTCATCAGTATAGACGTCGTTTTGTATTTAAGGGGTACAACACGTAAAAATAAGGTTAGCTGCTAGTCTTGTTGTTATTCCTTGACACCAATAAATAAAAATTAAGTCGTAACATTTTATAGGTAGGTGTTGTTAATACTAGATTTGTCAAACGCTTAAAAAAGCATATTTTCTTTAGATGAAATTTTAATGTATGTTCAGGCGTAGTCAAATTGATTGACATGATTACTTGACATGGACCTAGCTTTTTTTCCCTAAAACACCATATTATGTACCTACCCATCTGTATAGTTACCTTGTTTTTTTTACTGCAGTACTCTAATTGACTATAATTTTTCATTAATATAAGGTGTAACGAAGTTACAAACCGGGCCTTAGTCAAGTTTCAATCCGCGGCCGTATATCTGTCTCAAGTCCGCGATTCGCGGAGTTCGGACGAACAACACATGCTGGCGCCACTAGTCAGCTCTCTTGTTCCTCCCGCTCCAGCCGATGTAAATAAAAGCTGTGACCGTCCACTGCTCGATTGAGTGGTGACCGACCTATCGTCCGATCCACTCGCAGCGATACCTAGGTGAGGGAGCTCCGTCACTCTCACCACATCGCTTGCTTAGGCGTATAAGCCCGCGTGCTTCGCGTTGTCACAGCCGCCGTAGTGCGGGGGAGCCGCTATTTGATGCACAGTGTATGGTAGCTTTCCGTGCACTTTGTGTCTTGTCAGCGGCTCGTACCGCGCACAGGGGGTTGCTGAGGGGTTTCTAATACACGGTAGCTTTCCGGGTATTACAGACTCGTAGGCAGCTCTCTCTCTCTCTTGCTCGACCGTTGTTTATCCGTGTGTTTCGCGTTGTCACGACCGCCGTAGCCCGGGGGAGCCGTTGTTTGATACACGGTGTATGGTAGCTTTCCGTGCACCTTGTATCTTGTCAGCGACTCGTACCGCACGCAGGGGGCTGCTAGAGAGTTTCTAATGCACAGGTAGTTTTCCGGGTATTACAGACTCTTAGGCAGCTCTCTCTTGTTCGACCGTTATTTGCCCGTGTGTTTCGCGCTGTCACAGCCGCCGTAGTCCGGGGGAGCCGTTGTTTGATGCACGGTGTATGGTAGTTTTCCGTGCACTTTGCATCTTGTCAGCGACTCGTACCGCACGCAGGGGGTTGCTAGAGAGTTTCTAATGCACGGTAGCTTTCCGGGTATTACAGACTCGTAAGGCAGCTCTCTCTCTCTTGCTCGACCGTTATCTTCACGCGCTGGTATTCACGTTCTTTTTGTCTTACACTCTCGCTCCGACTAGCTCCTTTTATTATCTCATACTAAGAGCCGCGTTGCAACCGTACTATAAAATTACATAACCGTAGCTTGACCGAGGCTTACTTAAGTGGGGGTTCCGTTTCGTTTATAACCGCTATTAAGTTTTGTTGTTTTGAAAATAAACCGTGTTTTAGGCGATTGCTGGTTTTCTTTCTGCTCGCACCGCTTGCTTCCCCGCATCCCGCTAACATCCCTTTCAGCTTGCGGCATCCACCCTCGGGGTTGTTCCCTGGAGTGCCGATCTTCACTGCAGCTACCCTGGTCTGCACACGTAAGAGGGATCGTGTGTAGTGGTCTGAGGAGCATACCTCAGGATAATAAAAAACTGGCGCCCGAGAAACCGTTTTGACGCTGAGCTTAGTGCTTACGTTACTCATTACGTAACCGTCCGCCCTCCGATCCGAAGGCCCGTTCCGCCGCTCAACGAAAAAGGCGTCACAAAGGTATAGTAAATAAATTTAATGCAATAATTCATTGTCTCAAATATACTGCCCTGAGCAACTGTCAAAGCGGAAACAGTAGTCGGCCATATACAACCTCCATTCTGGTCCCACGAATCGAATCATATGCTCCTACCGTCAAGGTTTATACTAATTAAACTTTGGAAATGATTACAGGTGTAAAAAAAAGATCGGCTGCTGATTTTTTGGTGTAATCTTAAAACACGATAATATCGTTGCAAATGTGTTTAATTTATAGCTCGCGTGAAAAAAATCAGAGAAACAAAGCAAACGCGGGCATTCATATTAGAGAAAGTAAAAATAACCAAGGAAATAATGAAACTTGAAAATAGACAACATCGACCAGGACTAAAACGTTTCCAAAATAAGAACTAAAACGGTGTAGGTAAACTAAGTGATAACGACTAAAAGGAATTTTAGCTGCCAAATGATTAGTTTTATAGTGAAGACGAAAGCGAAATTAACACGTTTTATAATTGTGGCTGAGATATTTGTTATTTTTTGCAGAAGTGTATGTCAAATTTTATAAAAAGTATTCATTATAGGTTCTAGTACTCAGTGTTGTTAAAATAATGTTTCTGATGAAACCGTGCAAGTACAACCTTGAAAAATATTCGATCATGCTTTTTATCTTCAAACCATTAGATGCAATGCTTTCCAGAAATCCATTACTTGTAGTAAGAAGTTACAAAGAAACCGCGTTGACATAATACAGACTGAACTATACATTTTTTACTCACGCATACGCGAGCATAAGGAGCGGATCTATTTTGTTAAATAGTTGCCCTTTTAAATCAGTTTAGGTGGGTCGTATCGATATGGGGTGCAATTTTTGGACACTCAAAATCGTTAGATTTGTTTAAGTGAGATGGTGTTGTGATCGGATCTTTAAAAGAAGCTTTCAACTCTGAAAGAGGCAAGACAAGATCTGAAATAGCATGAAAAACACAAAAAATAAATAAAAGATTAATTAAGTGTATCGTCAAAGTAAACAATATTTTCATTTCCATATAACTATTTGGTTATTATAATTTATATGTAATTTTTATGGTGTGTGAGAATTTTCATTTCGCCATTTAAAATTACCTACTACCTAAATATTACAAACAGTTTTAGTATGTTTTAATTATCCGTACAGAATGTGGATAAAGTAACGCATAAAAATCAATCTTCTGTCGGTTGCCGTAAAATATTTTTATAAAATCAAAATCGTAGCTGCTATAGACCACAACGCAAATAAGCAAATATTCAGCTTGGGTTATAACTCAACAACTACAAAAATGTAAACCCTTTAGTTTCTCCTAATTATAAGAAAACAGAATATCCCATCTTGATACAACCAACCATTAGTGAGACACCGCGCGAACGTACATACAGGAAATGGGACACCACGTACCTATTTGTCAATTTTTTCTTAATAGTTAATGTGGCGATATTCATACACTATATCAAAAAAAGTTGCCTCATTATTTGTTTAGATATAAGTGGCCATATTTAGATTAAATATGTAAGATGTAAAGCAATAACATACCTGATGGTTTTCATGACCCAACGTTTCTGTCTCTGATCTCAAGTATTGTTGCAAAAGAACCACGCACACAGATAAACTGCTGTCAGTCTCCTACAAATACACAGGTAAAATAGTTTTCTAGTTAATCGACAACATACCTTTAGTTTGTCTAGCAGAATAAATAATTTTTCCTGTAAAGTTGCCATAACCAAACGACTTTAACTACCTACAGATAAAACCGGGTAACCCTTTTGCCTGTAGGTCTTGTTTCGTGTCGCGTGTCGTCCCATTATTGATTGCTCATAAACCGTATTTATAAGTTGCGTGCATTGCCTTAAAACTTTACAAACTAGCAGCAACTATCCAGCACGAAATGCTATGGCGGTAGGTAGATTGCTGATTTGTGATCATGAAATTTTCAATAGTAACAATAGCAAAAGAACAACGCGTGGAATGAGTTCAAGGTAGAAACAACTCATTACTTTTAGACCACATCCGAAGCAAGTGCTATATCCGAATGCATGAAATGTAATTTCTGTAAACGTGGTAATATTTGCAAAGAAGCGCACCATTAGGGACCTATTTTGAGACTTTCAGTACAACGCAAGTACAAGGTATTGGTATGAACAGTAAAACAATGATATACTTTAAACGGAAATTGTTTGGAATGTTGTGCACCCACGGGTATTGTCTTTGGCATAATCCTGTAACTTATGGCTCCACTGATTAGTAGATACACATAAATTATATTTTATTATAAATGATGTTCAGCCGTCTTCTAGTACTTTGGATGTAAACATCATTATTACAAATATAGGTGAGAGTTATTTTTTTTCCTGCAAATGTGACCTTTATGGTTATAGAAGTTATGTTTATGCGGTCTTCATATTCCAACCAACAATAAGAATAAATCAAACACAGTAGTACAGCTATTAATATATCTCAATGAACTTCAAGTGGATACTCATAATATTAGATTCTTTTAATAACGCAAAATAAAAGTTCGCCTTATACTTGATTGTATTTTTTCTTCCTTAAACGGTAAACGCCACTTTTCCGCACTACATAAGCATGAAAGTTTATTTTTTAACATTGGACATATTTTTACTTTTGTATTATAAAAACACAGTTATGGAGAGTTCGCCGGGTTCAGGGATATGAAATATGTGGCAATAACAACTCAAATAAAAGCGAAGAACTTTTGCGGGGCCTTGAAAGAAATTTTGTACAACAAAGCAATAATCACACAAAACGTAAATTAAATGAAATTCATTGGTAAGCGAACTATTGAGATTTGCCTCATTCCTTTTAATATTCATAAAGGTTTTTTTACGGTAAGAACAATTGGAAGTTTCTTGGAAAATAAAAAAATTTGAGAATAACTGAAGCTGTCTTTTGTTAAGAAATTTTTATATGAACTCGGGACCATAACTCTTTTTTTGTCTTATTTATTATAGCACTGGGAAGGTTTTCATAAAAAAAAATCGGGATTTACGGAAACTCAGAAAAATTAAAATTTTTATATACACTCTCGATCATGACTGACGATAATAACGACAAATATACCTAATTCCTTTTTTATTTTGAACCAATTTCAGATTTTGGAAATAGAAGAATTGAATATTTTTATAGATATAATCCAAATTAATGTTTGCGCCATTAAACTTGATCATTAATTTATTTCTGTATCTCTTACCGTTTAGCAATAAACATATGTGGAAAACATACTCTACAAACCTAATGAAAATGGTCTACCCTGTAAGTAAGTAAGTAATTAAGTACCTACTGTTATATGTGTAGATACCGATCCCACGTTAACGAGGACACTATTGTACTCCGCATATATGATAATAATATTATGATAATAGCTTTTCAAACTACAATTTATTTAAAATGTAGTTTAAAATTATTATTTGCTCAATACAGACGAATGTACAGGTTGTCCCATTTTCGTTGTAATTGTAGGGTATCTCAGCAACTATTAATGCTAAAGCGTTGACGTTTCAATATTACTGTATTACTTTTTTGTTGTGAATTGAGCTGTACCATCACCATTTTTGTATCGTCTTTTGTTTTAAAGCCATAGCCAACTTTTGAAAAATGTAACATTTCTTCAGTTCTCATTATCTCAATTGGCTATGTAGACATAAAAAAAACTGTACAGACATTTTTTACAGATATTATTCTGAATCCAGTGGCGTACTTACAATTTTTTAGGGGGTCACATTTTAGAGATATAACACAAACTTGCATTTTTAAAATGAAAACCATAGTTGGCTTTGCTATGGCTGAAAAGATCTATTTTTTCTGATTAAGAAAATATATACATTGTTAGGTTTATCTTTACTAATTTTGGTATTATTCCAATTTTTGTAATAATTTAATGAGATTACGTTTGTCGTCAAAATGGATGTAAATACTTGATGATAAACAATGCATAGGTACTTATGTATCTCCAAATAAACAATCATTTTCATTAGTTACATGGCCTCCTAGATTATCGATAAAAGAAATGCATGAGCGCTCTTAAGAGTCTTATGTATGTATTCAAATGTGCATAATATATTATTTTCAAAAGATTAAAATTTATACTTAATAAAATAAATTACGAGTATATCGTGTGTTTTCTTATTCCATAGCCTCCTGGATGTAAACGTAAGATATGATTAAATTATTTTAAGAAATTTGAATAATCCAAAATTGGTAAAAATAAACCTAACAATGTATACACTTTTTCGATCAGAAAAAATAGACCTTTTCAACCATAGCAAAGCCAACTATGGTTTTCATTTTAAAAATGCWAGTTTGTGTTATATCTCAATAATGGGACCGCCTAAAAAATTACGGGGTACGGGGTATCTATAAAAAAATGGCTATGGCTTTAAAACAAAAGACGATACAAAAATGGCGACGGTACAGCTGAAATCAGAACAAAAAAGTAATACAGTAATGTCGAAACCGCAACCCTCTAGCATTAATAGTTCCCCAGATACCCTACAATTATAACGAAAATGGGACACCCTGTACACAGTACACATACGCTTTTTCAATGTGCTGAAACCTAACTAGTAGGTATAGGAAGGGTCAGAAAAATAGAATTACGTACGTGTATGTACAGGGTGAGCAAATAAGAGAAGTGGCCGGCCATATCTCATAAACCAGTAGCCCTAGAGCTTTGAGGTAAAAAATTTCTTAACTAAAGTGACCAAGAGAAATTGCTGGAAAATATATTCCAGTTTGGTACCTCCAAATTACAAAATTAATGTTTGTGTCATTTTTAGCCTAATAAATGTGTGCGGTATTAAACATTTTAAGATTGTTTGGACTAAAATCTACTATTTTTGTTTAGAACATTTTTTGTTAAATGTCAAATAAAGGAGTGGGGCGGGTGTATATTAATATAGGAAATCGCTAATATTTCAGGTTTGGTTTGACCGATTTCAACCGACGAAGTGTCGTTTTCAAGAGCTTATGTGCCCTTATAAAAAGCAATTTTAAGTGTCAGAACATTGTTTGTGTGTTGACCGCAAGAGGGCGTTTTCTGAAGTTACTACCTAAATATCAATTTATTTCAAAATTTTTAAATGCAAAGACATAAGGCTTTTTACTTCATTAAAATAACAATTGAATATAGACTAAAATGGTGAAAACCGCACCATTTAAAAATTTTGAGAAAGATAGATTTTAGGTAGTAATTTCAGAAAACGCCCTCTTGCAGTCAACACACAAACTATGTTCTGACACTTAAAATTTATTTTTATAAAGGTACATAAGCTCTTGAAAATGACACCTCGTTGGTTGAAATCGGTCAAGCCAAAGCTGAAATATCAGCGATTTTCTATATTAATATTCACCCGCCCCCACTCCTTTATTTGACATTTAACAAAAAAATGTTTTAAACAAAAATGGTAGACTTTAGCCCAAACAATCATAAAATGTTTAATACCGCATACATTTATTAGGCTAAAAATGACACAAACATTAATCTTGTAATTTGGAGGTACCACAGCGCCCTCTAGCGGTCACTTTACAAACTCAAAAATATTTTTCACCAATTTCTCTTGGCCACTTTACTTAAGAAATTTTTTACCTTAAAGCTCTAAGGCTACTTGTTTATGAGATATGACCGGCTACCTCTCTTATTTGCTCACCCTGTACATATACATAGATATTACTAGAGATACCTACTTATGAAGAACGATCCAACAATAGCAGAATAAGGAAGATGTTTATCAGCATTGAAGAGAACACAGGCCTTTTCGCGAAATTATAAACGATTAAAATGATAGAAAGTTAACGTTCTTTTGATATAGGAGAGTTTATCGACCGTTGGTGGCGCTAGTGTGTCTTTGCAAATGGCGGAAATAAACAGTACTTGCTATTATAATATACTCGTCTGTATCTCAAAATGAAACACAGATGGGTTCGCAACCGACTATATTCAATATAATTATTACAAAGGAACTGATAATGGTAACCAAAACACACTCGTGGCAATAACCTATGTGATAACCGCTTAATCACATAACCGCATATTACTATTATAATATAATATCACAAATGCTTTTTGTGTTTACATGTAGCCCTTTTTCTTAGTAATATTTACTGCCCACAATTTAAAAATGCTAATACGATATAACAAAAACAGCAATATTATATAATAATTCCGCCTTTTTCCAGCATTAAAGTACTGTTTATAATAGTTTATGTATCTGCCGCCAGATGTCGTGTCACTATTGTAAACTTGCTTATCTATAGGAGACTATCGACCGTTGGTGGCGCTAGTGTGTCTTGGCAAATGGCGGAAATAAACAGTACTTGCTATTATAATATACTCGTCTGTATCTCAAAATGAAACAGAGATGGGTTGGCAACCGAGTATATTCAATATAATTATTACAAAGGAACTGGTAATGGTAACCAAAACACACTCGTGGCAATAACCTATGTGATAACCGCTTAATCACATAACCGCATATTACTATTATAATATAATATCACACATGCTTTTTGTGTTTACATTTATCCTCTTTTTCTTAATAATATTCACTGCCCACAAMTTAAAAATGCTAATACGATATAACAAAAACAGCAATATTACACAATAATTTCGCCTTTTTCCAGCATTAAAGTACTGTTTATAATAGTTTATGTATCTGCCGCCACATGTCGTGTCACTATTGTAAACTTGCCTATAGGCACAAATAATGAAAAGTGATGTACCCCTTAATTAACTAATGCTTAATAACTTTATATGAAAAAGTTCGCTTCCATAAACGACAGGCGTACAAACACTGATCTCTAAATTATTTATCATTATTATTATTATTATTATTATTATTATTATTATTATTATTATTATTATTATTATTATTATTATTATTATTATTATTATTATTATTATTATTATTATTATTATTATTATTTAGGGATCAGTACGTACAAAAAATGTAATATCAATAATAAACTTAAATACAAAACGGAACAGAGCTGTTTAACAACTGGTAAACAAAAAAGGACCTAAGTAAGAATTTAGGATGGTAATGCCATCTGTCAGCATTACACTGACATGATGACAAAGCCACCTAGCTGCCTTAACGGGTACTGCTTCCCAAAGGAAGTGACCTGTAGCCTGACATATTGGCATGCAACTGCATACTTCAATTTGACAGCAGGCCCCACGGCACTTTTTGCCAATTTGTCAGGCTACAGGTCACTTCCTTTAGGAAGTAGTACCCGTTAAGGCAGCTAGTTGGCTTTGTCATCATCTCAGTGTAATGCTGACAGATGGCATTGCCATCCTAAATTCTTACTTACATCGTACCATTGCTTTGGTATATAAGCAAAACCAGTTCTATGCCGTGTTGTCTACACTAGACCTAATCTGCACTGATGAGCTGTAATGACAGCGAAATAGATATATCTGGAGTTGGTTGAGGTGTTAGACAGCACAGCATAGACATGCATTTTAAAAAAGGACCTACCTATTATAATTTTTGACTAAACATCTGGGTAGGGATGTTCGATACATCGCAAAATACCGGTACTGTGTACCGTATCGTACCGGTTATACAAGTATCGGTACAGTGCAATACCGTCTATAAAAGTACCGGTACACGAAATACCGGTACATAATACCTTTGAATATAGAATGTACATTCTATATTCAAAGATAATATAAAGTGCCCACGGGTAGTAGAGAGTAGACGTCGAGGATTTTGCTAGCAGTCCCGCAACCCGCATTCTACAGTCGGAGCTTCGTCTAGTGTGCTTCGCGCAGAACTCCATATTTGCACATAATATCCAAAGGTGGCAAAAGCGAATTCTGGACATAGTTGAGACGTACAAGGCTCATCAAGTTAATGTTGATTTTTTTAAGAATTAATTTATCTGAAGGAATTTCTTACAAAAGAGAATGATTTGTTCAAGTTACTTTGTGGCAAAATTTATTATTTTTTTATTATTTATATTTTTTATAATCATCCATTTTCTGAATGCGTAATGAACATTAGAAGTAATCAATACATTTAAATACTATCCATATGCACATGCAGAAGGAGTACATACTTAACATGATAAACGATTTACTGGAGGGAGGAAAAGAGCAGATTTTTAATACAAGAGTGCAGCGGTACAAAAAACCGCAAACAATCCAATACTAGTTAAAAAATGACAGTATCGTATTGTACTGTTTGCTACAATACCGGTACAAAATATCGAGTATCGGTGGACAATGTACCGGTACCAAGAAATATTGGATTGTATTGCACATCCCTACATCTGGGGTTACAATAAAATGAGTATAGGACCTAAAGTCACTAAATAGATATCTATCTAGTCACTTTAATGGGACCATTTAAGTAAGTCCCTCTATCAATAAAGCAAAACATCGACATGCATTATCGTTTGTCGTTGGCTGCAAACTTTCACCGTGATCTTGATTAGGTGACTGCCACACTATTAACAAATAAAAATAATATAGAAAATAATAATAAAACATGTTTACGTTTTGTATCATCAGCTGTTGGCGCATCTCAAGTTCTGACGAACCAATCCAAATGCAGTGTTGTGCTTTCGACAACTTCCGGATTTGGATACTCATTCTCATTCACAATCGGCAGGCGGCAGACAACCCTCCGAACTCCGAACACCTTACACACCTTAACACCTGCTGGACAGGAATTTTGTAGGTGTATTCACATGGCAAATATAAATTTGGCTCGTGACTCATGATTACAAAATCTAATTAGATGAGCTGCTTGCTGTTGGAGTAGTGTGATGTGAAACATTACGAGAGGAGGTTAGAAATAAGTTTTGTAAACATAACTATACTTATTGTGGGCTGAGAACGACACATTTATGGAGATTAGCGGCGGGATCGACATGAAATTAAAAAGATTCACCTTTTGGTTTATAGGCTTGTGTGCCATTTTCATTATTTGGAAATTATGTGTTATCGAGACAGGTAAGTCATGATGTCATGATTGCACAAACTTGAAGGTTATACAGATAGATGTCTTATCTTTCAGATGTTGAACGTCTGCAATTTCTAAAACAGACACTGGAGGTTTATAAAGATCAGTTACAATTATCACATCAGCAACTAGTCCTGGTTGAACATTTATATCAAGCAAAAAATGGAAAGGGTCGGCCTACCATCTATGCAATAACCCCTACTTATGCACGATATGTGCAAAAAGCTGAATTAACTAGGATATCACAGGCACTAGCACTAGTACCAAATGTGCACTGGATAGTTATAGAAGATGCAGAAGAAAAAAGTGATCTAGTTCGTAATTTATTAAACGATTCCAATTTATTATATACGCATTTGGCTGCAAAAACACCGCCATTCGAGCAGTTAAAAGATAAGGTATGTAATAACCCGTAACTTATTTCCAACCATAATAAACTGTTCATATTATGTAGGTATAACCATATAACATGATAGGTATAACAATTTATTGTAGTCGTAGCAATAATTGTAAATCAAAATGTGTGGAAATTCCATTTAAAATCATCTAACAGGAAAAGCTGCCCTATCTTATATTTGAATGAAGCTTTGTTATGACGCAAAAAAAGCAGTTTCAGCATTATTATTTCCACATCCAAGGGATGGGAAGAATTGTATCGCCAAAAAAATTTTCAAAAATTTTTATTTGCTCATTCGCTTTAAAATAGTCCAAAAAGCAAAAATACAAAATTTGAGCAAAAAAATTTCTTGTCTGTGTCTGTGGTATTATTTGTGGACACGATAACTTTCGAAAGACTTAATATATGAACTTGAAATTTGGCAAACGTATAAATCTCAACTACCCAAAGCGACCTATTGTTTGTGGGGTAAGTAGGGTATCGGGAGGGGGGGAAATTGAGGCGTAACTACCCTTTTTGCAAATGTTTATTTTTTTTTCATTTTAGTATGTGATTAGTAGTATAACTGCGAGTATTATTCGTTCTTATAAATTTTCGGTGCAGCAAACTGTGTAGAAGACATTAGCAAAAAAGCATCACTTAAAGAAAACGGTTTTTCCTAAATATCTCCGAATATATTTAATATATTCAAAAAATTAAAATATTATCAGATAGGAAATAAAATTTCTGATCAGAAAGCACTCTTGTAATTTTTTTGTTAAGTTAATAATTTTCGAGTTAATTGGAAAAAACCGATTTTAAAAATTTATATATTTTTGCTAATATCACGAGGACTGTTTATCTTAGAAAAAATGTGTGGAGAGAAAAAGTGCTCAAAATCTGATTACTAATCGTATAGTATAAAAAATAAAAACATAAATGTGATTTTGACAATTGGATGTGGAAGTATTGATTCAATTTGCAGCGTTTTTTTTTGTTATTGTTTCTGTTCCGGGTTTTCTGTCAATATTGGTAGTTCTGAGGGAAATTTTTGTGTTCTGAGGCTTATTATTTAAAAGCTAATAGTAAGTACCTACTTTCTGAAAAAACATATAAACATTACAACAAATTTAATTTTTTTTGGGCCAAAGCATTAAGGTTTCATATTTTTTTTGTATTTTTTTTACTATTTTTATATCTAACATCTTTCCAGTTGCATGTGAGTGACCTACACACATTAGCTTTGTTATTTAAAATGGAACACCTTCCATATGTTATTGCATTTTTTAGTTTCTTGTTGAATTTTATTGTTCTTAATTTGCTATACATTTTAGCCTGTTTTTCTGTTACCTGCCAGAATATCTCTAAAGCTAAAAAGATAGGATGGTGTAAGTTTTGCTATTATTTTGATAGAAAAGGGAAAATGCCAGCTTACTACATTCAGTTTTTTATTGTTTTACCACAGAGTTTGCCTTGATATAAGGCTACAATCTAAACATACTGGAACATGGATAACTTGAGTATTTTAGTAAAATATAGAATAGTGTTTATGGTGTTGCAGGGCTTCTTCTTTTTGTGATTTTTATTGAATAGCAGTGTTTTGGTTCAAATATTCCAATTATTCTAACATTCAGACCTGTGTTTGACTGTTTTCGAGTCTTTATTATTTTCTGAGTGTTATTGCTAGCATATACTGGCAGGTCAGAGGTGTTTGTTCCATGAAAACAATAAAGACTTGAAAAAGGCCATTGCCAGGCTGATACTTTATTAGAATAATTGTGACTTGGAATATTGGAACCAAAGTCCACAAAATCTAACAAAATTAGAGTATTATAACTACATCTATATGGTTATATGTATAATTAAATTGGCTTAATGGAACATAAGGTTGTCGCTACATCCTACTTATGTATATATTCATCAAAATTTGCAAGAATAATTTATTAGTTTTTCAGTAGTTGTCAAGTTACCATAGCATTTGACAGGGGGTATTTTTTATTAATAAATACTTTACTATTCCAATATATGGAGAGTTGGATAGGGAACTAGCATTCCAATGCATGACTTCAAACGGTATTCTAGACAATAATTTAAGACAAATGTAATTAAGAAAGTTGATATAAAATGTGGCAACCGTGTAGCAGAATAAATAACTACAATTCAATAATACTGTGGGATCTTCAAGCAAAATAGTAGATATCTACCACGCTGCTACCTTGAAAAAGCGTTCTTTTTATTCAGTAAAATTATCCGTCAGCTTAACAATAACAATGAATTCTCAACTGCATTACCTTATTCTACAAATATACAGCCTATTTTAAGCATCTGGAATGTGTAAATATGCAGCTTCTAGCTGACAGGTGTAGTAGAAGTGTTGTATTATCTTATCAAGTATCAAGCCGACAGAGGTACTGATGAAATGTAGCCGTGATTTTACCGAAGTTTTTGGTAATGGAATAGTAAAGTATTTGTTATTAACATCTGTCATTGCCGGGAATATAAGAAAATACGCCATTTGCTTATGTTACTGAAATCAAATGTCTCTCAGGATTAAGAATGGAGACTACCATTGTCGAAGATGCAACAACACAGTAGTTTTGTACACGGGCTTATTCCAAATAACTTTACACAGGTTTAACTTTAATACATTATGACCAACAACATTAACAATAAGTTACAAAACAATAATAAAGAACAACAGGGAACAAAAACTTTTGAATAACGGTATTAGACATAGCATACTGGAACAAACATGTGAAGTAGGTTTACAATCGTTATAAATATTTAAAATTATCACTATTTTCTTGTAAACACGATCAAACATTTTTCTTTAATTTAGCAAAACTCCTTGAAATGCTATATGAATTCTATTTTTCATATTATCCAGAGTAGATGGAGGAGTGACATAAACTTTTGATTTTATATACCTTCACAAAAAAAGTTTTGGTAAATCTGATGAGCTAACCAGGTAGAGGACAGTCTCCCTACAACCTATCCACCTGTTCAAAAAGTTTTCATTTATATATTCTTTAATGTTATTAATGGAATATCCATTAAAAAATTATTAGACATTTCTCTCAATAATTGCAAGTAATTTTGGGTCTTTAAGGTGGCTATTGCAAAAGAAAGGACTTATAATAATATTGCCCAAAAATACAGCCCAAATATTTAAGAGGGGCGTTTACCTAGAGCGAATCGGGTCATTTTAAGCACCTACCGTTTTACATTTTACCGAGTTATTCGAAACTTTTTCGAAGTGAAATTTCGACACGGCAATGACAAAAGATGTAGCTACAACGTAGAGTTCGAGTTTTTTCTCAATTTGGTACGGTAATGTAAATATTTGTTGTTATATTTTGCTTAAAAATGCGTATTTTTGGCGAGTTATATCTCGAAAACTAAGGCACATAAACGAAAAATGCGAACTCCACGTTGTAGCTACATATTTCTTTGTACACTACCAAAAACATGAGCACGATAAATAAGTAAAAACATTCAAAAAATCTAAAACCGCAAACCCTTTCGCACGAGTCTGTCAAGAGAGCAGAATGCGGATGCCCATCCCCACCAGGTCCGTCGCGTGGTATCCAGTGAACAGTGAGGCTAAGATACAATCCTGTCGGGAATGATCGTGCGGTATACGATTTATTCCGATATGACCGGATTTCTAAGCTTTTATGTCTAAATACACGTGACAAGTTTAATGTTAAAAGCTCTTTCACATTAACTTACTGTCTGCCGAAGCAATGGGGAGGCGGAATGAAAATTATTATAAAAGTTCCTCCAAAAATCATAGTCGACATGCAGTTAGAATGAAATGTTATATAGTTCATATTTACAGAAATAAATGGGTTATTGCATATTTTGAATAACCTGGTATAATATCGTAATAAGTTACTAATATCATGCTTACTTTTTTATGCACACGCTACAGTCAGCAATTTTCCGAATATTAGTTTAGCCCGTCTGATCTTTGCGTAATTTCAACCTGTCGGCTACCCTCTTACGTCCCATGTCCCGCTGGTAACATGGGTTGCATAGTTTACATTTTGCCCCATCGCTCCAAGTAAATGCCCCTCTTAAGTGTGAGTAATGTTTTCGATCTACAGTTCGAATATGTTGTTAATTTTTGGATCCATAATAATGGAATCTATTTACAAATTTTTAAAGAAACTTGGATATTCACGCAATTTATTAACAATCCATTAATATCATATTCACCTATTTTCTAAATCATTACTACTGATGTAAGAAAATATGTGGAGGCGGTATTTAGTTGTTGGGGAATCCTTTGTGCACTTGATTTTTCATCATAATGCACAGCACATCTTGATAACTCGAACATGGATTTTTTTGAACTGAAGCTAACAGCCAGCAATTTTTAGAAGGAAATTTCTTTGGGGTGTCTTCTTTTAGGGAAAAGCTTACAGCATAGGTTCTGGCAGCTAACAAGGGATTTTGTTTAGATTCACCAAAAACAAAGATCACACAAATCAGTTTATCTTGTGTAAAATACATTTTCAATAATCAGCAACATGACCACAACAAAATAAAGACAATTCTTAAAAATAATCACCCACTGACAAATGCTTTTGTAACTTGATCACTATTCAAAAACCAAAATTTATTTTTTTTGCAAATTTTATTAAAACCATGAGTATATAATGCAGCCACAACCTTATATATCATGAAAGAGAATTTATTCTGTATTTAACCACATAAAAATAATTAAGGTGTTTTATTATAAAGAATCAAGTTAACTATGTCTGAATTTGTTTAGACTGTAACCCTTATGCCAACTTGAAAAATATAAAAAACTTTAAGCAGTAAAATAGCACTTTATTTCTCGTATAAAACAGTGAAAATCACACAATCCTATCTTTTTAATATACTTTCGAAGATAAGGTCGTATTTCTCACAAAATGGCTCAAAATAAATCAGATGTTCAGATAATAAGATCACATTAAAATTCAATAAGAAATCCAAAAATGCAATAATATGCAGTGTGTTCCAATAAAATAATGAAGTTTGTGTGCACTTCTGATATAATCGGAAATCCACTTTAAAAATTTTTAGAATATGTAGCTCAACAATCTGGACAAATTTCGTATTTTAAATGGTAAAGGGTTTACTGAAGAAATATACAGGGGTTGGACGCTATATATAACTTGATATTATGCAATCTACAATATGTAGTGTGTGTCACTTTTATTTTGAAAAGTACTACACCAGTAATAATAGTCAGACTTGGTTGTATGTACTTATGTCAAATTTCATCAAATTTGGACTGTGTTAGATTGGTCAAAAAATAGACAGTGAGTCATAAGTTTGCTATGCAAATCACAGTTCTCTTACTTGCCTTTCTTGTGCAATTTCTGCATTCAACATGGTAAAATGTGAAGAATTAATTGTTCATTGTTTATCTCACTCTATATAAATGAAAATTTCATTCCTAAAATTAAGTGGGTTGGGTTGTTAAAAGTGTCTCTCTCACTAATAATTTAAACGTCTTGGGTAACATGGGGCCCCACCATGCAGTACCGTTTTTGAAGCAACACATTCAGAGTAATAAACTAATTGGCCACTGTTAACCATGCTTTGTACAAAAAAATATGTAGATTAGAAATATGAATGGAGAATATTTGAATGTGCCTATTGGGCCGGTTTCTATTCACTTTGTTAAACTCCATGTTAGCTAAAATCTACCCAGTAACAATGACAACACCTTAAAAATTGAGGTATGTGATTGGTTTAGATTTTAAATACAGAGTTTATTTTAGCTTAAAATGGAGAACGGCAACTAGCCCATAGTGTTTATTATTTTTTAAAAGGGTGGGCAGAATTGCAAATCCTACCAAGCTGAAATGTTTTGTACACTGGCATTCCAACATACAATTCGGAAGCATCTAGTCTATTGCATAATATAAATAAAAATAAAATTTAACTTCAACATGAGAGGTTGCCTATATCACATTTCTATTAAAAGTGAATCTATATTTAGTTATATGTAATTAAAGTAAAAGCTTAGCACAGAAAACAATTTTATATTTGTGCTATTCTTAGTTACAGCATTGAATACATAATCGTTTATAGAGGAGTAAAGCAAGGCATAAAAGGCGCTCATTTCTTCAGGAAAAAAAAAAGTCGCGTAGAACCAAATGAAACCTACGTGGTTGTGTTCATTATATAATTTTCTGCCAGAAATGGTGATTGACGACATTTTTGGCCGATGCAGAACTTTTTTATTTTCGGAAAACATAAAAACTGCGCTAATATCGGAATCATGGTCTTCTAACAAATATCACCTCATAGCTGGAGGACTATTTGAGATATTGCGTCCATCTTTTTTTTAAATGAAAGTAAAACCATGAGCGCTTCTAACAATGTTAAAATAATTTATACAAGAAGTTTAATACGTTTTGCAGAAATAAAATAATGTCGTTATACACTGCACGGCTACTGAAACTTTAGACATGCAACAAACTTTTTTGTTTCTTAAAATTTATACTTATATGCAGCGAACGATATGTTAAGAGAGGTATAAAAAAGTTTTTGACGAAAAAATTGTTGTTGTAGGTACCATAGTTTTAATTTTATGAATTTATATTTCTTAACGGTTGGGTCACGTCGCTGCCAGGCTGCCACAGCGGTTCAGGTAGCTCAAAAGGTGGTCAAAATAAGCGTAATAAGTTGAAACCTATTCAGAACTGCTCTTCACACTCTAGTTTATGCATTATAATAAAAACAATAGTCGCTATGACTTAAAGCAATCAAGATTCAAGAGAACTGTCAAAGTTTAATGTATTAGTTTGACGCGTGTTGGTTACTACTTTGTAACTAAGTTAACTGATGCTCATAAAAAGTTGACATTTGTGAAAATGTACAAGTTGTGCCTGAAATTATTATCAAAATGAACACAGGTATTATATAAAACCATCTTTTATTTCAAATATTAACCGTCATTATTTCTAAAATAAGGCAGAAGTCAAAATTTTTCAACTTTTGCATCATTACTGGCTATTTGCAACCTTTTTTTTTCAATTCGCCTAGGTTGGCCAAAATAATTCTTGATCAAAAGTATAGTACTGGGTATCTAGTATAACTGTATAAAAACTATTTCTACCCTGCATTGCCCTGCAATACCCTGCACTCTGTTAAAAGAAATTTGAATTTCAGGCTACCCCTGCTTGACTTATGCTGCTTTTTTTGATGTTTTAGTAACAAAGGCAATAGCACATCAGAAAAATATTCTGCTGCTACAGCATGCATTGTAAATGTTAAGTGCAAGTTTGCCCAACAGTCATATCAAAATAATAACAGAAATGGCTAGATGTTTATGCAGACAATTTCAAAATAAATGGCAGTCGTGTAATATCACGCTAAATGGATTTTTAAGTCGATACAAAGAATGGCTACAAAATAGTTTCAAGGTTTGCATATCTACCAGAGAACGTAATTTGGTCGTCCCTCTCTCCCTTACAATAAGAAATCGGGGCGTTCAAGCAGACGAGAAACGTCAAGAATTATAACCGAGACTAGCGGCCCCAGTCCAGAAGCCCTAATCCATGCCGCCAGCAATAGTGCTGCAACAGCCTGTGGCAGCCTAGACTTGGCTGCAATTTTAAACCAAATTTTAAAATTTCTTTTACTTTCAGAACTAAGAGAGTTCCTTAGAATGCCTCTTCCCTGAAGAAGCCCTATATTTTCTACTTGATAACAATTTGTCTAAAAGCCAATACATGAATATTCGTTTAGGAAGTAAAGAGAGAAACACGGATATATACCCACCATACGCAACAATATTGGACTGGACGAAGAACTTCGTAATTTACAACAGTTAGATAAAGTGTAGCAAGCGGAAAGATTCTACATGTTAAATTTAATTTGTACATGACATTAATTGATGGTAAGATTCCTTAATGTTTTAACCGGTACAAAATCTTCCCAAGCTTGTCCTATATATGGCTCAACACCAAAAAAAAACCTTTAATTTTACTTCACCAGTATTCGACTCCACACCAAATGCACTCCAGTATGGAATTAGTCCCCTACATGCTTGGATACGATTGTTTGAATGCATACTACAAATTTCATAAGTACGAGATGCAACAGAAAATGAATTATTTAAACAGCGGAAATTACAAATTCAAGACAGATTTTGGAAACAAATGGGGCTTCATGTGGATAAAACAAAAATAATGAATCTGGAAATACTAATGATGGTAATATTTCTCGTCGTGCCTTTAGTGAACCAAAATTATTTGGTCAAATAAGTGATATTGATAAGGATTTAATTAGTCGATTTGGAAATATTTTAATTGGACTTTCCTGTCAGTATCGACTAAACCCACATTTATTCGAAAGACACTGCAGTCAGACTGCAAAACGCTATGTACAACAGTATAACTGGTGTCCAATGCCAGCACCTATACATAAAATTTTAGTGCACGGCAAACAAATATTACTAAATAGCTGTTGGACTTTTTGGCGAGGATGCATCACAATGAAGAAACAAATTATACAAGAGGGATGGAGAAATGCACGCACGAAAGGACAGTAGACGTCACAACCTAGAAGATATTTTTAATAGGGTTCTTGTCTTGACACATCTGATCCAATAATATCAGGTTTAGGTTTAAGTAGTAGACTAAATAAAAAGGATCATTTACGTTGCCTACCTTCTGATGTAATTGCTCTAGTAGCTTTCGTTTCAACCTCTGCTATCTAGTAGTTGTTTAATTTGTTGCTATTGCTTAAAATAAATGCTTGGATTTGTTCTCTTTTCATTGACTATTTTCTATTGGGAAACCCTATTTGCAAACCAAGATCCTATACCGCAATCTGTAAGATAGTAGTTATCAGTGTTCTGTTCTGATGGGAACTGTACTACAAACAGATGCAACTGTGTGAAGCAAGGGTTGAAATGCTGCGGTGAATGCAAATGTGCGAATTGCAACAATACTATGTTACAGGAAGAAGCAGACCTTGATACTGACATATAAATGTATTAAAATATTCTTAAGTTGTACTTTCATTTCGTTTTCACAAATAATGTACCTACTTCTTGTGAATATAGTATACTTATGCGTTATGGCAACCCTTAAGTATTTGTCACCTGCTCGGTCACCAGGAATAACAACACTACGGAGCGTGTGCTGTCTGGCGCGATACACTCGTTAAGAAAAAATTCATAACATGAAAACCATGGTAGCTACGACAATAATTTTTTCGCCAAAAACTTTTTTAGACCTCTCTCAACATGTCGTTCGCTGCATATAAGTATAAATTTTGAGAAACAAAAAAGTTTGTCGCGTGTCTAAAGTTTCAGTAGTCGTGCAGTGTATAACGACATTATTTTTTTTTCCTGCAAAACATATTAAACTTCTATAAACTAGTTTAACACTGTTACAAGCGCTCATATTTTCACTTTCATTTAAAAAAAAGATGAATGCGATATCTGAGATAGTTCTTCAGATATGAGGTGATATTTGTTAGAACGCAATGATTCCGATATTGGCTCAGTTTTTACGTTTTCCGAAAATAAAAAAGTTCTGCATCGGCCAAAAATGTCGTCAATCACCATTTCCGGTAGAAAATTATATAGTGAACACAATCATGTAGGTTTCATTTGGTTCTACGCCAAGAAAAAGAAAAGTTATTATTTGTGATCGATTTTACTCCACTATTAATGTGTTATGAATTTAGCACTTAGTCTTTTACTTTAATGAAGAATATACTACATGATAGTTTATTACCAGATAATTTCCCTTGACAATTCTGTAATTTGTGTAATGGACTGCTTGTACATAATTTTATGCAAAACATAATGATAGATGCGTCACAGTAATTGCAATATGCATTAATAATAATTACTATCAGAAAAACATTTTTACAATTAATGACCAAACATTTCCTAATTTTAATACAGAAAATATAGACACTATGTCAAATCTTTTTCCGTATCGTTTTGTAAAGATTTAGTACGCTACATTTCAAGTGGTTGCTGCCAGCTTTTATCTTTCATTTATATGATAATATATTATAAGCACATTTAATTAATTAAGAATTTAGATGACAATGCCATCTGTCAGCATTACACTGACATGACGACAAAGCCACCTAGCTGCCATAGTGGGATCATACCAAGCCTTTGGTATATAGGCAAAACCAGTTCTATGCCATGCTGTCTGCACTACACCTAAACTGCACTGATGAGCTATAATGATAGAGAAATAGATCTGTCTGCAGTTGGTTGCGGTGCAGACAGCACAACATAAACTGGTCAAATTAGATGAAAATATATGAGTGAGATAATTTTATTTGTTACAGAACATTACAAAAAATTGATAAAATCTTATTTTTTAAAACAGTTTGATTTTTTGGTGCATCTTTTAATGTGTCTGCACATTTCAAAGTATATCTGTTTAAAAAAATCAGCTCTTTAGGTCTTACCATTACCGAGAAAACAATTAAAACATTTTAAAAATTGCACAAATTGTAATTTACAAAAATTATGGAAAAAACTGACTTTTAGGCATTTTTGCAATTTTGGATTTAATTGTGACCTCGAAATTTTAATTTGTTGGATCAGTTTACGTGATAATTGCCCAAATTTGTTTGTATATGTTTAAGTTGTATAGGGGGTCCTTAAAACGCACAATTTTGGGGTTCTGCACTCCGACTAATGAGATATGCTGTCATATTAAACTGACACTCTTAGTAATCATTTTAATTTGCATGGGTTTTTTATTTTCAAACCTTTTCACTAAGTATTTATAATGAGGGGAATGGTCACCAACCAAGCTTAATGAAACACATTGTGTGTAATATATAACTGATTCTTTTCTCCTTTACCATGACTAACTTTGTGTGACTGTACTTATGATACATTAAAGAATCATGCCTCAATTGAGATTTTATGGCTGAAGTAATTGCTACATGGTCAAGTTATACTAATTTTTAACTCCTTTAACACAAGTTTATGGAATTTAGGTCACCTGTAGAGTATGTTAATTAGGTAATATGACTTTGAATGTGTTGCATTAAAGAAAATTATATGTTGATGAAAATTTTTCTTGGTATCTACTGTACTATTTTTGCTTTAATAGCCAGTTCACAATTTTAGATATTAAGTTGATATAAAATGTCAACATTACCATCAATCATTGTCAATATTATGTTGCTTGGCCTGTACATGGTGTCCACTGGAATTTTGTTTTATTTAATGGTATTGATTTTGAATTAGTTGATTTACAGTTGTAAATTATATATGTTAATTTCTTTGAAAACAGCTCTGCTTGTCGCATTTGCTATAGTTACAAATGGCGTGATAAAATATGTAATTAACAGCATACATTTCCCATACACTGTACTTTACCATATTAAAGTAACACATTATTTACTGAGTACCTACTTGTTTCTATTAAATTAAGTATCACGTATCATATCCACATGCACAGTATTGGGAATTCGCTCTTATGAAAATAAATACTAGAAATAACAAAAGTCTAATTTGATGACAGAAACAACTCAATGAAATCTGGTAGAGGTTTAGAAACAACATAATATATCATTTTAATTTTTTAAATTAGTTATTACTCACAGGATCCAAGATGGAAGCGACACAGAGGTGTAGAACAGAGAAATACAGCTTTAGCGTGGTTACGAGATAACTGTGTGTTAGGAAGAGATAAAGGAATTGTATACTTCATGGATGATGACAACACATACAGTGTAAAGTTATTTAATGAGGTAAAGTGTTTATGGTGTATAATTGTTTATATATTTTTTAATCATTTATTTTATAATATTAATTCTGCGGTTTCCAGATAATCAAAGTAAAGAAAGTAGGGGTGTGGCCTGTAGGACTGGTTGGTGGTTTAAATGCTGAAGTTCCTATTTTAGATCCATCTACAGGTAAAAGAATTTCACATAGCACCAATACATTTGTTGATTTCATTTGTTTTAGGAAAGGTAACAGGCTATCGTAGTGGATGGAAACCTAACCGGCCATTTGCCATTGACATGGCAGGTTTTGCCATTAATTTAGATCTAATTTTATCTCGACGAGATGCCCATTTTTCATATAAGATGGAAAAGGGA
Source organism: Rhyzopertha dominica (assembly GCA_025024175.1). Classification (NCBI taxonomy): domain Eukaryota; kingdom Metazoa; phylum Arthropoda; class Insecta; order Coleoptera; family Bostrichidae; genus Rhyzopertha; species Rhyzopertha dominica. The sequence continues at coordinate 31,098,740 of QCXZ01000041.1, forward strand.
TTATTAGAGAGTGAGTTTTTAAGTTATTTTATAACTAAAGAAGAACTTGAGCCTCTAGCGGACAATTGTACAAAAGTTTACGTCTGGCATACAAGAACAGAAAAGCCTACTGTTAATGGTGTTATACCGGGACTTGAGGTTTGAATCACTAGGAAGTTTTTCTAGAATGAAAATCGAGATTAACAAAATTGCTTGTTTTGAGTGATCTTATTATGGAATATACTCAACAGCAACATGTCCACAAAATTGATGCGAAATTATTTCCAGAAAATATTGCATTCCATCCAGAAAAAGTATTTTCATTAGCAGCATTTAGAACATGGGTGTTTACAGATTCATAAACTAAATGCAAGCTACATTCCTGTATGGTAGACGAAATACAGAATAGTTTGACCACCAGAAGAGTCTGATCATGTTTATCCATGAAATTTGACAAGTTTGAATGCATTTATAGATATTTTCTGTATAGTAAATGTCAGCAAGTTATCCTTGTTATCAGTTTTATTTAGAACTTTAGAAAAATTAGAATAAAACATTCTCTGGGCTGTGGCTTCACATATTCTAAAACATGTTATAAAAGGTGTCCTTAAACTTACTCCCATGATTTACAAGGGTCACAATAAGATGAAGCCTTACTGTTTCTGAAATAGGGGTGTTAAATTTGTTTTTATGGTGTAGGTCAAAAGGTTTCTTCAATGGAGTTCTGGGGTTTAGCCGGTTTGCTCTAATCTAATCTAAAGACTTTATTACTAGAACAGTCTTTCTGACTAGTTTTACTTCTGTTGTTGTAATTATCAAAATATATTGATACTGCTTTGTTCACTCGATAAGTACTTCATGTGAATAGAGATGGCCTAGCAATGGTCATCTTAGGCTTTAGGACGTAACTTAAATGTCTTCAATGAATAGGCATTCCATTTCTGGGTGTTGTTTAGTACCAAGTACAAAGTTCAAAAGATGCTGTTGTGAAATTATTTTTGGGTATGGGATATACACCTATATAGATGGAAGTAACTGTTTCTTCTGCACTTCAGATGAGAAAATGTGTTGTGAAAACTATTTTGTTGTTTTGAAATTAAACTTTATTTTTTATTTTCATCATAAATTTTACAAGGAACATTATCATATTTTGAAGTCGAGTGGAATTAAATTAAAATATTATATGAATTAAACAAAAGTTGATTATTTTGAAGAATAATCATAACTTCATCATATTTTTTTGTAGCATCAAGGATTCCAAATAACCATTTCAGTCTTTTACCTATTAAGTGAAGCATTAAAATGTTGATTCTTGTATTATTTACTTCTTTTAAGTGGTTAATGTAAGTAAGCTCATAAATGCTCTTTTGTTTACAAAATTAGGTACATTATATTATAGTTAGTCGCTAAATTATTAATGGCTATGAAACATTATTCAATGGTAAGTAAAGGTACAAGTAATGAATAAAACGGAGCATATGAATCAGCCGACACTTAAATCAACCGACACATGAACCAACTGACAAAGTTACTAGACGTCAGTGGTACCCAATAAGTTAGGAATAAAGTGGTGTCGGCAACCAACCATACAGCACTTTAAAAATGTAATAGTATTGAGTGCATTACTTACCAAAACATATTTATGTAATCCAGTAATTAATATTAATAGAACACTTTCAATAATGATTTTAAAAGCATAAAAAATGTATACATGAGAGGCACAGATACATTTGTAATTGTGAAGAGTAAAAGAAAGTACACAATCTCTACAACAAAATATATAGAAATTGCTACTTTATTTCAAGCAAACATTTTCATAAATTAAAAAAACAAATATATAAAGAATAAAAGATTGCTACCTTTATTCAGAACAAACCGTGCAAAAATAAAAAATATACAACATGCAATAAAAATAAATACAAAATGTGTAGAAAATGATAAACAAAGGACAAATAAAATATTGTACAATAAAGACAAAACAAAATATTCAAAACAATACATATTACAATGCAAATTAAACATTATCAGCACAATTTGTAAATTTACAGTACGGAATAGGAAAAACCTTACATAAACAGGGTTTTACAAAAGCGTATCTATAAATAAAGCACAAAAATAATATTGCACATAATTATCAAAAAATAGGACGTTTATACTAACATAACTTGATACTATAAAAAAATATATTCAAGATGGTTTAAAAAAACTTCATCTGTAAATTATGGACATACACAAATACAAATTACTAAATTTATTTGATTATTACATGTTATTAATGTCTTATTTGTGTATTTTACAAAGGTTAATTTTATTTATTAATTATTTATTTGTTTACCAGGTTTCACAAATGTGTTTAATTTTACATATTGCGCTCTACAGATGTGAAACACCTGTCTGGTTATTAAAACTAAATAACAAAAAAATATAAAAAAAAAGCTTATGACATACAGATAAATTAGTAAATTGAACAATTTCATAAAAGAAAAAAGCCAGTAACACATTGCTACATAATTATCATTCTTTATTTTCACATTAACATTAGGGTCCTTAATAATCTTTTGGCTTTCCAAAATTCCTAAAGTTGCATTTTTTACCCTTTTAAAGAAAAGAAAAAAATTCATGTATCAAAACTAAATACCAGCAAGATTCTTACAATACGTTCTATTTACTATATTATTTAAAATTGTTAGGGGTACTTTTCAAAGGGGTTGTGCATGACAGATTTTATATTTTTAAGGTTTACAGTCCACAGAGCAAATTTTAAAAATGTCAGCCAATTCTACACCTTTTATTTTTTCTGTAGTGTAATTTTAAATATTATTAACCATCAGCATTTCGAGGGGTACCTTGAAGCAGATTTGTTGGTATATAAAGTTTAATTATTATATATCTATCACATGCAGTTCTAAATGGTTTGGCTAACATCAGAATATTATACTGAAACATCTAATAATGTTGCATACATGTTTATATTACCTTTAGTTGGGAAAAATTTGTTTAAAAATTAAATACAGTATTAAGTGTTGTTAAGTAATACATTCAAATATTAAATAGCAATCAAATCAAATTATTGGTGCACAGTGTTTGTCATGTGTACAAAATTCAAAGTTATCACATTTACAATTGGAAATAAACAAAACAGTTATTAGTTGTTCAAATATTTATGAATAAAGTTGTAATAAAGATGAATAAGATAATGCAATTTTTCAATTAATACATATATATCAAATAATAAACCGATATATAGTTAAATATGAATATTATAAAGTTTCTGAAAAAGTAATGCCCTTGATTATACCCAGGAAGCATTAGAAGAAATTTTTATACATTTCAGTCTAGGGACATCCTTATTTAGTCATTTAGTTGTTTAAATATACAGGGTCCGCCACCTAAAATTCCCCAGGCTCGTATTTTCTTTATTTTTTTAGGCACAACTTTAAGTTATATGTCAAATTGTAGGTCTTTTTAAACTCTTTAAAGATAGCTTAGTGCGTGTCCAAAAAAAATTTTTGCAGATAATCATATTTTGTATTTAAAGTTAATTTTTGTAAGTATTTTTTAATCTTATCCTGTATAATAAATATTGCTTCATAGTTGAATGCCGACTTTTGTCTTCTTCAATTTGTGTCATTACCATGTATGCATAATTTTTACTCCTTCTTAGTGAAAAACAAGAAAAACTAGTCGCCACCATGTTCTGTAAATAGGGTTGTTCAGAATTTTTAAGTGTTAGTTTAGTAGCTTATTATGGTACAAATTGTACCTACATACCCATCGCTGCACACAAAACCCCCAAATTTTAAGTAACTTTTAAATAAATCAAGTACAAAGTTCTTTCTTAAGAGAGAGAGGCTAGAAAATGAAACCCTGCGACGCGGCTGGTGCACAATGTAGAAAACCAAACTAGCCTCATCGCAGGATTTCGTTTTCAAGCCTCTCTCTCTTTAGAACGAAAAGTTACTCAAAATTTTGGGGTTTTGTGTGCAGTGATGGGTATGTAGGCATAATATGTACCATAATAAGCTACTAAACTAGCACTTAAAAAATTGTGAACAGTCCTATAACAGAATATGTCGGCGACTAGTTTTTATTGTTTTTCACTCAGAAGGAGTAAAAATTACGCTTACATGGTAATGATACAAATTGAAGAAGACAAAAGTCGGCATTCAACTATGAAGCTATATTTATTATATGGGGTAAGTTTAAAAAATATTACAAAAATTAACTTAATTTGCAAAATATCATAATCTGAAAAAAAAATTTTTAACACTTATTATGCTATTTTTAAAGAGTTCAAAAAGACTTACAATTTGATATATAACTTAAGGCTGTATCTAAAAAAGTAAAGAAAATACGAGCCTGGGGAGTTTCAGATGGCAGATCCTGTATACTTAAACTTAGGCCGTGTTTGTTTCAATTTCATTCCAAATGTTGCTTTTGTTCAAATTCGTTTTGTGCAGCTAAATATGTATACGAATATTGTAAATATATTTAAGGTTACTCCTTCACTTACACGTATTTTTTAATGTAAAAATTCAATGGTTTTTCCCGCAATTACATTTACTGAACATCGCGATAATTCATAATACATAGGTATATGTCGTGTTGCCTATTCCATATTTTGCTGTTTACAACAACTATGAAGTACCACTGGAAATCGCCAGGTTCACCACGCCAATTCCCCCAAATAGAAATTCATAACCTATATCTGTCGGTTGATTCATATAGACTCGAGTATATGCTCTTTAATCTTCTACTTTCACAAAGAGAAGTCGTATCAAAGTTGTCATTGTATTTAATTTGATATATATGTATCATTCAGTAAGGTCAATAACATCAATGTCAGTAGTAGGGCTTTCATATTGTCCAATGTCCTGAAATGATTTGATTAATTTGGAGCGGGTTGCACAAATACGGATCAACTTGATCACGGTGTTAACCTCGGTTCAAGACATGGCAACACCAATAACAACCCTTAAAATTAGTAGTTACCATGGTTTGATCCAAGGTTAACACCGCGATCAAATTGATTCGCATTTGTGCAGCCGGCCATTAGGGTACTGTTTGTGTGGGTTTTTGATTATTAATTTATGGTATGTACTAGCCGAAATTTTAAACTTTATTTCTTCATCATATTTCTGACCTTAGATTTTCGATGGGCATTGTCACAAAGTTTGGTTTTGATATAGGTTGTATCACCTTCTTGTATTTGAAGGGATCTTATCTATTATGTATTTTAAAAGTTGAATATAGCATTTTCTTTAATTTCCATGTTTCTTTGTTTAACTAAGACATAAAGGTGTATTGATTTTTCCTTATGTGCTTGATTGTACTCGGTGAAAATTTGGGTTGGACTCACTGAAAATGGATCGTTGTTTTCTTTTATAATTTGGTGCGGTGCATATTTTGAATTGAGTGAACGTATTATTATAACATAGTATAACATATACTTKATTAACATATTTATATTCATACATGATTTTTATAACATTAGATAATGAATTGAATGAATGGAATCTACCAACAGTGGAGTTACTTTTTGAACTTTGAATGTTATTGCAATAATTCTATGTTATGAAAAGTACATAATGCTTCTTAATTATAAAATTCTTTATCTAAAGTAATTTATGTGGAATTCCATGAAGTAAAAAATATAAGAAAAGCCTCTGTTGTGTTTACTGACCGTAAAGCTTGTAAAGGCTAAGCCTACATTGTTAAGGACAAATTGAATTTTATTTCTGGAAAATTTGCCATATTTTACCTTCTAACATACATATATTACAATTATTGACATAATTAGTTACGTTTGATTTAATAATTTATGGCTTTTGCTTTCATGTTGCTATTTTTTATTTTTCTTCTTTCATGTTTGTAAACATTTCATTTGTTTGGATTAGCTTTAGTCCTAGAATTTTAAAGTAATTTGACAAGTACTTGTGAGGAATGATACTAAAAAGGCAGTTCTAGCAAAAAGGTACCAAATTTTTGGATTATGGATGTTCTGATAGTCTTATTAAGAGGGGCGTTTACCTAGAGCGAATCGGGTCATTTTAAGCACCTACCGTTTTACATTTTACCGAGTTATTCGAAACTTTTTCGAAGTGAAATTTCGACATGGCAATGACAAAAGATGTAGCTACAACGTGGAGTTCGAGTTTTTTCTGAATTTGATACAGTAATGTAAATATTTGTTGTTATATTTTGCTTAAAAATGCGTATTTTTGGCGAGCTATTTCTCGAAAACTAAGGCACATAAACGAAAAATTCGAACTCCACGTTGTAGCTACATATTTCTTTGTACACTACCAAAAACATGAGCACGATAAATGAGTAAAAACATTCAAAAAATCTAAAACCGCAAACCCTTTCGCACGAGTCCGTCACGAGAGCAGAATGCGAATGCCCATCCCCACGAGGTCCGTCGCGTGGTATCCACTGAACAGTGACGCTAAGATACAATCGTGTCGGGAATTATCGAGCGGTATACGATCTATTCCGATATGACTGGATTTCTAAGATTGTATGTCTAATTAGTAATTACACGGGACAAGTTTAATGTTAAAAGATCTTTCACATTAATTTGCTGTCTGCCGAAGCAATGGGGAGGCGGAAAGAAAATTGTTATAAAAGTTCCTACAGAAATCATGCAGTTAGAATGAAATGTTATATAGTTCATATTTACAGAAATAAATGGGTTATTCCATATTTTGAATAACCTGGTATAATATCATAGCAAGTTACTAATATCATGCTTSCTTTTTTATGCKCACCCTACAGTCAGCAATTTTCCGAATATTAGTTTAGCCCGTCTGTTGCTCGTACGATCTTTGCGCGATGTCAAGCTATCGGCTACCCTCTTACGTCCCATGTCCCGCTAGTAATATGGGTTGCATATTTTACATTTCTGCCCGATCGCTCCAAGTAAATGCCCCTCTTAAATGAATGTCTATTATTTTTCTTTGAAAGAGTGATTAATAATCAATTGATATCAAAATAGTTTCTTGCTGTGCAGTGCCTGTTACAGTGTTGGAATTCATGGTTATACAGATTCGTTTTTGAATTACTATAGGTTTTTTGAAGAAATTCAATTTCTAAGTTTGTTTTTTTAACTATAGACTGAACAGTTTCAATATCTTTTTTTTTTACTTGATGTTTAATTTGTACATTGGAAGTAATATTAATTCTGGCATTACATTTAGGTTTATCTATATTGAGTCCTGGACATTCTTCAATTAATTCAGGATCTTCGGAGATTGGTTCTCAGTCCTCATATAGTTTACATTTTGATCCACAAAAATTTTTGGATCATTGTAAATGTATACAGCTGCATCTGAAATGTCTAACACAGCCTGAGCGATTTGAATCCACTATGTATAAGATATTGTACATAGCAACACATAAGGGACAAATGATAATGGTATGAATATGCAGCATGCCATATGTTAGAAACAGCCAGTATGATTATGAAATTATTAGGCAAATTAAATTAGCAGAAAACAATTCAAAACAGCATAACATCTTCTTCGCTAACATTTTACAACAATTTCTTTGAATTTATATAGGTATAGAAATTATTTTATCTTTGAAGGTAAACACAGCACAATGTTGGTATTGAATCATTACTTTGACTTTTTTTAAATTTTTTTGTCATTGCTAAATTACTGTAAATTATAGTGTAATTGGAGACCCATTACTAATCATCAATTGAAGTCTCTGTGTGAAATGTATGAACTTTAAATTGCAACTAGCTCCAAGCAGTCTTGCTTTTTTCATTGTTGCAGTCGATGAAAAGTCACCTTCATATTTTTAATTTTTAATAACGTTCAACAACTGGTTGTGAGGTAGTGAAAATAAGTTACTTGAAACCTGCTGTTGTTTGTTCTGTACTTAAAAAGTAGTAAAAATTTAATATATTGCATGAGTAGGTACTTGTTTCATTGGCATTGTCGAAATGGGTTTTTACTATATAGTTCACTTTCAGTAGTGTTTTCATTTTTTATATATGGTACATGTAAAGGTAGATGAGTGTTTTGAGTATCCAAAGTTTGTTTGTCAACATTAGCATTAGCATTTAATTTTTTAATAAATCTAGTAGAATTTATTCATCAAAATTTGGGTTGAAATCAAAAACAAAATATTTAGGTGTGTAAGGTAGTGTAATGGCATAAATGTGTCCTTCTGTAGATAATTTAGCAAATGTGGTATTGTTAATTTGGAACTTGTGAGGGATTTTGAAAGTCTAGTACCAGTAATAAATTTATTTTTTTGGGACAAACAATAATGTAAGTGAAATGGTACCTTTATCAGTATTCAAAGGTATTACTGCTGGAATACTCACAATATTCCTGATATTTGTTATAATGACTATTTCATCACTTCTTTCAGTGTTGTGTCATCAACACAAAATGCTATGGTTGTCATTTATCAAAATTAAGATTAAAAATGACTTCAAGGTAGAATCTTCAGAGACTTCAACATTATTATCTAGTGTTACAAAAGTTGTTCCATTGTAATGGGTTACTTGCTCTCTAATCACAAGCTAACTATCTATCAGTGATAATGATTTTTACACAAATTGTGTTCCTTTACAAATTAAAAATTTAACAGTAGGTACTTGTAAAGAGAAATAAAGAATGACAATTCTTATGGAACATCCAAGCTTAATTAAAAGAAATCTTTAATTTTTGATTGTCGACAACTAGCTTCCTTTGATTCCATTGCACATTTTTGTTTTCTTCAGCTCATTGTATAAGACTGCTGAAGATATTAATTGCCTTTTCATGTTTTACCTTAGTAATAATTATAATAACTTCCTCGTCTGACATTCAGCCATCATTCTCCATCGGTACGGCAATTTTACTTCAGTAAATTAGCTCTTGTGAGCACCGATTTGTTGCAGCATGCTGCCAATTTGTATCATATCTTGTTGTTCCTGTAGCAAAGATAGTGATAGATCTTCATCTGAATCGCTTATGCTGATATAATTTTAGTAAAACCATACCTATATTTTTCTGTCATATTAAGCTACATTACCTAAAATAGAGTAACTACATAATTGTGCATATTCAGCTATTACTAGCAACAAGAAAATCAAACCTTACAAATTACTTACCAAAATATTGATCTTTTTTATCATAACAGTATTTTTACTTCTGTTAATTTATACACCAATGATAATGAATTTTTTAACTTTCGAATGTGTGTAAATTTCTTATTGTAGATGGTACACCGTGTATGTTTTGAAGTAATACCTGATAAGTGTAAAACAAGCCGTTTTCAAATTATTATTTTTTTGTGGAAGATCACCATTATTAACATAATTTTTGTGATATTTGGGATAGACTTTAGAACATAAAATCATTAAACATTCTTGTCATAACAGTAAAAAACCAAATCAACAATATTTTAATGTAGTTAATTTTAGTTTCAAGCATATTTGCAGCTTCTGACATATTTTCAATGCCAAAAGATCTTAATGAATGGTCCATTTATAATACAGGATCCAGTAAATTAAGAAATACTGCAATTTGTTGTGAAACATTTCCAAATTTAATGATTCCTATTACTTTTCTTGTGCACCTTGGTAATTCAAAAAGAATCAGTGTGGTTCTGTTTATTTTCAAATCTAATGCTAATGGCAAGTGCCGACAAAGCTAAAAATTAATGCTACCTGTGATAAATAAAGAATATTGAGTTAAATCCATACCTTCATAGATAAGAATTTATCATCAGGAGCATCATTTTGTTGTGTACTGTTCAATTGGTATCGATTAATCAAATTTTTTGGCAGTCTAATAATCGATTATTTTGGTTAATCAGTTATTTCTGAACAATCGATAATAATTGATTGCTGGCTTTCATAATCACGAAGGCCTACTGCTGAATTAGCTTGATAGAGGGTTGTGTGGCTTATACATTTGTTTGAAGCTTTTTTCTGCTGGTACTATGAGCATTTTTCTTGAATCAGATTGAGACATTCAACTGCTGTAAATCTGTAAATCCGATGTATCATTCATAACAAGCAATTTAAGTGTGGGTGCTGATACAATGTTCTTCCATTAGTATAGTGAGCCTAATGTACTCAAAAAACTAGTCTTATTTATTTAGTTTATTCAGGTGCAAACAGAGCTGGGCAGATAGTTTAAATCATAAAGCTAAAATGTTAACATCTTAATAAAAGAATTCGTAGAAGATAGTTCTCAACAGTGTAATTATTTTTCGGGTGATTTCAAAGTACTATTATAACTACTGATTTTTATCACATTCACTTTTATTTGTTCTCTTATGGGTATTATTTTTTGTAATACTGCTCAGCCCTGACTATAGCACCTGTATGTCCATAAGTCAAAGTGATTATGGTTGTATACAGAGTATTTTAGAACTATGTGAAACAGAAATTGTTAAGGCAAAATTTATAAATCAGATATTTCTAATGCTATAAGAATTACATTTGTATTAAAAGTGTTTGGCTATGTATTAAACCTATCATTAGATCAGAATTTCTAAAGAACATATCTATTGAAGCTTCAAGCCATAACATTAAATTTAATTTGTCATACAATTAATAGAGACTGCCAGAGCTTCGTAGTGATCAATTTAGTTCACTCTAAGGGAAAACTACAATAATGATGCTGTTTAGTATTCCTAGAGGCACGTATGTGATACATTGAAAAGTTATTTTTAGTATATGCTGACCATTTAGACAATAACAGGAAATTAGTTTACTACTATTTTTTTTCTGGTTTAAAGGTTTAGTTATTCCTATGATATGGATGTAAATCTTAAGATACTTTTAAGTTAAAATTTTCCCCTTTCAGATATTTCCAGTGCCACTTTTATAAATGATCATTGGTCTAGTCTTAAACAAATAATTGTCATCTTAGGAATAATTGCACATGCTTCTTTCACTGGCCATATTTGCTGTTATATATACTTGCCGCATGTGTACTTTAACATGTTCATGAAATGCTGATGAAAATTAATGATACTCTTTGTAGAATACATGCCAATGCACTAAATGTGATAGAGAAAAAGTGCAGAAGTTTTAATCAACAGAAAATAAAAATCAATCTGCACCACATATTTGTAAAAGGTTTTATAGTTTTGAATTACAGAACGTTTTCTTGCGTGTTTATACATATCAGCTTCTTGTAAAGTGTAATTTGTAACAGCTTATGAATAAATTATTACTGTTATAAATTTTCAGTTTATCACATCTGTGAAGAAATAATCAATTGCATATTATGTATATTGTAGATAACCTGGTGCACAAGCTTCATGTTTGTCATTTAATTCTGAATTTGTAGTAGTTATAGTGAAATTCTTGAGACTGTGGTTTTCAGTTTTAGTGAACCTGTTGCCTTTCTTTAATTTAGTCTAGGTTAAGAATTAATTATTAAAATTGCCTTGTGTGCAAAGCTAGAAATGCATGAACTGTTATTCGAAATAAACACTCAAACAAAATAATAAAGAATTTAGTTAATGAATGCATGGATGTTTGTTGATTTGGATACATAAATTCCAAAAAAATATATGAAAGATTGTAGTCATAAACCGCTATTTGTGTAACCAATTACATAAGTAGTGCTTGTATATATCTAGTGTATATAGTGCCAGTATTTCTACTTCAACACGTAATAAATGCCTTGATTAATCTACTGTTTTATTTTCCCGTCTTAAATCCTTGTATTTCCTAATTAAAAATATAATCTGTGATTCACTTTCTGTCCTCAAATATGAAATAAAACAAACTTTGTTAAATTTGAACAAAGCTGCATGTTGCTCGCTTAATAAAAATGACATAGATAAACACATCAATATGATTTTAGTGCTATGAACAAGCACACTTCATTTTAAAGGATACTTCAACAATTTGGTATAAACGTTATAGGATCTTTTGTAATCGATTTCTGGAAACACATTAGAAATTGAATACTATGACGTTTCATTGATTGTGTAATTCTACAAAGGGAAAACTGAGGAATTTCATGCTGAAAACATATTTTTTTTTATTTTTAAGACCTTAAAACTTGCAATAGTTCCTTCCCAGCTTATTAAATAGAATAACAAGGGTCAATTTCTTCTGATTTCATTGGAAACTGCAAATTTTATATGTATTCTATTTATGGTTTCCTCTGAAATACATTTATTCATGGCAGGGTATTGTTTTCAGGTTTTGTGGGCAACAATAGATATGTAAGCATATTTATCTACCGCAATAAGCTGTTAAAACCAACATTTAAATCTGAACATCTTTATTAAGCAATAATCATTACATTATCTAGAAACTAATGATGTATGTCAAATGATAATTAATTGAAAAACAAAGTTGACCCGTCTAAGGATTTGTCTTAAAAATATTTAAAAAACAGTTATGAATTTTATTCCACACTTGCTCAAATGATTATATAAAACTTTGATAGTAGACGTAGATGATGAGGATAGTAACATGTTTTAACAAATGCTTTGAAAGTTAGATTAAATCAAAGTATAAAAACAAAAACACATTTCTTGTTCAGTAGTGTATGGACATTAAACATGTATTATGTGCAAGTAAATGCGATGTTTATAAACCAATATGATTTAATACACATGTTCTTGAAATAAATGCACAATAAATAATAATTATCCAGAAAACTGCAGTACTTTATGGATGTGTAAACCCAAACATTCATACCCACAAAAGCTTGTGTACACAGGGACAAAAAATTTTTTTATTATCGAGAGCAAATCATCCTTACAAAATTTGGGAGTTTTATATTAAAGAATGTTTCCAATATTTTGGGTAGTTGTTGAACAGAAGCAATTACAGATGGAAAAATTTATTGTAAAAATCATAGTGGGAAATTTTAAAGTAAAGTAAATTGTCTATTAGCTGAGTGCAAGTTTCATAGAAATATTTATTAGTTTATATCTTGGAAATAAACCCAGTCAAGTTTAACAGAAATTAACTCAAATTCTTTTCAGAGTTCTTTTTAGCGATGAATATTTTTTTTCCTAAATGGTACAGACAATCGTCACAATTGTCCGATTCTAATCTTAGGCCCTTTCATGAAGTGCATACGCATTAGCAACTTACAAAATTTAACATTTAGGCTCATGTTGACTATTTTTTTTCGTCCCCAGTAATGTAAATGGTGATATGTACTGTTGCTATTGTTGTATGATTATGTGGATCTACTCATAGCTAACATTATGCGCTTGGTGCAAGTCTCTGGAGGCAATAATTGAAACGATCGAAGTGCGCAGGTGGTGAAATATGGAAGCATTGGCCGAAAATGGGTCATAACATTTGTGTGTAGTTAATTATTGCAAAACTACTAGCAAAAATAGTATTCCGAATTTTTATCAGTTTCCAGTAGCTAGTAGCAGCTTAAAATGTGGTACGACAAGGGAAATGGATTTCTCAGGAAAAAAAGGAATTAATTCCATAGATGTATGTTTGACGATTTAGGCTATACTTTTTTGCATGCGCGCTGAAATATTTTAATAATTTTTGGCACATTTGAATCCATAACCTTAAAATAAAAAAAAATTGTGGCATATTTTCAGACATACTGCCATAATGATATTTGAGTAAGTATAAGAATACTATGTGCAGTAAGATATCTCAGTAAATATCACTGAATTTTAGTAAATAAATATTCTATCTACAGTCCTTAAAACAAACGCACTCAACGAATAGGTATTATTGATGAGCGTGATTTAGAAGATAAGTTGGTATTCCAACAAAATGGAGTTTATCCACATTTTGCATTGCCTGTTACGCAATTTTGGGGCAGAACTTAGAGTGGCAGATGTATTGAATACCGCCAAAATTGCCAGATTTATCTCCATTATTTTTTCTTTTTAGAGTTAAATGTCTGTTGTCTGAATGTATATAGGGTTGCCAGAATTTTGTGTTACATAAGCGGGACATTAGCTTAACTCCCCCTCTCCCCCGTGAATTCCCCAATCCAAAAAGCCTCTATCGTGTTGTGTTGTTCATAGTTGATGCGAAATGCAATAAAAGGAGCATTTTCAGTAAAATAAACAATATTTTGTGAAACAATAATGTGTTACAAAAAATGCTTTTGTTCGACTACACTTATTTGAGAACATAGAAGGGAAGATTTTCCCTGCGCAGTTGGCACTTCCATAGGGTATGTGCGTGATTAACGGTATGAAAAGTAAATGTTGCTTTTGCAACAGCAACTTTTTTTTCAGCCTTATTTGTACATCTTGTGAAGACGAATCAAATTTTCTGGAATTTCATAGAGCCTCTAGAAGTTTCTTATGTTTTTCGGTGCCAGCATGCTTTTTCCACATCATTCTCACCACGGTGAAACGGTAGTGACACATCAAACAAAACGCCATTTCAGAATTTATTCAAGCAGCTATCCAGGAATAACGTTTGCGCCATTTAGTATAAATTATTGTAATAGCAATTAATTACGCAAATAATTACCTGAATGTCATGTATTTTCTCATCATTTCAATATTTTGTGTCAATTAGGACATTGCGCTATAAGGGTCGGATGTCAGGAAATTTGAAAGTAAAAGCGGGACATTTGTCATTCATATAATTTTTTGTAGCTGGAACATTATTGGAAAGAAAATCAAATGGTTTTTCAGCTTATGTGTATTTAATGAAAAATTTTGGCTAAATAGCAATAATTTAGCTCAGTGGGCAACCCCACCTGTACTTCCTATATTCTCACATATACATAAGTATGAGAGTCATATGAGTACCTTTCATATGTACTATATCAAATTTCAAATAGATGACATCTGCCTCAATTAGCTCGTCCTTTGAATACAAAACTGACAGGAAGAGCAATGATTCGATTTGTGCGACCAGAATGGAGCTTGCATATATGACCGATAACTGTTTCTGCTTTGGCAGTATGTTTGAGACAATGAATTATTATTGTACAAAATAAATTTACTATACCATTAATCAGAGTACAGCTGTGAAAAAACGAAGCTAGTTATCTAAATGGGTATATTATTATAATATGGTGTATTACCGAAAAAACTAGGTCTGTGTCAACTTATCACGTGCATCAATCAATTTGACTGCGCCTCTGTATACCACGTGATTTGTTGCTTCATAATCATAGTCGTAATTATTTATTTCATGTTTTAACAGTAAGCGTTTTACACGTCAATAAATATTGGATACACAGTATGTCTAAAATATACATAGAGTGCTATGCTGTAACTAATATACTCATGCATATACAAACACAATGCAGAGTATTAAACACAGTTATAACACTTATTTAACAATAGAAAGATACTTAGGACAAATGATAAGAATCAGTGAATCGACCGCAAACTCTCAACAAAACGCATGAACTCATCAAAGCTGTATCACACTTTAGATAGTAGAATTTTTTTATAGGTATTTTAAAAGCTATTGTATTGAGAGCCTTAATGTGAATAGGTAGAGCATTATGAAATTTTGTTCCATAGTACACATTTAGACAGTCTCAATTTTTTGTGTCGTAAGTTTATGTTATTTCTAGTTTTGTATGTGTGAACGTCTAGGTGTAGGGAAAGTGTTGCAGATTATGTCTGACATTCAGTATAGCCTGAAGGATATAGTGCGAGGGCAAGATCAGGATTTTATATTCAACGAAAGCCTTGCGACAATCATCTGCAAAATTTAGTGATGCAACAATTCTTATTGCCCTCCGTTGCAATTTAAATATTCTTGCCATTTTACATGGCATAACCTTAAAAAAGTTTTTAACTAGTTTAATATTAAAAAACATTTACATATGAAATGTTTTTATTTATTGGTGACAAGACGCTCATAACCATATTTTTATGTATTGTAGCCTTTAAATATAAAACTTATGGTTAAGGCCTAAGCTGATGAAAATAGCAACTATAATGGATATATAATAATATAATGGAACTTCAACATAGTCGTTTCCGTTTATAATATGCTAAAAGATGCACAACGCTCCTTCCTGTCAGTTTTACATTCAATAAGTGAGATACTGTTACCCATGTGTTTTGCTGGTTTTTTTTTTGAGTTTATCACATTCCTACTCCCCGCCAGTGCCCTACTTCGCAATGGTTCTGCCTGATTGCATTATTGTTTTCTCTTATGTTTTTATTATAATTGGGTACTATATAAGGTTTGTGTTGTGATATAGTACAAATATTATTTTATCTTACTTGAGTTTTATTCTACCCCTGCTTTTCGCTCCTCAGCAGGCACCAGAATGGATAATCAGTGAAATTTTAGTACTAGTAATAATCAAACAGCTTTTATTTTAACATGTCCTATATTTATAATCACTTATTAACCACAGCTTTAAATAAAAACTGGTAGTGACACAACATAACAAATGTCAAATGTCTATTACATAATATCTTTAATATGACTTTGGTAAGTATTATTTTTATTGCCTTGTTTGTATACCATTTTCATGTTACTTTTACAATTTGCTTCAGTATCTGTAAGCCCTCACATCAAGATGGCGTTGCATTAACTCTTCATCTATCCAATCACGGAGAAGCCCTAAATTAACGTAAACATCCGGACTTTCTTCGCCACATCCTATTCCCCAGGACACCACACCAGCTTGATGAAATCGCCCAGGCTGTCCAGGTATGGGACAGATCAGTGGACTTCCTCCCACTCCTCCACATTTGCCGTTATCAGCTGTTCCTGTAGCACAAATAAAGCTCTTGTGTAATCGAAATAGTTTCCCAAGCCTGGTGTTTCTGAGCAAAGGAAGGCATTTAGTTCTGGAAACCATAGTAACTGGTACCATCACTCGCTTGCCGTGATTATCTCTGGCATCATTTGATATAGCAAGCATACATTTCGTGCTGTCCCAGAAAGTTCTTGCTGGTGGAATGCATATGGTGCCAATTTTATCATGAAGTTCGACTTCCTTGTTGAAAATCAGGATAGCCAAGTCATTATATAGTGTGTTAGGGTTGAAGCCAGGATGCATCAGAATGTTCGTGATTTTTCTTTGCTGTTTTCCTGCAAATTTATACACAAACATACTTAAAGTTTCAGAAACACACAACAAAAACAGATAATAATATCTGTGCTATGTTATCTGCACTGCAACCAAATGCAAATGGAACAGTTCTGCTTTTATTAAAAATAAATTATTTATTACACAAATACATCAGCTTCAGAAGACAGAATCCATCAAGAAGAACCCAAGTGAGTTACCACAAGCTATGCTTGAGTCATGCAGAATTTCAAATTTCACTTATGATAGTTTATGGTCAATAATGGAATGTTTTTAAAACAACATAAATTAAAACACCCACTTTGTTGTTTTATAATAAAAAACTAAACCTTTGAATCTAAAATAGTATTTTTTTATTAACATCTATGTTTTATTTTAAGTGAATACCATAAATTCAATAGTAATGAATTACATTTTTTTTACAGTTTGATGTTTAAATGTAAAGCTCAGAATATTACATGATGTTATGCAGGAATATCACAGTTGTGGGTTTTCTATGAATCTTCAGTGTCAATAGGTTTTATTACTAGTTGCAGCCTGCTTTGTTTATTTATATTTTCATAATTGGTGTAAATAAGTTTTTTAATTTTGTAACATAATACTGATTTGACAGAGAATGAAGTGATACTTTAAATTGTTACATACAAAAAATTATAATTCTTATCAAATCCCACCTACCTCGAAAGATAATATATTGTATTTTTCGATAGGTAAGTGTAATTCTTCAATGATCATTGCTTTACATACCTTGGACATACATAACAGTAAACACGCTAGTTGGGTCACTACTTTTTAAATCCAAATTTGAAAAAAAAATGTTGGATTTTGTCCACGGATGGAAAAATAACCTGATTTAATGATTCTTGCAAAATTCTGTGCAAAGACATAAACCAGTACCTACTTTTATAGTAGTAGAGTTTAGTCATTGATTCTAGTGCAAAAGTTGGTATAGCAGATTCAGAGTGCTCAAAATGCATTGAAACTGTTCCGCAAAAGTAGTGTTAGGAGTTTATTTACATGGTCTACAAATATAAGCAGTTCCTTTGTATCTTTGGTTTGTATGTATTTAACAAAATAGCACAGTAATAGAAACAATATACTAATTTTTGTTAATTTTAGCCTAAACTGTCTCAATTCCTTACAGTTCAGGTCTTCTAATAACATCAATAGGTGATTTCTTGTAGGCCATGGTCTATTATGATACTTTTTCAAAATGTATTTTGCTTGATCTTCTAGCGATTTTACTACACTCGCCATAATTAAAAAGCAAATTGAAAAAAAATCGTTAGTTGTAAATCCAAAATTAAACAATTTTATGGTAATATTTGTCTCGTAATCACGAATGATTAATAGAATTGATTAATTAAATAATTTTCTTTATTTCCATGGCACACTGTTTATAGCTGTGTAGCAGCTTGTAAATATTTTAATTTGGATAGCACCATTTGAGTTAGTTATAGTGTCAACTCTGAAAATAACCTCGCAATTCTTACTTGTCCATACTCCTGAACCTATAAATGCTCTAAATTTCAATCCAGAACTGTATGCAAAGAGATATGTTATTCAGGCACAAGATCTAAAGACTTACCAATTAGAACCGAATAGTTTCCTTCAGACTGAACACAATGAGCGGCTGTTATACCAACCAATGGATGGATAAGAGAGAATTCACATTTGTAATTTCCCTCTTCATAATTAATTTCCTCATCGTCCTCCAGCAGTATATTACCAGAAAATGGAAATATTGCGGGATTATGGTATCCACATCCTCGTGGTCTTTCATTGCCTTCGGTTGTAGTTGGTATTTCTCCAGTAGGAATACTGCAGCACACATCGAAATAGCCTGTGCAAGAATTTTCCGAAGAAGAATGCCTGAAGTCCAGCAATCCATCTCCGTCAATAATGAGTTCACCGGTTTCATCAGAGCATTGGTAGAATGGTACACAGGTGCAGTTTTGTTGTGTAACAGCTTTTGCCTCAAAGGAGTRCTGATATAGGGCAGTAGCCACCAAAAAAACAGATAAGAAAACTGAAAGTTCCTGAAAAGTAATTCAATTCGCATTATATATTATTTATTCAAGCTAATTATAAGTATTACATTTTCAAAACTGCGGTCCAGTATAGCTTCCAAATGCATTTTTGAAGTTGTTATATTTATATTTTTAGAAATCAATATTATACTATACATTGATTAAATGTTATGGGTTTGTTGGTGATAGTACATATTCTTTGGTTCAAAGTAAAAAGGTATACTTTTGCTATACGATTTTTCATATGGAAGCTTCGTTTTTGATATACAGGGTGTCAAAGTTTTAATTTAAAAAAATTGAAGCAATTTAATTTAAATTTGGCATGTATATTTTTCATGTAGACACACTGTTCATGAAAAAATAATGTGGTGTTTAATAGTTCAAGTAAATAAATGTTATTCACTATTCACTATGTACTTTTTATTCCAAATGATAATATACCCATTTATATTAGCCATTGTTAATACCTACTTATTTATACTTGTAGATATATGTACTAGATCAATATTTTGACAACTACACCCTTTCTTATGTATGTTGTGTTTGCTAAGTTAATTTTCCATAGCAAACTACAAAATTAGTGTTTTTCGGTATTAATCTCAACTAGCGCGATACAAAAGTAGCAATATCTCGTGAACGATTTTTGTAATTTTGTAAAACAAAAAAATAACGGATACAAAACTCCTCATTTGCTACTTTAGACCCTAAATTTTCAGCCGAAATTTTCACAATATCCATGTCAAATTTTGATGAATTTGCTCAAAAAACGTCGAAATATATAAAACGTTTTTTCAAAATTTAGACTGACAAATTAGCGTATATCGAAAATGAAGCTACCATATGAAAAATTGTAGAATGAAAATCAACTTATATGTTGATTGACCCAAAAAATCTATAGTTAACAGGATGACCTACTAATTTGTAACACCCTGTATACATATGTATCCATGTCTGTACTTTATTACAAATTCTATTACACCATACACCAATGACACGGTATTTTGTAACCCGTGGATAACACACATAATTTGATACAAAATGAAAATTTGACTGCAACTGTAAGTTTTCTTGCATCTTAAGTAACAAATTATTAGTAGAGCAGCGTTTTAAATAATTATTATATAACATACCGAAATATAGAACAGCGCATGAGTTAAAGTGCTTGTTGTTAAATTAATGCGACATATCCACCTACATATAAGTAATATTTATTCAGTTATTAAGTCAGTTACAAAACTATTATAATAATTCTAATATACCCTGGTCTGAATATTGGCGTAATACACATAAGACAAGATAGAATTAGAGTTAGGTACTCACCATTAGYTGCAATGATGCGTATGCCCGCAAGATATTATAACTAACAACTTGTGGGTGACACTAAAGCTTTCTACCTTCCACTAAACAAATGACACTAAAATGTTTCATATCTGTATGTAACAACCCTTTTGCAGGTAAAATGGGACTCCCCGCCACTACCTACTAAGTAAATACTGGTAAATACTTTAATTGGGTTTTCCCCAGCTTACTACCTACGTGCTCATTAGTTGCCGCCGAGGTTTTAAATATTAGTTCACAATTCATTTTATCTCTGGTTCAAAAAGGATTAGAATAAGCTCAAAATCTCATACAAATGTTCATTTATAGCAGCTAAGCAATATAGTTCAATAGGTATTCATTTATTGTGCAATGTAATATACATTGTATCTACATCTACTTAAACGCCGAAGTTACAGTTTAACAATGTTTATAATTATATGTATTTTGTCGTAGATTATTTCAGTACCAATTGTATGTATTTATATAAGTTAAAATTTTCTAACGTTGGAGTTAGGTGGTTTGGTACCCGCGGACATAGAAAATGAGACGACCTAACCGGGCGGCATATCGGGCGGGGTATTTTGGATCACAACTATCACAACCCTTCCGAGTAAAAGCGGTACAGCTAGTTGCCGCATAGCGGTGCAGCTAGAGCCATTTACGTTATATCACTGGAAGGTATGCTACCGTTATAACACTCCTCGGCTTTTCAAGTTTCAGATATTATTCGAACATTCATATGCTTGCTTGCTACCCTTACTAGTTTACTCTGATCCGCTTGGTTCGCCAGGTTCCAGTTTAATTTATTTGTTGGCTCCCAATGATGAAGTTTAGCAAAGGTGAATAATTATTATCACGACTGACAAGCAGACAGGGGAAAATACGACTTCTTTTTTTAGCGAAAGTAAGTTTGTGTTTACTTTCATATTTACTTAACTATCCATGAGCACTTTGGAATCTTTCTAAACTAAAATCCGGATATATTATTTAATAACATTAACTGACTTAAAAAAAATTGTTTTTTTTTTGCAAAAAATGGGGCAGACATTGCAATATTACAAGTTGCAAAATGAAATTTCTACAAATAAGTGCTCGGGCAATTTAGATTTTAATGAAAATATCAAGCAGTGGTGAGGATATATTAAATGTGATCCAAACTGAATATAACAGAGACATTGATATATAACGTCAATATAAGTAAAAGAATAATCTTATTATTATTAGTATTAGTTTAGAAAAGATTTTTTTCTCACAAATGGTTAACTTTAGACAAATTTGCAGAGATGCAAAAATTATATACTTGAAACGCCTTTACAATGAAGTAAATTAGCTGTGGTTATTACTATAGTGTACCCCAGAAGCAAAAAAAAACAAATTCCGGTTCACGAAATGTGTCAAATCTTTTATGAATAATGTTTATAAATAAGTCATAATCAACTGTAAAAATTCACTAACATATGTTAATTTTTAAGCAGTTAATAAAAAAATATTGTTTTGTTCAATTTTGGAGGGCAGTAACTTACCAGAGTTTGGAATTAGATAGATAATAAAAATTTATGTTTGTTGTAATCAGTTACAGCAGATATTGTATTGCTTTAAGATGATGTCTAGTACTGTCATCCTCATACAGTACTATTTGATATGTTTTAGACGGTTTAATTGATTCAATATAAACGCAAATCTGCTCTTTAAACTACAGGAATATACAATGGTCTGCCAATTTTTAAATAATATGCATTTTGCTTACCAAAAATATGTCACATTTCCTTTATTATTATTATTTTCTAAAATCATGCTTAACAGTTATTTAACAACCTGAAGCTTTTGCATTAAAAAATAAAAATGTATTCTTAATGATAATCATTTGGAACACTAGCAAACTAGTAAGTGAAGATTGCACCTTTTCCGGTGTGAAATTGAAAGATACAAAAATCGTATGTAGTAATTTGAAATTGTCTCAACATTGAGGTAATCTGGCAATAACATTTGAGGCGCGTAAGTAAGCTTAGGCGCATTGGGGTCTGTTATTACCTGGTTGTTCTGCGAAACTCGATGCAGGTATGAACAATATTGCATTGTCACTCCTCTGTATTTGTGATGGACTACTTACCTATACTTTCTGGTATTAAAACTTTCATGGCCCTCCGGCGACGCAAGCGGACGGCCCGATAGATAACATGTTTCCCGGTAAAATTTTTGTTCTGGCGTTTGCCCGGGTTTAGTTCGCGAGAAAATCGTAATTAGTTACGAGAGACATTCTGAAATATGTTGAAAAGCAAAAGTGCTTGTTGTTCTTCACAATAATTGCTTTTATTGACTTTTTAATGTGTCAATATGAATAAAATTGATTTAAATATTGAAAGATGGTATGGAATTATATTAATAAAAAACTTCAAAATTAAATATTAAATTGATTTTAGTATTGTTTCTGCGAGCGAGTTCGTTAATTTTGAGATTTTCTGGAAAAGTGTATCCATTTATAGGTATAGGTATAGTTTTAGCAACTCAGATGGCATACCTATATAACTTAAATTCTCATTTGTGCATAAATATTAAAAATACGAATGTTGATTGCGTTTATGTGCAAGTGATATTGAACTATTTTTGCTTTTTACCTTTATTTCTGAATAGTTCTCTGAATTATCAAACTTTTAGATTATAATATCAAAGTCCCGCGGCTACGATTTTTCTAGTTAATAGTTCTCGCAATAGGTGAAATAATTTGGGACAAGCGCCCGAACAAAAATTTTACCGGGAAACATGTTTTCGGTTCGTCCGCTTGCACCGCCGTAGGGCCATATAAGTTTTAATACCGGAAAGTAGGTATAGGTGAGTAAGCCTTCACAAATACAGAGAAGTGATATGCAAAATTGTTCTTACTATAACGTGTACTGCATCGAGTTTCGCAAAACAACCAGGTAATAACAGATCCCAATGCGCTTAAGCTTTTTACGCGGCTCAAATAAATGAACAAATGGTACTATTTTTGTATCACTCAATCTCATTGTAAACTGAGATCAGCTATAAAAGATCCCCCCCGAAAAAGTGCAGTCTTCGGTTTATTAGTTTGCTAGGGTTCCAAATGCTTATAATTAAGAATTCAGTTTTAATTTTTAATGCAAAAACGTCAAGTTGTATAACTTAGGGATGCTTTTATCAAAAAAATATAATAAAAGGATATGTGGCATATTTTCGGTAAGCAAATGCCAAATATTTAAGAGGGGCATTTACTTGGAGTGATCGGGCAGAAATGTAAACTATGCAACCCATATTACCAGCGGGACATGGGACGTAAGAGGGTAGCCGATAGACTGAAATCACGCAGAGATCGTATGTTCGTATGTACAGTGGCCTTCATAAGTAATGTCGTACGGGAAGGTGGCGAAAATAACGATGCGCCCATTTCGCTGCAACACGATATTCAGTTGCGGACGACGTAGATGTCGCAAAAGAAGAGATACATACTGCTCCTTTCTTTAATCCTCAAGTGGTATACTCAAACAAGTTTCAGTATTTAATGCAATATTAAAACTGTATTGAAGAGAAAGGGCGACTGTCTACTTGAATGTAAAGAGTAGACTAAGCGGGCGTAGCAGTTATTAAAGCACAAGTTAACTCTTTAAATCCTGATGAAGGAATAGAAATAAATTCCGAAAGCTTAAGACTAGTGTGTTTAACAACTTATGCTTTATTGATTGCTAAGCCCGTTTAGTTTATCCTTACATGCATACAATTTTTAATGTAATCAGAAAGAAAGGAGAAACAAAATTTTAATAAAAGGCGTAAAATTTTCCATTTGTAAGAACATCTTATATGATATCTGTCCTCTTTGTAAAAAAGCAATGCTTGTTGCAACAACATATATGACTTATTTTATTAAAATTATTTAATTTTTAATGTTTATTGCTTTGATAAGTTCTATTTTTTAACAAAAACCTATTTAATTTAAATATATTTTAGCTTTTAACTACTAACGAAATAACTACAATATTTTTAATAAAAGCTATATAGTTTAGGTATTTGTTAATTTTACAGTCAATATCAGATATACATAATAATTGCTAGAAAAATTATCAAATTAATTTTTAACGCAAATTAGTCTTTATTTATAACTATAACAAAAAACATTGTTTATCAACCTTGCTACTAATACTATTATTAATAAACGATGTGAAAAATAACTAATGTATATTCAGCTTTCCATCAATCTTTAGACTGATTATTCAGCTTTTGCGTCTCACTCAATCCTTATCTTATTACATCTCTAAATTATAATGACGAGCAACTTATTTCTTGTTTTCTTATTAAGAGCGTTCATTATGAACAGTGTTGAAATGTACTCTCAGTTGCAATATTCATGCAACAACATAAGGGGCAACCCTCTACACTCTAAATTTAGTACCTTTTACCACCAAACGATGGGGCAAGCACAGTATCCCTATTGAGCAACAATTTCCGGTTTTTATGCAACCCAACATTACCACATTTGAATATCTGCAGGGTTCAATGACAGGTAAAATCTACCCTTGGATCTACCTGTTTTTACTATTACACCCAATATAACCAGACCAGTCCAACCGGTGCGGTATAGCTAGGAATATGAAATTAGAGTTCCAAATGGACAGATACAAGGCTTGTAGGTATAAAGGGTCGGCGTGAACGATATTCAGTAGCAAGTACCTTCATTTCTAAACTCTTTGATACATGCCTATTTAATAAACCGAAATATGTAAAATGTTAAACTTATTAAAACTTGAAACATTACAGTTACTATTATATTATTAATAAGATGATTCACTTAATATCGCGGAATCAGTCAACTTAACTCAATGAAACAGTTTTTCTTCTCTATTTTAAACTAAAGTCAACTTTGTTACTAAAAGTTACTTTTGTCATCGTAACCAAGTTGATTTTAGCTAATATCAAATTAAAAAAAATAACTTTTAGATAATTATATCGGATTGTGGTAAGTCATTTATTTCGGGTACAAAATTTGTCCACGTTTATTATTTTAGCACAGGTTTAATAATAATATATGAAAAGAGGACCGTGGTTGCAACTTGTCAATTTTTAAGGGTACTGAGAAGATAAGTTACAAATTACAATTAATGTGTGTATATACGTGTTCGTTGGGTATAACGACAGTAACCTATTGTGATGTCACTAAAAGCTGCTTTGCCTTGATTTGTGTTCGATAAATTAATTTAAGTATCCTAATTTGGTATATGTATACAGCGGCGATATTTTGTCGCATAAGTAGAATTACTTCGATGTGGTTATGCAAGGCAACTTACTTATATATCTATTTTAACAATCTATATATCCGATAATTGAATATTTAGAAAATTCAGATATTAAAAACTTTTAAAGTACCWAAMGTTTKAAAATACACCAAATATGGCAAACAATATGTAATAAAGCAAAAAGCAAATACATTTTCTCTAACCGCGTGTAAAAMAGTAGCGTAGAAAAACTCTTATACCACAATGAAAGTATTGCTTCGAAATGCATGTAATAGTATGGTGTGGATGACTACATATAAAGCACATTATTTATAACAATTGCCGAAACTACAGTACTGCAATATTGTAAACATTTTAACTGAAAGGTTTAATATATCGTTCAAATTATTAATGGATATAGTATCAACGAATTTGCTATTATTATTGGCGGGATAATTTTGTTTATGTCGAATAAGGATGTTTCTTGCATGGTTGCTAATTAATTGTCCACATTTAACAGAATATTTATAGTTAACATTTTTTAGAAGGTAATAAGGTTTTTAGATTGTTGTTACATTCTGTTTTATAAGCAGGGGGGATAAGTGGAGCTAAATTGAGGTGTATAAAAAACGTTTTCTATGTATAACTTACTGAGTATGAATCTTAGTTAAAATTTGAAAATGCCGAAAACAAAAATTCTCATTTACATCGTCATAATTGTACTACAGATATGGTTAAGAAACCAAATTCAACTGGTGACATTTCTTGACTAATACGAAATTTATTTTCTTGAAGGATGTGTTTTTGTTAATGTCATTTACTTTATTTATGTTTATAAAAATCCTGTTAGGACTTTTTTATATTTATACTTGTCAGACCCTGCCATAACGCATATTTTAATGGTACCAGATTTAGCAAAATGCAATTACTTGCATGAAAAAATCCCTTTTAAATGTGGTAAATTTTCAATCATTTGGGCTTTCGTTTAAAAATAAATTCATAAATAATCTTAAAACAAAGAAGTTACAATTTTTCAAATATTTTACAGTACCACGGAAAGTGAAACGTGATATGCTCCAAAACCAGAAAACGTCGTTTAATATAGGCATATATTTCCAATAAGGGRATAACCAAAAAAAGATTTCAAATTTGTTGTGTGATATTTGCATAAAACATATATTACAAGCAGTAGTAGTGGAAGAGGTGGTGAGTTTTGGTAGTGGTAGTGGTAGAAGTAGTGTTAGTGATAGTAGTATTATTATTTTATTAACTAAATCAATACAGCATAATAATATGCTTTGTTTCAAAATAAAATAGAAAACAAAAGTGAAGTCCAGTAAAATGGGATTCAATTAATGCTGCTTTTCAAAAAACGAATTTTATATTAAAAAAAACTGGCGTCATAAATGTCGCTATAATGTACTAAACAAAATTAAATGTTTCAAAGAGATAGTTCCTATAAACAAACAAAAAGCGCCAAAGGAATGCTACGAAAAACTTTGGTATTAGTTATATTATCATTTTACACTCCCTTGTTCAACTTTCTGGTTGTCTCCTGTTGCCCTGCAAATATAGTTTTAAGATGTATTGGGTTTGCAGATATTTTACTGGAAATTTGATTATAAACTTTGAAAACGATGTAGATAATGTTCGATAGATTAATATACGTTTTCGAAAAAACGTCGGATCCATAATTTTTTGTTGTGTGTCATAAGATGGACGCTAGAAGCATTCACTTTTATAATAACAATATTTTCGTGGTAGTGAAAGTGTTTAAAAGCTACTCTTCCAAAATGTAATTATATTAAATAGGTTACGAGATATTTCTAAAAGCATTTTATTGCATTTTATCCGCTGTATGTCGTATTGCTTGATGTATTACCGTAAAAGTTTTTAGAACTATCTGAAATTTTGTCAATATTCGATTATCCATTCTACAAATTGTTAAAATAAATATAATATGCCCTGCATAACAGGATCGTAATAATTCTACTTATTCGATAAAAACATGGCCGCTGTATACATATACCAGATTAGAGTACTTTAACGTGCCAATTTGTCAAAAACAATTATCAAGAACATTTACTAACGTCACAACACGTATTTTCTTGCAATTAATTGTAATTGGTAAACTCATCGCTCCTCTTTTTCAAATATTATTATTGCATGTATGCTAAGGTAGTGCAATTTAGTATAATATACCTGAAATAAATGAATAAACGACTTAGTATCATTCAATGTGTGTAAAAATTAATCGGCCTTAAAGTAAGGCAATGTGATTGGTTTAGACTCTCATTACAAAGATGATTTTAACTTAAAATAAAATAGATATGAAAAACCTGCCCAATTACTTTAGTTGACAGATTCCACAGTGTTAAATGAATAGCAATAACGTAACACTTCATAATGTTTCAAGTTTTATTAACTTGCTACATGTTTTACAAAGAAGGTTGCTTATTGATATTAGATTTTGTTCACGCCGACGACGCGACGCCGACCCTTTATGCCTATGAGCATTGTATTTGTCCATTTGGAACACTCATTCCATATTTCCAGCTACACCGCACCGCCTGAGCTGGGCTGTTTATTTTAAGTAGGTAGTCGTAAAAACAGGTAGATTCGAGGGTAGATCTTACTTGTCATTGAACTCTGCAGATATTCAAATGTTGGGTTGCATAAAATCGGTAATTGTTGCTCAATAGGGATACTGTGCTTACCCCATCGTTTGGTGGAAAAAGGTACTAAATTTGGAGTGTAAAGGGTTGCTTGTTATGTTGTTGCATGAATATTMCAACTGATAGTACAGAATTTTGTTCGCCTGCCAGTTTCTCCCGAACCTGAAGTGAGTAAAACTTCAAACAAAGTAACCGCATGCAAATGAGGGTCGATTTATGGGTTTATGACGACAGGCGCACTCCACCACCAGTGCAAAAATCCCACCATGAAATCCCAAACAGCAGCCTACGCGGCCAAGCATTTCAGGTAAATGGTATCGGTATCTCCGGCGACGATTACAAAAAATTTAGGAAAGAAATGAAACCAGGACTATGCCACGATCTACACACAACAAAATAAATGTTTGCCAACATTTTTGCATTTAAAAAATTGTAGAGGTACTTTGCAGAATCACATTACATTATATACACAGACAATATAGAACGGAAAATTGCTGTCACTAATCTAACACGATTAATATTAGCTAATGTTTTTTCGTATCAAAATCACCAACAGGGACTTGACGGCACACAGATTTCAAATCATTCGGATCCCTCTGTGCCCGATATGAGAAAACATTAATTTGATTTAGCCGAAGTCAAGTCTTTGCCGATATTCCCACGCCCTATGTTGACAAATGGCCACAAAACTGTCTATGCAAAGTCCCGTCAAACTCAATATCAATCTTAAAATATTTAATATTTTCATATTATGAACCTAAGGGCCATATTGCGACATAACCTGGGGTCAATAATTTCAGAATGTAAATATTTTCTTAAAATATCCAACATCCTTTTTGTAACCAAAAATCGTAGTTCCTTTTTATGTACTCTGCGCTCTCAGTGCGCATGTTTTTTTTTATTTGGAAGTCTAACTGACCCTGAATTAGGTAATACCAATCGTGATTTTTGTTTATTGAAACAATCTCCTACTTATGGCCCAAAATTTTTTTTTGAATATTTGCTTCTGATGGGCTAATATTTAATTTATATGCTGTAAATATAAAATTTATTTCGACATCGTCATCTATCACTTCATCCGGAGAAGCTCATAAATAAAATGTTTTTGTCAATGAACAGCCCACATGGGTTAATCTTTGCAACTCTCTCCACTTATTCTCTGGCCACATCTTCATATCTTTTTCCATCTTGTAGGGATGCAATATTCATAGATTTGGTATCGCAATAATTGATATTTATTATGTTTGCAGTAGGTATATGTAGTTTTTGCTTCTGGAGTTTTCCCRCCGTTACATTTTGATCCCTGGTGTTTTCTTCATCTGTTTTCACCAATTTGTCCATAAKATCATTAACTTCTTTATATWTTCCCTCATTCATGCTCGGMCGATGACAATTTTCACCATAATAATTTCCATCACTCTTTTGTAAATTACTTCGCAAATACATTTGTCACAGATTTCTTCTTGTCCGGTTTTGTCTTCTTTAATAAATATAGTCGTCTTACCTCTACTTTTCCATAACTACCATATTATTGCGAATTACTATAAAGTATTTTGGTAATGTGAGATATCACAGCTGCAGCACATCTTGCTTCATACGAATTTTTCAAAGCATAATTAATTTGTTTACCACCAATAAATTTTGCGACAATAAAATTACATTCTTCAACAATATTGATGGCGGCGTCTATCAAAAAACTTATTGCGGTGTTTGCTATAAACATATAGATAGGTTTTTGCCATAGGCACAAATTTCTTCTAATTGAGCAAATATATATTGAAAGTCAACAATCCTGTTTCCACCCATCAGATCTACTTCAATAATCGCAAAAACGTTGTCTATTACTAAACATTTCTAAAATATCTGTAGATATTTACCATCAAATTATGGCTAGATGAGCTGTCCTGCATAAAATCTGCTCTACCGGGATTCATTTTTGATGCGACATTGATGATACCCCAATTATTATTTATACTTGTTTCGTCCTACAGAATTCATTTTAAATGTTTATATTTTTAGGTTTAATTTTTTAGTATTTCCTTTTTTGAGTCCAGTAATTTCTTAAATTCTATTACAATTCTTATTTCTTTTTCTGCTCCTTAATTTTCTTATCTCCGCATTAGTATTATTATTAGACTGCCAATATTTCAACACTTAACAAATAACAATTAATACCTGTAATAAGCACTATATTTTATATTTAACTTCTTAGAATAGCTAAAAAATTGAATTTATAAACATTAAACCACGAATCGAGATATAAAAATTCCAAACACCACTTGACGCAAAGGGCAAGAAGTAACTAACCAGCCACCTGGAATATGAACGTAGGTATCTGCATTCATTCCAAATCAAACAACAATCAAGTAATTTCTGTACTGTGAAAGTAAAAATACCGAGACTGAACCAAAGAAAAAGGCCAACACCTACATTTGCATTTGCACTTTCGGTTGTTTACTTGGGATTGCTAATTTGCAAGCCATAAATAATACCGAGCAGGGTTGTAAATCTTAGATTGTTTTGCTTTGTATCCAAAAAGCAGAAATCATTGTGTCATTATAAGTTTCTTATTTGTCAATATTTTTTCTTCTTGTTTTAAAATATTGGTAAGGTAAGATATACACTACAAAATAGCCGGGACAAGAATTCTTTTTTCCGTCTTACTGCCAAAAATCGGGATTTTTTCCTAGCCATTTTGTACGATTATATTAACGTAGATTTAGATTCAAACAATTGTTTTGAACGAGAGATATAGTGGTGGGCGTTTATGTTGCATCTCCCATAATAAAATTGTTTAACAGTAAATTTAATTGCATGTTTGATAAATATTAATATTTATCTGCATTCGTCGAGCTAACAGTAAACCACGTTACTCCAAAATTGTAAATTTTCCTCTCTATCTTCAGTTATAAACGTTTTTTCTTTAATGTAAGAAAAAATTATCTACGCATACACAATATTATTTCTTAAGTAAAAATTATATTATATAGTTATAAAAATAAATAAGTTACTCATTATCATTATTTAGAGAGGCAATGAAATAATGATGAGCGTTTTTTGTGGACGATACGCGAATGCTGAATAATACGTCCAAAATCTATGGAAACATTTTGCTTAAAAGTTGCGCGTAAATTAGATTATTTTCACATCTTTTACCTAGAGTAGTAGTGTCTAAGGTGGTCGACAATGTTTTTTGTGAGGTATACTTGTATTCATAAACAAAAACCAATTTACGTTGAAAATGAATTTGATGAAGTGTTATTGCAGTTTGTCT
The DNA here is from genome assembly GCA_025024175.1 of Rhyzopertha dominica. Taxonomy (NCBI): domain Eukaryota; kingdom Metazoa; phylum Arthropoda; class Insecta; order Coleoptera; family Bostrichidae; genus Rhyzopertha; species Rhyzopertha dominica. The sequence goes on from QCXZ01000041.1 coordinate 31,130,228, forward strand.
ATATATCTAATATTTGCCGTAAAATTAACAAATACGTAAGTTATATAGTTCTTATAAATATATTGCAGTTAATTTATTAGTAGTTAGACCCTAGAATAAGTTAAATTAAATGGGTTTTTGTTGAAAAAAATAGAAATTATCAAAGCAATGAACACTGTAAGCTAAATATTTTTTAATGCGAGAAATCATCTACATATATGGTTGCAACATGTACTGTTCGGTATTAAATGAATTTACTACAATTTTATAAATGTATTATTTTATTATTATTATTATTATTATTTTATAAAGAAGACAGATATCACATGAACATAACCTGCTGATTTTAAACATTTTTAGGAGGTGGAATGGTAGAACAGAAAATATGATTTTTATTAAAAACTGTTTTCTGGCCACATCAAAAATTTTTTCCTTTAGTACTTAATATTGCATGTAAAGGGTAAACTAAACAGGCTTCCTCCGCCAGAATTTAAAGAGTTAACTTGTGCTTTAATAACTGCTAAGCCCGCTTAGTCTACTTCTTTACATTCAAGTAGACAGTCGAGCTTCCTCTCCAATACAGTCTTAAACTTGTTTGAGTATACCACTTGAGGATTAAAGGAAGGAGCAGCATGTATCTCTTCTTTTGCGACATCTACGTCGTCCGCAACTGAATATCGGGTTGCAGCGAAATAGGCGCATCGTTATTTTCGCCACCGTCCCGTACGACATTACTTATGAAGGCCACTGTACGAGCAACAGACGGGCTAAACTAATATTCGGAAAATTGCTGACTGTAATGTGTGCATAAAAAAGTAAGCATGATATTAGTAACTTACTATGATATTATACCAGGTTATTAAAAATACGGAATAACCCATTTATTTCTGTAAAGATGAACATTTCATTCTAACTGCATGTCGACTATGATTTCTGGAGGAACTTTTATAATAATTTTCCTTCCGCCTCCCCATTGCTTCGGCAGACAGTAAATTAATGTGAGAGAGGTTTTAACATTATGTCACGTGTATTTAGACATACAATCTTAGAAATTCAGTCATATCGGAATAGATCGTATACCGCTCGATCATTCCCGACCGGTTTGTATCTTAGCCTCACTGTTCACTGGATACCACGCGACGGACCTAGTGGGGATGGGCATTCGCATTTCGCTCTCGTGATGGAAGGGTTTGCGGTTTTAGATTTTTTGAATGTTTTTACTCATTTATCGTGCTCATGTTTTTGGTAGTGTACAAAGAAATATGTAGCTACAACGTGGAGTTCGATTTTTTCGTTTATGTGCCTTAGTTTTCGAGAAATAGCTGGCCAAAAATACGCATTTTTGAGCAAAATATAACAACAAATATTTACATTACCCTACTAAATTCAGAAAAAACTCGAACTCTACGTTGTAGCTACATCTTTTGTCATGACGATGTCGAAATTTCACTTCGAAAGAGTTTCGAATAACTCGGTAAAATGTAAAACCGTAGGTGCTTAAAATGACCCGTTTCGCTCTAGGTTAACGCCCCTCTTAAGAATTGGTAGATAACTGTATACTGCTGTAGTTTAAAGAGTTGGTTTGCTTTTATATTATATGCTAGACATCAATGTAAAGGAATACAATATATGCAGTAAAGGCGCTTTAAGTATATAATGTTTGCCTCTCTGCAAATTTGTCTAAAGTTAATCGTTTCTGAGATAAAGAATCTTTTCCAAACTAATACTAATAATAATAATAAGATCCTATTACTTATATTGACGTTCTATATCAATGTTTCTGTTATATTCAGTTTGGATCACATTTAAAATATTCCCACCATTGTTTGATATTTTGACTTATATCTAAATTGGCTGCACACTTATTTGTAGTAATTTTATTTTGCTATCTGTAATATTGCTCATTTTTTTATCAAAAAATAATTTGTTTTCTTAAAGTCATGTATTGTTATTAAAGAATATAGCCGGATTCTACTTTAGAACGATTCTAGGGCTCATGGATAGTTAAGTAGATATAAAAACTTACTTTCACTAAAAAAAGTTATATTTTCCCCTGTCTGCTTGTCAATCGTGATAATTATTTACCTTTGCMAAACATCATCATTGGGAGCCAACAAATAAATAAAACTGGAACCTGGCCAACCAAGCGGAGCGGAGTAAACTTGTAAGGGTAGCAAGCATATGAATTTTGGTATATCTGAAACTTGAAACGCCGAGGAGTGTTATAACGATAGCATACCTTTCAGTGATATAACGTAAATGGCTCTACCTGCCACTATGCGGCAACTAGCTGTAATGATTTCACTGAGAAGAGTTGTGAACCAAAACATCCCGCCTGACATGCAGCCCGGCTAGATCGTCCCATTTTCTGTGTCCGTGGGTGTACATAGGTTATACCTTTATAGCAGCTTTTAAAAATAAGTTATTTTTTGCTTTTGTATATTAATGATTTTATCAGTTGGTTACAAACCAATAACTTTATATTACAACAATATATGCCTGGGTATGCAGAAATCGACTATAAAATTCAGGTGCACATATATTGTCAGGTATACAAAGTGGAAATAACGGTTCGATTGAATATTAGCTTTCTTGGACTATTCCTCAATGTGCACAATACATTTTTGTCCAGATCATGTTTAAAAAAATAAACGTATGCAGGTATTTTAATTAATTCCAAAAGTTTCAATACGTTAAATAATTATTTTAAAGAGGGTTATATTGTCCGAATTTACAATTTTAGTGTCTGTATAAAATTTATTCTTAACAGACTAACAGGAATTTTACGTTAGGTACAGCATCTCAGGAAGGTAAATTAATATTAATATGTGTTAAGATCATAATAATAGTAGTAATAGTCCCCGCTTACCAACAACGGACCCGTTCCATTCGAGGCTTCACTCTGAGCGACCAGTTTTGGCGTTTCGGTTGTTTCTTTAATTCTGTGGTGTGAACTCATCAGCTGACAATGTGACAATGACAAACAATGTCAAATTGTCAAATATCAATTTCCCTCATTTAAGCATAATAAAAATAATAAAAAATATATAAATCAATTGCTCCACAGTTCTATTTAAAAAATCTCCAAACAAGTAATTATATTTCTCAATAGATGCAGTACAATGTACAATAATGTGGAAGTGTATGTGTCGACGTAGACCATTAAATGGTATTATAAATTATGGGTTACATAGCAGATTTTTCAGCAGTGAAAAGTATTAAAACAGGTTTAAGGAGCGTGTAAGTTAAGTTAAATGCGTGTTTTTACATTTCAGGAAAGCAACGAAATTTGAAACACATTATGATATACTAAACTTGCCACAAAATTGTAGTGCGAAGGATATTCGAAATGCCTTTATAAAATTGTCGAAAGAGGTAAAAAAAAGATATTAGAAAGAGTAATCATATTTACTGTGAATTATTTCAAGTACCATCCAGACAAGAACAAAAGCAAGGAGTCCCAAGAACGCTTTGTAAAGATTTCAAATGCGTATGCTGTTCTTAGCAAACCAAAGACAAGACGCAATTATGATTTAGGTTTAGCGTATTTTCACAATTCTACAGGTGCGAGGCATTCAAATATGACTTATGTATATGAGGATGGAACGTAAGTAAAAATTGTAATTGTATAAAATTTGAGTGCAGGAATAGGAACAGTTTTTGTGTAGAGCATCCAGGTTTACGACACTGGCTTTGAAATAAGATAATTAAAGCTAAGAATGTGTTAGGAAAATACAATAATCAATGACATGTTATTGTAAACTCTTCTCGGGTTATCTTAAGAGGGGCATTTACTTGTAGCGATCACACAAAATGTAAACTATGCAACCCATGTTACCAGCGGGACATGGGACGTAAGAGGGTAGCCGATAGGTAGAAATCACGCAAAGATCAGACGGGCTAAACTAATATTCGGAAAATTGCTGACTGTAGTGTGTGCATAAAAAAGTAAGCATGATATTAGTAACTTACTATGATATTATGCCAGGTTATTCAAAATATGGAATAACCCATTTATTTCTGTAAATATGAACTATAACATTTCATTCTAACTGCATGTCGACTATGATTTCTGGAGGAACTTTTATAATAATTTTCATTCCGCCTCCCCACTAAACAATTTTTGGTATCAGAAATATATCTGAAACAGGCAATGTAATATTGTAACATTTCGTATTTCGCTGCAGGAATGTTTCATGAATATTTATGTTTGTGAAGATGTCCTACCTCAGGAATGTTTCACTGAAATGTTACGAAAGAAACATTACGAAACATTTTAAAGTCTATAGGTATTTATGAAATGTTTACAATATGTACTTTTTTAAACGTTACAACAACGTATTTGAAACTGTATTTGGGGTATTTATTAATATTAATTGTTACTAATTAAATATACAATTTATTTTTCAAGAAAACGAAGTGTTTACATAAGTGCATACACAATAATAATTTACATACTCTAAGCATAATAAGTAGACAAAACAATATGTGTAAAATAAGAAATTATAAGAAAGTAGTTACATATATATACACAAAAAAAATATAATAGCATCAGATGCGAAATAAATAAAACAAACAGCAATCCATATGGCATACACTGCATTAAATTTAACAGGTAAACTACATTCCTAAGTTCAGAATCTTCAAACTGTTCACCTAAACAAAAATTATTAAAAGTAAAACCAACATTGTGGTATAGATATACTTACAAATTGGCCATTTCCCTTATGCTGTTACAATGATCTCTAATATCTTGGTGTTGCCTGACGAAACCACGTGGAAACCTCAGTTTGGAAGTCTGCATCAGAAAGATCAGCAATTTTTTATTGTTTAGCAGTTTTTTACATTTATTATATGCAAGTTTTGTAATTTGCATAATTGTTTTTCCTTTCTGTTCATGAACACTACTATTAATTTACAATGAAATATTTTCTGTAACCGCCTTCAAAAGTAATTTTTATAACTACTTCTGCCAACCAGATACAGCACTGTATATGAAATATGGGTACTATCCGAAAAACGCTTACCTTCCATGCTACGGGCTGATTTCTAATGGTCTAAACTGCAATAAAACTCATCAAAACCAAAAACCACAACACTTTACGCTAAGCAGGTTATGTCAATCTCTGCCTCTGCCCTCTGCCGCTCTGTGTTCTGCACCTGCTCCTGCTCCTTGCGCGATCAGAACACGCCGCGCCGCTGCCAACTGTTTGCTACATTGCCAATCACAGCACTATGGCAACAAGAATGTTCCAATAGTAAACGTCGTGTAGAAATAAGTAGGATCTATCCGACATAATAATAATAACAACTAAAATTTGTAAAAAGTCAAATATAATCTGTGATGTAGACCTTACAATTAGTAATAATTTAAACAAAAATAATAAGAATATTTATTTGAAAATACTTTAGGGTCTAGTTAAATCTTTTGTCAATCAGATAAACATTCATTTTTCTCTAAATATTCAGTAAGTGGGTCTGTTTTGCAAAAAAGTAGATGGTTCGCTTCCTATCGTTATTTGAGACAGATCTTTCATATCCTTTTTTCTCTTTCGGGCTCAATCCTTAATGTTATCTTTGAATGTGATGCATACGTATGTTATACGTAACATACGTCAAGAAAGTTATGTTAATGTTAAGTTTATGTCATATTGCAGAAACGTTCCTCAAGCACAAATAACGAACATTGCAGATACGTTGCAAATCAGTATGTACTCAAAATACATATTACCGAAACATTACCTAAATGTACCTCCCAAACGTTTCATTTATGCAATACATTTGAAGATTTGAAATGTTTCTGATATATTATGTTTAGCGGGTCCCCATTGCTTCGGCAGACAGTAAATTAATGTGAAAGAGCTTTTAACATTAAAATTGTCACATGTATTTAGACATAAAAGCTTAGAAATCCGGTCATATCGGAATAAATCGTATACCGCACGATCATTCCCGACAGGTTTGTATCTTAGCCTCACTGTTCTCTGGATACCACGCGACGGATCTGGTGGGGATGGGCATTCGCATTCCACTCTCTTGACGGACTCGTGCAAAAGGGTTTGCGGTTTAGATTTTTTAAATATTTTTACTTATTTATCGTGCTCATGTTTTTGGTATTATACAAAGAAATATGTAGCTACAACATGGAGTTCGAATTTTTCGTTTATGTGCCTTAGTTTTGAGAAATAGCTTGCAAAAAATACGCATTTTTAAGCAAAATATAACAATGAAATATTTACATTACCGTACCAAATTCAGAAAAAAAAACTCGAACTCTACGTTGTAGCTACATCTTTTGTCATTGCCATGTCGAAATTTCACTTCGAAAAAGTTTCGAATAACTCGGTAAAAGGTAAAACGGTAGATGCTTAAAATGRCCCACTTCGCTCTAGGTATACGCCCCTCTTAATTGTTCAGTAATTATTTCTTTTAAAAAATCTTTAAAAGCTTGTGTAGCTTATTTAAATGTTTATTAAGCTCTTATGCAGTGGATTATCCATTTTTAGGCCCTGGGATGAAGCAATTTTATATAGGAAGGGTAAAGAAGCACCACAGCCATATTACGGTGTTTCAGGAATAAAGAAGATGTCAAATGGAACCATAGCTTTTTTGTGTTTCCTCTTTGCTCTCCTAGGTGTAACTTTGCAGGTGTTCGCAATAAGGTAGGTACTAACGTTTATATGTAGAAATATCTGTAATGTAGACACTGTTTCAGACATTCTATCACATTCAACAAAGAGAAATACGAACTTAGTTCAAGGCAAGCTAGTGAAGCACTAAATAAACTCAAAGCAGAAGTTGACTCTATGGATGATGAACAATTAATTCAACGAGTAGAACAAAGATTTCGAGAAAGTGGGCTGTATAAAGATTAGTATTGCATATTAACAATTCTGTACATAATGTGTAAAATAGAGCTGTACATAATATGACAAATAAAGTCTTGACCATAGTAAGTAGTTTTTATTTCTAGGTCATCGTATATCATTATTATTTCACTCAAAATCTAGCTGAAATATGTTGCATAATAAATTTTATACTATTACCATCTTCAAGTAAATAGATAAATAATTAATATATTTATCTAGTTTGCATATTTACTATAATCCTTGCAGCAAGTCAGTAAGATAATAAACAGAGATAGACAGACACACAATAACGTACGTAAAAATGTGGAAAAGTGCATTTAGTTAACTCATAAAAAATTAAAACTATAATTTACTAAGTAAGAAAGATGATTCATTATGCTCAAAGTGCAGTTACACTCACATTCTTTAATTATGTTAATTAGTACATGTTTTGAGGGAATCCACCCTCCTCCATACTGTTGTCTGTCCATACCTACTAAGGTACATATAAACATTTTGGGTTAAACTCATCTAGTGGATTATATCAAATAAATTAAAAGTTACAACAATAACATAAGCTTGACGAAAAGGCATGTACAGTACTATGTCGTACTTGAGTACTGTTCATAAGTTTTTATTATCAGCTGATAGTTGCTGTAATGTATAAGAACCAGCAATATTTTATAGCTGATCAATAATTTTTTTTCATGAATATGAATCAATCATAGATAAAAAAACACATAATATGATGAAAGTATTATGACTATTTTAATAAATCAAACTTTGTATAATAGTCATATAATATATAATACATAATTTTCAAACAGAGTAGGTATGTCGCACTTTATACTTATAATTTAAAGTTTAAATATATGCAGCAATGTTTATTCTAGTCATAGAATTCAATTGCTTTATATAGTTAATTGACATGACCTCTATAGGAAATCAAATCCTAATGCTATTCAAGAGATATAAGGTATTATGTAGTACATATATATATTGTTTTAAAATAGGTCGAAGCAAAGGTCGAAGTGATTAAGTAAGTACTATTTAGGATAATAATAATGGCATACCCACCTATAGAGGTATTATTAAAGACTGATTGTTTCAGAAGTGTGAATATGCGCCTGTATAAAACTAGGCATACCTTTATTGAAACAATGAAATAAATCCTATAGGGCATGTCTATCACGTGACCAGATGTAAGCAACCCCGATGTCTGGTGTACAAACACGCGCCACAGTAAGCACGCAGTCTTACGGGGTTTTAAATGACACACGCAATTTTAATATATTTTTTAACATTTTAAGCGCTCGTAGCATCCCAAAATTAATTGCACATACAACAGACATTTTAGACGAAAATATAACCTATTTTTATTAGTTGTTCATTTCCATATGCAGTTTATTTTACAATATTTCATCTTGCGTTATAGAGCTTTACCAGTCAAAATAAAGTTTCTGCGCCCTATATGTACCTATGTTACATGAAAACCAAAGACGTCTTTGATGAAAACTAAAACAACTGCATACATTAATCTAGTTGTATGCAAGTATTTTGAAAATTAGCGATGCAGGTAACAGATCTTAGCGAAGTTGATAATTATTTACGAAATACCGCACTTTAATAGGCCAACACAGTCAAATCAATATCCATAAAAAAGTTAGTTACGTACAATAAACATAAACAACCCCCGATGTTTGGCTGCGTGTTTTAAAAGTGTTTTCTTACATTTTATTGGCTTCAATGCGTAAAAAAATAATGTTTTTTTTTCTAAGTAGMTATAATAGGGATATTGACTGTATTCAAATAAGAACATAATTWGAATGTAAAGTGGTAGTTTCTATGACGTAAATACTGAAAATCATAATATTTTTCCTTATTTTTAAGATATTTTATTAATATTTTATAAATAAAATGTAATTAAATCACTCCCAAGTCACGTGGCAACGAACACCAATAAGAATGCATGACGTCACTGGTTCCTATACATTAGAGTTGGGCAGTCCGGGAGCCGCAGATGGATCCGGTTCCACCGGATCCAAGCAACTTGCGGAGCCGATCCATCGGACCCGTTCCAGTGGGMCCGACACGAAGTGAAACGAWATGTAACAAATTACATGTTCGGCGCCGATTCTGCAGTGGATCCGAAAGGTGTAGACTTAGTTGGGCTTTAGTATTAAACATTCAATACTTTATGACTGCATCCTACTGCAATTTCATTTGTTCACATTGCTTTACTTACTTTAATCATATTACACACAACTATAAAAAGATCTCAGTTTAGATGAATCTGAGTTGTAATAAAATGCCAAATAGGTATATTTATATAAACTACATTTTCTTTTAATTTCATAGCAATTCACTGCATTGTAAATTTTGGATCCGATTTTTTTAATATGCAAGTAAGTAAACAAACAATATAAAATTACTGAAAAGTATTCTTTAATGTAGTTGTATGCACTTAAATATAAATATAAAATCTTTATAAATGTAAAAAGATTTAATGCTTGTGCCTATACAAAAGGAAACATTTTTAGGCAAGTTACATTTTTATTTAAAGATTAAACACTGAAAAAATTAAGTATTCATTCGAAAGAGACAATCGAATAAACCACGCAAGTAAATCTCAATAAGGCTCAAAGTCGCAGTCAGTCGGTTCACATCGCGGACACGGACAGATGGCTTGGTTCCACCGTTGACAAAGACCAGCAGGCTAAATGTTTTCATTTGGATCTGCAACCGCGGTAGCTAACAAAACTGGATCTGGAGCCGGACCGATTCAGCGGGTGAATTCGGATCCAACGGCTCCACTTGTTGATCCGGATTCATGGAACAGGTCCGAACGGACTGACACATCTTTACTATACATCGTTTACGCTGCCAATAGGCTTCATTGTTTGGATAAAATAATTTTGTAATAATTAATAAATTCTTCGAGGTTCGCTTTGAAAAAGTTTGAACGGTACTTTTATATCATGGAAAGTGGATTTATTAAGGCAAGTAGTTCAAATTTGCCGAAAATTGGCTGTTTTACAATGGCCACATTCTTCGCATTAAATAGAAACTCCTGTTCTGCTGAATTCAGAATTGTGATGACCTCCATGTAAGTAATATACCAATATTCGTTAGTTCTGTAACCAAATTATAAATTACAGTAATAATACATTTTTGATTGCGTCGCTACAAGCGCCGGATCCCTGCGGGTAAGCTGAAGCCACATTTTCCTGCCATTTGCCGAACGTGGAACATGAAGAAATAGCTTTTTAGGTGTTATGATTGTAGTAGATGCACACTGAGACACCGCACAGCACTTATAAAACTATACACTACATTGTCAAAAACAGCAATGTGAATATGTTTGGTTAAAATATTTTTTTTAACTGTGAAATGATCGGATTTGGATGATTATTTGGATTTTAAAATAGTAAGTATAGATGAAGGACCAGCTGTATCAGAAATATTTGTTCGATAAAGATGAGCCCTACATGTGGAACATTTCGACGTTTTAAATTTTTTTGCATATAAAGCTCTATCGGAAGAATTACTGTTACAGTTCGGCACCACACAATACTTTCAAATTTTTGTTATTTGAAAAAACTTCAAACAAATACCACACCGAATGTATGGTTATGCATGCCACTGGCGAGCGCTTTCACCACTATATTGCATCTCTTACCAGACCTCTCTCTCCCACACTGACTACGAAACTGGGCCGCAGTTGCATACAGTTACCATACGGTCGTCTCTTATCTACTACCGTAGGTACAACTGAACACGGGCCAGGGTCAATAAGGAGCCTTTTTGTCTTTTTTTTGTACCAATTGACGATTTCACATACAGCCCGCTGTGGTCAGAAGCTTGCGATGTTCATTCACGCACAAATTACATTTCTGAAGCTATTTGTTCCTAAAATTAACAATTAGAAAACGTTTTCAAACGTTAGTATCGTTAAATATAAGCTAGATTGTATTTTATTTGAAAAATTTTCGTGTGTGTGTGTGTGTTTACATAAATCATTAATATCTAATACCGTGTTTAGGTAATAATAATAACAATAAACAGACCTAATGTTTCAAAGAAATAGATATATCTTTTAATTTGCCTTGAATAGTCAATGTACCTAGGTAATTAACGAACTATTTATTTCATGAACAATCTTCGATAATTTTCTGCAAGGTGACTTAAAACATCTTTTGTGAAGACCCAAGTTTCTTTATGTTTTTTATGTATACTGATCTTCAAACGCTCGTTTATTCCTCATTTAATTATTGATGATATCAGTTAGGCGATATCTAGCGCATTCAGTTGCATGTATATCACGTTTAACAAAAGATGGGTAGATACATTTTATTTGGAAGAATAAATATCCGTGATCTACATAATGTATAGTAATGTCAAACGAAGTACTAAAGAAATATAAATTTCGCCTTAAGCATCTACTAACAGAACCATGTTTTATGATTTGGAACTCGCACATATCAAATATTAATTAATTAACCGATGCGTTTTTTTAGGAGTGAATATAGGTTGCTAGCATAGATCAAAAATTATAAAAACTGAGAATGATGCAACTTGGTCGTGAAACCGTACCTAAGACTGTAATGATTTACGCTGCTGGTTTAGCTAATCTTAGTTGAACTTAAAAATACAAGTTATAAACCCCAGCATTATGCGTCAGCTGGCCAAACTCCACCAATCAGCATTAAATTGATGGTCGTTTTATCTCTAACAATTTTAACTCATACATCTAATTTTACTCAAATTTCTGCATAATTTAAATATCAACATTTGTTATTCTCAAGCTGCAAAAGTCCTTTCATGTATTGTATACATCTTGCTGGCTGTCATTGATTTGCAAAATATGGCTCAATATCACCAAAACTGTTAAAAAATGTTATTTTTTTTGCGAAATTTACTTAACTATACTGAAATCTGCAGGGATTAACAATTAAACGCACAGTATAAATTATTACAAATGTAGGATTGGAGTTACCGCCAAATACAAACATGTAACCGATTCTCTGTATTCCACATAACAGAATCATGCATAGTTGAACAATCCCTATATAAGAAAGCATATTAGAAGAGCTGAACAAAGTAGAAATCGTATTATGACTCCTGACCAAAATAAGCTTGGAAAGCGTTTGACAACGACTTATTGAATGTCATTTGCATAGGTCAAAAATATGAGTTCTGTATGAAAATTGTGAATACGCTTGTCTATAAATTTTACTTCATTAACAATTTCGTAAATACGTAATTAATCAGCTAAATGTATGGAAGGTGGGAAGGACCCAGAGTTGGCAGTCCAGGTCCAGGGGGGGGGCAGCTGATTGTATCTAAGGGGAGTAATAAATGCTAAAGACTGTAAATTATCGTTCTGCTTGACACGTTTATTCTGTTGATATTATTGATGCTGTATTTGGCATACAGCAATATCATCCAACAAACTGCTTATTCTTGCTTAATCCGAAAAGGTCAAGTAATGTAATCCAAGATAAAATCCAAGATAAAATCTGTTGGTAACAAMATGAAACGCTTTCATTGCCCGGGGTCATAGTAAGTGCTTTTATCAGATACGTAAAACAATAGGTTGTCGAGCTGTACCACACAGGTTGTACCTAAATAATACTTCACTTGCATGAAGCGTCAATATCCCCAGTATGTGCGTGAACTATAATTTTGTCCTTTATATTGTAATTATTAATATGTAGGTACTATAAACAAGAAACAATAGAAATTATTAATTTAATATTAGTTAAATTAGTGAGAAGTTGAACCACCTAACTTTAGATGTTCAACGGGAATTCGCATTTACGCCAAAGACATAAGGGGTGTTCGAGGAAACTCGTAGCAAGTGGGGCGGGCGATAAGAGCAATTAATTTTGAAGTTAAGTTGAAGTAGAAAATAACTATCGATATTGTGAAGAAGTCATAGAATAAATCTATATCACCATTTTTACTTTAACATGTAACATATTAATGCTGTTAGTTCATGAAAGACAGGGGCTACTTAAGACCTTTTATTATTATTGAAATTAATGGTGGTAGGTATTATTTAACGTTTTCAGAAAAAAAACACAGTTAAATTGGAATACCTTAAAAGGGGTTAAATGGATTTTTCTAATAGAATGTTACATTTATTTGTGCACTATTGGCAGCAAAATTTACCTGCCTTGCCCTGTCTATCTCTAATACTTTTGGAGATATTTAGTTATAGTCCGTTGCAGATGAGAAAAATACAATTACACTGGTCGACACGATTTTTTGTAACACATTGAAGCCCATTGTTTTTACAATGATGCTAATACCTTTCTAATAATAGAGAAAATATTCATAAAGTCCTAATACGCCTACTTTTTTAGTGGGCTTTTATATTGGCAGGTAGTAATTTTTTGACCTTTGTTCCTTATTCAATCTTTTCTTATTTCGAATTACTTGATTCTGCCAAATACCTTATTATTCCAATACAGAAAACTATCATAAATTAGCGGCGACACACAATGATCGAAAAATCGGAAAAGCTGGTTACTGGAATTCCATAATTTTAGTATATATACATTTTCGAAGTCGCTAATTACTATACTAAAATAAGATTTTCCAGATTTAAATGACAGATCCAACATGGCGAACGAATTTTCGTAAGTCATGCAATATATTCTTTAAACTCGGAAGAGCTTTTTAGGTTGCTAGTTCCGATCAGCGATGGGCACAGTGAACGATTCCATCAGGATATAAGAACAATGGAAACATATTATAAAGGACGATGGTGTCCACCCATGGTGGGCCATTACCGTAGGTTTTTGAAGGGATAAGATTTGACTTCCCGTAAAAAATAACAAGATTAAAAAAGCCCTTTCGATGAAAGCCACTTTAGCGCATTTTCCTTGTATCATCGAGATGTATTTAATTTCATTTTGTGTATAAAACGTACATTTCTTATAGAAAACAAAAAAAAGTACTACCTGTTGGTTATCGTTAGACCAAGACCTAACCAACCAGCCCGATCCGTTGAGACGTTTTCAAAATATTTGAAATAATTTGAATGTCGATCATCGCTAGGCCAAGACCTAACCAACGAGCATCAACGAACCCAATCCGTTAAATCGTTTTTGAGCTATGACAGTAGTTTTTATTTTTCTTAAATGCCAACTTATACAGGGTGGGCCAAGTGAACGTATTTCTTCCATAACTCCACAACTATTGAAAATATGATAAACTTTTTTTATAAAAGTGATCCAGTTTTATATGCTGCATATTGCAAAAATATTTTTGAAAGCAGTTTACTTCCGGTTATACCGGAAACGCATACCAACTTCCTTATTTTAAATAGAACACCCCGTATATTTTTACATTTTTTGCACACCTTGTTGAATTCTAAGATTATTTTGCATAACATCCATACTTCTAAAATGTACAGTTTTCGAGAAAATAAGCGCTAAAGCAAAAAATCGTCGTTAGCAGCGCTCCCCGCCATTTTAAATATCTTCCAACGTGAGACACCTAGAAGACCGCGCTTTTGGGCGCCGCGTAAGTTAAAAAAATGTTTATTACTTTTAAATTGAAAGTAATACATCAGTTGCCAAATGAAATATTTCAAACTGCGATAAGTCAATTACTTCCACATCCAACGGATGGGAAGTAGTGTATCGCGAAAAAAGATTTCAAACATTTTTATTTGCTCATTCGCCTTAAACTGGTCAAAAACGCAAAAAAACAAAATTTGAGCGAAAAAATTTCTTATCTGTGTGTCTGTGGTATTGTTTGTGGACACGTTAACTTTCGAAAGACTTAATATATGAACTTGAAATTTAGCAAACGTATAAATCTCAACTACCCAAAGAGACCTATTGTTTGTGGGCTAAGTAGGGTATTGGGAAGTGGGCGAAATTGGGGGGTAACTACCCTTTTTTCAAATTTTTATTTTTTTATACTTTTTTCGTTTTAGTATGTGATTAGTAGTATTACTGCGAGTATTATTAGCTCGTATAAATTTTTGGCACAGCAAACTGTTTAGACMATATTAGCAAAAAAGCGTCACTTAAAGAAAACGGTTTTTCTTAAATATCTCCAAATGTATTTAATATATWCAAAAAATGAAAATGCCATCAGATAGGAAATAAAATTTCTCACAAAAAGTGTCTTAGAAAATTTATCCATAATATTGACATTTTCGAAATATTTACAAGAAACCTATTTTGGATTCTGCTCGTACGATTTTTTTTTAAACTTTGGTATTTATATAGAAAATAAAATTTCTGATCAGAAAGTGCTCTTGTAATTTTTATGTTATCTTTCGAGTTATTTGGAAAAAAACGATTTTAAAATTTATTTATTTTTGCTAATATCACGAGGACTGTTTGTCTTAGAAAAAATGTGTAGAGAGAAAAAATGCTCAAAACCTGATTAGATAGTCTGCTCCCATTACCATCAATTATTTGCAAATTACCCGATTGTTCTTGGCTAGAACCCGCCTCGGTCCTATCAATACTGTTTGTTAAATAATCCAACAAAATAGCACACGTTACACAGAGACACAAACAGAACAAAGCTATAGCTACCACGTTTGTTCACGATGAAAACATAGGCGGGTGGACAGTAGAGCCAGCAGACAAGTAGTTTCTCGAGTGGGCGGAGCAAAGTCGCACTCTATGACGTCACAACCAACAGAAACGTGTTCTCCTGGACGTGACAAATTCAAAATTGTACAGTAAGTTTAATCGTTAGTAATTAATGTATAACGCAAAAGAACACTTTTTTTGCCTCTAGGGCACTTTTACGGTTATAATCTTCAGATTTTAGTAGTTTTAAAATACAATAAAATCTCATGCAAGTTTCCTATTGAGCTCGGGTTCGAGGAACCCGGATCTTATATGTATAAAATTTAAAGAAGTGTATTTGATATGATACTTTTATCAAATTTGATTAAATTTTTTAATGACTAATCAAATGTGAAATCTTTTTTGCAAGTTTACCGAATACACAAGGGCCCGTAGAGTTTCCCGCACCCGAGCCGGGAAATGAACTCCACGCCCTGTGCACATACGGGTGACTGCTTATTACTATTACCTAAACTACTTTTCATTGAGA
Organism: Rhyzopertha dominica; assembly: GCA_025024175.1. Classification (NCBI taxonomy): domain Eukaryota; kingdom Metazoa; phylum Arthropoda; class Insecta; order Coleoptera; family Bostrichidae; genus Rhyzopertha; species Rhyzopertha dominica. The sequence goes on from QCXZ01000041.1 coordinate 31,146,148, forward strand.
ATCACCTTAATTTCTGGATTTCCGTAGTACAGATAACATCAAGAACTCGTTTTTTGATTTTAACATACATTTGTAGGAAGATTAGCATAACTCAAAATCAGATCTAAATGACGACGCCATTCTTTATCAATTTCTGGTTATAAACAAGGTAGGTGTACGAGTTTCTAAGGCCTTAACTTTTATCCAAGTGGGCTTAAAACAAAATTTTTGGCAACACGGTCCATGGCGTCTGAGTGATACGGAGAAGTATTTTTAATATGGCAATCCTCAGCTCTTATTTTGTGCGGTGCGGTGTTTATAATGTTATTTTTTGTTACAGGCGTTAGGGATTCGTTTTTCAACCTTAATTCAATGACATATTTTGAGAGGGCCCCAGTGTACTACAAAATGGGTAGTATAATTGCGAATTGTACTTTTTCTGCTATTCAAGTGCAAGCATTGCTAAAATTGAATACCAGTTTCGACGTCATTGTTTTGGAAGAATTTCTGACCCCAGCATTGATGGGTTTAAGCTACGTTTACAATGTACCTGTGGTGTACGTTAGCGCAATGATATCAAGTTGTTGGAATAATGACTTCTTTGGAAATCCATCTCCACTTTCTTACATACCAAACTTATTGACACAGTTCAGCCAGAGAATGTCCTTTACTGAAAGATTACAAAATGCAATTTTCGACACCTACAATAAGCTATACAGGCATTTAGTGTTTTAACCGAGTCAAAACGAAATTCTTCACAAATATTTACCAGAGGCGCCACATCTAAACGAATTATTGTACAATGCCAGTTTAATCCTTTTGAATTCGCACGTAAGTGTCAACGATCCCGTGCCTCATCTTCCTAGCATAATCGAAATTGGAGGATTTCACGTTTAACCCCCTAAGGAACTACCAAACGATCTGAAACATTTCTTGGATAATGCTACAGGTGGAGTTGTATATTTTAGTATGGGGACTCTTTTAAAGAGCACGGACATCTTTTCTGAAAAGAGGAAGCACATACTCCGAGCATTTTCGAAACTAAAACAAAAGGTATTATGGAAATTTGAAGCTGAAGACTTAACAAATTTACCGTCTAACGTCAAAATACGAAAATGGGTGCAACAATCTGATGTATTAGCTCATCCAAACGTATTGGCATTTATATCTCACGGCGGATTGCTTAGTACAATTGAAACCTTGTATCACGGTGTACCCATAATTGGTATACCTGTTTTTGGCGATCAAAAGTTGAACATTGCGAGCGCCGTTAGCCGTGAATATGCCATAAGTATACCCATTAGTGAACTTACAGAGGATGCACTTACCAGAGCAATAAATGAAATTCTCAAAAATCCAAAGTAGGTGCTCATAATTCATAGTTCAGTTCAGAAGAATATTTTAAACAGAGTTTCGTACTGTTTTAGATACAGAGAAAACGCAAAAAGCAGATCTAGGATAATGAACGATCGATTAGTGTCGAATGCTGATGAAGCCGTATACTGGATTGAGTATGTAGTTAGACATCATTGAGAAAATCATTTACGATCAGCTGCGTTGGATTTAACCTGGTACCAAAAATTCATGTTAGACGTCATTATGTTAATCACATGCATTGCTATTATAGCMTATTTGATTATTCTAAKAGGACTTTTAATGTTATGTTCATGCATGTCCCAAACTATTAGGATCGAGCTTGATTAGAAATTTTACATTTGGACTTGACAAATATTGCTAGAAAACATTTACAATTGCTGCAAACTTTGTTTAGTTTTAAAATTTATTATATTTAGTTAAACTTCATGTCGCCCTTTACATCAGATCCTCTAATATATAGCTATTTCAACATACTTGTTGTTGTGTTACTCATTTAACATTTATAAGTTGCCTTAATACGTTGTAAAGGTGACTTATTTTTTACAATGAACGTTTAACATATAGTAATTAAATAAACAGGGGGGAGTATGTCGCCCTACAATTCTAAACACAGAGTACTCTTTTCTTTGCTAAGCCAAATACAGTTTTATTAATTTGTTTAGTTAGTCAATCCTGCGATAATAGGTACATGCTAAGTTGTGTGTCTGATTTTTTATTCACAATATAGGTAGTTGATTTTAGTTATGTGGTACATCATCAACCAATCTTTTATTTGTGTTAAATTCTATATCCAATATTTTAACACTATCCCAATCGATCGAATGATTGTTGTTGAGAACGTGAGTGGCCATGCAATACACATCTGTCTTTTGTCTCTTATATCACTTTTATATAATGATTAATGATATGTTTGACCAACGTAATGTTTTCTCTAGTCTTACATTTTAGACTGTAAATTACATTTGATTTAAATTTTGTTGGGGTTTTGATTTTAATCTAGTAAATGAATTTGTGCCTTTTTTGTTATTACGAATTGGTGTTTGAATATTTTCTAAATTAAAAGTTCTAATTAATTTTGAACTTAAAAATGTAATGTGTGTACTTCTGCACGTCAAGTGTATCACTATGTCTTTCGTTTTGGGCCGAATTTCTTATATCATTCATCATTCTCGTTTGTTCTAGGCGTCACTACTCTTTCCTCTACATGCATAATATTAACTTCTCCAACCAGCCCTTCAACCTCTGGTGGGAGTCTGCTGGCCTTATAAATAAAATACTCTACACCACCGACAGCCTCCCACTAGAGGATGGAAGACAGGTTGGAAAAGAAGTTAATATTATATTAGTTTGTGTAGATATCGGTACATAAGCAAAATATAAAGTTTACAAGTTATTTTATATATTTAATTTATTTAATTGCTACATAGGCAACTTTTAAGCAGAAAAATCTATTGGCTTTCACCTCCACAGATAGACATTCAATCTGGAGGCCCGGCTTCTATTCCTAGTGGGAGCCAGTAATATATTCTTCTGCTTAAAATTTGCCTCTGTACCCACTAAATATACAATTTAACTTGTTAATATTATAGTCCCCGGTAAATCCATCCTAAAAAAGAAGATGAGATAACAATCTCGCAAAATTACTCTATGACATCGCCATTCACGTTTAAACTTCTTTAAAAGCAAGCGTAAAGAAAGACTACTTATTACAATGCATTCGAAGCAGGAAGAATTTGATACAGAAAATAGAAGTAATACTGGCGATAGGAGTAATTTTTTTTCTGTAAAAATTCTACAAATAACTCAATGTTATATCGCTCTTGGTTGTGGATGTCCTCCACAACCCGAGGTTTTTCCTATCTTCAACTTCTGGAATGCATTGATGTCATTATTACTAATGGAGTGTAGATTGTAAAGTGGGTTAATTAAAATATGACGGGTGGGAAATGCAATAGGAACTTTAGGCAGTTAAAGTCTGAATTAATTAAAATGAACCGTAAACATGCAGCAATTTTTAATTTTTGCGGAAGTGGTATATGATGAACTCTGGCTCAGCGAGACGGCAAAAGCATAAGTAACAAGTTTTATTTTAAAACTGAAACGTTTATACTAGTTAATTACTGTTGATTCATTGTTTATGTTGTCGACATTGTTGACATCACTAAATTAATCGACGTCGTCATGACGTTATTTGCCCAACCCTGGTTAGAAGAAACAAAGAATTTCTTCCAGTCAGCTTTCTTAATGTTCAACCCACTTTGGTAAGTAACGGTTTCTGAAGACTTATACACCTACAAGAAAATTTGTTGTGTTTATAGATAATGACAAAATAAATTATTGAAAAAACACATTTTCCTTCCTGTATTTTGAAAATAAGCGTGTATTATATTGTCTGGACTGGAGAAATGGAGTGCCTAAGTATTTCTAAGATTCGAAATCTTGATCTTGAGTAATCGCATGGAAAAAAGTTTTATGGACTTTGCACATGTCTAGAAGTATAAATACTACTCGGGCTGTGTTTGATATGCTATTTTTCTATTGCGATACATCGATGTCGAGACAACTTTAAAAGTTCTGAAAAGGCCTATATTATTAAGAAAGCTTTTCTCATTTCCTTAACGAAGAATAATACGTAACACAGGGAGGTTATTTTCAAATTCTGGTGGCAATAAATTGTTAGTATCTAGCTAATATTAAATGTTATTCTGTAACTTGCTTCGTTATTTTCTTTATTACACTCTGAAATATGACGTGGCTCCAGATTCAGATCCGAGAAACGAATTTTGCAGCGGACCAAACAACTTATCAACCATAAATGGTAAACACACTGAATTACTAATTACATCCTAATACTGAAGCGTAAATTGTGTTAAATCATATCTCCGCTGTCTTCAGCCACATGAAACATGATATTCTGCTGTATAGGTACTCCCAATGAAAAACGGAAGTATAGTTTTGACGCTCTTTGAAAATGACCATTAGGTCGTATAACGATCATCGGAGGTATGTAGCTCATAAGAAACGTGAAGCAAGAAACAAATAATCACACAATAAGTCTGTTTACAAGCCATTTAATTCATAGAATTATTGCCTACATATTATTCACACTCTATCGCTATTCATCTTCGTCACACATACAAGGTTTCCTGATTGACCAGAATCTTTTACGGTCGCAGGCGATAAAAGATTCAAAACATATATGTATGTTGTGCTGCCTGCTACTTTCGTCTATGACGATCAGTGCGATACTCGATACTGCAGGATTTGTGCATGTAACCCACAGAGATATGTATCAAAAAAGATCTGCAAGCAGTCAAGTAAACTACAGTGAGTGCGAACCACGATATGCTAATCGCTGTGAGCGTTCGTTATAAATTTTAATTTCTGTTTCAAAACAAGTAGTAATAATTACTTGCAATGAAGATATTCGCGGTTATAGTTGTTTTTATGTGCCTCTCTAATGTTCATTGCTTGAAAATACTTGGCGTGTTTCCTATGGCAGCCCATAGTCACTTTACCATCGGATTTAGACTGATGAAGGAACTTGCAGACCGTGGACATGAAGTGACTTTCATCAATGCATTTCCACAGAAAAAACCAATTGCAAATTTGACGGATGTTTGGGTTGACAACTTAGCGCCACAGTTACAAAGTAAATATTTGTTGTACTACCTATTTATATTCTATATCAATAATAGTTTTAGAAAACCGTAAGTTACCAAAACTTCTTATCTTTACTACGTATATACCATCGCTTATACTTGCATATAAATTTCATTCATTTCATTCAACTGCAATTTTAACCGCAGGAACAAAGAGTACCTTTTTTTGTTTACAAGGCCCAAAGATTAAAAGATTTTTGAAAAAATTCTTAACCGTTTTAAAGTTAATGGATAAAATGTGGTGGTTGGCCCCCTTCCGGCCCACCCAAAACATTTATTAAAAAATGTACACATCATTTTAACGGCTTCCATTTCAAATAATAATAGCCAAAATTTGATGAAATTGTATCAACCGGTCTAAGAGATATTTTTGAAAAACTGTTTCTCTTCTCCCATGTTTAAGAGTGAATATCTTAGTAGGCGAGCGTTATTTCAAAAAAGTTATACTGTAAAATAGTGTTATTTTTGAACCAGTTTTCAGATTCCGAGCGGTTGCCCACATAATGCGGGACKCCCTGTATATGCCTGTTAACTCATTAAAATATCACGTATATTAATTAACAAAATTAAGCAATGTTTACATAATATGTTAAATAAGAAACAAAAAAACTTTTTATGATTAGATATCTTGACATCTAATTTATTACTATTGTATTATTAAATTGCTTAGCGAGTTGCTAATATGGCTAAAATGAGGAGATATTTCAACTTTCAGAAACCTTGTTTTCCGCGAAAGGCGCTAATTAGTAAAATTAATAAAAAGCACAAACAACTTGTAAGTTTGATACAAGATTTAACTTCGTAATAAATTTTAAAATGTTAGTTGAACTCTTTTGCTAAGTCAAGCGACTATTAGGTGTCCCAAAAGTAAGTACCTAACATTTTAAATCTTTAATAGAACACATTTTTTATTTTACAACTTATAATATTTTTATTGCTTAGTAAGCAGACACATGGAGGTTATGTGTGGTATAAAACATTTGACAAATGTGCTTTGGAGCACATCTTTATTATTTTAATGAAATTTTACATAACATTTTAGCTTAATTGCGGGGAAATATTCGCAGTGTTGTGGCGAATTTCGTCTTTAAGATCCTCAATTGTTTCAGGTTTATTGATATACACTCTATCCTTAAGATAACCCCACGGAAAGAAGTCTAGCGGTGTCAAGTCGCATGATCTTTGTGCCCAGTGGATATCACCTCGCTTAGAAATAACACTACCATTAAATGTTTCATTGGCAGTACGACATGTTGCACCGTATTGTTGAAACCACATTTCATTTACATTCATATCAATAATTTTATGCAACAAAAAGTTTGAAATTATCTCACGATATCGAAATCATTCACAGTAATAGCATTTACATATTCAAAGAAGTAAGGCCCATCAATCCCCAAGTCCCAAATCCGCATCAAAAAGTGATCGGATGAGGATGCATAGGAAGTTCTTTCGGGATTTTCAGATCCTCAAATTCGCCAGTTTTGTTTATTCACATAACCGGTTGGACGAAAATGTGCTGATGCTTCACTAAAGATGATTTTTTTTGAAAACTCACCATCAACTTTCTGTCTTTCCAGAACCCAGTTTGCGAACGTTGGACGACGACTTGCATGATCTTCTCGCTACAATACTTGCATTAATTGAATTTTGTATGCAAATAATTTCAAATCTTTTGTCAAAATTCGCTGAAGAGAGCTTTTAAAAATGCCTAATTGTTGGCTGCGCCGACGAATTGATGCCGAAGGATTTTTTCAACTCTATCACTAACACTGACTCTGTTTTCATTTGAGCGAGCTGTACAAGGATGGTCACTTCTTTTCTTGTCTATAATTGTACCGGTTGACTCATTTTTTAAAATTAAATTTACTACTGAGTTATGACTAGGAGTATTACGATGGCCGAATAACGTACGGCATCATCGAACTGTTTTCGTAAAATGTTCAGGATTTTTGAAGTAAATTGTCACAATCTCCACCCGTTGTTTGATAGTGTACTTTCCCTTAACTTAACTTCAATGTTATTATGACAGCATATAAATATCTCTACTCTATATAGTTACTTTTGGGACACCCATTACATGCGAGTACAACTCATCAGCTAATTCTGCTGTATTTGTATGAGCTGCTGAGATTAATATAGGTATACAAACTGTTGCAATGCAGTATTTTTCACAACAGCAAAGTACTGGGAGGTCCGTGCCGACAAATCGCCAGCAGATAATAATATTGTTACGTGACGGCTTCATAATATGTGAATTCATAACAATTACCTTCATTTAGACACAAGTACTGAAACACACTTAATTCAAACACAATACAATACATTTTTATTTTTATACTGTATGTTAATTAACTACTATTCCAAACATTACACTCCACTAGTCACTCTAAAACACTTGGGTCTCTTTTTGTTTTTTGTACTAAAATAAAAAAAATCCCAAGTTGTCTAGTGCCTTTTCCTGTCCACCATGAAGCTTTTTCAGAACATTACAGCACAGAAAGCCTACTAGCAACCTTCGAATGCCAGCCTGATTGCCTAAGTTGCAGGCAGTGGTTTTCCACATCATAAGAATATACTGTTCAGCACGAAACTTAGAATTAATCTATAGAAATTATGATATGCATTAAAAGATATTCCTAATAGAAGTCATCAGTTAAGTGACGTAGTTTTTAAAACTTCGTGACGTAAAGTACTTTACCTGCAATACTTTTGAATAAATATTTTTTTTATTAAAAGTGGCAAATTGCGTGTTCTTTTTATACTCTAACCTTTAAGTATATGTGTCTATAAATCTTGATATAAATCTTTTTACAAATTTGGTGCATTTATTGATTTATCTGTAATGTTATATGCAATGTGAGAAAATATGAAAGTTGTGTGCTTTATGATTTGATAATTGATCGTAATGTAACGGCACCTGTTGGAGGTTGTAAATGAAAAAAACATTGCGACTTCTGCTACCCTAGTGCAAGTCAAAAATGTTTCATTTATGCTTTTCAGAAGCATCGTGCAATAACACTGTATAGTGTATTAGTAATACGTTTATTGTCATCGAAATCACTACCTTGGGCGGTTGCCTGGTTTGTCCACCCCTAAAGTGAACCCTGGTCCCAAAATAACCCGTACAATAATTTTTAATCACATCCTTATTAACACGGTAATTTTAGCAATACAGAGCGAACAAATAAATCATGTTGGTCAAGCAATACAAAAACTAAATTGGCATAAATCATACCGTAGGTGAATTAATGATTCATCTATGAATTGATTAAAAAACAAACGACTATTTCGATAGCATAAGTAATAACGAGCCATGGTAAAACGTGTTAGTTTTATGAATTCTTAAAATCAAAGCGGACATTTTGGGATATCCTGTAAATCATGTCTGAATTACAGTTAAATGTTTTTAACAATAAACGTTATGAGATACTTAGATTATCCATCTCAGTTATTCTATTAATTAATTATTTATAAATATGAATTGAATGGTTACGCAAAATCGTTTATGCAATATAATGCTAACATACCTGGTTTTTTTATGTATATTTCAAATAAAAAAAAACTTTATTTGTTGCAGGTATTAAGGACATGTTTTTCGGGATTGATTCGATGTCATTCTTTGAAACTATTGCGTTATACTACAAAATCGGCAACATTATTTCCAACTGCACATTTTCTGCTACTCAAGTGCAACACCTATTAAAGTCAAATGCAAAATTTGACGTTATCGTTTTGGAAGAATTTCTAGCACCAGCCTTAATGGGTTTAAAGCATATTTATAATGTACCGATTGTGTACGTTCATGCCATGACTTCCAACTGTTGGAACAATGACCTCTTTGGGAATCCAGCTCCACTTTCGTACGTACCAAATTTCATGACTAAGTTTAGTCAGAAAATGTCTTTCTTCGAGAGGTTACAAAATGCCGTCTTCGATATCTACGACATTCTGTACAGGCATCTAATATTTTATCCAAAACAAAACGAAATTCTGCACAACTACATACCAGAAGCACCTGACTTGACTGAATTATTGTACAGTTCAAGTTTAATTCTGCTGAATTCTCATGTAAGTGTCAATGATCCTGTTCCTCATCTTCCTAACATGATTGAAATTGGAGGTTATCACGTACAAAGTTCTAAAGAATTGCCCAAAGAGCTGAAACAATTCTTGGACAGTGCTACAAATGGAGTTGTTTATTTTAGCATGGGATCCAACTTAAAAAGTTCAGACATTTCACCCGAAAAGAGGAAACATATACTTAAGGTTTTCTCAAAATTAAAGCAAAAAGTGCTGTGGAAGTTTGAAGGTGATGAATTACCGGGTCTACCACCAAATGTTAAAATAGATAAATGGCTTCCACAGTCTGACGTACTCGGTAAGCATAAAAAGCTTTAATTTGTTTTCTGAAGAGTAATAGTAATTATTCCAGCACATCCAAATATTGCAGTCTTTATATCACATGGAGGACTTCTTAGCACGATCGAAGCATTGTATCATGGTGTACCAATAATTGGCATCCCAGTGTTTGCCGATCAAAAAATGAACATAGCGAGTGCTGTTTCCCGTGGTTATGCCGTAAGCATACCGTTTAATGAAATTACGGAAGAGTCATTGATGAAAGCACTGAATGAAATTCTTAATGATCCAAAGTAAGTTATTTTGTCACCTAAAAGAAAGCGACTTGATTTGTACTGTTTACTATTTAGATACAGACAAAACGCAAGAAACAGATCTCAAATAATGAGGGACCGTTTAGTATCACCCATGGATGAAGCCGTGTACTGGATTGAGTATGTCGTTAGACACCAAGGCGCAAAACATTTCCGTTCTGCAGCTTTGGATTTAACCTGGTATCAACGGTCTATGTTGGATATAATTATTGTCCTCACAATTGTAACCGTGATTCTTTTTGTTATATTTTACATTATTATAAAACGGATTATAAATCCACCAAAGACCAGGGCTGTTCGATCAAAGAGAGACTAAAAATTATATAAGTTTCTTAATAGTTTAGTGTTATGATAATTTATTACCGGGTCACTATGTTGTTTGATTGTGGTGTCCTTGGCACGTAGGCTAGATTACGAAACAAATGAATAAAGATTTTCTGTGAAGGTTTTAACTAGGTATCCCTATTTTTTCTCAATTAAGTTTATTGGTTTACCAATGATTACTTCTCAGTTACTCAAAAAAGTAAAATGTATTTGTATTAGGTAAATTGACTATCAGCCCGTGAATACGTAGCTATATACATATTATTCTGAAGACCTTATCTTTTGTTATTTTAATTATGTAATTAAGACTGAAGTTTCCCTTTACTTATTATTTTCTAGAATTCATCCCCCAAATGTTTAAGTTTATGATGATTGAGAGATGAAATTAGCTTTTAGCACTATGAGTGAACTTCAAAAACGGCTCTTTAGAATATTATAAAAGAGAACATACGTTCGTCAATAGAGAAGTAATTGAATACCTTTTCGCAAAACTGTCGCCGTATGAATTGTTGACATAATATTTCTTTCATCAATTAATGGTATTAATCCGACGCGTCATTTTTAAATTATACTGTAGATTAAAACGTTTAATGTACCTGTATCTAATTATATAGGTGCATTATACAGTATGCCTCACTCAAGAATGCACAACATGAGTATCTCTGAAAGAGTATCGCATGTATATTCCCCCAAAGGAAAAAGTCGAGTGGTGTAACGGCAGGAGACCTTCTGGGCAAGATACAGTAGAGGTTGTCCTAATCCATCTGTCTGGTAACCTACGAATTTAGCATTCGGTTATTATCATTGCATTATGTGTAGGCACTCCACCAACCAAACCAACAGTCCACTGCTTCTGCTTCTGGTACGGCAAAATTTGGTTGAATTTACCGAACCGACGTTGACAGTTTGTTCAAGTGCATTTGTCCAGCTTCCATACTATTCTTTTTCGCGTGAAGATCTTTCCGTTGTATAGTAAGGCAAAACAAACTTCTATCAAACAGCAACAGCGGAAATGTTTGACACATGTAGACACTGTTGTTGTTTATTAAACCATTGGTGAGATACGTTAATTCTTACATTAAAATATATATTAAAAATGTAAACAAAAAGGTTGCAATGAATAGCAAAGTGCCATTTTTTGGTTTTCACAATTATTTCAATAACTATAAACGCATTATATTTAGACTATTTATATACCAATATACCAATGGTGTCCATACTGTATATGTTTTGCTTTTACTAGAGACAACGTTAGTGTGCATGGCAAAAAGTTTTGCATTTTTTTAACATAGTACAAACGTTTTAATGATTTCGTTATTTTGCATTTTTTTTTATTTTAATACCTAGTTGCTTTAGTTAAATACGAAATTTTGTACATAAAGTTTGAGAACAAGTCTAGCAATTTTTCGAAGTGAATGATGGGCTTAATGGAGAAATCGAATACAATTAAATAGTTGCACTTTAAGACTTAATATTTTAAATATCTTCCTACTTATTTATTAACAAAACGTACCAAGCAGTTATAAAATTTGATGCTTTGTATATGAGCAATAATTATGTAATATCATTCAACGACTTCGTGAGTGACAAGCGTGCGTTTGAATAGGTTCTAGGTAAATACCCAGAGAAGTGAATGAACGACCTTGAAACTTGATATCTTGGTGTTTGCCTGCATTAGAATGGATCAGTAGTGTAACACTACTGCTGTTTTGAGAAGTATACGTCACCGTTATTTGTAGTAGTGTAACATGAAACAAGAAGTTATTGTGATTGTGTTGATATTAATGATACTTACAAGAAAACATCATTGTGCAAGGATACTTGGTGTATTTCCAAGCCCTGGTTACAGTCAATTTATTTTAGCAGCGAGTTTAATGAAGGAACTCGCCACGAGAGGGCACGACGTTACAGTTATTAGTCCGTTTTCACCACAGGTACCTGTAAAAAATTATAAGGAAGTTAATATCGCTGATATTACGAACCTCTTCGCTGGTAGGTAAATCGCAATTATCCCTTGGTTGTTGGTTGCTTATGAAAATTCCTGCTTTTATTATGTGCCTAATATTCTACTTTGAAAATTTACTGAAGAAAATAGCATTGTGTAGATAAACAGAAATCTGTAATGCTCAAAACAATCCTAAATGTTAATATTATTGTGTATTTTATTACTTTTTTAATCAGTGTTAACTAACAATGGAAGTACTATCTTGTAAATATATTAACTAGGCGAATGTCTAAACAACAACATAGGTACATTCATTTTCTACGACTGTAAACTATGATTTTATTCTCATTTTTCTTTATAAACGGGAATAGTCTGGCAATTTTATTTCGCTACCCTTCTTATTCTTTCATTGCAAATTTTTGAATCGCAGGTTTATTTTACTGTGCTATATTGAGAATTACTTGTGAACCCTACAAGTAATTCTCATTGCTGAACTGGGAACATTGATTAAAAGAAGTAGATGATAATTATTTTTGGTAAATGCTGATGTTTCTAATGTAGCCCTAAATTAAAGAAAAACATACAATGCACCTAGAACATAATTTAATAATAATGAATTGACATTTATTACTTTTGAAAAGCCATCACCCTGCCTCTGTTGTCTTTATAAAAATAGTCCTAATGACAGAGTTAGATGAAATGTTAAATGAGGAAATATTTGCCGTTTTGCGAGTGCAACTCAATGCACACTTTGATGCTTGTAAATAATTTTTGGCATTTTTCATGTATGACACAAGTTTTTGTATTTTAAAAAGTAAACTACATTTGACAAGAATCTTTTAGCTGTTTATCGGTATAATCCACTTGATGCATATAAAATGTCCTAATATTTTTTAATAAAAATAATATTTTCACACTACATTCAATTTTTTAATAAATACTAAAAAACAAGAAATGTTTAAAACTTAAAAAGGTGCGGGAACAATCCACATGGTAATATATCGTGTTGAAACAACTCCATCATACTTGGCATCTTTAAATTTAAGTTTTGTCGTAACCATCATCTTGTAAAAAAAGTGTAGGTAGTGCTGAACACTCAACACTCCGATAATACATTATGGTTTAATTTGATATGAGATTTCAGTTCCTCTAGCTCTACAGGGTTTCCTTTTGTCTTGATATGGTTATTATACCTACTAAACATATATTGTAGTAGTTTACAAGTTTTGTTGAAGATTTCTAATGATTTGACCACATTACGAAGAGACAACTTCAGTACCAATTCATTCGTTTAAGTTGGTAGTTTTAGGAAGCCTCGTCTATTTCTTTGGATAACTTTCCTAGGTGAGAGAAATAACCATATTGGAACAACATTTATCGTAAAGCCTAAGAAATGCGCTTTTGTAGTGTTAGAACTATGCCGCCGATTCCTGAACGGGATATATCTAAAGTAACATTCAGTCCTGTGTATTTAACATTTCCTGGCGCTAAAGTTAATTTTTATTCTTATAAATGCCGTAATAACTTATACAGTTTGTTTATAATTGTCACAAACAAATTATTCTTTTCTCAACTATTTGAAAACTGACTAAAAATGCGGAAAGTTAACCGTACGAGTTGCTTTTCAAAGTATTTATGTGGAGTATTACATTGCTGGAGAGCTAAAAGCATCTGCCTTTATGGAAACGCAGTCATCGGTAGTTTACGTTAAAATAAACATAAGTTCCTAATATCCCACAGACAGCTTGCTTAATAAACAGGAACAAAATATCTTGTTAACGCAAAATGAACTATGTACATAGTACATCTGCTATACTTAGCTTCCTTCATGAAATCAGAAATAAAGAAGATAAAAGAATTTAAAGAAAAAACTCTGTTTTGAATATTCCGTTTTTAATTCGTGTAACCTATGACCTTTTTCCATCTCCGTTCAAACTTTTTCCTAGATTCGTTGATGGGTTGCTATAGATTTTTATACTGGTTATCAACAGAAACTACATAACATACATACCTAATGCTTTTGTTTTTTATTTTTAAAAATTTCCTGCATTTAAATAATTTTGGATGTCAGCCATTATAAATACAGTTAAACCATGTCCAGCTTAAATTGTGCTGTAGAAATATAATACATAATTCACATTGTCAGTGATTTAATATTGCTGATTGGGAAATTGTACGTGTTCGGCAACAAAATATTCTCTGTGAAATGCTGCTACCATAAAATGTATATTTGAAATGATTACTTCACATTTTTTCAGTATTCTATTACTGTTTTTTAATTGTTTAATTATTACTGCATCCGTTGCAAATTTATGCAAACATTTATTTTTGAAACATTTTTCATGTTTCATTCTAAACTATTTGGAACTATTTTTTATCCACCGTTCCGTATAACCCTATCAGGTTGATTTAAACGAAAATAATTTTGTACATAAAACTTTTTTCGATCCATAATATGCATATTCAATGACATATACAAAGCAGTTTAAAAATATATATACTCGTAGGTAGGTAGGTAGGTAGGTAGTTTGAGAGGAAAATAACATCCCTTTACAGAAATAAGTAATTGGAAACATTTATAAATTTATTAACAAAATAAAAGAAAATAAACACACTCGCAAACAAAAACAAAACAAATTAGAAAACAAAACATATTCCCAGCTTCGTAAAAAGTGTGCAATGCTCGTATTACCTTAGGATCTTTCAGCATGGTACAATACTTTCTTTTAGTCGCTGTAACACTAGCAACAAAGATTTGGAACTTCTTTTTTTACAATTTAGGTTATAAAAAAACTACTATAACAAAAGCACCTCCACTAATATAATTATTGATAAATTTTGTCTTTTTTATATTTCTTATGAAAATGCATGTTTATGCTGTGCTGTCTGCACCGCAACCAACTGCAAATAGATCTATTTCGCTATCATTATAGCTCATCAGTGCAGCTTAGGTTTTATGTAGACAGCATGGCATGGAACTGGTTTTGCCTATGTTTCTATCGATGACATCAGAGGAGCTACTCCGTCAGCAATGATGAAATAAATCATCTGCCCTGGTCAATTAATCAATCTCTCACCCCACGACTAGTTTCGTCCTGTCGAGGCTTGTCCGATGCCATCGATAGGAACCTGTACTAGGCCGATGTCTATAAGTTATTAACCGCCTAGCTCGCAGACTTTCGCTTAGATGGCACTGCGGGCATTCTGCCCTCGTGTTCTTATATGCACCAGTCCGCCCGCCACGGTTAAAGGCGACGACGGTCTGCCATGGTCAATTTGCTTCCTACTACTACCTGATGAGCCCAACAGGGCGAAACTAGTCGTAGGGTGAGAGTGGATTGACCAAGGTAGATGATTTATTTCATCATTGTTTAAGGAGTACGGAGTAGCTCCTCCGATGCCATCGATAGGAACCTACACTAGGCCGATGTCTATAAGTTATAGACCGCCCAGCTCGCAGAGTTCCGCTTAGATGGCACTAAAGGCATCTGCTCACGTATTCTTATTCGATCTTAGATCAAATGTTTTCGGTAAGATCGTAACACAATCTATATGTAAAAACCAGTCCTCAAAAGTATTTGTATCAAACCATCCATTTATTGTACTGCTAAATCTTGCACTAAGGGGTTGCAAGGTTGAGGTTTTGGAAACATCTACAACTCTTTAACGTACTAGTGAGTGCCCCTTTTAATGATGACTTGTTGTTTTCCTGGGTCATCAGTTACGTTAGTTTGATCATATAATTTTATCAAAGTTGAATATTAAGAAACCCCTGAATTATTAGGCAAGATATCCTTCACAGATAAAAATAAAACATAAGTGTGCAATTGCTATCCAATAAAATATCATCGTTCTGTCACAATTTTTATATTTTAGGAATGGACCTATTCGAAATGCAAAACCAGAACGATATTTTAAATATAATGCAAACATGGTCGGATCTTGGCCTTTCGATGACAGAATACCTTCTTTCTCATTCGGAAGTACAGAATCTAATCCATTCAAACAAAACTTTCGATGTAGTTATTGTGGAGCAGTTTCTTAATGAGGCTCACATGGGCTTTGGGTATCATTTCAAGGCACCATTGATAACTTTTAGCTCCACGGGTGCTTCGGAATGGACCAACCTCTTAGTTGGAAATCCTGCGCCGCCTAGTTATATTCCAAATAGCTTCTCAGGATACTCTGGGGACATGGACATCTTTCAACGCGTTAGGAACCTATTTTTCTATCTATTTGAACGTATATACAGATATATGATAATTTTACCAAGTCATGACAAATTACTGAAGAAATATTTTCCGAATGCTCCAGATCTAAGTGCAATAATATATAATACTAGCATAGTGTTACTGAATTCTCATCCTAGCGTAACGGAAGCTGTTCCACTAGTTCAGAATATGATTGAAATAGGTGGATTTCATATATCAAACGAAAGTTTACCTGCCGATGTCAAGGAATTTTTGGATAACTCAAGAAATGGGGCTGTTTTCTTTAGCATGGGATCCAATTTACGCAGTAAAGACTTAAAGGACAACATCAAGAAGCAAATATTTAATGTGCTAGGTAAATTGGAACAGAATGTACTATGGAAGTTTGAAGATGATAGTCTTCCTGAGAACTTGCCGAATGTTAGAATAAAGCGTTGGTTGCCTCAAAGGGCAGTATTAGGTAAGTACAAAAGGTAAATATTTCTAACAATTAATGATTTTAATTCTAAAGGAAATCATACTTGCGATTATACATGTATACTGTACATATAAACATGAATGACCAAAACGACTTTGTTTATGTCCCTAGGCGGCAAGTACGAGTTTGAATTTWTTTAATGCTTTAAACGATTATAGCTAGGTACTATTAGGTATTAGAGTAACTGTAATTAACAGTTTAATTTTTATCGAGAAACTTTTTGAAGTTTTAATTATATAATGTGTGTGCACCCTTCCGTACTTTTTACATTGAAAATATTTATGGTTTTATATATAGAGCACAGTAGAGAAGTTTTCACCGGTTTGAGCGTGTGAAAGATTCGCATCAGGCATTTTGCGTAAAATAATTTGCTGATGCATCTAAAGTTGCTGGACAGTCCTCCACATACCCACGGAAATTAAGGCTCACAAAATGACTAGTGCCTCTCGTTCAGTAGAGCTGTAATTTATATCCGTACTTGTCAGTGGGCGACTAACGTATTCAAGGGAATATTCTACACTTTCTTGTTGTTACAGACTGCCCCAATAGCGTAGCTACTAATAGTTGAAGAACAACTTGGTGTAATTCTTTTTTTTTTGATTTTAATAACAACTTTCCAAATCATTTATTACAAAAATTATACTTAAAATACTCAACAAAATTTAAGTTTCTTATTTACACCATTCATGTTGAAGAAGCCAAGGTTTAGTATCCTCTTAGGTTTGTTGGCCGAGTCCCACTTAGTTTATCTAAATTGTTCTCCTCAAATGGATGCTGAATTTTTTACGATAGGCAATGTGTTTTCCGGTTTTGTTCACAATAAAGAGAAAATTCCAGTTTTGAATCATTTGGGAGTATATATAGCTTTTCTAGCAAACTATTATAATTCTGTTTATATTTGTCAGACGGAAAGATCATTTTTCATTAGAGGCACTGAACATTTAAAATACAAATACTCAAAATTAAATTTCTTAGAACTTAGAATTATACGAAATTATATGTATTCATAATTTTTAATGATTTTTGTAATTTTTGTTGTCCTATTCTATTTTTTTAAATTTATTTGATCACTGAATTCATTTTTGTTATTTTGGCATGCATGCTACTGTTTGAAGTCAAGACTGCTTATTTCCGATTTGACAACGTTTCTTTTACTATATAAGGCACTGACGATGGCTGTTAGTGGCTGAAAGCGCTTTGCCTATTTGTTTGTTAATAAAGTGGATAAAGTTGGACTTTGTATAGTTAAATCTTTGAAAAATTGCATAACTAAATTATCCATTTCAGGAAAAGGGCCAATTTGCAATAGTATCTGTCGTTATGGTAGGTATAGGGTTGGGAAAGTTGGGATGCATCATTCTGCTTTAGAACCGGAGCTGCCACCAAGGACTGATTAAATTTCTCGTACGCTTGAGGCTGCGGTGCTTCCTCTAAATGTGGCGTTTTTCTTTCTTAGATCGCTCAATAGTTTTATAATCTCAAAAAAATTTCCACAAAGCTTCGTTGCCACAAAGAACTTGGTACTTGTACCTCTTTTACGTTACGAGGTAGCGGCTCACATTTAATTTGCTGTAGTCTATCAAACACTAATTGCAAGCCTTCTGTATGCTGTTCAAAAGTTGATAGCAAATTATCAAATCGTCTAGACCTGATAATAACATATCAATTGGTCAATCCAGGCCGAAAGTGATCGATTAAGCGTAGCAAGGTAGCAGGCGCGTTACAGTGACCAGAGCTCATGCGCGAATGCCGAAATGTTCCAAAAGGATTGGTAAAAGCTGTCTTATCTTTACCACACGCATACGCGGACTTGAATATAACCTACACGTAAACCCTTGTAGTTATGTTTCGTAGCTTGAAAGAGATCGTCTATACTTGGTAGCGGGTAAGAGTAAGAGTACTATTCTGTTTGTATATGCTCATTTCTTCTGCATCCCTTAAATCTACACAGTCACGGTTGTATGGATGGTTGGCCTACATTGCTCCATTAATAAGGAATGGTTGAATGGGTGTGAGCATTGAAGAGTTATGGGAGTGAGGAACTTGCACTAGGCAACCCCCCGAGTGCAGCACATTGCAGAAACCGTTTCACGATTGAAAAATCGAAAATAGATGTGTCACGGTCATAAATCATTGTGGAAGAATCATCGGGGGTAAAGCGGAATATTTCACACTTCGAGAATGTCTGAAAGATTCAATAGAAGATGAGAGAACCCTTAAGTGTGGCAGTTTGCTGAAACCATCTTGCGGTGGGGAATTCAAAGATGTTTTTCGAGAAAACATTCTACTAAATTTGACCGAAGACTAGAAAAGCCTGAAGTGTGGCACATTTCTGAAACTGTCTAGCAATGGAAAAATCGACGTTTTGAGATGTCATAGAAGATTCTGTAAAATTCACCGCAGAGGGAAGTGGAATGTTTGACGTATCTAGAATATTTTAGAAGATTTAATAGAAGACTAGAGAATCCTTAAGTGCTGCAGTTTGCCTAAACCGTTTAACGGTGAGGAACTCAACGATAAATATTGTAAGGAAATTTGACCGAAGTGTAGCGAGGCCTCAATTGTGGCACATTGCCGAAACTGTCACATTGTTACCGGACGGGTTGCTTAAGGTGGCTAGGTTCCTAGTAATAGCTTGAACTCAGAAAGAAAAGCACTACTGTCAACTTGGCAGTTTATATCGCGCCGTCAACTCGGGTGGGACAACTGAGATCTCGATAGCCGAGCGCGGCTCAGTGTCCGATATCAGTTGTCCCCCTCTTTCAGACGCGATCGGCATCCTTTATTTTATTGAGAACAGTAAAAAAACCTACAGATATGAACATGTGTACAGAATGCACAAAAACAACGATGTACGAAAATAGGGAACAAAATGCCAGTAGCACTGATTGTCACTATGCACTAGCACTTTGTCCGATAGTGGTCGGCGGCAGCGTCTACGGCGGGGCTGGCGACGTCGCTGGAGCGGCTGGCGGCATCTAACATCGGCATTTGCCGGCCACGGATGCGCCGAAGGGCGGTAGGGCTCAGCGAGCAGGGTAGCCGCTTCCGGCGAAAGCGGCTTCAGAATTCTGGGTGATCCATCCAGTTCGGGTGAATCACCTGGTGCAAGGTCGCATTTCGGCGGCAGTGGTCGTTCGGCAGGGTTCGGGCGCTCAGATGGAGACGGACTATGTCCCTGGGGTTTTGTTAGCGATTCGGAGACATCTCGGTATGACGGTGACGGCGCCCGGACTTTCGACGATGGCTTCGTCAGAGCTGCGAATAGCTGCAGTACTCTGACGGCACTGTTCGGGGGCTCAAACGGTCTTGGTTTTCGCTTCTCTACGGGTGTCGGCGTCCTCGGAGCCGATAATAGGTACGTCTTCGACAAGGGTTGTCTCGGAGTAGCGGCGAACTCAGTGGTCGCGAACTCAACCGGTGGAGGTCCGGGCAGCGGCGGCAAGTTTGCTGGGAGCTGCCAGGGTTTTGGTTGACGTTTTCTTGGAGACAGAGTGGATCGTTTTCTTAAAGCAATAGCAGTGACGTTATCGGCTGTGTGTAAGGCGCGAGCTGCAGGTCCAGGTGGCGTCAGCGGAGGTGGATGGTTAGGGCCTCGTGGCTGGGCGGAACTTGCAGAAGCAGACGAGCAAATGGTACGGGCTGCTGGCGACGTAGCGGGGCCTGAGCCGCTAGCTACTGGTCCGGAGGAGCCTACGGCTTGCACCTCGAAGATGGTTCGGGGTACCGGCGGCTGCGACTCGACGGCGGTGATAGTTGCTGGCGTAGCGCGGGTAGGTCGGCCTTGATGGAGACGTGTACATGAAGGTATCGTCWCAGAAACGGAAAGAAACGATGATAGGTGGMGTGTTAYGCGGGCGACGGCGTCGTGTGTCCTGGGCAGAGCGGGAGCTGCAGGTCGCGGTCTCGGCGGGGGCGAGCGGCGTGGACCTCGTGGCTTGGAGGCGCTTCCATAGGCAGGACGAGCGGTGCTGGTTGGGCGTTGATGCCTTCGGCGTTTCTGGTGTGAATGTGTTGAGCGCCACTGGGAGTCCGCGTAGGCGGTAGTACCCTCTCCCAGAAGGGCGTTGATGCTGCTTTTGTAGGGAACGGTGTTGCTCTCGTAGGCGACGGAGTCGCTCTCATACTCTTGGTCTATGCGGCGGCATTCTTCTATCAAGACGGCGTAGGAAAACCATTCCTCGTCCTGACGAAGCATAGCCTCTACTTCATCGTAGCTGGGGTCTCTCCGGTTTCTTCTTCCCATAGTGGGCGGCTAGCTCATTGCGTAGGTTCGTCTCGCTTCCATAGCGGGAAATGGCCCCACGTTGGGCGCCAAAACTGTTAGCCGACGGGTTGCTTAAGGTGGCTAGGTTCCTAGTAATGGCTTGAACTCAGAAAGAAAAGCACTACTGTCAACTTGGCAGTTTATATCGCGCCGTCAACTCGGGCGGGACAACTGAGATCTCGATAGCCGAGCGCGGCTCAGTGTCCGATATCATCATGATGAAAAATTGAAAATCCAAGTTTTTAGGCTATAGAACATTCTGGAAAAATCATCAGCAGACTAAAGAAGTGTGGCATTTTTCCGTAACCGTCTTGCGAAGGAGAAAAACGACATTTCGAGAAGGTCACGGTACACTTCCAAGTGTGGCACGACTACATTTTGAGGTCATTTTTTAGGTTACCACAATAGTCTTTTAAACTAACTAACCGAGCGAAGCGGATCTATACCAGCTAGTTTCAAATAAATATATGCTTAGATGTCTTCAACTTTAGCCCTCATGGTCGTCGTTCAGTTGCTAAAAAGAAGCTTCGGCTTTGAATGGCCCTGGTTCGATGTCTTCCTCTTCTATCTCCTGATGTGGCAGATATTCTCGGCGGTTGATTGTGAACTTGTGACGTCCACGACCTCAACCCACCTATGGGATGGCTGTCATAATGTCATCCAGCCCGAAAGTTTAATTCCATCAACATGCTAAACTCTTTTGATAAAGACAAACAGATAGGTATGTAATTTGGTAGTACTTAGAAGCAGTAGTACTTGCTGCGATTAGGAGTAAAACAAATGGTGTCATGCTTTTGTATTTTTTCATACACCCATGAGCAGAAATGTGTCGTGTCAATAAGTGACTGAATATTCGCTTCCCCGCCGGTTGGTGATTGTGTGTTCTGATGAGGCAATCCTATAACTTTAGATCGAATGTTTCTACCGGTCTAATGTTCTTTCCTTTGTTGATGCATACTTCAACTTTTAACAATATAAACAGAAACAAATCTGAGAGCGTGAAAATTCTGGAGTGCAATAATTGTTGTTTAGGCGTGTACAAAAGCTACTTCTGGCAAATGCTAGTTTAAAGGAAACAAAAGTTGCATTGAAATCATTAATAGAATAAATAGTTCATAAAATTGAGATGCACGTCTATGCTATGCTGTCTGCATCGCAACAGACTACAGACAGATCTGTTACGCTCTCATTACAGCACGTCAGTGTATGTCGGTTTCTGCTCGCTTGCACAAGTGCTGTGGGGGCTTGCCATCAAGTTGGCGTATGCAGATACATGCCAACTTGCCAGAATACAGGTTACTTCATATGGGAAGTAGTTCCCATCGTGGCAACTAAGTGACTTTGTCATCATGTCAGTGTAATGCTGACAGATGGCACTGCCATCTAATTTTCTAATAAATAGTTCATAATTTACCACAGCAACTTATACATAATACCGGCATTAGCTTTTATGGTATATCCAAACATATAGATTGTAGCAGTTAGAAATTTTCTAGCTTACTGCGAGAACGTTACTGAATCCTTTTTGTCACTACTCTCATAGATCCTAGATCTTGTAAGGTTTTCTAAACCAATATATCCGTGAAGATACTTGTATAGATAAAGTTATGGACGTTCATAAAAAATAGTTGAGCAAGCGGTGGTTTTCTTTCTAACACGAATTCCTGCCTGCCGTGTAAATTAGTTTATATAATTTGATGAACATTTGACGCTTGGACGATTGACATAATTGAAGTTTATTGCAGTGCGAAACTAAGACGCTGTTACCCTTAAGATGGATTTTTAAACCTTGACTGCTGCGCTTCTTTTTGGCTTTTGATATTATGTTACAGCATAAATCACGCATATTACAGGCATTCGTTTATACTTTTCCATTGCCGTTTGCCGCTTGATAAATTGTAGCTTCCTTTCAAAACAAACTACAACAGTACAGTAATATATAAAGATTTTATTGGTTGGAGGCTGCATTGAAAAACATAGATATACTGTAATTAAGTATGCAATGAATACAGTTATCAATGTAACACTTCGTGTTAAATTTATAATTACTGTTCATTTTGTTATAAGAGTAAGTGACATTTAATTCACTACTACATAAGAGATAAGAATGTTAATTTCATTTTATAGGCTTGCTCATTCTTATTTTGCTAATATCGTACAGGCACTAATGATCTATAAAAAAACACGCGCATGATATCAAATACACCACTGAATTAATTTTTCAAATATAATATCTACAAAAGAAAAAAGTTTCTATTGAAGAGCGGGACATGTTCATAAAAATTTACCTTATTAATATCATTATTGCTTTTAATTGTCAGCAAGAATTAATGCAAAACAAGTTGCAGTATAGCGATATATTGTTATAAATAAGTATTTCGTGTTAAATTGACGCATTTCCATATTTATCATTAAAGGTAAGATTTATAAGGATTTTAGCAAGTTTTCGGTTTCAAAAAAAAACTCATGCTCCTAACGAATTTTAGAAAGCTTATTGCATTCTAAAAACTATTCATAAAATGTGATTTATCGGATTCATATTTATACACAGTATGCATGTTTTTTGCGCTCGTCTAAGCAAACTGTTAATTTGAAATGTATTTCTTTACTCGGTAGCATATCACTCAAACAAACATTGTTCCGTTTTGGCATCGTCGTCGTGTGACTCTTCGCTTTGTTCCAAACCTAGGGATACAGTCTCCTAGGTCGTTTCATTTTTTTATGCACCCCTGTTACCATTTACTTTTAGCTACCACATTATTTAGTAACGTTTTATAACTTTAAGGTCATCGCAACGTTAAAGCATTTATTTCCCACTGTGGTCTAATAAGCACAATTGAAGCAGTCTATTTTGGAGTTCCACTAGTATGTATACCAATTTATGGAGACCAAAAAATGAATGCTGCAGTTTCTGAAAAGCATGGTATAGCAGTGCATTTGCCATTTAAGGCTGTGAGTGAAGATTCCTTGTCAATTTCTCTTCGGCATATCTTGTATAATGAGAGGTAAGATTTAGTTTCCATAATTAACAAATGTTAACTTTGATGTGTATATGCCGCCTTGACCTAGATTCTGAATAGGGCCCTGATGTGTGTTCGAAAGGTCCCGAGTTCAAATCTCAGTCAAAGCCAATACTTTTTCATTTCATCTTATGCCTGCAAAACCCAATAAAATATCACATATACTCATTTGCAATGAATTTAGGCGGTATTAATATTATATTAATATTATAAATTAGGCCAGATGTTCTGTAAAAACGAATATCCTGAGATTCCTGTGAACGTGGAAGTTATTTATACTCTGTCATTTACAAAACAGAAGAAAAATGTTTAAAATTAAGTAGTATTTGATTTTTTCCAGCGTGACGTGACGCCATGCTGTAGCAATACTACTAATATATATTACAATTTAGAGAAAATTTATGGCGCAGGGACCAATCTGACCCAATGATTTAGATTTCAAAACGTGCCGAATTTGTATAGTTACTGTAATTGGTGCAAAAATATGTTTAAGTAATTTTAAGCGAGAAAAACAATATAAAAACAAATTATTTATGTAATGGAATGCTCTTGGGTGCTACTGTAATATACCGTAACAACAAAAATAGCACTTGAATGTTTTCATTTAGAACAGGATCTGAAAATTTGACCGGAAGGTTGAAAAAGAAAATAGTTTCAATGTTTCTAATAATAATTTTTTTAATCAAGTGTTAGTTGCTCTATGGTACGGAAACGCAGGTAGAATTTTAGCACTTCTGCTCGTTTCCTATAATATGTTAATAGCTATTACAGGGTTTACGTCAATGAAAAATAATGTGTTTTGCAGTTTGAAATTGAAATTGAGTAAGATATAGGACTGCTTTGGATAATCATTTGTCATATGTCAATGACCTTTAACACACAAGAAATGAAGACAGTCATGATGCGCTCGAACTTGATGCTGTATTATGAAAAGGGTTATTATCATTATTGTAAAGAAATCGATAATGCCATTTCATAAAATACTAGCGATTTATATAATAGAAACATTATGTAAATTGTAATATATTCGTATACAAAAAACTTAGATAAAATTTATATATAAAGTAGAGTACCTACCTTCTTTTACAGCTTTCGTAAGGAAATTAAGAAGAGATCCATATGGATGAAAGATCGACCTGTAAAGCCAATGGACGCAGCAATATATTGGATTGAATATATCATTCGCCACGGTGAAGCTCCACATCTACGATCTGCCTCTATTTATCTGACATGGTACCAATACCTCTACTTGGACGCCCTTACTTGTGCCCTTTGTTTACTGCTGATTATATGGGGTCTATTAAAACTTGCACTAAAACGTCCTAAGCAGAAGCCAAAAAAGAGTAAGAAACAGTGAACCAAGACTGTTTTAGTTATAAGGATAAAAGTTGTTCGTGTGTTCCTGAGCTAAAGAAACTAGTGTTAAAGATGATAGTGTAATAGCTACCGTTCTTGCCAGAAGTACTTAATATTATATTGTATTTAATATATTGTATGGACGAAGTGAACATGTTACGACAAATAACATTTTTTACAGAAGCTTTTATGGATTTTTGATTATTTACCGCAGCATAACTTTTCTCAGACGCCGCAGTTTTTTATTGTTTTTTTTTAACAGCCGCTTTTTTTATTACGATATTGTATTCCGTGTGAAATTCTAGTGATATATATATTACATCTAAAATGAATACCTGCAAAAAATATTACTTAAAACATGGGAGAATCGCTATTCTGAAGAAATAGAAATTGGAAGTTTTGCGACTTAAGAAAATTGTTTGGGAGCCTATAATTCATTAAAATAATATCAATAATAATAATAATAATAATAATAATAATAATAATAATAATAATAATAATAATAATAATTATAATAATAATAACTTAGGAATTTGTCTTGCCAATACAAGACCAATTAATTGTGATTTTAGGTTATTAAAAATATACCATGAAAAACCCAATATACACACACAAGAAAAGTCTAAGGATATTGTATTAATTAACAATAAAAGTATGTAGATAACACAGGCAAGTACACGCTCCTCATCTCGGAATTAAAGATAGGAAGCTATAAACTTGTGTAATTCTTTATTTGAACATTCTACCTAAATGCTGGATCAAAAGTTGCAAAAATTAGGTATCGCGGTGTCTATTCAAGGACAAAGGTCGCAAAAATCTTTTTTTAATATCTCGCTTCCTATGTTTTAAATGGTATTTGCATTTATTACAAAATTTTTATAGCATAAATTGTGTACAGATTTTGTCATAAGCATAAGCAACCGTTCTTGAGATAGAGTACGAAGAGTGCGGAACGTTCCGCATACGTGTCGCAAGGTGAGTCGTGAATCCCAATTCATAATATGTTAAGATGTAAGATAATAACTTTATTTTGTTACAATATTATCCAACAGATAACCGTACCCATAAATATTCTCTGCAATATATTGTTGAAAATATTATTCATAAACTTAAGAAACATCCCAAAACCTTTCTAGTGTGTGTATTAACGGATGAATGCAGAAAATGCCACCAATCACAGTGAATAATACATAGCTTACATAATCAACGGATGTAAGCTTTTTGCAGGAACGAATTTTTTGAGCACATTACCTACTTGACAGACATTACCAAACCATCTGATGCTAACCCAAAACAAAAGGAAGATGGACTAACTGAATATTCGGGAAACAAGAACATGTTAAAATTATGTCATTGATTATGTCCCCCACAGGAGCTACTCAGCGAAATTTACAAAAGATTAATCTACCTTCCTCCATACAGCATACAGACAGTTTTAAAAGTGCGTATTAATCCGTACATAAAGCTTGTTCACAAAATTTCTTTGCATTATTTGGTTTTAATGCAAAGAGAATACCAGGGTGAAAGAATAAATAATAATAATAATAATAATAATAATAATAATAATAATAATAATAATAATAATAATAATAATAATAATAATAATAATAATAATAATAATAATAATAATAATAATAATTGGAACTATGCAACATGTAATTGCTGGACACAGAATATACGCAACGTCAAGGTGATATTGCTAAGATCATACATCAAATATTAGCTTACAAACACAAATTGATCGACACCACAATACAAATCCTGCGTACTACTTGAAAACAACACTCATAAAATGTACTGGAACAGAACGTATTTGCAGATAGAATAATAAACAACAAGCCTGACAGTCCTTGAATGCAAAATGTCACTAACCTAATAGAAATCAGCATTTCACGAAAATGTCAAAAAAGATACGTGGAAAAATCAACAAATACCTGGATCTAGCGGAAGAAATAAAACGTGTATGGAACCAGAATAGTGTAAGGATTAACCCTACAATAATKCTACAAAGGAGTTGCATGAACTAGATCTTAATAGCCGCGTTAKACTTCAAAAGAGCGTGCTTCTAACCACAAGTAGAATGGTTAGGAAATACCTACAGTCATGCAATAGTTAATAAAGATGTAATAGAGAACGCATCTTGCCTTGCAAGCAGAGGCGTGCTTAACTAACCTAAAACGAGAGTACAACTTTGCAACGAGAAAATGTTTTACCAAAAACTTGAACAAACAGAGAAAGAAATCAGCAACACAACCATCAAAGAAAAAAGAAATCGAAGAGTATTGAAAACCACTATGGTCAATCCCGGCAGAACACAATAAAAGAAGTGGATAGAAGGATAAGAAAAAAGAAGAGAAATAGAGTCCATCGCATACAATAAAAACAGAAGAAGTAAGTAAAATACTGAAACAGCTAGTACACTGGAAAACACCTGGACCAGATAAAATGTACACCTACCTTTGGAAACATCATTACATGAGAAAATGGCGTAATTAATCCAACATGTAATAACACACCCAAATGAAATTCCAACGTCGCTTGCACATGGTATAACCTATCTTAAATCCAAGAAGAAAAACACATGAATACAAACTCTTTAAATCTATCACATGTCTGAAAACATATAAAATGTTCACAAAACCTATAGCCGAAAAAAAATCATAGGACATATAATAGAAAGGGTGGACACAAGAAGCCTAGGGTTGCAAGGAGTAGTGTATAATAGACAGAGTGATAACAAAACAAGCACAAATAAAACAGAAATATAGGAGTAGCATGGATAGATTTCCAAAAGGCTTACGACTCAATTCCTCATTCATGGCTGTTTCAGATCCTAAAAACTTACAAAATAGATCCAAACATCATACAGTTCTTTAAAGATACAATGCAAAACTGCGAAATAAGTTTAACACTGAACCTATCTAACACAAAAATTGAAACAGATAATATACATATCGCAAGAGGAATATTAAAAGAAGACACATGGAACACACAACAAGTACTCAACTGAAGGCAACAAAAATGGGATATAAGATCGCCAAAGAATGTTCAACATCACCCTGTTCTACGTTGATTATATAGAACTATATGCCACAAATGAATTTAAATTATCCTCACTGTTGGAGACCAATGCCGCCTACCCAACTGATAAAAAAAATGGAATTTGGTATACACAAATGTGCATCAGTCATAGGGAAGAAAGGTAAAATAACAAAGCCGAACAATTTAAACATAGAAATAAATAAAATAACATTACCTACCTTAAATGACAGCGAGATATATAAATATCGAGAAGTAAATAAACTCTTACGTACAACACGAAATAAATGAAAAAAAACTTAGAGAGTAAGTAGATTAACAAAAACACAACTAAATACCAAGAATAAAATTAAATTTATAAACCATTTGGCAATACCAACCTTAAGCTACTCGTTTAGAGTCATAGAATCAAGGACATGGCTTAATCAGCATAGAGGCGGAAAAGAAAACGAAATATATAGACCTTGCTGAAGAATTTAAATCGATGTGGATAATGGAAAAGGTCCTTATACTACCCTTTGTCAGTCACAGGTCTCCTAGCATCAGAGTTAACAACGGAGTTCAGGAAGCACAATCTAAAGGTATATCTATACTTATTAACAGATATTGCAAAGATCTACAAGACTCTAAACATGCGGGATATTAAGGAAAATAATAAGAGTAAGAGAAGTCAAGGAATGAGTTTGTGAAAGCCCTTAATACCTTTATCCATGTAAATAGCATGATAAATATAAGTGAAATTTTTTTGTTTTTTTTTTCATTTTTCTTTTCTGTTTTCTCCTCTCATTTCACTTCTTCGCTGTCTTATTTGTTGCATGATATTTCTTTTACCATTGTGTTGTCCCTTGTGTCCTCCGTACCTTGTATTGTTGCCCCTTTAATTTTTCAGTCTATATTTGTAAATTTAGCTTGACGTACAGCAGAAGTAGAGTCATTTTGATGCTACCTTCTGAGTCACGTACCCTCTCGCTTAGCAATGTCACTTGTACAGTACACAAATTTTGTTTTATTACAATTGTAGTGGCTGGTGAGAATAAAATTATTATTATACTGTCTAAACACCACAGGCAGAGCTCAGGAAACTCCTGTTCTTCCACTCAACCCAAACAGCATTGATGTAAAATCATAATAAAACCCATTACCGCTAATTGCAAATTACAAAATAAATATAAGCGGACAATAAACCCTTTGGCTTGACGAATAAAAGAGTGGTATCTAGAAAAAAAAGGACTAACAAATCTTGGAGGCTCAATTACAAATAAATATACAGGGTTTCTATAAATGATTCATGCAACGCAGGCGGCGTTGATTTCTGAATTCTCTGTGCCGCCTTTTTGTAACTGCTGCCAAGTTACAATGTGCACGGCGATAGAACTGAAGGTTGCAGATCAATGTCACAGCCCCGAAATGTGAGCTTTTTGCAACCTTAAAGTTAGTTATCCCAAAAAACACTACAGAATATGTGGAAAATACACACACCCACGCGTTTTCTCATATTAAAATATATCAAATAGTTCAAAAATCGACAAATAACAAGTATACGTCGCTTTCCTGAGAGGCGGCAAATTGATTTAGTCGATAATTTTCATAAGCGCCCTGGATGTATGAATCATTTATAGAAACCCTGTACAATATACAATATAATAAGATAATATTTTGTCGGATAGATCGCTGTCTCTTGAAAAACACTGACAAAAAATTAATAGTCTGACGTTTCAATTACAACTGTAATCTTTGTCAAAGACGCAGAACCTCAAAATTTGCCTGACACAAGTTCAAACAAATTTTTGAAAGTAAATAAACAAATCACCAAGGAAGCGAGACGTCATAGAAACAACGTGCCAACCTGATAAAAAAGGAACCTAACGATGAAAAAGGAACTACCTACCTACTAGATATACACGAACTACTTGATAAAAGATAACTACAAAATAGCCTTCCAAATGTCACCTAACTCATAATTTCCATAATCCCTATTAAAATTATTAGTATTGCTACATATTTCTATAGCTTCTTTTATTAGACGTTTGTGATAATATTTTTCTCTATGTAAAATTTTTGTTTTATCAAAATCAATCATGTGTCTAGTCAAATATGAGTGTTCAGCTACGGAAGATTTATCTATCTGTTGCAACCTAGTAGCACGTATGTGTTCTTTCAAACGCGTACCTACTTTTCTTTTTGTTTGACCTATGTAACACTTTCCGCAAGAACAAGTAATTTTGTAAACACCTTCACTCTCTAAATGTACTTTATCTTTAGTAGAATTTAAAATTTTATCTAAATTATTATATGTACTATCAACAACTAAAATATCATGTTTTCTAAGCATCCTCTTTAATTTTTCCGAAAGGCCTTGTACATAAGGCAAACTCAACTTTAATTTACTTTGTCGTGGCTGAGAATTTACTTGATTTGGATGAGCACTTTTATTAAAAACTGACCAAATATTCTTACTACTATAACCATTTCTCATTAGCGCTGATTTAAGATAATATATTTCTTTTTGTACAGAACTTTCGTCTGATATCCTTTGTGCTCTAACAAATAACGTCCTAATAAGACTATTCTTTTGAGAAGGAGGGTGGTGAGATGTGGCATGTAAATATCTGTCTGTGTGTGTTGGTTTTCTGTAAACCTTGTGTCCTAACTGTCCAGTGTTTGTTCTGTAAATTTTGACATCCAAGAAAGGTAAACTACCATTGCTTTCTAATTCCATAGTAAATTTTATGTCGGGATTTTGACTGTTCAAATGATTTAGAAACCTACCCAGCTCTTCTATACCATGGGGCCAAATAACAAAAGTGTCATCTACGTACCTATACCAACATTTTGGTTTAAGATGAAAACTGTTTAACGCTACATGTTCAAAATTTTCCATAAACAAATTGGCTACTACAGGACTTAGAGGTGAACCCATTGCACAACCTGATTTTTGTTCATAAAAATTATCGTTCCATAAGAAATAAGTAGATTTTAAACAATGTTCGGATAATCTGGCTATCGTGTCACCTAAGGGATCGCTATTAAGCTTGGATTTGATGATATCTATCGTTTCAGGAATGGGTACTTTCGTAAATAAAGAAACCACGTCAAAACTAACCAAAATATCACCTTCTGAAATACTTAAACCTTTTATAATATCGATAAAGTGTGAAGAATTTTTGATGAAACTACCGGTATTTCCTACATAAGGTTTTAAATAGTTGGCACAAAATTTTGCCAATCTGTAACAAGGACTGCCAATCGTATTGACTATGGGTCTTAACGGGACACTGGTTTTGTGGATTTTGGGCAAACCATACAATTTAGGTACCTTGCAATCGGAAACAGTTAAAAGAGACTTCTCCTCATTCGAAAGATTTGAACTTTTGATAAGATCATTGGTAATTTTGGAAATTTTTGAGGTAGGATCTCGGGATAATTTTTGATATGTTTCCTCATCTAACAAATCTCTAACTTTATTCTCGTAATCTGTTCTATCTAAAATTACTGTGGCTGAACCTTTATCTGCTCTAGTAACTATAATGGACTTATCTGTATTTAAATCCTTAAGAGCCTTCATTTCCTCAGATGTCACATTAGGTTTGGGCATACGTGCATTTCTAATAGCGTGGCACACATCCATCCTAATCTTATCCGCTTGATCTTTCGGAAGCAGTCTTATGCAAGATTCAACAGATGACATTATCTCCACTTTTGGAATGGTCCGTGGCGTTACAGCAAAGTTCATCCCCTTCGCTAAAATATTTACAGCAGCATCTGAGACACTCTTTTTTGATAGGTTTATCACAGTGTTGTTTGTGTTGGTTTTGACTATGTTAGATGATTTGAACTTATTGTGTTTAACGGTATCGAATTTCTCAAATTTAAGTATGTTTTTTTCCTTGACCTTGTTAAAGTGTTGTTTGTATACTTTTTGTGTAAACTTTATTATGTCTTCAAAATCTTGATAAAAAAGGTTGTGGGATAGAATTTGCAATGTTATGTTTATGTCTTCATCTAAGAAACCAAGTTGTCTACGTGTGTCGTGTATGCGTTCCCTAATTAAAGCAAATTTTGTTTGTAGCATAATTTTATTTGACTTGTATGTGTTTATGTGTGTTTTAATATTAAGAAAATTTGGTACGACCTTTTTATCTCTGCAGCGTTTCAAAAATACTAATCGGTTGACGAAGCTCGCTTTCTTCAATGAAGTCCTTTCCAGTCTTCTACATACTCCTAGAATGTACTCTCCGTAGAGTCTTCGTATACGAGGGTGAATGCTTTCAGCGTCCATAATATAATAAGATAATATTTTGTCGGATAGATCGCTGTCTCTTGAAAAACACTGACAAAAAATTAATAGTCTGACGTTTCAATTACAACTGTAATCTTTGTCAAAGACGCAGAACCTCAAAATTTGCCTGACACAAGTTCAAACAAATTTTTGAAAGTAAATAAACAAATCACCAAGGAAGCGAGACGTCGTAGAAACAACGTGCCAACCTGATAAAAAAGGAACCTAACGATGAAAAAGGAACTACCTACCTACTAGATATACACGAACTACTTGATAAAAGATAACTACAAAATAGCCTTCCAAATGTCACCTAACTCATAATTTCCATAATCCCTATTAAAATTATTAGTATTCCTACAAATTTCTATAGCTTCTTTTATTAGACGTTTGTGATAATATTTTTCTCTATGTAAAATTTTTGTTTTATCAAAATCAATCATGTGTCTAGTCAAATATGAGTGTTCAGCTACGGAAGATTTATCTATCTGTTGCAACCTAGTAGCACGTATGTGTTCTTTCAAACGCGTACCTACTTTTCTTTTTGTTTGACCTATGTAACACTTTCCGCAAGAACAAGTAATTTTGTAAACACCTTCACTCTCTAAATGTACTTTATCTTTAGTAGAATTTAAAATTTTATCTAAATTATTGTATGTACTATCAACAACTAAAATATCATGTTTTCTAAGCATCCTCTTTAATTTTTCGGAAAAATTAAAGAGGATGCTTAGAAAACATGATATTTTAGTTGTTGATAGTACATATAATAATTTAGATAAAATTTTAAATTCTACTAAAGATAAAGTACATTTAGAGAGTGAAGGTGTTTACAAAATTACTTGTTCTTGCGGAAAGTGTTACATAGGTCAAATAAAAAGAAAAGTAGGTACGCGTTTGAAAGAACACATACGTGCTACTAGGTTGCAACAGATAGATAAATCTTCCGTAGCTGAACACTCATATTTGACTAGACACATGATTGATTTTGATAAAACAAAAATTTTACATAGAGAAAAATATTATCACAAACGTCTAATAAAAGAAGCTATAGAAATTTGTAGGAATACTAATAATTTTAATAGGGATTATGGAAATTATGAGTTAGGTGACATTTGGAAGGCTATTTTGTAGTTATCTTTTATCAAGTAGTTCGTGTATATCTAGTAGGTAGGTAGTTCCTTTTTCATCGTTAGGTTCCTTTTTTATCAGGTTGGCACGTTGTTTCTATGACGTCTCGCTTCCTTGGTGATTTGTTTATTTACTTTCAAAAATTTGTTTGAACTTGTGTCAGGCAAATTTTGAGGTTCTGCGTCTTTGACAAAGATTACAGTTGTAATTGAAACGTCAGACTATTAATTTTTTGTCAGTGTTTTTCAAGAGACAGCGATCTATCCGACAAAATATTATCTTATTATATTATGGACGCTGAAAGCATTCACCCTCGAATATACAATATAGTTAATGGAAACAAGAAGATAAAAGACATAGGGACTAGAAGAAGAGAAACACTCGATGGCTCCGCAAGTTAAGACACCATCTCCATAGCCGCTATTTTGAAATCAAACATAGTTCTTTTATTTTTTACAAAGTGAGGAAGGAGCATTTAAATCAGTGGAGCTTGTCACGTCGACAGAGTGAAACTGACTACGGGGAATCGGTTTTACCAACATATAAAAGAGATAAAGTGAAGCCCGAATATAAATCTCACTTGGGCATTTTGCACTCTCTGGACCCTGTACATATCATTCTTACTCATAGCAAGCCCCATCGGCATAGTCAAGCTTAGAGAGTACAAGAGCTTACAAGCATACGCCTTAAGTTAATACATAAATAATCTTCATACATATATACTGACTTTAAAGCATTGTAACAGGAAGCAACTGTCTTGGCAACAAGGGAAGAAAAATCCAAGTTAACAATCCAAGATTTTTGGCTGAACAAACGCAGGCAGAATCTTAAACCCTAAACCTATCGTTACGTTTACCAAACACCACAGCGTGTGTCTGCAGCAACGTCACCAAGACCCTGCAAATCGTTTTTCATCAGATTGATATATTTCCTCAAAATTAGGCTTAACTGATAGATCTGTGTGACGTCAACATAAAAATGTGAGGAACAGTGTCTAATATTCTGAAGAAAATCTTATGTATATATTTTATAGAGGAGAGGTCCACAAATAGAACCCTGGGAACTCTAGTGTTTACATAATATACCTGTGATATGGTATTTTGCCTAAAAATGCGCTGAATACAAAATAAAAATGTCTATTTGTACATGAATAACCAACACAGATATTAAGAACTAAAAATTTTATGTTATTCATAAGTTAACTGTAGCTTTAAAACAAAAAATCAAAAGAAAATATAAAAATGGAGATGGTACAATAATGTGCGAACCGCTACTTTCTAGTATCACTGGTTACCAAGATATCCTGCAGTTACAATGAAAATAGGACACCCTATACACTTAACAGTATTTAAATTCAAACAACATTTGGCATAGATAATTTATTGAAATTAACACACACCATACATCTATTAGACACATTAAACTGTAAAATAAAATAAAATCTCGATCAAATAAAATAAGTATTTAACTTGCTCTAACGCTAAATAGAAGATACAAAGCTACCATTCACATAATTCCTAAAACGGAATAAGTGAAATGTATGTTCTTTTTCGTATGCCTCACGCTGATGAATTAATTTTAGGCCCAAAATTTCAGGTACATAAGTATACAAAGTATAAATTGAGGTATAATTATTCTAAAGTGAAAAACTAAATTTAGGTAGATATATAAAAATTCGTCGTCCTGTTTCTTATACCAAAGTAAATTGCAATTGTGATTGGAATTGTGGGGTATAATATACATAAAAAGTTTTAGTCACATTGATCGTAATTACCCGCACAACTTTACGTTGCGATTTAATAATACGATATCTTAAAGGGCAGCACAACAGATTTTGACACCTAACTAGTGCTCCAACATTTAACACGTATAGTATCAACAAGAATTGGCCGTCAATTTCGTTGGTAGGTACCATTTAGATTCTCTTGACGTAAACGGTAACTGCTGTATGTGGGTGTTCAGGTTTAAACACCGTTTCACCATTCACTTTGTAATCCTCATAATTCAGTGTATAAATACATTCGTATCCCAAACGCTTCATTGCTTTGGCACTGAAATGGCTGGAGCACACAGCGTCCACTAAGCCGCATCCTTTTTCCTTTGCTAGCTCCCTGAAAAAAAAAAGACAAATTTATATTTTTTCTTAGTTATCACAAAACAAAAGGGAAAGGTCTATACAGCCATGCTCTAACACGCAGCTTTCGCGCGTCAATAGTGACGCCACGAGTATTTTTTAAATTGGCGGCTGAAAATGTGCTACTTGCCAATTATTACCTGGCAGGTGAGGTTTTAAACAGGCTATATGAATTTCGAACCTGTTGCTATGTTTTATGGCAACTAATAAGTTTCAATTTTGTTGTCATTTAACAATCAATATTGAACGCGATGCGCTTATGGGTAGAAGTAATTTTAGTCCATTACCATGATCATATACTTTTCTAATATTTCCTGTTAAATACCGCTCATTATTCATAACAATGTTAGACTGAAAGTTTCGTTTTTCTGTAACAACTGCTTGGGTCATAAGTCCTGGAACATCCTTCGTACTGAGGTTTTTTTTTTWAAACAGCGACGTGTTCCGAATATAAAGTTTTATAGAACAGTTCGCAAACCTAAATATTAACAAAGCACGACAAATATTAGAAAACGACTATATAAAATAGTATATTACACTTCGTATCGATCTTTCTTGACTGCATTACTTAAAATATCGTAAGACCATTTTGTTAGTATTAATTTATTTTTATCACGTGCCTAAAAAAGTGTCCGAAGCGTGTACGTAGAATCATTACAAAAATGTGAAAATTGCTTTTAAAAAGAGTGTAATACACCCTTTTAATATGCATACACGGTTGAAGCAATAAAAATGTTAAGTAGAAAATGTACAGGCATGAGCATGGTTGAGAATTTAATAAAGCTCCTCCTATATGCCGTATTTTTTAACTCTCACAAAGCTGAAGTCGCTTGTATGATAAGTAAGCACTTATTCAGGGAACCAGGTGTGCAATCTGAATTTACATAGTTTATTAGAGTAAGAAGGAGGACGCGAAAAATATACAAACAAATCGCCAACGCAATAAGTGAAATGGAATTGCTAGAATAGAGATAGTGTACAAGTTATTTATTTTAAATATGTTTTAACACAATTATTGCAAAACAGGAAGTTTGGATAAGAATTATTGCTAGCTAAATAAACTATTTACAGTATGCCCAAGATGAAAAAGTAAGAAAAGGAAAAGGATCACTTCAAAAGAAATAATGGTAGGTATGGCTCAGTTAAAGGTAGAAGAAGAAATATTTTAAACACGAATCTCATATGGGTTTGTATTATGCAGTAAAATTGCATCTTATTGCAACGTAAATAGAAGGAATAGATGAAATTAGCAGAGTATAGGTATTACAAAACAAAAGGCTATGGTTATATTGGGTAGTAAATGTAAAACCGTTGAAAGAAAAACGGTGCTTGTACCTCATTTTTTTTTAAGTTTAACCTTTAATGTGTTACCGTGAAAAATTACTTGAAAATAGGTTTAAACTATAACATTCATATCTATGGAATCGATCGCCAGATTTCAATTTATTAAAAGCTCTTAAAAAGTTTATTTATTTGGTATTCAAATTTTCGAATGAGTAGCGACGGTGGCATCATCCTGTATTTAAAGCAAATTTAACGTGAAGGCATTTCTCAGTTACCTTACCGGGATTTTATCAGAATCTTCTAGCTTGATGCGTCCAGAAGCTATGATGGGAGAAGGAACTTGGATGTGTAGAGATGTTTTCAGAATGAAACTCACCGATTATGATTTTCACGGTTAGATAATGAAGCTGGTTTTTAAACAAAGCGCAATACGATTCTCTTTGTAATTTAAGTTTCGATTTGGTGGTGGTTGTGGCGGCATCTTAAATTCTGGAGAAAATGATATTGGTGAGTGGGTACTTAAGTAAATACATAGCTTTTACACTAAATTTGAAGATTTCATACCTTTTTCGAAACTCCTTCAAAACTGTTTTTTTGGGAAATACAAAATCCTATTTTGCTATTACTAAATTTTATTAGCGTTCGGTTTTTAATGACCGTAGACCGTTCACTTTGTGCCCTAATGCTATTAAACAATGGGGCAAATCCTTGATGCACAAATTTTTTCCTTCCATTCAAACACCATCGGGAGTATCGAATTAGTAATCGTTGTAAACTACATTTAACTGAGTGACACTAATAAAGAGTCGATACTTTTAGTAAGCTATGGCGTTGTTCTGTAACAGAAAAGAGTGGAAAGATTCGTGAGATTATGCGTTAACTATGTGTAAAATAGAACAAAACATGTTATATAATCTATACAACACGTGCCTTGTCAATGAGTGGTAAAAGGATTAAGCGTGTATCAAACAGGTAACAGACGTAATGCACAAAAACAACACTCAAATTAACCGAGATTGTTTATTAAACACGGGTTCTGCCAGACGCAAGTGCCTGGCGGCTTTCCAATCAAGTCTGTAGAGGCACGGCCAAGGTTTGTTGCCTGATTGTAGAAAGGTGAAGATGGGTCAAGGGCGGCGTAAATCTTTCAGGCACAGAAGGTCGAACACTTCAGTCGGTTCCCTTTCCGCCAGGAAATTAATTTTTCGCACGCGACTCCGCGCGCAAAAGAAATGACCTCGGAATGGGGTTTCCAGGACGAATGTGTCACCCCTCAAACATAATAACTTGCCCCGGCCGGAAAGCACGCTGAATTCCTGCCAAAGGGCACTAGCCTCTGCTCTGGWGACGTTGAGAATGCGACGTTCTGGAAGTGTCTTTGCTATTTCCATTAAAACTTTAATTAAGGCAAATTAGAAGGAAGCTGGCATAATTGTTATGGAAGAAGCAGGAATTCTGAAGCCACTCTTTTGTCTAAGCTTCATTCACATTAATTTATACAATGCTTTTAATTTACTTCAGTCAAATTCCCACTTTTTTCAGTATCTTAAAAACGGGGTTGTAGCGACAACTAATAACGAAAGTCGCAGTGTAGACTGGTAGCAAACAAATTTTCTTATTATACCCTATAATAATAAAAAATACACTTAACCAGTAAACCTGTTAACTAAACATGTTTCCACTTAGTTTCCCAAAGTTTTTACTTATCATTCATACACCTAGATTAAAAAAGAGCAAATAAAAAGAGACAATCCGTTGTGGTTAATTTGCTAAGGAAGCAGCTACCCAAGACCCATGGCAAGACTAATCAAAACAGTCAGGACTCATTAAAATAAGCAATAACTAACTTTTTAACTTTTTTGTTATCTAATTTAGTAGTAGCTGAACTAATTTGGACACCTTTGTAGGTTGGAAGCACCAGTGAAAACTGTTTAGGAAGCACGAGCAGTACATCAGAGAGGACGAGGAAGACTTCTAGAAATAAGGGAAGAGCAATGGAAATAATGTTGGAAGGAAAGGGCAAAACATGGGGGGAAGCACAGCAAATGATCAAGGACAGGAAAAATGAATACAGTTTATTAAGGACTAAACAGCAACAATCTATACTCTTATACCGTGAAATGGTTTTTATCATCTACACAAATGCACAACACAGAGTACAGGACATTCCTGTTACCAGAAATCTTTTTCGTAAAAGAATCGTTTAACTGTATTCTGTTAAAAAACGTCATGCCCTATTCTAATGCGTAAGATTTAAAATAATTTTGCATAGTGTCTGATAATAAAGTAAAAATTGTGCTGTATACAATACAATGAAATTGGTAGTCACCAACTTTACTTTGCACTGATAGCGTCAAGGATAAAATTTTTAGCGTAATAACTCTGACAACCAATGGTTTATCAAGGTACGACACCAAACAGAAAATTTAATGACTTATTCACAAATAAGTTATCTAGTTACTGGCCACCTGCCACAAGAATGCCCACTGTACATAATTGCTCCTGTACCAGGTGTTACAAGATACACATTACTGGAATTATAAGAGCCTGTAGACTGTGCAGTAGTTACTAAAATTGTACTTTGGATTCTAGTCACACTTATTTGCACATTTAAGATGCGTGGCGCCTTATTTCTATTAATAGGGTTTTATAGTCTCGAATACAGGTTTTAAATGTTTATTTAAATGCGGATAACATCCTAATGCTTGTCAAACATTTTATTTATTTAGTGATATTAGAAGATGCTGTAAACAAGCAGGATCAGATACTATAGATACTGCAATATATCGCTGACTTAATTTAGTATACTATCGCTATTAAGTTTATTAGCAAAAAACTTTTGAAACATTTTGCGGAATTAAACATTATGAGTGTAACACCATCAAATAGTCAAGTTCTGCTTGGAAGGGAAATTAAATTTCCTGCCACAGAATAGACGTTCCGCGCTTTTTAATAATCAAACATAAACGTGTGGTATCTGATACGGTCAGGCGATATCTGTCGATCTCGAAATGTTTTAAGTTGTGGAGCATTTTAAATAAAAAAGTGCAAATATTGCTCGCAGTTTTACCACCTTTTGGAAATGTGTCAATTATGACGCTTATGCTGGTAAATATTACATTGTGTTTATCATCACGTCTATAGGCAATATTATTTATTATTAACCCGACTACAGCCTACTAACAACCCTGAGAAACTACAAAAGATTATGGCCCCGTTGCACAAAGCGTGGTTAACCAGACCCCCTGGTTAACACGCGGTTAACCAGCCGTTGCCATAGGCAGCACCAATGAAGAACCTTTAAAAAGAACCGTTTCCATGACAACTGCCCGTTGACCGCGTGTTAACCAGGGGGTCTGGTTAACCACGCTTTGTGCAACGGGGCCTATTACTTTCAGGGACAAATACAGAATAATAAAAATTCTACACAAACAGGTTTAGCTTTAGGTTCTTCTATTAGTCCTCTTAGGGCTGAACTATTTATGAATAAACTTGAAAAAGATTATTCCAGCGTATCTGTGTACTATTCATTTTTGGTTTCGTTATATCTATATTACCAATATAAATTAGCTGTTTTATTTCTGTAAGCGAAACGTTGGCGGTGGTAAACTGGTGGTGTGATGGTATGGGGCAGGTGTCTTGTCCCATAATTGACACGATTCAGCAGATTGCATCTGATGTTTCAACAAGACAATGCACCAATTCATTGCAGCGACGAAATTGGTTTCATGACAGTTGAGTTGAAGTTTTAGAATGCCCTTGACGTTTTCCGGACTACAACCCCATGGAAATGTCTAGGCAATTATTGTGCGTCGACTGTCTGTCACTAACAAACATCAAAGGTCTGAAAGTAGCCACTACGTAAGTCCGGATGAAGTTGGAGCATACAGTGCTCGAAAATTCGTTAATTTAATAAAACGACGCATGCTTGATGAAGGTGATCCAATAAATTATTAATGATTGGTGTTAAAAAATGAAGGTGGATCAATAAATCTATACATAAGTAAAAGCGAAGCCACATTATATTGTTTGTCTGTATACGCTCACTTTCTCTGCAAGCCCTAAGTTTACAGACCTTTGGTTTTAGGGGTGGATAGCTTACATCCCTCCATTGATAACGAATCAGTTTCATTGAAGTGGGTGTGAGCATTAAAAAGTTATGGGGGTGCGAACTTGCATTAGTGAATGCCCAAGTGTAGCAATTGACGAAACCGCTTCGCGATGAAAAAATTGAGAGAATTCGTAGAACATTCTCAAAAATTGACCGCAAATGGGAAATGGAATGTTTGATGTTTCGAGAGTGTCATAGAGTATTCTAAATTAATACTGAAGAGACGAGAGAATCCTCAAGTTTAACAGTTTGTCGAAACTGTCTCCCGATGGAAAAATCGAAAATGTACGTTTCGGGGTCATACATAGAGTATTCTGGATAATTCATCGCAGGGGGAAGTGGAATGTTTGACGTTTCGAGAATATCATAGAATATTCTGAAACATTCAATAGAAGACAAGAATCCTCAAGTATGGCGGTTTGCCGAAAGCATATCGCTGTGGGGAACTAAAAAATCGATGTTCCGAGAAGATCAGAGAACATTCTAAAAAAAATGACAGACCAGAGAACCTCTAAGTGTGGCATATTGCCGAAACTGTCTTGCGGTGGAACAGTCGAAAATCTACGTTTTAAGAAGGCCCTAGATTATTCTGGAAAATTCATCAGCAGACAAAGGACAATTTCTAGAACGTCAGGTAATCTTCTAAGAGCATAGAATGCCTTTTAAATATTC
The DNA here is from genome assembly GCA_025024175.1 of Rhyzopertha dominica. Taxonomy (NCBI): domain Eukaryota; kingdom Metazoa; phylum Arthropoda; class Insecta; order Coleoptera; family Bostrichidae; genus Rhyzopertha; species Rhyzopertha dominica. Next base: position 31,188,093 of record QCXZ01000041.1, read on the forward strand.
TACAATGATCTTCAATAGTTAAAAAATATTACAAGATCACCTCTGAGAAGATGATATAAGGCATAATTTTATAAAGTTTAACTATTATTATTATTTCACGAATTTTAGTTATTGTACCACTTAGTTTGCACGTTAAAAATAGCTTAAATGAAAACGTCGATCACGAGCTTTCGAATAAGACCATTTTCAAAGATATCTGTGCAGTAATTATGAAGTGGTCCTGTTTTGTAAAAAAATGTGCTTTCCTTTCTATCGTTACTTCGGATGGATTTCTCCTCTCTCTCCAGGATCCCACCTTTAAGAAGTTAAATACAGTAAGGGTAGGCTAAGGGTAACAAAATGGAGCTTTCGTTTGGTGTACTATAACACAATACAGTTTTAAAATATTTTGCAAATGTTTGTAATATGCAACAAATGAGGCGTTTGTAAACTTTTTGCATCAAATTTTAAAATAAACTTGTTATAATTGAAATTAAGAAGTACATAATTGTGGTAAACAAAACATGTAAAGCTTAGCGAGCTTTCTTATGTATAATTCAGATTCGTATAATGTACTAGATATAACAATTTCGGTGCGAGTCTAGAAACATTTAATAATAATAATAATAATAATAATAATAATAATAATAATAATAATAATAATAATAATAATAATAATAATAATAACAACAATAAAGGTCTTTATTTGGTCTCAAAAATACAAACAAACACAAATATACCAATTTCATTGCAGGTCCGAGACCAAAACGGACAAGTTCGGTAGCTGCAGCACAAAGATGCTGCAGGTTCCTTTCTTACATTCAACCGAAATAACATTTAAATAGACAAAAAATAGTATATAATATGTTAATAACAGAAACAACACAATAGTGTAAATTGCAAATTTAACGTTCAAACTTCACGAATCATACTACAAAATGTACGTTAGCGGTTTAGTACAAGCTTTCGCAACGTCTTTTAAAGGAACTGAGAGGCAATTGTTTCATGCTCACTGGTATAGAATTATAGATAATACATGCCTGATTTGCAAAGCTTTTCCTATATAGGCTAAGTCTAAACCTGGGAACGGAAATCAAATCCTTACGTCTTATATTGACGTTATGAGGAGTCCTGTATATAAGTATATTATGCAGAAGGCATCGATAATGAAGTGTTCTCCGTAATTTCATATTTAGTCAACTAATAAGTCTCAATTTGTGAGAAATAGGCTGTCACCTGCGCATACCAAAGATTAATCTGAGACAAGCATTCTATACTACCTGTATTTTGTTACTATCTCTATAATTCGTACGGATGATTAGGAAATTTTTATAGCATAAATCCTTTTTTACATTAAGGTAACTTTTTTTAAATAACAGACGTCACATGTTCGGTTCTATATAATAGCAAACCTAAATTCTTTGTACATTCTGTGAAGTTCAAAGCTGTACCATTGATTTTTATATCTAAACCACCGATTACTTCAGTCCTGATATTAGAATTATAACAGCTATCAAAAAGAATTAATTTTGACTTCCCAGGATTTAAAATAAGTTCATGACTATCGGCAATGTTGGCAAAATCACAAAGATCATCATTTTCTTAAGCAGATATTTCACTTACTCCATCAATAGTAAAACGATACTGTAATTGAATGTCATTAGCATAAAAATTAAATGAACCATATTTAATCACTTTGGAGAAAGCATGTGTATAAAATGGAAAATAAAATCGGTACCAATCCCTGAGGGAGACCCGCTAAAACTTCTGCAGGTTGCGAATGTTTACTATTTGCATTGTGTTCTTTAAGTATAATGACCTCATTGCCGATGAATTTTGCGTAAGCAATATGTTGCAGTATTGCCAGAAGTATACCATAATTCACAGTATCAAATCAAATCAATAACACAAACTTGTTCTCGTTAAGGGAATTAAACTGATCTAAAGTTATAACATGTATACCAATGACTTCCAAGAGTGCTGTTTCACAGCTAAAACCAGCTCTAAAACCCGATTGATACTAAGAAATAACATTACCTTTATAGACGTGTGCTTTTAATTGTACTTTCATATATTTTTGACATTGCTGGTAAAATGCCCATAGACCCTAAATCAGACATGGTCCTATGCACACTAGCTTTTAGCCATACTTTGACAAGGAAGCTTTTCTACCCTTTCGGAAAATGATTGAGACCTATAGCAAAATTTATGATATGTACAGGGTGTCCCATTTTCGTTGTAATTTTAGGATATCTCGATAACAATTATTGATAGAGGGTTGCTGTTTCGACATTACTGTATTACTTCTTTTGTTCTCAGTTCAGCTGTACTGTCGAGATTTTTGTATCGTCTTTTGTTTTAAAGCAATAGCCAACTTTTGGAAAATGTAACATTTCTCCATCTCTCAATTTCCCGCTTGGGTCTGTAGATACAGAAAAACTATAAAGACCTTTTTTATAGATATTTTTATTTTGAATCCAGTGAATTTTTTCCGTAATTTTTTAGGAGACTACATTTTTGAGATATAACACAAACTTACATTTTTTAAATGGAAACCATAGTTGACTTTGCTATGGTTGCAAAGGCCTATTTTTTCTGATTAAGAAAATGTATAAATTGTTAGGTTTATTTTTACTAATTTTGGAATTATTCAATTTTTTTTTAATAATTTAATCATATTTTACGTTTACATCCAGGAGGCTATGGTACAAGAAAACACAAGATATAATTTATATTATTAAGTAAAAATTGTAATCCTTTAAAAATGATTTATGCATATTTGAATACAAACATAAGACTCCTAAGAGGGCTCATGCATTTTTTATCGATAATCTAGGAGTCCATGTAACTAATGAAAATGATTGTTTAATTGGATATAAGTACCTATGCATTGTTTATCATTAAGTATTTACATCCATTTTGACGAAAAGCTTAAAATCTCATTAAATTATTACAAAAATTGGAATAATACCAAAATTAGTAAAGATAAACCTAACAATGTATACATTTTCTTAATCAGAAAAAATAGTGCATAGCAAAGCCAACTATGGTTTCCATTTAAAAAAATGCAAGTTTGTGTTATATCTCTAAAATGTGACCCCCTAAAAAAATTCTGAGTACGCCACTAGATTCAGAATAAAAATATCTATAAAAAAGTCTCTAAATTTTTTTTTGTCTACATAGCCAATCGAGAACTGAAGAAATGTTACATTTTTCAAAAGTTGGCTATGGCTTTAAAACAAAAGACGATACAAAAATGGCGATGGTACAGCTCAACTCACAACAAAAAAGTAATACAGTAATGTCGAAACCACAACGCTCTAGCATTAATAGTTACCGAGATACCCTACAATTACAACGAAAATGGGACAGTATAGTAAAACTGAGTTTTGCGAGTTGCATTGAAATAAAATCAGTACCAGCCGCATTGGAATTTATAGAAATACAATATCATGCACCTCTCTCTTATTAATAAAGATAAACTCAAATGAATCATGCTATTTTATTGGATTAGTTAGATTACTTACTCAGTATATCTAACAAGCTCTTGTGCGATCCTTCTTCCCCTCCACGCCCCATCCACTGACAGGATCTTGCAGTACATAATCTTGTCTACATCCGGATATCTTCCGAACACATCTGCCTGATCTTCCACAGTGTCGAGCAGGTCCAAGATGAGCTTGAATTTTTCATGAGTAGCTTTGAACTCGTCCACCTTGCCCCTGAGGGCTATGCCGTTCAGGCATATGCCGATTATTGTTCCCGAAGCAGTCGTGGCCTTAAAGGAAATCCTGTCCGCCAAGTCCTTGACACAGTAATTCTCGAGGTCAAGGCACCTGGAGTTCTCGTCTTCGAGGAGCTTTATGCTGGCATTCAGGGGCTCGTCTCGGAAAAAGAACTTTCTGAGGAAGTCGAGCACCGTCTCCTTGTCATCCTCCGTGATGAAACTTATTTCATACGGTTCCGCTGGTGGGGTGCAAGGCGTCGATGGAGTTGAAGGTGTTGACATGTTGTCCGAAGACTGGAAATGTAGTTTAAAAAGGCAGTTTAGTGCAACTTCATCATTTACTAGAAACACATGTATAATTTGTATAACACCAATGTTTATGTGAGATTGATATAATAAACTGGCGCGAAAAGTATGCTGGAAATCGCTTAAATGATAGCATACAAATAAAAACGACGTTTATGTTCCATATTGGTGAACTGCGATAAGATAACCTTCTATTTCTTTCGAGATAAACTATCTACACACAGGAAATAGCTAGATTGGCTATGAACGGCGAGATTTGCAATTTTAACAAGTGATTTTCTACTGACTTTTGAAATCCTTGTAATCACAAAAATATGTTTTGTAACTTTTGCGAACGTTTAGMTAAGGCTGTAATCTGTTTTTGATGCAGAAGAATTTTAATATTTCATTTCAAACWRACAAACATTCTAACTCAAATAGAACTTACMATTTGTTCAGTTATCTGGAAGTAGATTAGCCTCAAACATAAAAAAGATAAATACGCTTGGGTTATTTAGTCCATAGAATTAGGTGTAAAACCATTTTTCCATATGGGCATATTATACTTTTAGAGAAATCCTCAAGTAGATGCATTTACTTTAAGACCAATTAATATAACTAATCAACAAGATAAATATGTAGATATTGTTCAAGTACAATCGTTCATATACAGTTCTCATGCTATTTCAGTTTTGCTCATGATAATACAGCACTGGTTTGAGTGTCGTCACGGGCTGATTTAAGAATATTGGCGATGATGATTACAAGAAGTAACGGCCAATTTTATGCATATCGGTTCAATTTAGTCAGAGGTTTCCAGCAAGATATTTTGTTTAAATAAATAATCTGTACAGGGTGATCAATTAAGGCTGGTAAAAATTTTTTGAACAAATGTGGCCACCCAGATTTCATTTAAAATATTTTGAAGTGCCGCTAGGTGGCGCATTTAATATGACATATCAAAGAATCGTTTCTTTCTCCAAAAAGTTGCAATGCAATGTTGGTCTAAAATAAACTCATTGCAATCCATGTTTATTTCTTAATAAATTTTGTTCCAACATTCTAGTTGCTATGGCAACGACGATAGGAGGGATAGAAGTTTCAAATCTTCAAAATGGTATAACTCAAGTATGGTTCAACCAAATTTAACGAGTGATGGCTAGTTTTAAAGTGAATTTTATGCGTTTCAATACAATCATAAATAACTTCTAACTTATTGCAACTGTTTGACAATAGGGGGCGTTAGTTATAACATTTTTATATTTGTTGAAATATCTTAAATCAAATGCAACCCTATAGACTTTTTTACTAGCTGCTATAGCTCATTAATAAAGCAAGCTAAATTTGAAAACTGGAAGTCGATATCTTTCTTGGTTTGTTGGTTATAGTAAAAAAAACCACGAATCCGTCTTTGGGTTCAGGTATTTTTTTCATTGGAATCAAATGAGGTTACATTAAAAAAAAAACACTTTTACTCATAAATTACGACTTATTAGGTTAGGTTAGACGGTGATTTGCCAGCAGCGGTGGACATTTTGAGGATCAATAATTATTTTTCGCCATTTAAAACTTCCGAGACTCGTATTTTATTTATTTTTTATTTTTTTTAGTTATAGCCTTAAGCGAAATGTCAAATTGAAGGTCTTTTTTAACTCTTTAAAAATGGCATAGTGAGTGTCCAAAAAATATTTGCAGATGATATTTCACAAATAAGGTGTTTTATGTTGTTGTTTTTTATCTTACCTCGTATAATAAATATTGCTTTATACTTGCTGGACGTCGATTTTTGTCTTCTTTAATTTGTGTCATTATCATGTATGTCTCATTTTTACTACTTGTTAATGAAAAACAAGAAAAACTCATGGTCTATGTACTCTATTAACTATCTTTATAAATTCGGTACCTCACCGTCAGCTAGTGTCAGTAACAATTTGGTATTATATTTTTTATATTGGAAACACCAGAGAAAAGTCGTTATTTATGCGTAAACGCATTGTTTCAATTTAAAAAAAATAGCTGAACCAAACGACGAATTTGAAGTTTTTTTACTACAACCAAGAAACGGAAAAATATATCGACCTCCGGTTTTCAAATATATCTTTCTTGATTAATGAGCTATAATAACCAACAAAAAAGTCTATAGAATTGCATTTGATTTTTTAAAGATATTTGAACAAATATAAAAGAAATAAAATTAACGCCCCCTATTGTCAAACAGTTGCATTAAATTATAAGTTATTTATGATTATAGTGAAAACCATAAAAGTCACTTTAAAACTAGCCATCACTCGTTAAATTCGGTTGAACCAAACTTGAGTTATGCTATTTTGAAAATTTGACACTTCTATCCCTCCTATTGTCGTTGCCATAGCAGCTACAATAAAAATTTCAAACAAAATTTATTAAGAAGTAAACATAGATGGCAATGAGTTTATTTTAGACCAACATTGTATTGCAAGTTTTTGGAGAAAGCAACTATTCTTTGATATGTCATATTAAATGCGCCACCTAGCGACAAAGTTACGCACTTCAAAATATTTTAGATAAGTTCTGGGTGGCCACATTTGTTAAAAAAAAAATTACCGCAAGATTCTAGCACGATTAGTTTCCAAGATACAGCCGCTGTCCAGCCTTAATTGATCACCCTGTATATATACTCGTATATACGGATATGCAATGTGATGATAAAGAGTGGCAATAGATTTAATATTTTGTTATTAAACTTTTATTAAAAAAGTGCTTGAATTATTAAACTGCAACATTCAAATCCTTCATTCAATACTTGAGTGCCGTTTGATTTCTTCATTAATTTTTGATATTCGATAGCCATTTGACATGTCCAATCAATTAAATTAAAAATTGCTCTAAAAGCGTAGTTCTTAAATTATCGCAAAGGATAATTTTTTTGAATGTTGCTTAATCGTTAACATCTCGGTATACCTTCAATTGCATAATCAATCATAGTTGATGTGGTAACAAAGTATGCGGCACTGTAATGATAAAAATTGGTTTTCGTGCAAGATGCCCTTGAGGCGACAAAAGAGCTAAATGCAGCATGAGGTAGTAAAATCCTAATCCTAAAATTTTTTGGGTATGCCGTATACACAAAATCACCTTCATTACAAAACTACAAATCACTGTCATGAATAATACTAACATATTTATTAACTAATCTTCATTTGAAAATCAAGCATTTTAAAACAGTATTAAAACAAATGGGGCGCATAAAGGCATATAAGCTCTCATTTTTGACKATTATTGAACCTTATATCGCATCCTTTTTAGGATCAGACTGCGCCTTTTGCATTTATTTTGTCAGGTTGCTACTCCATTTCAAAACTTTTAAGTATTATAGCACTGATATAATCTATATTAACCTTGAAAACTGCATTGTCGAAACTGATAATATGCTCAATGACGTCACATGACTAAGCAATCGCAAAAGGCTGTTTTATGCGGCAATTATTTCCGTTTTAAAAGTAATGCTAATTTTTAAAATCATTACGCAAAATAAAATGCTCAATGTACGCAATAATCATTCAAGGTCTTCTTGAAAGCAATGAAGATGATGCTGAATATTAGGAATCAGCAGATTGCAACATTGTACGATTTTGGTGTTTTTGCTGTTAATAACTTTGTTACGTAGGGGGTAGCACCCGGCCACTAATATAATGACCAGGGCGCTTATTAGATTTTACTTCCTCGGACTTCTTGTGGGTTTATAATAACAAATTTTATCAATCTTACGTTAGACAATCTATTATAAAAAATAAAAAGGCAAAAGCATAGTCGAAATTGTCAACACAATACCGTTTATCATACTGAAACCTAAGTTTGGCACAATTTGAGGAAAAATAATATTAAATAGTATTAAGTCTTTCAAAACAAACAACAGTACGTGGATATGGAAACACACATAACGATGACAAAGTGCAATATCAATTTTAGTTTTTAATTACCTGCACTACATTGACAATTTTTTACCATAAAATTATACCAAATCGTAATTTTAAATACTTATCGGCAGTAGCAACATGTTTAAATGCATGAGTAACACAATATATCTTTGCATCATCTAGCCCCGTATGCGATAATCTATTTTTTCAATTTCCACTCAAAAAAGAGCCAAATAGCCCCAAAAGCTACAGATTAGGAGAATATGAGATATTATTTCATTATTATTATTATTATTATTTTAACGGTCATTATTTTTTTAGTCCACTAAAACCCTTCTAAACCAAGCTTTTAAGTTATTTACTCCTTCTACAAGCCAATTAAAAAATATATTATTATATACATAATGGAAGAATGCTCATCTCCACTAAAGCATCTAACAATAAACAACTATTAAAATTATTTAAAAAATGGGTGAATACGTAAAATAAATATGAATAAAAATGACAGCATAGCAACAATATCATAATTGCCGGAAAAGAACTATCACGATCATACGAGCAAAATATTATTGGTAGAATGTTCAACAAAGCAATATTATATAATGAAACAACGTAATTAACACTGTTATGCCGTTACTACTGCAAATACTGTCTAGTATGAAAAAATTAAAAGTGGTTTTGGTATAGGAGACAAAAAAATGCAGAGAAAACTGATGACACAAAAAGGTGGTATTTTATCAAGAAAAGTAGATGAAATGGTTAATTTAAGGTTTACGCAATACATCCTAATGCACTATATAAAACGCGAAAGCTTTTCTTCCTGTAAAAAGATAAAATAGTTACTCAATCTTTTTAAAGCTGATAGCTTGGAATATTAAGTAGGCACCATACAATGTAAGTCTGTGTCCCAGAAACTACACTTCAGCTAGCGTATAAATTATTGATTTAACACTATCAGACGAAGTTTGAATTTTAAGTGGTCATTAAACACTAAGGGATGGCCAGGGAGTGTCCCCAAACAACTGTAGATCCAACTGTCGAAATTTCAAACCTGATTTGTATCAAGTTTTATTAAAAAAATGCCAACATCTTGTCTGCTCTAATCGTACTGAGTGATGCAGTTTGAACTCTAGAAACCATTCTCTTTTATACTAAATTTTCTTCTTTCAGAATAGCGTTAAAAGTTACATCCGAGGTTACACTGAAGCGCCGTTCGTATTATTGCTCCATAACCGTAATGTTAACAATTTAAATATGGTTCAATATATTAATGGGAAGTGATAATAATGTTAAGATCTATGATAAATTAGATTTTACGTTAATTCAAAGCGTCCCCGTCTGCAAAAGCTCTATATTTAATTAAAGAAATGGCACTAATCCAACAGACACAAGTCTTAAATCGTATGGAAGCCAACAGACTATGCAGAAGGCTAGTGAACAGGTGTTTGTTTGTTCAGCTAGTGGCTTGGTAATCATCTAAATAAACATCCAGATATTGTACCGGGTTAATTTTTGTATTACCCTTGCTGAACACAAAATGGTATATTAAAAACGATTTTATGTCAAATAACTACCTTATAACTGTCATTTGTTTAATCATTTTAGAAGCCATCATTCAGGATCGAACAACGAAGATATTTATCCTGAAGGCATCAATTGCTGGTGGGAAAAAATTCACCATATTATTAAGTAATCAAAGCTTGGTCAAAACGGTTTCAAAGTTACGGAGCCACTTCTGATAAGGAAGGTATAGACGTGGGGGTGCCGATACGTCAAATAAAAAGTCAAATGAAATGTGGAGCAGCCATTCTGTAGTACACGTTAAAACTTTTAGGCTTCGATATGTTGTCTGACAACATTTTTATTGTGGACTTTAAGGAAGCCAACTCAGCAGCCAACGGGACCCAATATATGGTGTCCAACTAAAACTTTTAGTTAAATGTATATGTTAAAATAAAAATTTGAAGATTTTTAAAGTTGGCATACTGACTTATTCAAACAAAYCCAWTTGTTCCAAAGATAWTTTGATTGTTGTGAAAATAATAATATTTGCATGGATGAGTTTAAAGTWCAGCAACMTAAAGTTCAACAAGCACCAAAAACTATCTTCGTATATTGTTAAATATTAATTTACAGGGTGGTCGTAATTGCTCATTACATTTAGTTAACTTTGAACCCAAATAACTTTTTTTCCTCGGTTAGAACCATATGAAGATTTCCTGTTGTCTTGATGCAAATTTCTGAATACCTTAGGGTAAGTTTCCCCATATTCAGTGTTTATCACCCACAGAGTTTTTCACAACGGCATGAATTTTGCCAGTCTATGACAGGAAAATACAAGAAGATAACTTGTTTCTGGCTAATATTACTTGAAGCGATGAAGCAAAGTATAATTATAATTAGTAAACAGTCACTACCAGGCTGATGAAAATCCTAGTTAAGCAGGACAACGTCATTTTCAGGATCGTTGGCAATTTAATGTTTATTGTACAATTTAAAACGATAATGACGAAAATTTGAACACCGATGGGTACATAGCAATTTTAAACAAAGTTTTTGAAAAAGCTCTAATACTTTCCCAATTAGTGGACAAAGCAGCATGGTTTCCCGATTTAACCTTAATAGATTTTTTTATTTGGGATTATAGAAAACGTAGTTTACTTCCGGTATAATGGAAGTAGTATCGGTTTGAGAATAATTTGGTTTAGTTAGTGTCAAGTCAAGAAATAGTAGCATGTAACAATAGCTGATTATTGAGAATTATGCATAATATTTATGATTTGGAAATTGTAGAGCAGGCTTTCAGAACTTTCAGCAGATTTTAATATTTGTTCTTAAATTATAAAAAAGTGCCACAAGCTAATTCATAATAATGAGCATTGATTATTAATTCAAATGAAACGCGGAATACAAATTACTTTTTTATTAAACATTAAATTTGACGTTGCGTTCAGTGTCAAGGTTTATGGGCTGCACTTCAATTTATCAATAAACAAATGTTTACATTTCAGTTTATTTTAACAGCCCCTGATGCAACACGCAAATTGAACAATGAAAACACTAGGGGTCAGTTTTTAAAACATTTGGCCGCAAATATTGGCTCCCGTCCATAATAAAATTTTGAAATATGCCGTTAAAATTAGACCCGCTGTTTCGCAAGCGTTTTAATTATTGCAATACACCAAACTTGGCAAAATAATTACCACATATTCATCGCTGAACCGCAGCCGCTCGAATGCCGGCATGACGAGGGCGGTTAGGGGTGGTGGAGATTGGACTGCCATCTTCGTAGTTTGGAAAACTTAACACCCACTAGCTCACAGTTGAGAATCACTAGAGCAACTGCCACTGGTTCCCAACGCCTTCTTTTATATAGGATTTCTTTGGTGGTGTAGCGCTTACGCAAACGGACCGGTATCGACCTCTTCTTCGCGGAGCTAGTGCACGAGTAACTGGGTGTTTTGAGTATACTCGAAATTAGAAAATGCCAAACCGTTCCGGTCCGTCTGAACGTACTGAATGAAGCGTTGACTGAAAAACGTGTCCATAGCCACATGTGACGTCCGCTAGACTATGTACGTCGTATGTAAATTTGTATGGGCGTTATTGTACTATCATCCTTGTAGGTTTTGTTGTACGGAATTAGTTTCGGTGCGACCCATTTTCCTCAGCTATATGTTAGTGTGCGCGGTCGATGGTTTTAGTTGTGAGTAATTCGTGTTGCTAACTTAGTTAACCACAGATGTTGTGGATGAAGAATAGCAGTTTTTTTACCTATATAAGATTATTATTTTCCAGAATATAAAATAAATGGAAAGAAAACCTTTAACATTAAAACTTAAAGAGTACCTGCAAAGAACATGCAAAAAACTGAATACATTATTAAAGGAGACAAAAGAAGAGTTTGAAAAGAAAAACCTGCAAAAGACGACCCTAAAAAATGTAGAAGTATGTAAACGGCAACTATGGCCAGAAAAACGTAAAATATGCTCTGAAGATAACTGAGGGTGATTTTTAATAATAATAATATTGTTGCCTATTAAAAATACATACTTGACACAAGTCAATAATCATAATTATAGACAGACAGTGCAGGCAAACGAGTAAATTTTGAAAGAGACATAATATAGATACACACAGATCATCAAAGCTGTAGAAAGCATTGTTAATCAATAATTGTTTTAGTTTTAATTTAAATCTTCTAGTATTTAGTATTTCTAATTCCTCCCAGGAAGAGCATTATAAAACTTTATACCATAATAATTAGATACTGTTGCAGTCCTAGCGAAACGTAAATTACGTTGATAAAGATAATTTTTTCCTGGTATCATAAGCATAACTTCTATTGCTTGTGCAAGCCTAAGTATTAGATTTAATATAGTTAAGAGCTCCATAAATGGATAAAGATGGTAGAGTAAGTATTTGAAGAACCATAGTCAACTCTGAAGTTTAGCTATAATGTGAACTGAGCGTCTTTCTAAAGCAAATATTTATTCTCTAATGGAATAACATAGTAACAATCCGTATGAGAATACTATGTATTACACTTAAATAGGCCCCCTTTAAAGTGCCTCTCGAAACATGTTTACTAAGGTTCAGCAAAATAAAGCATAGTCTCGAATCAAAAGTGACTTCTAGGAAATTAGAACAATTAGCGAAGTGTTATCTTTCTTCGTAACAAGAGAATTACTACTACATCAGTCACAAATTTTTGTTTGTGAAATATTATTTTGATGTCATACCACATCGATGCTGATATCCCTGGAACTGATTGTAGTATAATCGGCAAATAAATTTAATGCACCTTGATCAATACAGAAAGACAGCTCGTTAATAAGAATAAGAACTAACAGAGGCTCCAACACCGAGCCCTGAGCCACACCAATATTAAGAGGAAGTTCATCAAAAAGCTTATCATTAAAACAAACTTTCTGTAAGTGGTTAGAAAAAATGCGGTAATGATACGTATAGGTATTACTGGGTCAACACAGTCAAAGGGCTTTGACAAGCCCAGGAAGGATTCATCAAAGGCTCATCAAAAGCTCGAGTCACATTATTGATAAATGGCATAACAGCATCAGCAGTTGAGTGGCCTTGTCTGAAACAGTGCTGATGTCAACAAAAATTTTTTTGCTTCCAATGTAAATTGTTAGTTGCTTAGATATTAATTTTAATTTTAGAGAAAACTCTAAACAGTGTCGGTAGCACTAACACTCTTCTCAAGCAATTTCCAAAAGTACTGCTACTTTATACATATATTTATTGAAATGTTAAGTCTCTACATTTAGATCAGATATTCCTATACTTAGTTCTTTTTCTTTTAAGACTCGACACAATGTCTCTAACGTAACGTAACGACAGACAGCGCCATTAATGAAATGGGATCCTTCTTAGGCAGATTGTTTAGTATACAGCTCGCGATATTAGAAAAGTATGAGATGTGCAGTAATGCTGCAAAATCTTTATTTTTTCCCGTCGGTTTAATTTTGTTCCACATAATATTGTTATTAATATCACTAATGGAAAGGAAATTGCATATTATCATGATCGATACTTTTGTGAAATCCATAGCAATCCCTCACAGAAGAATAAAAGAAGAAACATAATTAGTATCACATTTTCCTTGAGCCAACTAATAAATAAAAATTATCAAAGTAACATTATGATCTTCAAAAAAAATAAAACAGGATGTGTGGATAGGATACACACGAATAAGTAGGTATAGAATGAAGTTATCGGGACAGCAAGCTAATATATTGTTTCTGAAAAAATAATTAGCCGCTTTGACCAGGAATCGCACCCGGGACCTTTTGATTGGCAGTAAATTGTGATGGCACTATGGACCACACGGCCAAATCCCTATTATTCAGCCTTGAGATCAAAGCGGCATATATGCATCAGTTTATAGTTCAACTACATGTACTGAAACTGACCGTCGTCGTTGCATTACATCCGAAGCCTCGTATAGTTTTAGAAAAGGCTGGGGACCAAGGAAGCAATAGCGAAAGTGACAGAAATTATTTGGAGAAGGTTGGATCAGAGTACTGCCTATCATAGAATGAAGAATACTAATAGATTAACTTGGGAATGATGGAATAAGATTTATGTAGAGGATAGAAAACGGATAATATATTTTCGGAAATATTGCTGTCACTATAAATCACTGACAAAAATTATTAATCTAACATTTCGATTACACCTGTAAAGTTTGTCAAAGAAGAGGACATCAAAATATCGTTTGAACTCGTGTAAGACGATATTTTGAGGTTCTCTTTTTTGTCAGTGTTTTATAATGAAAACGAGCTTTTAGCAATGCTGTAACGATGTTACAAACCTCAAGGCTTTAGTCAGGTTTCAGTCCGCGTCCGGTACTTTAATTCAGAGCCGCATAGATGGCGGTGAGGCCGTCTGCCGACAAATTCTCGCGCAAGGCAGTCTCACCACCACGAATAAGAGACCGCCGGTCCTCCGTTTGAATCAGTTGTGACCTACCAGGTGACAACAACAGGTGAGTGAGCCGAAGCGTAAATAATATATCGCAGTGGCGTCCTTCCGCGAACTCCGACTCCGACCTTTCCCACTCCACTTTCTAGCTCTTGTCATCCGACCGTAGCCGTCGAGGCAGTCGCCTACGGAGTGCATACTGCATAGGTCGCTTTCCGTGTAGGCTGTACTCCGTGAGCGGCGTAGGGCGTTGGGTGTTTACTGCATAGGTCGCTTTCCGTGCAGGATATACCCGGCGAACTGCCTCTTGCCGTTCTTTTCTTGTCCGTCTCTTTCTAACCGTCGAGGCAGTCGCCTGCGAAGTGCATACTGCATAGGTCGCTTTCCGTGTAGGCTGTACTTCGCGAGCGGCGTAGGGCGTTGGGTGTTTACTGCATAGGTCGCTTTCCGTGCAGGATATACCCGGCGAACTGCCTCTTGCCGTTCTCTTCTGGTCCGTCTCTCTCTAACCGCTTGCGTAACCGTCGAGGCAGTCGCTTACGGAGTGTTTACTGCATAGGTCGTTTTCCGTGCAGGATATACCCCGTCAGTGGCGTAGGGCACTGGGTGTTTACTGTATAGGTCGCTTTCCGTGCAGGATATACCCGACGCCCTGTCTCACCGTTCTTTTCTGTCTGTTTACGTAACCGCCCTTACATAACCGTACTGTTTTTCTTACTCTGTCATCCCTGATTTTTTCRCCCGCCCGCCRACCGACCACCGAACCCCGGCCACCTGTAAATAAGCTCKCTCTTTCTAACCGCTTGCATCACTCTCACGTAACCACCGTTTGTTACATCATTCATTTTACGCAACCCCCGTTTGTTGCATCACTCACACCGTACCGCTTGTCACACCGTAGCCGTAATACCGTTAGTTGCATGTTGCTTAACCGTACCGCTTCGTAGCCGTTGTAATAGTTTGCCCGCTTGTATCACCGCACCGTTACATAACCACATAGCTTGACTGAAGCCTTGCATAAGGGAGGGGGACCCGTTGTATTGCCGCTGAATTAGGCTGTATTTAGTTTCTGCACAGATAATAAATTGTGTCTTTTGGTAATCGTTGGTTTTCTTTTCTGTTCGTCACCGTCCGCACCCCGTAACACCTTTCTTTCAGCTTACGGCATCCACCCTCGGGGTCGTTCCCTGGAGTGCCGTTTCTCCACTGCAGCTGCCCTGGACTGTGTGCTAAGGGGGATAGCACACAGAGATCTGAGGAGCATACCTCAGTATAATAAAAAACTGGCGCCCGAGAAACCGTTCTGACGTCGAGTTTAGCGCTTACGTCATCACCGCACCGTTCCGTACCGCGTGTTACATAACCGTCCGCCCGTCCGCCTCCGATCCGAAGACCGTTTAACCGCTCGCACCGTAAAGGCGTCACAATGCAAAAAGCATTCACCCTCGGACAAAAACAGTTAGTTAGGCTTAATGATGAATAAAGTGCTTATTGCTGAATTGAAATAGGTGTTCCGTAAGACACTATTCTGGGACTCCTTCGCTTTTTATATACTATTAATGATCTGCTAGAGGTATTTAGTGAAAGCTGAATACTGTTATTACTTGTGCAGTCAAAACATGGTATGAWATTCTGGTAAGGCTACAGAAACAGGTTGGGGAGGTAAAACAGTGGCTTAATAAGCCACTAACTTATCGTTAAATGTCAACAAGACATTTCCAGCAAATTTGATCTAAATATTGATAGTAAACAAAAATTAAAATTGTTCTCAACCAAATATCTGCATGGGTGTAACTGTTGACTGTCATTTAAAGTAGGAGGAAGTGACAATAAGTACAGTAAGTAAAAAAAATATTTAATGTATCTAGTTTCCAGACTAATTATAATTATTTGCTCAAAAACTGTAAGAGTTATTGTGTATTGATTCTACTATGGTGTGGCAACGTATGGCATTATAGCGTGGGGCTCTACAAAGAAACCATATCAAACTGTCAGAACAGTACACAACAGAATTATAAAGGTGCTCATAACAGTAGAAGCACCGTGGCCTGATGTCACTAAAACCAAATAAACATAAAACTTTGAAACCATAACTCTTTTTAACCGTTTGTACTATAAATTCTTCTACAATTGAAGTAACATTTTCACATGTTAGTTACACATGTTCTGTGGATTACCAAGCTGGTTTCTTATTTATTAATAATTTCAATCACTGTATTGGTAAGCGGCTTTTTTGTTCTATATCTATCTGTTCATCCCACAGATTTTTTGATCAAACAGAAAATGCAAAAAGTAGGTACATCAGCAGAAATTTGCACAAAAGTGCAAAGGCAACGAAGTATAACTTTGCACGCTTTGCGAATTGTTAAATAACAAATACTATAGATCCGTTTCTAACCATTTCTGTTAAGTTATATAAATCAACATTAACATTTTTACGAAATAGTAAGCTTGTATAAACAAACAATAAAGTCTGTAGGTACATGGTCAGAAGTTGATACAAAGGATAAGAGAACACAATAAACTAGTGCGTAATAAAAAAACTGAATTTTCAATTTCTCCTTGAAGTTTATAAATTTAAATAATAAACTAGCTAAATTGAAAGTTTTTCAAATTGTTTACTGCATTAAATACTTTTTCTACCCGTATATTATTGTAAGCAGACTGCGAAAAGAAACGAACTCAGGTTTGAGGCACTCTGTTCTCAGTGGTATGTGTTCCAAATTACATTTAAGTATACGACAAATTTTGTGTGGGAATAACAAGTAGAATAATAATTAACACAATCATTAAACACCTACTTGTAACAGCTCGTATAACTGTAAGTAACTTATACAGTGCTCCGCTACAGTGTATTTGAGGAGCAACATTTCAAAACACATTTATCACAATTTTCTAAAACATTCGTTTTTACAATATAGTTTTCTGTTCATTTTAAAAGTGTGTGCATCAAAGCACACTTATTCATACTAAGAATGGACGTCACCTTCTCCAAGCTTTAAAACAATCTCAATTAGTMTTGCAAAAGAAACGTTTAGAAATCTATCGGAAAAGKTCAACAAAAGGCAACCTAATAGCTTGCTGCAGTAACGATTGTTCTTAATAACAGATAATGTCAATGTCGACTTAGTGCTATGCGACCTTGATATCTACTGAAGGAAAATACAAAAACTAATGTTTCCAAATTTCTCAAAAACCATAAGTATGCCATAATGACGACCTTACATTATACCTGAAAGGGAGCTTAATTCTGTACCTATAAATCATGTAGAAATGATTTAATATAGTTCTATTTCAAAAACTCAACTATGTTTCAATTTGTTAAAACTATACCTGTCTTATATCTTGATAATCGCGTATTAGATAATATAACAAACCTATTTAGTAAAATGGCATTTCTGCCTTATGTTAAACGGGATTTTGTCTGCAAAGGTAATATATTTCATCGAATCGCAATCAAAACTATTCACGTATCATTTAAAAAGCAATGTAAGATCACTAAGAAGTCCAAAATAATAATATTTAAGGTAATGTAATTAAAACAACAAACTTAGTGTGCATTTTTTGTATACCGCAACTAAGCAATCTAGACAAATTTGGAACACAACTCTTCTTTCTCGTACCTTGAATGGTGGAGGAAAAATTAATTTGTTGTTGTGGGATACCTTGTATATATAGGTATAGTTATCTGCCTGCAAAGCTTGATCCGATTATGTCTAACTTACTCTGCACGTTATAAATGAGGGCAAATATCATTATTTGAATTTTGGGTTGTAATCTAGTATTCGAGCGAAAAAATCTGGCAATAAATTGCAATCATAATGGGCATCAAATTTATATGCCATGTGTTTAATAAATGTAGTAAACATTATTTGCGTGTGTTTCAAACTTATCGGAACACCTTAATTTTTGCGATAATCCGACCAAAATTGCAAGTTCAATAAATAACCGAGTAATTGCTATTTTTTTAGTTCACACATACACCATAGATTGAGATTCAGTAAACGTACTACTTGCGTTGTGTTTAAAAATAACAAATATCTTCTAGCATCTATAAATCTAGTATCTATAAATTACACGTAGTATTACCCTCATATCTCAAAAAGATTGACGTGAACGAACACTTTCAGCTTGGATGGAGGAAAGTTTTCAGAAGATTAGTTACGAAAAAGGGTGAGTACAACAAATACCTTCTTTAGTCTCGGAGCGCGAACCGAATAACATTGAGGTTCGTTGAACCTCTTTACAAAGCGGTCCTAAGTAATTGGCAAAGGGCATTCCGAATATATTTTATACTAGTACAAGTATTAGGCATTTCTCAGCCCAAATCCTCTTGTTTACTTATATGCACTTTTTTGCAGTCATTCCACTAAATTAAAATTCATCAATTAAAAAAGCCAAGCACACTATTCAATCCGAAGCTTTCACTGATAGGTAACATTTATAATACCTTTTCCAGTTTTATCTTACACAATGCAGAAGGAGGTGGATCATTAGTATGATATCTTACACAAAATTAACTTAATTTTTATTTAGTTAAGAGCGCCATGGAACGTTTTAGGTATCTTATTACAATCCGTTTTATAAATGTGAGCAAATCACTGTATAAAAGATCATACCACTTAAAAGCAAGGGAAGAAATTTACGTGTTTTTTATTATTTTTGTTTGATTATGTTGTTTCGTAACAGCACCGTCTACAGTAATAACGCTGAAAGTCCAGTTTTTCTCAAAAAAACAATTAAACTAGCTAAAATATAAACAAAAATATGTGGCATGTTAGGAAACGCATACAATGGGCAGCAGTTTTGAATAAAGAACTTTTTAATGTACTACAAACAAAAGGGGACGTCTAGATATTAAAACTTCAATATATTAAAGTTGTAAGATACAAAGTCATTCTTAGTCTAAGTTTCTTTAGGTATCAATTTACTAGGTACTTAAAATAAACTGAATGGTGTAATAATCCTTAAGGTTTTTCAACCAGAATTATTAGACTAAATAAATTATTTGCCTACTAACAATTCTTAACTTTTAAACATATTTTACAGTTAGTGCTATTGATTTGGTGTCGACCATCACAGTGAACGGAAACAACCGATCGGTGCTCACAGTTTTATTTGTATCAAAAGTAAGTAAACTACAAAACTATGTACCTTGTGAATATGCACGGCTTTGTTCAGTGAACAGGTGGTTGATGTGTTAGATGTGTTAGATCATTATACCTCAGCAGATACCACGGGTGAAGACTCTCATTTACAAACGCCTAGCGCAGCCACCAACAGCAGAAAAGATAACAAGTAGCAAAATCGTTGACAAACATGATAATAACGTATGTTGCAAGTACATGTTTAGCAATAGTTTTTTCCCTATTTAATCAAAATGAGCATTATATAAAATAAACACAGCAAGGCTAGGTCAAACTTTAATCCAAAATTGTGCAATAGGCAAAGCGAATGAGGGTAGGCAAGCAGATATAAGTCGCCTTTGGCTAAGCTATGCCTTCAAAATAAACATAAAACTCGGAAATACAAATAAACACATTCTAAAAGAATTTAATGTTGCTAAAAATGCAATAAAACCAGAACATTTAAAATAAGTCAACTGTGGCCTACACTATTATACTGTTTCAAACGAGAGGGAACTGAGTATTTATGTATTGCTTATGGGCGCTTGAATCTTTCTCACCTGGAATGGACTGTACAAACAAAATACCATCCTTTACCTCCACTCATTGTTTCTTACTTTGTAGATCTTTTCACCCGTTTAAGAAAGAAAGTATGTCACTAAATACGTGAAGCACTAGTAACACTAAGTACAACTTTAAGCTTTCAGGTGACCAAAGATACGTAAATAGCAATAACCATACTGTAGCATTAACAAATAGAACGACTAATCAACAAACAATAAATATAATACTCATCATTTTAGACGTTCTTGCAGTAAAAAGATTCTCTTACAGTCACAAGAACTGAACGCCACTGAAAGAAGTCAAGATAGATATAAGGAATAGAAGAAATGCTTGAAACGATGAATAGAAGAAAACACCCAGTTGTGGTACAGAAAATTCCAGGAGGCAGAAACTGCCTTCTAAGCATACTGACTCACTAAATATTTGGGAGTATATTACTCAACAAAAAGAAAAAAGCCCTACATGAGAAACAAGGAAATAAAAGCGGCAATTCACATTACACAAAGCACACGAAAGTTCAGAAGTGGCTTGTAAGGAACTTTTTTTAAGAACTACGATCAAAAGACAGAGCTTGCGGAATGTTGGCACTCGTAAACCACCTCGAACAAGATGGCTTCTATAAAAGACAAGAAATTTTAGAGGTAACGGCATAAATGCCACACAAGAAAATAGTAGTCTACATGTAATAGAGGAACATAACGACGTTCCAACCGGACGAAAGCACTGAAGGGACGAAGGACGTTGAGGAACAAATAAACGTATTATCTACAGACTTCAAGAATGAGAAAGAAACCACTTTTACAACATGGTAGTATTATACAAGACTACATGAAAACAATCCCAGTCCCAAAAAATTGGAATAGCTATAAAAATTTACAATAGACAAAACTAATGAATACAGACCAGAAGTATCCCGTAGGGCACCCCATCTAAAATAAACACTTACGATCATACCAAACCATCTAAAGAAGCAACGAGATCATCACGCAAGCGTAACCCAAGCAAGCCACATGAAGCATGGTTGCCTCTTGCCAGCTAAGCCAATTTTTTCAGCGTAGTATGGATAGTTCTTGGTTTTGTTTGCCACAAACACGCAGAATTATTATTTTAAAATTTATATTAGGTACAAGGCTGCTCAAACTGCATAGCTAAGCGTTTTGTCCCAGTTGCTTTTCTCGTCCGAAAATATATCTGTAATACCTAATTCTTTAATCTATCCAATACACAACTGACACGAAGAAACGAAACAATTACAAAGCGATAAAACTGTTATTCAACCCTATCTCCAGTTGTCCAATGCTTAGTCCATTCCAGGAAAGTCAAAACGCCTAAATCAATGAAGGAAAGGTAAAATATGCGCTGCGTATGAAAAAACATTACCATTGTATAAAATTAAAGAAATCTGCAAAAAAACCGAAAAATACAGTTTTTATAAAAATGTTACGCTACACTCAAAATGTAGTAGTTTACTTGGGACATTGTATAGAATTATCACAAGTTTGAACGTTTTAATATGAAGTGTTTTTTATTAAGAAGGATGTTCGTTGCTTAGCAAGTATGACACAGAAATTGCACCTATATAAAGGTAAAGCCATAAGTAGACAATTAAAAAAAACTGTGGTTATTTAATTGCTCCATGTGCAATACATGGAATGGAGGATCTATGGTGGTATTTGTTGGATTGTAATTTTAATATATCTTTGTTGAACCCCTTTTATCACACCTGTGTACTTGTGATCTGACTTATGTGAACAAAAGTAAAAACTCTCCAGACCACAAACCAAGCAAATGTAGTTTCATTTAAAGTTTCAATCATCAAGAATAAGAACACCTATGTTTGTACAAGGTCATCTCCATTAAAGTACTGAAGTATTATATTATATTTAGGATTTATTACATTCTTCCGTTTCGGTAGGTTATGTTTTGCTAACATCTTTTCACGCAAAACTTACTTTATGTATAAAGATACATAAAACACGCAACGTTTAATTAAAATTATAATAAAACTTTGGATGTGCCAACGCTGCAATTAAAACAAACTGATTACACGTGCGCTTTTTCTATACTTCATAATAAATTCAAATTGGTATACCATTCTTAGCCACACAAATGCAGTCATGCTTTCAAAACTGGGTGCATGTATGCATGAATAAATGTAACATTACGTAGTGTTGACGTAATTTAATATTAATGATCCACCTGCTGGCTAAATAATGCAATCGTTACAATCTGAACAAACGTTTCCTGTCACTATTGTCTTTCTATGCGGTCCATTTGTTACTAAGGGATTGCAGACTGCGGGCCTTGGCCAACTGCACTATGGTGTTCAATCTTGATTAAGTGAATGAGCATGTATAAACGTTTATGCACAGAGACAGTACGACTTGCAATTGTCGGTTCCCACATTATGTGCTGTATTACTATAGCACGGATAAGTATATACATACCTATCCAACAAAAAACATTTTAAAACAACACACTTCATTCAAATTGAACTTTAGATGTTTTTATGTACTATACACAGTGTAGTATTTTAATAGGTCTAGTAATTAATGTACAGTTTTTAAGATAGCATAAAAATTAAATAGTGAGTTGTCCAAATAAATAAAAATAATGGACTTTTGAAGTTTGTATTAAAGAAGATAATTTTAAGAATTCCCGAGTTTCTATTATCATTTTGGCGACGAGGTAAAAGAGGAAAAAAGTTTTTCATCCTGGTTAAAGTTAAAGAAAAAGAAAAAATGCCAACGGTAAATGCTTTAAGAGGATCAATTAATATACTTCAGGAATTTCTAATGGGAATGGATTGGTCAAATTATAAAGAAAGAATGGAACAATATTTTTTGGGCAATTTTACTAAAAATGACAGAAAAGTGGCAGTTTTACTAACAGTTATTGGAGAACAAACGTATATAATATAGTAACATGTCTGTGTGATCCTCAATTACCCAAAGAAAAAAGTTTTACAGAATTATGTGCCATTTTGAAAGGAACAGAATTTTACAATATGAAGCAAAGTGACAGTAAATTTGTAAAGGATTTTTTTAATTTGAAGAATAAAGCCATTTATTGCAAATTTGGAGAAAATTTGATTGAAGTTTTAAAGGACAGGATGATATATGGGTTATGAAAAGGTCCCGTTCCGGATCGATTATGGCAAGAGGAGCACTCTATAACATTGGAGGACCTTTTGGAGTTGGCGCTAAAAAAGAAGCTGCGCTCAATATTTACATGAAATACTTAAATAACGTGTCGCTAACATAAAAATTTGTCAATTTATCTTAACAAATGGTTGGCAAACGTTTAAAAATTAAAACGATTTTGGCGGATCGCTACATGGTTGCTAAATGGTTGCAGCTCTTGTTGACGTCAGAGCTCGTATCACGTGAACCTCCCGACATACATACCAGAATAATAGAACACGTAGATTGTTGGTTTCGCCGTCCGTTTCTGCTTGTTTGTTTGGTACGGATAGGTTTTTGTTCTCGTGTGTAATTAGTATTAGGTGTGTTGTCAGTGTATGTACGTTCGAGTATGAATACGATTTACAAAAGCCACGTCGAAAAATTTACCACCCATTAACGCTTTAAATGGTGGACGAGTTTTTGTGCAAAAAGGGTCCCCACAGTAGAAAAACAGTTTCAGAAGCATCTCTCGTCTTGCTGCATTAAACAACTTTAATCTCATTTGTCTTCTCTTTGGTAGAGTACCAAATCTCTTAAAATAATTTTTGGACGTGTTTTTATACCCAGGGAGAAAACGCCTTTATTTTCAAGTTTCTCTATCATTATGTTGAGCACAGTGGCATATTATTAAATATTACTCTTACTGGCTTAAATAATCGGCAGAATTTATTTTTGGCTATCGTTGGTTAAAAGCGAATATCACAGAAGTCTACGAAAATAAATAAACAAGTGCTTCAATGTGTCAGCACGGTTGTCTAATTAAACTACTCCCAAAAATGTGGCCCATATCTCGCCAATTACAAGATGACGTCGCTACCATAAAAGGTAAAAAAGTATTGATATGCGTTTGATTCAAATTTTTTTTAAGATTTGTCATTTATTAAAAATATATGCAAGGCGAAAATCCAAAAGTATCCCTTTGAAATTGATTTAAAACCGCTCAAAATACCTTCAAAACGCTATGCTTTGTTACTATTTAGAAGTCCGAATCAGTCACTGCAATGGGCAGTTGTCATGAATAACTGCCCAAGTACATTATTTTATAAGTCGCCCTGTCAGTGTAGTTCCAGCTGTCATAAATGATCGCCGCTATCACCTCAGAAATCATATGACCTAATGGGCGCAGCTGCCGAACGTTGAAATTGACTTATATTTTCTAGTTTTTTATTTATTTTTAAGATAACAGCTACTAAAAGAAAGCAAAAACAGGCTTTTTCTCTTAAAGCGAACCACATAGATTAACACTTTTGGAAAACTAAAAAACAGCGAATTGATATATTTTCCAGATGAGCTGGATTTCCGATATTAATCTAAAAATAACGTGTTATTATGTGTGCATAATGCATACTGCTCTAGTGACAAGCAAAAAATGGAGTTTTGTTAAGTTTCAATAGTGTATTTTAAAATAATAAGTTACTGGCTTTTGTTTGCATACGGAAGCAAGATTTACAATATTTTTCCTCTTTAATTATTGAGATATGACACAAATCATTTTCAGGGGTCTTGAAATCTAATTATTATCTAATCTAATTATCGTCATTTCACGGAGAACTAAGAAAATTTGAAATCAAAATATTCTTCTTTTACTATTCCACAACAGGCAATACGTGAATGATAACCAGTCATTGTGACATCATTCAAGATTTCAGTTGGCTGACAATTGCGTTCTTCTTCGCTGACGTTTCGCCCACTAATGTGACAAGCATCTTCCAAGTTGAGCACATGGTTGTGGATGCCTGTGTCGCCAACTTTACCATAACTGAAAAATCAATATTATCGATTTTGAATATATTTGGGTTCTCAAAGCATTTCACCATTCGTTATTAGCTATCAGATTAGAACTAATTAAGAAGATTCGGGCAAAAAAATATAATCGTGGTTACTGAAGATTTTGATGAGACGAAAATATCTAAGTTTATGTGTAAATTTAGGGAAAGTTGTTCCTTATGTATAATGCTCACGAAACACTTGTTTATTAATTAACTTCCCTTAACTATCTGTTTCTTGTTACTTAATAATGCATTTAAACATCGTCATCTTTACGAATATGGATCAGCAGTTGTTTCTGCCCTTCAGTACAGTGCAACATTTCAGTTACATATATATTATGTAACAATATTAACCATAGTAAACCAGTCCTGTTAAACTTCGCAAATAGTATATATCCTCAATGGCCATTTACATCTTTCGGGATGGCTAATTTTTTGTTTTTAAATCAATATCATGTTTATTTTAACTTTTACATCATACCAGAGGATATATGTGGGTAGCTACTATAGAGTCCCAAGAACAAAGCTGAGGTTATAAACAAAATTTCCAAAGCAACGTCCTAGAGGACATGAAGACGTCATACGTTAAGGTCAGTTTCTTGTTTTGTTTACTGCTGAAAACCCACCGTTACTTCGCAAAAATTTTCCGTGTCTTTTACTTAATTACAAAGCATTGTAACAATCTTACAATCTCACAATCTTACGTGTCTTTTAGTTAATTATTAAGCACTACAGTAATACACATGTAATATGTTGGTGTTTTGTTCTAAAAGGTTTTCTCTGCATAACATTATTGCTTTTGATCTTTTTTATATACAGATGAACTGCTTGCACTACCGAGGTTGCCTAATGCATGTAAATTCCCGCTATAGCTACGTAGACGAAAAGAGAACGTAATAATCAAGTTAGTGACCAGTAGTTGCGGTTTGTGGCGCGTGTTGTAAAAAAGCTTAACCGATTTAAGGTTAAGTTGAAGGATTCCGACTGCTTGGAGCTCTGAACTGATACAAGGCTATCTTGTTGCAAATCGCGGTGATTGTGCCTCAAATGGCACTATAAACGTTGGCAAAAGCGGGGCTTGGTTACTTGCCATTGAAAGTGGTATATTCCTTATCGGGATAATCTGTTGTCAAGGGATTACTGGATGAAGTGATAATTGGTATCAAACTGGGTCACATCCTGTGCAAGTTACGTAACTGTATTACGATTCTACCACAGCGCTTCATTCTATTCAGAAATGTTGCTTTGGTTGATTTCTAACTATATTTATGCCATTCTAGCAAGGAAAAGTTAAAAATGTCTGGTATTGGATTGCACCATTACATAAAAATTTTAAATAACCTTTAAAACGTTCACAAGTAACGTAGCAAACAAAAAACCTACTTATGTAGGGATTTGTAAAGTTAACACTTTATAATCGTATTGTTCTACTATTGCTAAATAAGTGTTGAAAATCTTACAGATCTTTGCAATCTATGGTGATAAAATGTACCGATTGTAAAAAATCATATATTTTTTTACTTTTATTCGAAATCGTACGTCATACGAATTATTATATAACTAAGGAGTACAGTGTTAATGAAAAAAATGTCACTTACACTAATATTTTCTGCTTTGTTTCGACAGATCCTTCTTAGGTATTCTCATGTTTCTCCTAAAACCGAAGTGCTGCAAACTGGCACGAAAATATTATATTAGTGATAAAGTGAAAATCGTTGTATTTAGATAAGCTCTTGTCAATAGTCTAGAATCAAACGATTAATATAGATTTCTTACAAGCTTTTGAATTCATGTTATATATTTATACAGAATGTCTTTATTTATTTTAAACTAAAAAGTAAATTTTTTGTATTATTTATTTAATATAAATGAGGATTCAAAAACAGCCCCATTTTAGCGTTATTTATATCTGACACGTTCCTTTAAAATTAAATTATTTTCTCCTCAGCTTTACCGTCAAATAAAAGATGCAATTTTACACTTTATCGGCTGAATCTCAAGGCCAAGATGTATTTCCGAACTAGGGCTTGATGTTAGGTAATTGTTTAAATTTTCAACTTTCTAAATTACCTTCCAAAGTTTAGAATGGTTATCTATAAGGAATAAAGTAATGAAAACGATGTACACCTTCGTTAAACTATATTCCGCAAATCCTCTATATTGTATAATTATTACAAAAAAGCTTAGTATAAATAGTGAAAGAATTCTTGGCTTTTAATGCATTGTATGATTTCCCAAAATTATAAAGGTTCATATTTGATGCTATCTTAAAGTAGAAATTTACTTTAAGCAATTATTCTCTACTATTGATTCGTTGAACGCTTGCTAATTCGTCAAGTACGTATATTTTTCCGCTTTAGGTTTTCTCATTATTTTAAAGCTGTGCTGATATTAAACTTGTGTGCAAGATTCGTAGCTTCTGACTTTATACAGTTAAACGATTTTCAAATCTTCATAGCTCTTAAACATTTCAGTTGCCTCAACAAATTTAATAGTGTTTTTGTAAAACTTTAGTAGCAAGGTAATCCTAGAAAAACTTCTAGACCCTCATTATTTTTAATAATAATAATTTATTCGCCCAACAGATGTATCCATATAAAGGACAAAAAAAGTAGGTATTACATATAAAAGAAATAACCTTAGCTAGTTGTAGAAGTTCGTCACCACTTCTACAACACGCGCCAGCGTACAAGAATTTATGCCACATACGTGAGAAATGGCGTTAAAGCACTGGCACATTTTATATACAGGCGGAGTGTATATAATAGGCTAGTTCGATCTCGTTGCAGAAAAAAGCTTTGCCGCGACTGCATACGGGGTACTACCATAGTTTATGTAGTAGGTCAGGTGCATCAATCTGATAATGCCAAATCTTGTACAAAAACGTAACGGCCGCACAGCACCTTCTGTTCTCTAGACTTCTAAAGCCAACAGTGCTCAGGAGTCTAGCATGATCGGTGCCTCGCACAGGATAAGTTCCAAAAGTTTTCATGTGTATAAATTTTAAACGGCGTCTCTGAATTTTTTCTACAGCAATCTTATGCACAGCATACGTCTGACCCCAGATTAAGGAACAATACTCCAGTCTCGATCGAACTAGGGCTATATACATCGTAGATATATATTTTTAACTTTATTAAAGGACCTACAATTTCTGATTACAAAACCCAGTGTCTTGAGACTCCGACMTTCTMTTTATAATATCTMCAGTATATGTAAGTCAGCCTGGAATCCAAGATAACCCCAAGATCTTTAATGGTCACTACACGCATTAAGATGTTTTAATCGATAGTGTAGGTACTGATACCGAATGGGAGAAATTCTCTTGGTGAAGGATATAGTCTTACACTTGTTAATATATAGTGCCAGCTGGTTACAACGGCACCACTCAGAGACCCTTACCAAATCATTTTGTAAGGCCTTAACATCCGTCTCATAGTTGACAGTACTGTAAATCTTTAAATCATCTGCATATAATAACTCACTCGATGATGTTGATCCAAAGATATCATTAATGAACAGTCGAAAGAGAAGCGGATTTTGAAATTGATTGTCCGATTTAAGTTTACTAAAAGCGATTGTTTGGATTATGATAGTGGCTTTCAAATGAGGTGTAAAATGATTTTTCTTGCTGATTTAAATTTTTGAGCAAGTAGCGACCGTGACGCCGTTTTGAGTTTTGAGACAAACATGTCACCTTTAAAAGGACATTTTCAGCAATCTTACTGGGATTTTATCCGAACCTTGTAGCTTAACGCACCTTTAAAATTGAGGATAGAGGCATTTTCAGGTTGAAACACCCATTCTTTCAATTTGTTATATTCTGTTACGACAATAATTAAAGTGCCTTTCAAATTAAGTTGCATAAGACCCCTGTTGAGTTGGTAGCCACTTGGATTTTGTAGTTACTGTGGAAATTGTGATTCGGTCTGTCGAGTTGGGGATTTTTTATGCTTAACATATAATAGAAAATAAAGGCTATATGTAATTACCCATAAATGACATTTTTATATTCTGCAATCAGTGTCTATAATGTCTTCTACTTATTAAAGGCAGTCATCAAGTGCCTATGGTATTTTTACGTAGCGAAATAAGTGGTGACTATTTTTTTGTCATCTATAATCTAATATGATAGCACTAGCACCCCATGCTTAGTAATACCACATTTATATTACATTATACGAGGCATGTTTTTTAAGTAAGTACCGTTTTGGAATTAAAAAAAGACGTGCAAAGATATCGCAATAATTTTATCTTACATGAAAGCCTGTACCTTAATCTACTTTTCTACATAATTTCCGTGAATATTGAGGCACTTGTCATAACGTGGCACCAGTTTTTGAATACCCTCCTCATAAAATTCTGCCGCCTGACTTGTTAACCACTGTATCACAAATGTTTCGACTTCGTTATCGTCTTGAAGACGCTGACCACCCAGGTGTTTCTTCAAGTGCAGGAACAAATGGTAGTCGCTGAGCGCCAGATCAGGGCTGTATGGAGGATGATCTAGAGTTTCCCATTTAAAAAATTTAATGAGATCTTTGGTCCGATTAGCCACATGTGGACGGGCATTGTCATGCAGCAAAACGATACCCTTACTCAACTTGCCACGTCTTTTGTTCTGGATTGCACGATGCAGATTGTTCAATGTCTTACAATAAGACGGTGCATTGATTGTCTCATTACGAGGCAGAAACTCCACTAGCAATACTCCTTTTCTGTCCCAAAAAACTGTGCACATGATTTTCCGGGCAGAAATTGTTTGCTTAAACTTCACTTTTTTGGGTGATGATGAATGTCGCCATTCCATGGATTGTTGTTTCGATTCTGGTGTGACGTAGGCCACCCATGTTTCGTCACCAGTAACAATTTGGTCTAAAAAATCTTCACCTTCATTGTGGTACCGCTCAAGGAAAGTCAATGCACTGCCTAAACGTTGGGTTTTGTGCAAATCCGTCAACATTTTCGCAGTCGCACAATGATGAAATTGTAAAGCGTCTGTTTTCTCTCACTTTTCATTCACTTTCTGCACCAAATCTTCATTAACGACCGAAGGACGCCCACTCCGTTCTTCATCATGCACATTTGTGCGGCCATCTTTAAATGCTCTCACCCATTTCATCACTCATAATGTTTTGTCCGTAAACTTCACAGATCTCACGATGAATATCGATCGGTTTTACGCCTTTAGCACTAAGAAATCGTATAACAGCCCGTACTTAACAATCGGCGGGACTCACGATTGTCGGAGGCATCTTAAACACTCAGTAAACAACGTATACAATGAAGAATCAAACTGTAATGGCGTCAGTGCGTAGACAAGAGATGTAGGTAACCACCGCGCATGCGCGGAACGCCGACCGTAGCGCTGCGGCGGCGAAATCGCAAAACAGTACTTACTTAAAAAACATGCCTCGTATTATATTTATATGGTACTTCTTGTAGCTTGCGTAATTTTGTCGGTATTTTTAATACTATTCCTATTCCATGTTGCTAATTGCAATACTAAAGGAAACAAGATGCACGATCATTACGCTCCAATAATAAATTAATATAACCTAAACAATAATCAATGTAAACAATAAACTAACAAAAATTATGGAAATACTAACCTAATGATACTATATTTGTACTAAAAAAAATATCAAATCATCTATTAATACAGAAAGCAATTGTTTGAATTATTATTTTTGCAAATAAGTTAGACGATAATAATTGTAAAATGAAACAAGGGTGTGTGATTAATCACGCTTTGTGGAACAGGGCCTAAACCTATCTTTAATGAAGCCTACTTGGGCATTGTTAGAAAATCTTTACATCAAGATTAAGCACGTTCAGTTTCCAAGCCGCAGCGGCCATCTTATCTTAAATGAACACTAAATAATAAATATTATCTTAAATGTTAAAAGAAACTGTATTTTTAGAATAATATTCAGCGGAAATAGTTTCCATGGTGCCTACATAATACAATTCACTAAATTACTACATCGATCGAATCAAATGCAAATAATTTACTACATTTTACGACAAAGCAGAACAAGGAGTTGCCATATTCCAGTACTGTATGGTTAGTTAGAAAGCTTTATGTTAAAAATATATCACTTCATATCAGCACATCTACTTACTCAATACTTTCAATACGTACAAACAGGTACAACAAAGCAAAATATGATCACCTTGCTTTTGAGCGTAAAAATGCTAAGAGTGGAACGTACAAAAAAAAAACTGGCATACTTCGTCAGCAGAAATATTACGGAAGATTTACTATTTAACGCATCAACAAGAACCGCACAGAGCACTGCGCAAATAACGAGCAATTACTCTGTTGCTAAAGAAAATCTTATAAATGGAAAGCTACATACGCCCAAAAATTTTCATTATTAACATTGCTAATTAGGCACTGAAAATTTAATATTACCTTATTAGTGTGTAAATATTTTATTAGCAAAACTCATGGCCGAAATTGCGTTATTAAATAAAAAATACCTTCAGCTTTTCGTTAGTAATTGTTGCTTTTAAAAAATACATAGACGGTAGGTTTAATGTAAAATCTAATTATGTCTGTGCATTTTACAGGTGATTCATATCCGTATTGTGGACTGACATTTGCTAACCGTTCTATTATTTTATGTAATATTGTATAGGATTAGACTTGAGTACAAATCTTGCAGAAAGCTTACAAGATTTTTATAAAACAATTTGACCGCGGCAAAGGCTACTCTATTATATTTCAAGTCTTTCAGTTCTTAGTCTTATGGATAGTATATCTTACCTGCTAAGATAAATATGTATTTTTTTACATACAGGGTCGCTATAAAGTATGGAACCAGCAAGATAGTTCAGGTTCTGTGAGATCGATTTTCCTGAAATAATGCATGGGCCTATGGGTAATTAAATGCATTTTCTGAAATTTTTACAACTTCGTGTCCGCTCTCGTTTCCGAGATATGGGCGCAAGTTGCATTTTTTTAATGGGAAGGGGGGTCAAAGGTTACAGGATTAAAAAGGATATTTTTCCTGATTCCAAAAATGTATACACTTGTACAATCTATTGCTTCTGAATTGAGTCTGATAACAAACTTGGGTTTTGCAAAAAAACTTCGGGATAAAAACCATATTCGTTATCGCTAAGTAAGAACAAAAACTCCAGGTGTCTCCATTTTCCTCGTAACTGACGATAATTTTCATTCACTTTGTTACTTGCAATCACAATGCCTCAGTTATCTGAACACGATCTCATCGAAATATTGATGATGACTGGTTATGGAGACAAAAGGCGAACTTATTCGGAAGTAGTTGCACTCTACAATGCAATTCATGAAGATGGTGTACCAATGGGGTTGTAGACCATATTTTTTTATTGCAGAATATGAATCTACATAAAAAATAATAGACCACTGTGTATTCATTTATTTTCCAAAGCGCTTAGATAAGCGTAATAAATGGTAAGGTTTAAATATTTGAATGTGTGACGTCGGTTGACCCTGCCGCTTGTGATTGGCAGCAGCTGTGTGTTGTTGCCATAGCACAATAATTTTCAGCGTAGTTGCCTATGCGTGATTTTCTCTGTCAACTGCCGACGAACGGACGACGAGCGTCATTCATAACCTCTCAGTAATGCTCGTGTTGTTTGCTTTTGTTTATCGATCACAATTATATCGTTCAAAACGCGGACGAAATCACGAAATGGTTGCTGAAAAGAAATGTTTTGTGCCAACATCACAAATACTAGTATTGTTGCTCTAGAGAAAAAATTTTTAATTGTACCCGAAAAAAAATTAAGACGAAAATTGTGGTGTGATGCACTAACAGCAAGTCGCTTGTGTTAAAGAAACTAGAGACAAAAATATAAATCCTCCTCGCAAAACCAAGCCAAACGCAAATGTAAACAAACAGATCATCTGTCTATCTGTACAGTGTTGCCACTGGGGCTGATAGAAATTCCGCTAGATTGGCGTATCGAATCCGCTAAAATTTTAAAGACAAGGGGATTTATTATATATTTTACATAAATAATTATTATTTTTCTACATATTATGCTATAACGTTAAAAATTTCGTTATTGAGCTCATCGTGTTCCTTCCAGAAATATGTTTTGTTGCTTTTTACTTGGTTTAAGATAATATCTGCGTCATTTGACAATCTGAGCTGCAACGTGAAACACACAAGCACTAGTGAGACGTTGCTAAATTTTGGATTGGTAAGTAAAAAGAGCAGGAAATATAATGTTTCCCAGGCAAGGAATACAGTAATCATCGAGTCACCTAGCATAAATAAATCGATTGTAGATACTTCATATCTAAGTTTCCCATATTTATACGCTAAAGTGAAACAGTTAATATTCCTTCTTATTCCGTTAAAATATTTGTTAACTGCTAAAACGTATATATTTCCGTTGGGCGAGAATTTTATCCGCTAAGTTGGCAACACTGACAAGATGTCTCTTTTATGAGTCAAACGCGAAATCATGGTAGGTTTACCGTAGCGAAATGCGATCCCACCACACTCCCCCACTCTAGCCGGGTCAAGTGACGTTGCTAGCAATATTTGAATTTGGCGGAATACTTTAGAGGGCGAAAATAAGACAATATAACATTAGAAATATTTTTTGTTGGTAGTATCTTACTTCATTGGGTCTAGGAAAACCTACAAATGTGTTGCAATAACGATTTGTGATCGAGGGCTACAACCCCATTGACATAGCAACAGTTATTAAAACATTGGAATGTCCTTTTAGATGTGCTAGAGAATCCCAGGTATTCCGTACAACAGCGTGCTCTCACCGTGTTAGCTGAAGATCTATTCAGAAAATTTTGAAAAAGAGAAGTTTCATCCATAAAAAATTCGCTTATACAAGAACTAAGCGAAGATGATTTCGATCGTAGTATAGAATTTTGCGAAACTGCTAAGAACATGATAGATGAAGATAAAAACATTTTCAATTGAATTATGTTTTCTGATGAAGCGACTTTTTGCCTCAAAGGTAGTGTGAATAGACATAATTGCTGATATTGGTCGGACACAAATCCACATTGTATTGAACAAGTCCTCACACAACACTCTCAGAAAGAGAATGTCTAGTGTTATATTATCGGTGAGCACATTATTGGGCCTTTTTTCATCGATGGAAATTTTAACGCGGTCAAGTATTTACAGCTCTAGCGCGCATACAGTATACTAAAACTTATTCGCCTTTTGCCTATTCGTGAAAATGCTGCGCGTCCTTCTGAACAGATATGGCTTTAGAAAGATGGTGCACCGCCCCCTTCTGCAGTCAACGTTCATGAATATTTGAATGCGATATTTCCAGCAGATGGATTGGTAGGCCCGGAGCGATAGAATGCCCAGAACGTTCCCCTGATCTGACGCCGCTTGATTTTTTCCTGTGGAGGTATCTGAAAAATGGTATTTATGCTGATCGGCCACATAATGCAGAGGATTTAAAAGGACGAATCAAGGCAAAACTTCAGGTACTTATCTCCAAATATGCTATAAAGAACATTAGAAATCTTTTACTCAAGGCTGCATTAGTGCCAGGAAGTAAATGGGGAACATTTTGAGCATCTTCTGTAATGTAAACCTGAAAAAATACAGCATTTTTCACAGAATCGTGTTTTTTTTTACTTTTCGGGTACCCGATTTGCAATAACTTGATCAAACTAGACGAAAATTATCGCCAGTCAAGGAGAATTGTAATACCGGGCGTTTTTGTCCATTTTAACGATAAAGAAGATTGTTTTCATTCTTTTCGTGCTTTGTCAGGCTGAATTATTGTATTTACACTTTTCTAAACTCAGAACCAATAAATTGCACAAGTGTGATACATTTTTGAAATCAGGAAAAAATATCCTTGTCAATGATGTTCCTTTTGACCCCCTTTCCATTAAAAAAAATGCAGCTTGCGCCCATATCTCGGAAACGAGAGCTGACACGGAGTTGTTCCAGAAAATGCATTTTAATTACCCATTAAATCGGTCGAACAGAACCTGAAATATCCTGCTGTTCCATACTTTGTAGCGACCCTGTATTTCTATATACTTTTAGGTACCTAAATCGTCATTGATGATTTTCTATTTGCGTGCCTACCCGGCAATCTTAAAGCTTAAAGTACCTAATTTGTTAGCACAATATGTAGGAATCATTTTAGATATCAGATGATCCATACAGGAATGACTTTATATTACAACGATTTAACGGTTTTTTTTAGGTAGGTAGCTTTTATAACACGTAGTTGAAACTAGGGAGTGTAATATATATTTCAATAGAATTATGAATAGTTTTATTTTTACAACTGCTGCGGTAAAACAACAGAAGAATATTTTTTAAAAGGGTCACAATTATGTAACAAGTTTGAAAAAACATTTGCTCATCATGCAGTCGAATGATGCAATGTTTTGAACGTACTTATAACGACTACTATAGCATACTCGCAAAATATGAGTCTGACCTTCCAGTGCATATTTCCTAAGGGGAATTTCGTTTCAAACCTTCGAGTGTAGGATCATGTTAAGGTCAGCTTCTTGTTTCTGTTTACTGGCACCAAACCACTACAAAAATCTTCCGCTGCCGTAATCACCAGTTATTATTCATTAGGGAGAACCTCAAACCTCATCAACAACCTTATATCGTCATCGGTTCCCGAAACTGTTGTAGGCTTATGACGTATGCTATTTACCAAACGCTGAGCGCTGCCTTTGTAAATCCCAATCGAGCTAATTAAGTTTGCCAAAATATTCTTGAAAAACAAGTCCAAGGAAACAGTTAACCGGCTCATTAACATTTATTTCTTTGGTGTTGTTCCGTAATTATGTTAAATTACTAATAGCAAATTTCCAGTCGGTTTTATTATTTTCTTACAATCCCTCACATGACAAATTCGTTGATTTTTTAGCTACATTCGTTCACTTCAAATGAACAGTGTCTTATATAAAGAGCTTTTTAAGATTTCTGTTTGATGGATAATCGCATACATTAGTGTAAAAAAATCAGATGCGCTAACGCAGTGTCAAAAAGGTATATCGGGTATTTCAATGAAAACGATCCACCCTTAATAATGCATGGATATGGGATACAAATTCGAGTAAAATCCTGAAGCAAGTCGATTTTATTTTGGAAAGGGATATTTTCTTATGTAACATTCAAAGTTGCTAGAAAGATCCTCTACCCCTGGCAGCTCTCACTTTTAATTTTTGAATAGGAAAAATGGGTCTAGTAAAACCTCATTTTGAAGGTCCTTCAAAGCCCTATTTGAAATTTCCCAGAAAAAACAATCAGTTTTATTTCTAAAAATTCAAATATTATCACATAACTTTAAATCACTTTAAACACTGAAAATTTCCATTTATTTAAGACTTTAAAATAAACAATTTATTGCTTTATTTTTTTGTGAGTGGAACTAGTAAAAACCATTTAATTGGTTTTAATTTCTTATTGTGTTTTTTTACCTTTCTCACTGTTATTTGAACTGTATAAATTGATATCTCTTCTTGAATTCTTTACACTGGACTGCCAGTTTGAATTTTGCGGCTGATTACTACCTGAAGTCCATACACGTGTGGAAAGTTAAAAAAAAACAAATGTGCTAGAGCTGCGAGTGACTTCAGTGAATTGCAACCTGATAAAGGTGTCCGTCACAAATACGTCTTGTAGCTTATATGACAATTTAGGGAGAATAGATCGGATCGGAACCCGAAACATAAAGCTCTCCAAGCTGTTGTTGATGCTATTGCCGTTTAGTCATGTTGCTGTCATCGAAAATACGCAGACTGTTCGAAAGATATCGCATGTTTCTGGAGTTAGCCACAAACATGAGCTTCATCTTTTCAAAACAAAACGCTTGAATTAAATGAGGACTATTTTGATAGACGAATGGAATTGAAATCCGCGTAACCATTCATATTAGGTTAATATTCTCATAAACTATTCAAATAACGTGTCATTAACATAAATGCCTGTTGTTTTACCCTAAAAAATGACAGAAGAGTAAAAAGCTCTTGTTGGCGTCGTTGTTTGTATCACATAACAGCATAACGGGTTGACTGTTTCGTCTTGTGTTTCTGTTTGTTTGTCTTTGGCACGGGTAGTTTTTTGATAACTTTTATTCTCATGTGTAATCTAACTTGTTACGAAAACAAATAAACAAAACAAATACTTCAGTGTGTCAGCAGGGTTGCCACGTTTGCATGGATGATGGTCTCTAACTAAACTATCCCAAAATGCTCTTGGATTTTTTTTTGTTTTTACATCATTTTGAGAGCCTCTGAAATCAAAATGGCCTTTGACAAATAACAAGACAATAGTGAAACAAAATACCTTTTATTACCATTAGTTAATTTTGTGGGCTTGCTTTTGTATATGTAAAACGAAAAATATGCGGGTATGTACGATGAAAATTTTTTAGCCCTTCATCGAACATTAAAAGAAACACGTTCAGTAGTTCCTAGAGAAAGTGAACTCGACGGGATGCTCAGGTAACAGGAACCATGAAGAGCATATTATAATCGAGATCGAAGAACTTCCTCAAATTAGCGTTCTTACAAAATCGCTGCTTGAACGGAACTTTGCTGCAAGCACAGAATTTTTTTTCTCTTTGGTTGCAAAATAAAAAAAAACTTAAAAAATAAATAATCGTTGGTTGCAAAGTAAAACAATAAAATCCAAATGTGAGAATAAGAGGACAGATGCCCTCACTGCCATCTAAGCGGAAATCTGCGAGCTAGGCGGTCTATAACTGTGATAGACACCGGCGTAGTGGAGGTTCCTAACGATGGCATCGGAGAGGCTACTGCGTAAAGCAATGATGAAATCAATCATCTGCCCTGGTCAGTTAGCTTACCCTACGACTAGTTTCGCCCTGTTGAGGCMCAWCATTCAGGGGTAGGGAGCAAACTGACAACGGCAGGCATACTAATGCATGGGAGAATAGGAGCACAGATGCCATCAGTGCCATATAAGCGGAACTCTGCGAGCTAAGCGATTTATAACTGCGATAGACACCGGCTTAGTGCAGGTTCCTAGCGATGGCATCGGAGAGGATACTCCGTAAAGCCATGATGAAATAAATCATCTGCCCTGGTCAGTTCACTCTCACCCTGCGACTAGTTTCGCCCTGTGATGAGCCCCATCAGACAMGGGTAGATGGTAGGTGGCGCTGAGGGCATCTGTCCTCCTATTCTCACATGCACCAGTCCGCCCGCCGCGGCTATAGGCGACGGTCTGCTGTGGTCAGTTGGCTGTCTACCCCTGCCTGATGAGCCCCAACAGGGCGAAACTAGTCGTAGGGTGAGAGTGAACTGACCAGAACTGGCAGATGATTTATTTCAATAAAATCCAAAAATTTTTCCCACATTTGAGTTTCCGATGAAGCCATTTGAGATGGATTTATTAATACGCACAATTCACAATAAGATATGCTGATAACAATTCTCATGTGACAAAGGCTTCAGTATAAACATTCGGATATGTGTGGTTGGAAACGGTCTACTTGGACCTATATTATTGACAGGTCGTGAAGAAAATTGTCTCATATTTCCAGAAAATGTTTACAAGCCAAAGCACAGTTGCTGTTGAAATTAAATACAACTTCATCAGTTACCTACAAAAAGGTGAAATAAAATAAGATCATAAAATGGTAAATTTAGAGGATACCGATACCTTTAGATACAAACTTTACCTTATTAATCTTGTCTTTCTCGCCCTCTCTGAAGATAAAGTAGCCCTTTTTATGAAAAAAAAATCATGTAAGACATCGATCAGAACGAGGAAGTTGGAAAAAAACATTTCCCAGTGAGGTAGCCTTACAGTTGTATATGTGTAGCTTGAATGCATTTATCTAACAAGGGAAAAGTCGTACCGCAAATCGCTTTTTATAAAAACACTACCCTTTAAACCTAAAACATCTAGCAGCTTCAATGTTGCTTTACGCTAATTAATTTTAATTCCGAAGGTGAGTAAGCTGTGGAAGTTGGCAAAGTAACACAGCTTTGAAGCCTGGTGGGTTGCGACTTTATTTAGTTTACGAATTGCGTAGATTGCTGAATTTAGCTTCTTGCATAGACTATCAATATGTGTCTTCCAATTTAGTTCTGAGTTTAAATGGATACCCAAAAACTTGATATCAGTCTTCATAACACCTTTTCTGTTAGAGAAGTGTATTGTCTGCGTTTTGTCTTTGTTATTCTTCAACTTGTTGCTCGCAAACCAGCCTGAGACTTCATCAAGCACGCAATTTTCTTTTACATTGAGTTCTTCAGCTTTTCCCCTGATCAGCAACGTAGTATCGTCAGCATAGAGGCAGCCTTCATTCATCGCAGTAGCACGTAGTACGTCATTGACGTATATTATAAACAGAGTTGGTCCAAGTACTGATCCCTGGGGAACGCCCTGCGTGATGCCTTTTCTTTCTGAGGTGATTTCTTTCCAGCGCACCACCTGCTGCCTTCCAAATAAATATGAGTCGATCAAATTGTTTTCCAAACCTCTCACCCCATAATAGCGCAGCTTCTCCAGAAGGAACGAATGCTCCACAGTGTGAAAAGCCTTACTAAGATCGCAGCAAACCATTTTCATTTCCTGACTACAGTCTCTAGCCTCAATAACTGCTGAACCGCTATACAGACTGATTTAGTCTTGCGATATGCATGTTGGTATTTTGCGAGAAAACTGTTCTTTTCCATACGCTAATTATACTTTTGTTTATTATAACCTCAAAGACTTTCGAGATGACAGGTAGCGCTGAAATCGGTCTGAAGTTATTGCAATCTTCTTGCATCTCCCTTCTTAAAAATAGGTGTAACTGTTGCTAATTTTAGCTGTTCGGGAAATACACCCTCATCTATGCATTTATTGATGCACAAGGTCAGTGGGCATACAATTTCGGCTCTCACTTGCTTTATGTCGCTTCATCTACTTATAACAAAGAAGGTTCTGTTTTCTGTTCCACATTGCAATTACCAGAGCTTGAGACAGGATGACAATAAAATAATACAATGAAAAGTACTAGAATGTTTGCCGATGATACAGTTCGTCAAACAGTGGCCTTGTTTATAGAGAAATCACGGAATGCAATTTTTTCTTTAAGAAGTACAATGCAGAACGAATGTAAACTGCAAGAAACTGTTTACCTGTTGTTCCTTTAGGTCGACGTAACGCAGTTTCAAGGTTGAGATCACATGCATTTAGCATGCCAAAGTAAATAAGCTTTTTTCGTTAAGTGAACAATTCCCACTAAACAGAACCTGTACAGTTCCATACACTTCATTCAACATTCATTGCTATGCTTATCCGTAGGATGCCACTTGTAAACAGGCTGCGGCCTTCAAGTTTAGATATATTTAATTTTTTTATTCATGTTTTTATTATGTTCTGCATCTGTTTACTTGAATAATTACAGGGCATTTGCGTGACATGACAGTTATTATATAAGAAACGGCGTTATATTTATTAAATTGCTTTGCTGTYGAAATAGTCAGTTCGTATTATCGAACAAGCAGATGATGCATTCTGTTAGTTGTGGAAAATTATGTATGCAAACGCATGACACGCAACATAATATTGGCCAATACATAATGTCTTCGAGAAGTTATGTAATTCACAGTAATTATAATTGTAATTTCTGCTTGGTATATTTTTTGTACTTTGCTGTATATTACAGACGATGTTTCATGCACAGATGTGCTTCCTTGCATATATCATTTCTCATAATTGCATGAAACTAATTTGGATGCGTATTCTTAATTTAGAAAGGTACGCCAATTTGTCATAATAAATGTCATGGAAGAGCAAGAAGGATGATATCGAGATACCAAAAACAAAACAGAAAGGAACAATTTAGGAAAGATGGCATTTTCGAAGTAATTAAAAAGGCGAAAGGCGTAACAGTTAATTCTGAATCAATTGAAACCGAAGATCTACAACTTTTTCTTAGTTATGAGCACAGAAAGAAGTACCGAAAGACTGAGAAGAAGCCACTATAACATCACGAATTTTAAATTATGAGGTATTGCTTAAACCGGAAATTACAGAATAGTATGATTTCTTGACACAGGGTACAGAGCCTGTGAATGATACGAAAAGACAACTAGAACATATAGTCGCACAGCAATTAGGGTTTAGCAAAAAGAGG
Source organism: Rhyzopertha dominica (assembly GCA_025024175.1). Classification (NCBI taxonomy): domain Eukaryota; kingdom Metazoa; phylum Arthropoda; class Insecta; order Coleoptera; family Bostrichidae; genus Rhyzopertha; species Rhyzopertha dominica. Next base: position 31,229,190 of record QCXZ01000041.1, read on the forward strand.
TCAACAACAGGTCATACTTACGAAGTAATAAGTTGTTATATGAACTGAAAATACCAGCTCTTAATCTTTTTAATGATTTCAAGAAAGCTTTGTAATTCTATGCGAAAAAATAAGTTTCTTATGGTGATGGCAGAGCCTCAGATGCCTGAAAAACTGTAAAGATACTGACAGAAAAAACAATGTAGTTTAATAGTAGGGAATACACCATCTAAGAGACTGGAATTTAAAACCGGGCTTAGAGAAGAAGATTTGCTATCAACTCTGGCAGTTAACTTAACAGTGGAAGTAATTCTTGTTGTGGAAATTCAGACAATTAACAGAACATATTATTATACAGTTTATCAATTCGTAGGGTATGCTGATGATAATATAAATCTAGCCTTTAGATTATTACATTCATTTTATGTTGCCACGTACCCTTTTATATTTGTTAAATTTTAACCACTTTTTTATATTGACCTACAGATGATATGAAAGATTGGAGTGTTAGTGATCAACTTGTTCTGTGGGATAAATAATGTCTACGCCGTTGCATGAGGATTGTCAGCTACCAGTTTTTTTCATTCTACTTCCCTATATTTAATTAAACTAGCATATATGATATTTTCTTAGATTTTGCAGGCAGAAGATGAAATGAAAAAGTATTGGCCTTGACTGAGATTTGAACTCGGGACCTTTTGAATACCAGTCAAATGCTCTATCACTGAGCTCTCAGAGCCCTATTCAGAATCGAGGTCAAGGCGGCATATGTACATCAAAGTTAACATGTAACGCTGCTGAACGCCATCCTATGCATTTGCAGCTGAATCGCTCGTCGCTCAGTATTGTTGAGCTTCAGAGCGTAATCTCGGTCAAGGCCAATACTTTTTCATTTCATCTTTTGCCTGCTAAACCCAATAAAATATTATATATGCTCCTTTACAATGAATTCAGACGATAATTATCTTTCATAATATTTAATTAAACTATATATCCACAACCCTTATCAAATGTTTTAAAAAGTGTCAATACGTATTTCGATAACTAAGTTGTTATCTGCACTAGAAGTTAAAGTAAACTACTTGTTGAAATCTTCGGCTAGATTTAACAGGAGTGCAGTATGCTCATCAAATTTGGTTAAATGCAACCAGATACTGAAGATGGTAGTTTAGCCGGTGAAAGACGTAGGTATTTAGACCTTTAAAATTTTCGTGATAAGAGTTTTTCATATATAGTTTAATTAGACTCAACTCTTTTTTTATCCGTAATATTTCTTTAATGAATTTGTTGCAGATATAATACGGTAGTCCTACGTTATTCTAAGTTTCAATGGGAATTTAATGATTGCTCGCAGAGGCAGAGCTTCTAAAAAATATATTGCGGTTTAATTACTTAAATGGCGTATGGGTCGGACTGATTAAATGTCAAATGATCATCAGGCAAACACGTAGATCACATTTTCTTTGAGAGCTGTTGTTATTTGCTTGGTAAAGTGGCGTAAAATAGATTAATCATATCGGCATAAGGCAACGAAAATAATACTCATATTTTCCAAGAACTAAAGGTATCTTTCCTAAACACTTATACCTTATGTTGCACTATGGAAGGGAAAGTTTAATGATATAAATCATTATGAGCAAACAAATGTGTATTTCAGATAATAAGTGATAACCGCTAAATACTAAGTGGGCCTTTCTGTCACCTTCTGATGTTATTTTCTGTTCAGTGACTAACTGCTTTCCAATATTGGCTTGGTCTTAAGATTTAAACGTTTCTTAATTATTCATACACGTGATTAATTTTAACGAATATTGCAAAAAATACACAGAAGCAAGATAAGTTTGCCATTTAGATGTTTGTGTTACAAAAGACACGCCCTAACACACCTTTAAGCACTCCTACTAGCAATTTGTATTCCACTCTAATTTTTGCACTCAGTGAATGTTGATTTATATGCCTACTACAAAAACCTGTAGCATCGAATAAACAACTCAATTTTCAGTTATTTACCCTAACTTTGTAGCTATAACACAACGAAACACAATCATTTTATTGCTCATATCTTGCCATTATTATTTAAGTATATGTATTTCGTATAAAACCGACATTAATGTTCCATTAGCGGCTTATTACACCAATTTTACGGCATTGCGGGCGGTAGCTATATAAAACACTAATTTCTTCAACAACTTTTTAGCTGAAGTGAAATATGATCACTTGTTTACCAATATTACCCACGAATTAAGCTCAGATTTCTTATTGCATGCCTATGGTATACGGCTTAATATCATTTAAGTTCTTTTAACACTATGCTAATGGCATGTACAGTTATAGTTAAATTACAAAAACGTCTTGATCTTGTTGATGTACCTATTTGCCTATTTTACTTTTACAACCTTTGATTGTAATAACCACAAACCTCTTAAAATTACATCATATTTGCCTATACACAATTAAAAATATGCTTGTATTTAATTTCAACTAACAGGTATAGTAATCTGAAGATACCGTATAATATACTTTTACGTTTTTATTTCAGGAGTTTTATTATCGCACTCGAAGAAACAAGTTTTAGCTGACTTATAACATTTTTAGTGTACCCCAAACGTGGCAATTACACGACATTGGTCCCGAAATCAGAAAGTCTTAGAAAATTACCGAAAAAAAAACTAAACCAATACATCAATAATGTTTACTTTTATCAGCTTCCTAAATCAGGGAGTTCCTTATGCCGCACTCTGTAGGTATATCGCTGTTGACAAAACTTAAAATTTACGTCATCAATGACGTATTTCCATTACCATCAAACGGTACCGCTGATCACAAGGCAGAGAGAATAACAGAACTGATTGAAGCTGGCATCAGTGCACAATGTTGACAGTTACATAGAATGTTGAGCTGTTTATATTTTTGTTTGTATTTAAACCTTCCTGGTTATGTACAGCATGACACAAATGAGTATCATTTACATGTATTCATAGCATTTCCAAAACTATAGGTAGTTCTTTAGTCAAAGGTTAGATTGCTCTCCATCACTAATTTAAACAGTTCAATGTCAGAAAAAAAATGTTGGGAATCTGTAGCTTACTATTTTCTATTGCGCTAGTAGGATATTATTCAAAAATTAGAAAAAAAGCTGTTCGTATTTAAAATAAGGGTACGGTATTTTTTTAGTTACGGTCAAAATCTTGTTAAAACTATGCAGTGGTAGACGATAGTGCATTTTCTGCTTGTACCATTTGAACCTGTAAAAATACGGAAAAAATAATGATAAATGTTTATGCGTTTATTAAATTGTTTGTCCAGTCCGCACATTACCCTTCTTGCTGTATATCAAATGAATGTAGTTTAATTTTTATTTCTAAACACATTTGCATTGTGGACGGTCTATACATAGATGTTTATAATAATTGTACTTTCTAAACGTAGTACCAAGAAATGCAATAATGTCAAAATAATATGTAATTAGAATCACAAAATATTATTCAATAAGACGTTATTACATAACAGTAGCATGATTTACGGAACTACGGGAATCGGATCATCGGATCATCCTAGCAAAATGTTTTATTATGTAGCATTTGCTTGCATTTATCTGGATTAAGAAATCCAAGAACAAACTTTCGTAACAAAACAAGACTTTTATTTTTACTTTACTTTTACTTTTACTTTTTACTCATAGTATTTGTTACGTTTTTAAGAGATGTATACCTTATTTTACGGAAGCGCTGGCTAAACACTTAACGTCAAAATGGAGTAATCAATCGTCCATTTCTAACTTAACTAATGCCAGGCGAACTAAATGAAACGGCGTTTCAAACCTAAAGCAATATATCACTTGGAATGGAACATTAATCATTGTTAGTCAATATTGCGAAAGGAAATAATACAACCTTTTAGTTAGCTTCATTGTATAACAATATAAGCGCATAAACAGTAGTGACAAGGCCTCGTACAATAAAGAGCATTTACGGGACATTTCTATATGCGTTCGTTATATATTAGAGTCCATAATAAAGCATTTATCTGTCCAATAAAGTTAAATAGAAATTCAGTTAATTGTATCGATTGCTTTCTTCTACATATTGTTGTATACCCAAATTCTTTTTTACGTTTATTACGATTGAACGATTATGAAAAACAATTGCAGTTTGTAGCTTTGCGTGCAGCCCCTTAATAAGGGGGCCTCAAAATAATGGGAAAGGAAAAAATTCTGTTTAGATTAAAATCTTCGTACAAAAATATTCCAATATTATACTCGAAACTATGTAACTTTCAGAACCAGCGACAAGTCATGTTAACTACCTCAACAAATATTATATTTTTGAACGAATATCTACCCTTGAAGCTTGAAGTAAACTTTGATGATACCGTATTATCTGAATCGGCAAATATATCAAAAACATCCTTTAACGGGTTGAATTTTGACTTTCTTGAGCACTTTTAATATTATCATCACTATTATGATTATCCTAGTAAAAACCAAGACTGATTTATTTTAATTATATACAACTTATAAATTAATTAAAATGCATGTATATTCTGTGCTGTCTGCACCGCAACCAACTACTAATAGATCTATTTCGCGATCATTATAGTTCATCAGTGCGGTGCAGACAGCACAGCATAGAAATGTATTTTAATGTATGTCGGTTCTTGTCCGCTTGCAAAAAGTGCCGTGGGGACCTCCTGTCAAATTGAAGTATGCAGGTGCATGCCAATTTGTCAGGCTACAAGTCACTTCCTTTAGGAAGTAGATCCCATAATGGCAGCTAGGTGGTTTTGTCATCATGTCAGTGTAATGCTGACAGATTGCCATCTAAATTCTTACTTACAAATTAATTGTAAGTATTGAATTTAATTTATGAAAAATACCGTCCATTATGATCCGTTCTACAGCGCCAAATGATAACATTTATTAATGCATTTAATTATAAAACGTAATAATAAAACTAGATTACTTTCACATTCATGTTTAGTTCGTTAAGACCATCCAGCTTTGAAAATGTTTGTAAAGATACTTATGCTATTAAAAAAAATCTCGTTATGATTTTGACGCATTATTTCGAAATAATGTTAATGTCCTAATTGTAAAGGTAAAATAAAACACTACTTCTTTGAATATGTTTTGTGATCATTTAGGTGTCATTCAAACTACGAAACCAATACTAAATTGTGTACTACAATCAAGAGAATCACGACCTACAAAGCTTTTTCAGCTCTACCATTCAGACTCTAAATAAGATTTTAGTAAGAATGCTACAATTACCAAAAAAATGTAAGTTGCTGAATTCTCATTTGATAGCATCTGATAGATAAAGAACAATAAATTCATGAGTTAATTTTATTTGTTTATTTATTTGCTTACCGTACGAAAACTAACCCATACGTGTATGTAAAATCTTTTTCTTTAACAGCATATGTTCAAAAATGTGATGTGAACATTGCGGATAACATAACAGAATAGTAAATTTTCAACCAGCCTAACTAAAAGATAAATTCTTATTGTTTCGGGAAAACAACTATGAACGTCGTAACGAAATATAATTAAAAAGAAAACATCAACAGCTCTGTTTGAAACACTGAAAAACAACGACTGTTTCTCACATGTTGCGTAATAAAAATGTATAATGAGTGGCACACTGTGTTTTGGTAGTCAAAGAGGACCAAAATCGCACGGATCTAGAGTTACATACCACACACTGAATGTTTTGTTTTGTAAAAAGGTATCCCCAAAACTTCATTTCTGTAACAGTTATATAAATTTGGACTGCAATTACGATTTGTAAATACATTTGCAGCTCAAACCTATTGAATTACTATAAAATAATTGATCGTAACATTGACGTCGAAATTTACAAAACAAATCCGACACAATTGTCTATTTGCCGATAAAGATCTTTAAAATTGTTGCTTGTTAACAAAAGCTGCCAAAGCTTTTTTCTTAAACGTCATGTTAAATGCGTTTGATTTATTAAGACATTCATACGCAAAACGGTGTTGTAATGTTAAAACGCCTGAGGGGATGATTAAGAGAATATTAAAAATACTGCTTCCAATCTGGATACCACAGTCGCAGTACTAAACAGAAGTACTTGAAGTATCAAGTACTAAGTACTGATTCCCGCAACTATTAGAAGTAAAAAAAAATAAAATTCTTGAAACAATTATAATACTTTATAGTGGTTACGAACAAAAAAATCTCGTCTGCCTGAGCAGATGTAAATATTGTAAAAAGAAATGAATATTTCGTTTTGTGAAAGATGTTTTGGCGAACATGAAAATAATTTTCAAATTCGAAAAAATTGAAGTAACTTAAGGGTTATCACTTATTTATTCTAGTAGTTCATTTACCAGAATGATAGATATACCAATAGATTTTTGAAAGGTAACTACAGAACAACTTAGGTACTTGTAAATACTACTTAGCGTACTTGATAAGTCTACTTAAAGTACTATTAAAGTATTTGAAACTTGCAACTTGTATAAGATTCAAGTATCATCTTGAAACGTTCCAAATGTCCAGTACTAAGTACTACATATTACAAGTACGTCCACTTGAAGCTCTGACTAAATGTGAATGTACTAATATCAAAGATTATATTAAAAACTAAATTTAACAGTGATTCTATGATACGTAGTTTATCCGGTAGATATTTTTAAATCTGCATATGCAATATGAAAAAAGCAATAAGTTTAAGAAATGTGCCATTTATATTAAAAACAAGTGGGTCTAAGCGTGACCCCGACAGAACACCCTGTTAAAAATGTATAACATAAACTAGGCTAAGAGATCGCAGTGTACACAAATATTATCCAGTTTATCAATTAATGTATGATGATGAACCTTAGCAAACCCTTCGAGGATGTCAGTGTATAAGACATCAACTGAAAACACCCTGAACCAACATGACAAGATACTTGCATGATATTCCGAATTTTTGTTACATGCAGATTATTTAAAAATCATTGAGTCTATCTTATGCCAGGAACACTACGAGAAGTTGCAAAATAACATTTCCAATTTTTACGAGTATTGTCAACCCAGAAATGCAAATTTATTCCTTTTTCAATGACATTTGGTAGAACTACTAACTGCAATTATTACCATCAAATAAATAATATAAAGGATGGATTCCGAGAATGACTTAGATGTGTGCTAGATTTCAAATTAAGTTTTTAAGAACTTATAGTTGACATAGTGGACAAATCTCTTATGTTTAAGACCTTGGAGTTTATTATGAGAGTAACTAAATCTTTCAAGGATCTCAAATCAGCGATATTTCTACTCAGTTCACGGCGCATAGTGTACTGGAATGTGCTTGCTTGCTCTGGTACAGCGCTATTTGTGGCCTCTTCTTTATGAAACTCATTTACGGTGTTTATTTCACTAAAGCTCTCCTCGCGGAGAATAATAGCTAGAATCCTGTCCATACAGTTATTATTTTTGCAGTTGAGTGCGTCTATATTCTCAGCTGCTTATCATTTGCTATTAATAATTGCGACACCCGCTCCTCTAGGCTTTTTTATGTACCTTTCCATGGTACTATGCGGAAATGCCCCTCTTTCATTACCGGAGCTTTCTCAGACCCGGATGCTGTCTCAATCMTTTACTAATATTMTTGTTKCTCTGTATAGCTTACTCCATTCAAAGTGGATCACCTAGTTTGTATACTATAAKATATGTTTTTCGCTTCAAGTTGTAACTTCGTTTTTCGTTTAAACTGTTCATACATAAACTTATTTTCAAGGTATTTTTTTGCAGATTATAACTTTGGTGGATGAATATCTTGAGTTGGCAATCAGTATTAAAAATCCGATATAGTCAAGCTCCATCCGATCACTAGAAATACTGAAATCAATTAAATCACAAACGCAACAAAAGTGTAGATTGAATTTAATGCATAGCGGCTCAATAGAAAAAGTGCACGGGCGGAGCCTGAAACTGCATCGCATGACGTCACAGTAGTGGCCGATAGCGATGTGTAGTAGTAGTTAGAAGAATGGGACCGCTCAGAGCTATATCTTGTAACTCTAAAAGAAAACCGAGAGGTAGGAGAAACTCACTGGAAAAATATGTAGAATAAACTTTGCTGTAAAAGGTCCAATGCGCCATATATTTATATATCTGCATCTGTTATTTATGCTTAGATCTTCTGTGGATGAATTCTCATTGATTAGTATCCGACCGTTTTTGTGCCGATTTCTTTATTTCTTTTGTTGATTACCCTTTTATTTGTCGATTCTTCCTTTGTTATTATTAACCGTGTTTTTTTGGGACTTTTATATTTAGCTACAAACTGCAAATGTGAGCTTGTATTTCATGCAACTCTGTAAATAGGAACCTGATGTTACTGTTGAGTTGCTTTGTGTCTGAATAAATAAATAAATAAATAAATAAGAAATAAAAGATAAGTTGTCGAATAGCTTTCTCACATCTACTTGCATCACGATGCCGCGGTTCTTATCGTACCTAACAAACGTCTGAAATTCCACCCGATGACAAACTTTGAAAGCACTTCACAAACAAACCTTTTTAGGGCCCCAAGATGATGTATTAAGCAGCTCTGGTTGCTATAGTCACGCTATTTGTGGAGACGGCCTCCTGCGGCGAATAATGTAAAACGTCCCGACGTCGACCTAAATTGCATTTGTTATACCCCCGGTTTTACGGGACAGCGGTTGTGCGTAATTAGGTTCAAGCCATAATGCAATTTAAACGAGCCTTTGAAAACTTACTCCATTCAAAGGGGATCACCTAGTTTGTATACTATAACATATGTTTTTCGCTTCAAGTTGGTAACTTCGTTTTTCGTTTAAACTGTTCATACATAAACTTATTTTCAAGGTAAATTTTTTGCAGATTATAACTTTGGTGGATGAATATCTTGAGTTGGCAATCAGTATTAAAAATCCGATATAGTCAAGCTCCATCCGATCACTAGAAATACTGAAATCATTTAAATCACAAACGCAACAAAAGTGTGGATTGAATTTAATGAATAGTGGCTTAAAATCAATAGAAAAAGTGTACGGGCGGAGCCTGGAACTCCATGGCATGACGTCAGAGTAGTGGCCGATAGCGATGTGTAGTAGTAGTTAGAAAAATGGGGTCGCTCAGAGCTATATCTTGTAACTCAAAAAGGAAACCGAGAGATAGAAAAAACTCACTGAGAAAAAATATGTAGAATAAACTTTGCTCTAAAAGGTCCAATGCGCCATATATGTATATATCCGCATCTCTTTTTTTACGACTGAAAATTTTGTCACCACGTTTGCATCTTCATGAGTGGTGATGTCACAACACCCCAGTTTTCTTAAAGCAAGTGCAACCAGTTGATGTGATTTTGAAGCTTAGAAAATTGGATTCGCATTTCTCATAAATAAGAGACTGGATTAAACAATAGTTAATTAATTACGTAGTTAAAGTCCACCGCATACAATAATGTTCATATAATTATTTACAGGCGCAGTACTTTTCAACTCATAAGGCTATTAACATTTATACCTTATAGCATTATTCTTAAAGGGATTAACCGATGCGACACTTAGTTTCGAGGGGCAAAGGTGTGTGGTGGCCAGAGCGACTTTTAACAACAGTGTGTTCATGAATTGAGTCGTAATAAAGTAATACATATAAATATACACTGCGTACTGAGTACGCTACAGGCCACGGGTCTCGGGATTATACTCGTACTGGGATTCTGAGCGCGAAGCGTATTTACGTAACTATCGAGTTACAATGATGATTTGCTTTGCATCTTGCTTAGAGATTTTAATAGATCGACTGCAATAATCTATTTAATTAATTCTTTTTTATTTCAGTAATACTTTTTATTAATACTAAAATTTTATTAAATCTAATAGTCCGATCAAAATAATTTATTTTAAAGAAAAAGGTTTACATGTTATCCAAACATCTATAGGTGGAAATGATAAAGGGGCATTTGATAAAAGAAACAACAAAAAAGCATGAGCATGAGTGTGGAGGGTTAATTTAGCGGGATTGAAAAGGCGACATAAATCGCATTCTTGTTATTTTCGGTGAAAGTTGACGTCAAAAGTAAAAGTATTCAATACAAAAGTTGTAGATGTAGAGAAAAAATCAACAACTTCTGTATAGTTACTTTTTAACGTAACCTTAAACTTTCTAGAAAAATATGAAAAATCGTCTTCTTGTTTTTTCGTTTTCTGTTTTTAATTTCTACAAAAATAATCCAATATAATTAAAACTTGGTGAAAGTATATACCTTTCTGTGACCGAAATAACCACAATTTTTTGGTATTAAAGAATCAAGGCGCTTCAACCGTATTAATATTTTCCGGTCAAAAACATTTAAACAACTAATTCTTCTAAAAAAATTATCATATTTTATGCCAAAGCTCATTCTTTTCGTTTTGACATATACTTTTTGATCAAATAAAGAATGACTATTTAAGAACGTGCTCAAAAGTGCAATAAAAACAAGAAATGACTTGTAACTATGAATTTTTCAACAATTGTCAATAAATTGGCAAAATTATTAAAAGAAATAGAAAAATTAAATACACCATTGAATTCTATTCGTTAAAATATACTGTTTCTTAATTTTATCAAAAGGTATATGTCAAAACTAAAGCAATGAACACCGTCAGAGCTCTGTATGATAATTCTTTCTAGTATAATTAGTCTGAAAAAGGTGTTGTGGACCTGAAAACATGAATGTCTCTGAAACGTAATGATTTTTTAATCAAAAAAATGTGATTATTTCAGCCACAGAAAGTTATACTTTGACCAAGTTTCATTAACATTGGATTAAAAAAGAAATTAAAAACAGAAAACGATAAAACAAGAAAAAAGTCGATCTTTCAAATTTTTATCAGAAATTTTGTTTTTGTAATAAAAACTTTTGCATTGTATGCTTTTACTTTTGACGTCAACTTTCGCTGAAAATTGCAAGAATGCGATTTATGTCACCAAATTAACCACCACGTTTTTTTTATTTACCATTTATTATACGTTCCTTTATCATTTACACTCATAGCGTGACTGATGAGGAAAAGAAATGTTCGATTGTGTAACGTTAAACCTGCTGGTACTTTATGTTTAACATTTATTTTTTTGAGGTAACATAACCTCCCTTTTTTGAACTTAGCGAACGTTCAGGCTTGGAATTTGCAACAGAAAAGTTTACTCAAACATGCCGTATAGCAATATCTTACAATTAAATTGCCCAAGAACATAGTTTTGCAATTTTAGTTCAATTTCGGTCGATCGGTAAGATTGGCTAGTATGAAACGGGGTTGAAGCAGATCTCCCTCTGTTGCGGAGAACCAATAGGAAGCTGCGTTTGAAAATCACGTGAAGATCACTCGTGTTTATTACTCCGTCTGTTGGGTGATCCAACTATAGTCGAGGTTTTTGTTACTTTTGGAAATGTCTTCTTCAATTTAATAAATTCAACAAGTGTTTACGGCAATCGAAAAGAACATAAAGTACTAGCAGTTTTACCCCACGTTACTGCCTCGAACAACTTCTTTGAAGTGTCATGTGTATCGATTAAGTATGTCATATTGTAAATTGACTGATCACACTTTGAACATTTGCTTGCCTATACTTCTATGTAATTTTTTTGAATATCATCTTATGCATTTATTAAATAACCATAAAACTTATTCAATTGTGCCCATTTTGATTGTTTTTATGTCACATGACATATAGTTGAATTTCTTAGACAATAAGGACTAGAATGATACCAAAAATGCATATGGTTCTATTAATTTATGACGTCATATCATATTTTCGTCCTGGTAACAAACTGTTCTGTTTCAATCGACTCAAAATATAGCGTTTTTGAATCTCAAGTTACGTGTTTCACGGTATCTTCTTACTTTATTCATCTACACTCGGTGCATGGGTTACCGAATAAAGTAATAAACAAGCACATAAGGTACTTACCACCATTTGGATAGATTGGACTTTGTTCTTTTCTAGAATACTGACGCTAGATAGACGTACTTTAGTGTTATTACCATTTCAGTAATCTTCCTTGGTTGTTGTTCAAACAAGGTTCAACAATAGAAAATAAAACCTATAAATTCGAGCGGGAAAACACATTTCTGGTCATCACAAATATATCACAGGTACAGGTTTGGGAATAAAGTAATTACACAGTGATTTGTTGACGAAAATCAATTAATTTTTTTTATTATAAAGATAAAAGACAGATTCATGCTATTTATTCGGCGGAATCTAAAAAGTAGGCTTAGAATCACCGTAAATTCCATTCAAAAATCATAAAAATTTTGATAGAATAGACCCGATTTTTTTGCTGTTTTAGAGACTTTTTTCAAAAAATAGCAAATACATAGCGTGCCGGGACTCTTTTAGAGCACACTCCTAAAGTTTCACATTGATTGCTCTTTTTATTCGTTTGTTATAACTTTTTTTTTTTAAACCTGTGTATCGAGCAGGTTTTTCACGCTAGGTATTCCCTGCTGCTAATGTATGAGTATGAGAGAAAACCAGTAGCCCTAAAAGGGGGCTAGGAATTGTTAAATACATTTGAAGTTATACACAGCAGATCCCTAATTTCTTTAATAAATTGCATACTACCCCGTAAGACTCCGTTCATATCACTCGGCTGCTAGTGTAACGTCATGACAGAATACAGTTTCAAGCTCGTTAGACTGTCAAAGTCTTTGGTAGGGACTTGCACAGGAGTTGCCGAAACTCCACAAGTCAATCAACAAAAAAAGCAACTTTATTGAAGTTGTCTATGAACAATTAAAATATGTAAAATACCTATAACGTAAACGAGCTGCACTGTTGAGAGTAGACTGACTGTCTAGTTGAGATCAACAAGAAAGTTATTGGTTTTAGCAGTCCAGAGTAGATAACACTACGTATTTTATTAACATTATATTTGAAAAATCCAGTTATTTGAGTTGAAAAATTTCATTATTGATGAAGGACCTTAAAAATATTTATGAAGTCCCAAAAATTTTTTTTTTCGGAGTTCCCCCTCCTTTGGACGCGCCAATGATTTACAATGATTATTTTCGGGATAGATATCAGCTTGTGTAATTAACACTAAATCGACTGATTATAATTATTAGTCATCTTAATTTTTTCTCAGTGCAAATTATAATTTCCTATTATAAACGTATGGTGCGAATAATGGCAAAATTAATAAGTTTTAAGCTATAGAACAAATAATAATCGTTTGTTGAAGAGCTCTTTATAGAAACTATTTGTTGATACTAACAAACATAGTTATAAATATATGTTCCCGTATGAAGAGATATTTCATTTGAATGTTTTACTTAATTGTAAGGTAATATAAACATTATCATTCTTTAGAATTTAACAAAATTCTTTGTGTGCATTTATTATTTAGTACATGAAAGAGTTTAGCATATGCGAATACACATATAAAAATACTGAGTCATCCGAAAACAAATATAAAAATTATATCAGTTTCTAGTTTACAAGGTTTAATATTTAATTAATTAGCACTTTCTGTTTTTCAGTTTCTAGTTTATTAAAGCTGGAAACCAAAACGTTTCGAGCAGCTTTTCTATTATATAGTTTCGATGATGTTAGATGACTGTCTTTAATATTAGCTATAGTACTATGACTATGACAAATACATATTGTAATGCATAAATTAGTGAATTCAATCAATCGAATCTAAATGCACGATACAGTCGTTATGTTCTGTGACTCATAGTATTTACCTAATATTAATATCCCCTAAATATTGCATATTCGATTTAATATGATAAAATCGTCTAATAATTTATTGTTCTCGATGAACAAACGTGTCAAATATTCTAATTATACTTCCTGTATTTGTAGCGATGAGACTTTACCGTGGTAATCGAATACACTGCTGGCAAATTTTTCCAATCGTTTACGGAATTATTTTTAAATTTATTAGAGCATTGTAGTAAAGATTGTGACAAGTTACGCTACTGCGGTTACAACCTCTCGGTAGCATTAATTCCCCCTAACTTAGTAGGCTTGAATAATCGATTCTTGATTTATTTTGTCCTATTAAATGTTCACCTATATCTACCCAGTAATTTTTATACAATATAAGTATATTAAAAACTTACCACAGAAAAGGACACGGTTAGTCACAGTCTAATGGAGCAGGTCTCAAAGACAACTATTTGTATCCAAACCTATACGACTACAATCATAACACTTGATGCCCGCGTTATATTATGGACTATATAAAACAGACCCTCAACACTTGAAAAGTACCACGTGTATATCCTGTTGAGGCAGGATAAAACGTATTTAAATCAATTACGTCTAAATAAAAGTATAGTTATTGTAGGTCTAAGCTTATTTATATCGAACTGGTGGAGGCAAGTACGAGTAATGCATACGTGGATACTATTACTGAAACACAATGCGGGAATATATATTTACGAAAAGTAATTCTAGCAGACGTAAACATAAAAATTGACCATAAAATAAGTATAAACATTGCATGCATGCGGCAGGTGTGCATTACACAATTAGCTTAGAAGCCAGTAAAAACCATATAAAATATTGATAAGGTTCAGGGCAAGTTGGTAGTTTGAAATAACTGTAACTAAAGCGCTATTACTACTTCGCACAATTCAACAGATTCGAAAAGATCAAACTCGATGCCGCAGATTGACACTAATCTTATATTTTTATAAACACTGCAATTCCGTTTGAATATCAAATAGTATACTATGGAGATAGCAAGTATTATAAATGCCATATATCGACGTTCGCATGAAAACTGTAGGTAAAGTTCTGTGAATTTTTCTTATCGAAAAAACATTTCTACTATTGAGTGTTAAGGATATTTTGCTGGTATCACACGCGCACTAAATACATAATTACTTTTGCTATTTATCCTAGCAGAAAAAATTAAAAAGTGGAACTTTCTGACTTTCAGAATGAGAATTTTTTAAAGCAATTTAAATAATGTTTGTTTTTGCATGTAGTATAATTTTTGGTGTTTTTTTTTATGGCAACCAGCGAATTTTGCGGATTTGTGTCGTTCTTTTATCACTGAAATAACCTGGTATTTACTTTGTTTGGTTTGGTAACAAAATTTTTTCAAACTACAAAAAGTGTGCAGGTACAGAATCAGTTTTTTTTACAAAATGGTAAAGTGACTTTTGTTTTTTCATGCCAGTTTAAAGTACCGTTTAATAAGTAAAATGTTAATTAAATAACAGCAGTTTCATTTTAATTTGCAAACATGGTGAAACTCAGTGAAACTGAACGAACCGAAATTCTATTGKTGGTTGGCTATGGAGATCGACAACGTTKGCACCCGTTTATCCCGAGAGAAATCATATTATTCAATTCACGGTTAGTTAAAAATTTAAACGAATAAGTGACATAAAAGATGTACCAATATCCGGACATCCGAAATCGGCTACAAATGAAGATCAGACTCTTGATGTAGTTAGCGTTATTTACGAGTATAGCTCAGCTACCTATACGTCAACTACGCAACTGGCTTTGGACAATAATATTAGCCAATCTTTGGTTGTTCGTATGTAAAAAAACCAACGTTACAAAGTACACCTTTTCAATGGGCTGAATGAAGATGATTTTGGCAGAAAAATGCAGTTTAGTGTGTTATAATGATGGACATGACCAATGATAATACCAAATTTTACAGACAACCTTTCATTTTCTGACCAAACCACATTTTTACTAAATGGATTGTTTAACAGGCGTAATGCGTAATCCTTATTGGATGACGGAACAGCATACACAGTATCCTCAAAAACTAAATCTACCGTGATAGTATTGTACCTTACATTGTACATTTATTTCGCAATGATGATCGACGGAGAATGCTAAACCGCAATGCCTGGTTTCAACAAGACGGCGTTCCGCCATATTTATGAGTTATTATTCGTTTATACCTGGATAACATCTTCTCGTTTCGGGGAATTAATAAATAATCTGCTAGATCGCTTGATTTAAACCACAAAACTTGCAAGAACTGGAAGCCAAGATCAGACACGAAATTCAAGAAATGCTGCCTAACTGGCTACAAAATGCAGTATGCAATTTCTGTGATGTTTGAACATCAATAAAGTTCTAGGAGCATAAGAATTATCAAGTTGAATGCTGCAGAACCTGCTTTGATCACACTTTTCACAAAAAATCGTTATCAAACCATATGAAGTAAGCACGAGGTCATTTCAACAATAGAACGAGCAATACATATGATCTGTAAAGGATCACTTGGTTATCATTAAAAGAATATGCTGCCATAGAAATGGGTTATCACACAAAAGTAAAAAATGGGCTAATAAGTAAAAAAGGATTGACAAAATTTAAAAAACTGTTTATTTTTACTAATATAAGCCTGTTATTTCATACCTTTGGCTAATACTCCATAACGAATAACGAACAAATTATTATTAATAATAATCTACCCAACTATGTTGTTTGCAGCACAACCTTTTACCGACGTATTCGTTTCGCTTTTATAAAGCTTCTCAATACAGTTTGGGTCCACAGCAGAAAGCATGACCTAGAGCTGGTTCTGCTTATATCCCAAATACAGGTAGTGGTAAAAATTAGTGGAAATATAGATTGTGATGCCATCTATGAGCAAAAAACGGAAGTGATTACAAAGCCACCTAGCCAACTTTAAGGGAACTACTCGTAGTTCTTCAAGCTTTTCTGATTAAGACTTTTGCTCAAACTGTATGACTAAGAACGAAATTACAACACACAACTCTTACTTTTATTTTTTTTTAATTTCAAAGTCAAAATCTCATTAAATACAGGGAATAATCAACATACGGAACATTTTCATACTTAATAATATGGTACAGATATACCAATGGTCAAAAAACAGTGTTTTAACGTTTCTCAAAATGGGCATCACTATCTATTATCATAAATAATGTCTTACGCCGAATTTCGCGAGCTTAAATCGTTATGTATTTAAAGCAGAATAGTTAGTTTAGATACTACTACACAAGTACATACGATTTGAAGAGTATTGCATACTTACCGAAAAGCTCCGAAAAAAGTGTCGATACATCTTGAGTATATCGATGTTGCTTTCCAAGACCAGTCTTTTGCTAATCCAACGGAAAGATTCGCCCAGTCAACATAGGATTGCATCTTCTTTGGAATTTGCTGATCTATTAAAAATCCTATATTAAAATTAACTCTCATACTTGATAGTTATAATAGTTTATAGTAGAAGGAGATATAGAGGTTGCGAAAAGTTCACGGTAATAAAAATGTAATATTACATATTATATCAACAGAAAAACAAGGACGCGGTAGGAGTGGACAGCTGGACTTACATACATATAAAAACTTTGTGTAAATGTCGCTTTGACCTCAAATCTGAATAAGGTTTTGGTGGTGTAGTTGGCACCACATTGGAGCGGCAATCCAAACTTCTCGAGTTCGATTCCCGGTCAAAACCGACAAATACTTTTTCAGACATATCTATATTAACCTGCTCAGCCGCAGGTCCAGAGGGCGGCGCGGCGGCTGCCTATATCTACAGAGGCTGCGAGTTCGAGGCCCGCCTATGGCATTGGTGTTCGTGTATTATGCATTTATGTATGTGTATTATAGAATTTATCAATACGATGCAATAATGTGCTGGCTAATTGCCAAAACAGACAGGGCCAATAATCATTAAAAAAAAGAACTAACCTGCTAATCAATAATTAATCATCTCTTATCACCTTTATAAATACGTTCTGGTACTAATTATTTTTGATACATAATATAATTTAGGTCGTAATTAACTGCTGACAGGCCGCAGAAACAGAAGTCTTCTCTGAAGCTCGAAAATTCTGAGCGATTCGGCTATTAACAGCTAACCTAACCATTTCTCTTTTTTCGAGCCTGTGTTATTGCTGTTTTTGCTTCCCAAACTTTATAAAAATCATTTTTTAGTACTAAATTGTGGTTATCTGTACTTGTAACCATGATATTCATTCCTACATAAAATGCTTTTCTGTTCAAAAGTTACCTTCGAAATGAACAGGAAGTAAATAGAGTTTGAGAATATTTAATTCCTCCTTGTCCGAAGGAGTTTCAAGATTTTCGTAATGCAAAATACTCGACCAGGAGACAAAAACTTATAGGTATTAGACATCGGGCTCAACAAGTACGACTTTCTGTATGAGTATGGCATCGAGTTTTAAGAAAAGATTTGCATCTGTACACATATCGTGTCCAATCTCTTCAAGAATTACGACTAGTATATTACCCTAGAGGATTACGGTTTTGTCAGTGGTATTTAAATTACATTGCAATCGCCAACGAAATTGTAGAGAAAACTTTATTTACGGATAAAGCTTGGTTTCACCTGTCTGGTTACACCAACTCACAAATGAGACTTTGGGCAACAGACCATCGTCATGCAATTGTGGAAGAATCTGTCTATCCAGAAGAACTAGGAGTCTGTGCAGCTATCAGTAAAAGAACTTTGAATGCAGAACGTTATCAAAACCAAATATTTACTCCATTCATATTAGAACTTCCTGAAGGTGAATTAAAATAAGGGCTCTGTCAGCAAGATGGTGCAACTGCACCTTGCACATTTGCAAATTGATGAAATTGCTGCAAATCCAAGTGGTATTAGATAAGTAAAGTAGTGTGCAAAGACAAGCTGTTAAATGTATTGAACAGGAAGGAAGGCATTTCCAACAGTTTTTATAATGAATAATTTTAATTGAGAAAATGTTAGTAAGTGTTGAGTACGATCGCAGTTATGACCATATAATATTATAATCAAGAAGAACATTCTTTGTTAAAGTAAAAATTTTTATGGTTGTTATTGTTGAGGAGGGATGCAAGTGATTAGTTTTTTTCAAAAAATTCTGGTAATGCTGGCTATACTTTTAGCGTCTTTATGAGCACGGTACACGGTCGTAGTTTTACTTTTGAGTTTTTGTCATCCTGAACTAATCAGACATGCGAAACAATTGTTTTCAAATTTCACAGCACTCTTTTAATAAGCACCGTTTATTTCCATATTAGGATTATAAATGTTGTAAATTCTGTATCGATAATATTTAAAACACCTATGTCAGTAAATATCCATTTAACATCTGTATTGATATACCATGTATATTTTAAATGGTTTTACCCCGGTAGAAATTATAACTATCGTCCTTCAGAAGAATTTCGTAAGTATACCGCTTTGCGTTTTACATAGGCTTCGCAAAGGATATTATAATAATCTGTGAGAACCGAAATTATAAAAAATCTCGCATTTTATAGTTCTAGCAATTCTAGGAATATCTAAATATTGGGAAAACAATCAATAATTAATTAGGTTCGTTATTTACAAAAGCAATTATTGTTAGGATGTTTGAGTTTGAAAGTTTTTTAAACGGACACGTTAAGTCAAATTTTCTACGTTAATTCATATTAATAGTTTTAAGTTCGACTGCCATGCCTAACATAGAACTTACCGAAGTCTTTCAAAGCATATCTTCCTGCACGCATGCAGGAATAAAAAAAGGAGCGGTATCCGATTCATCGCCCCTCCAAAAGGGCGAATTTACCGGTAAAATTGTCTGAATATTTCATAAGCAAACGATTGATTTATAGCTGTCGTCGGGCAGATTCCTGGCACATGCTTCTGTACGTGAACGGGGCACCGGATGTCGTCCTCTCGTGCGACAAGTGCCTGTTATGCCCCGGAATTCGCGCGCGTCTGCAGGAGCGACAGCGGTGTCCCTCCGGCGACGCAGCGTCAACAGATGCCCGGAGGCAAAGCCATCTCTGTTTATTTAGCGGCAATTCCATGTATCTTTATCTAAACGCTTTGAGGGCGTCACGGCGCAAGTCACAGAAGCTCTTGTGCCGTATATTAAATTCAATTCGAACAATATATTGCTGTATGTGAAATCAATGGTCCAAATCTCGCGGTGTATCCGGGGTACGGCAGGGTCCGGATGCTGTTGGTCAGGTCAAGGGTTCGCGGGACGCAGACAGACTTGGTACTTACCCGGTATAACACAAAAGGGCCACCAATTTATTCCAGTATAAGTTCAATCAAGTCCAGTTCAATAAAATATACACAGTGAAGAGCTTTCACACCAAAGTCGTATATAAAAAGAAGAGAAATGGAGGAAAGAAAACATTGTGGGTTTATCCCACAAATACTAGAAGACCAAATTTTGGGTCATTTTGTCACTTGTTTCCTGATTTATTGGACACGACGTAAAAAGTTTTATAACTATTTTCGAACGACTCCAGAATTATTCTTTCAATTAGGAACTTGCGTGATTTTTTTGCACTCTACTTTTTTTCGTGTGAAGTTCTACGTTAGAAAACGGCAAGTTATTGTTTTTTTAATGTTCATTTGTATACTAATAATAAAATAAAATCTTTCGAAAGAAATCGGCGGTTCTAAACGCGACTTTAAACGTACCGAGATTGGCTGAATACAAAATTGCGTCACGTGACACTAAAGAGGCCCCGCCCACCAAGGTCGCTCGCTGCATAAAGTATGTTAAATGGAACAGTAAGCGTCAAGCTGATTTCTGGCAGTAGCAAATACGCAAATCTGTTGCCTAGTGATTTGTTCATTACTCTTACGTGACGTCACTGTTCGCCGCAGCCGTTTGCGCGCCAGTATTAATCGCCTTTGGTTTAACTTCAATCTGTAATTACCGTAAATGAAGCATCACTGAAATTTTAATTCTTTTCTCTATTTTTTAAGACAATAAAATTTTTATGCAAGTTCCTAATTAATAAGAAATTTCGTTGCACACTAAGAAACAAAACAACATTTACAGAGCAGCAATTCCACCGGAAAAAAAGAATAGCAGTTTTTTAATCATGGTGAAACAATATATTATGCATTCAGCAATTATTATTAATCTTCAAGCAAAACAAATTGTTTATTCAAAGTCTAATAGTCTATATGAATCTGAATAATAGCTTAATGTCTTATAACTACATGGTTCCTTTACCTGCATGTTGAATGATCGGTGATTACACATTATTATAGTAGCTGAATAATAGAGTTTATCTCTCGGTTTATCTAGTATATTAGAGAATGATGCTGCCTGCACAGTTTTGAGTTTTGCTGTCAGTTAATTTACTGATTACCTTGCATTTTAACTCCAAGTTTTTATTGGACTTCTCGTTCAGAAAATGTATTAAGATGTCTTAAGTACAGCAAATCTATTTCGTCCTCTCTCTTTTGTTTTCTCGTCTTAGGCCCAACTGCACAAAGCGTAGGTAACCAAAACCCCTGGTTAACACACGGTTAAGCAGCCGTTATTGCCACGGGCAGCACCAATGAATAGCACTTAGAAAGAAACGTTTCCATGACAACTGCCTGTTGACCGCATGTTAACCAGGGGGTGTCTTCAAGCTCCTGATCGCATTAGATCTCCGCATGTTAAAATTTTTCATTACTGCAGTCTTGCTGATTTAATTCTATTTTGTTTCTTCATCAATCTGGCGATGTCTGGCACATTTCCAGATGTGTCTTAAATAGAGCCATTATGCATTAGGAAGGGGGGAGATAGGACAAACACAATGGACATAGTAGACATAATGGTATACATTACATCTTAAATACAAGAAGGCCCAACATGGACAAAACCCCGGAATTATAACTTTCGGATGTAAAAAACTGCGAAAATTTAAACTCAAATGTATAATGTCAAAATTATTTTTACTTGTACGATATGTACCAGTGGCGGCTCCTCGGGGTAGGCAAGGTAGGCACCGCCTACCTTGCAATTTCAATCAACAATGCCATAAAAAATAAATAATAATTAGCTAGAAATTTATAATTTTTTTTAATGCAATTTGTTTTTATACCAGTGTTTATATAATACTTCTTACTTCAGCTCAAGTTTACCAACACTGCTCAAAAATTACGAACCGCGTTATTACGGCGAACGTTTAAGAGGGGCGTTTACCTAGAGTGAAGCGGGTCATTTTAAGCACCTACCGTTTTACATTTTACCGAGTTATTCGAAACTTTTTCGAAGTGAAATTCCGACAMGGCAATGACAAAAGATGTAGCTACAACGTAGAGTTCGAGTTTTTTCTGGATTTGGTACGGTAATGTTAATATTTGTTGTTATATTTTGCCTAAAAATGCGTATTTTTGGCGAGCTATTTCTCGAAAACTAAGGCACATAAACGAAAAATTCGAACTCCACGTTGTAGCTACATATTTCTTTGTACACTACCAAAAACATGAGCACGATAAATAAGTAAAAACATTCAAAAAATCTAAAACCGCAAACCATTTCATACGAGTCCGTCAAGAGAGCGGAATGCGAATGCCCATCCCCACCAGATCCGTCGCGTGGTATCCAGAGAACAGTGAGGCTAAGATACAAACCTGTCGGGAATGATCGTGCGGTATACTATTTATTCCGATATGACCGGATTTCTAAGCTTTTATGTCTAGATACACGTAACAAGTTTAATGTTAAAAGCTCTTTCACATTAATTTACTGTCTGCCGAAGCAATGGGGAGGCGGAATGAAAATTATTATAAAAGTTCCTCCAGAAATCATAGTCGACATGCAGTTAGAATGAAATGTTATATAGTTCATATTTACAGAAATAAATGGGTTATTTCATATTTTGTATAACCTGGTATAATATGATAGTACGTTACTGATATCATGCTTACTTTTTATGCACACGCTACAGTCAGCAATTTTCCGAATATTAGTTTAGCCCGTCTAATCTTTGCGTGATTTCTACCAATCGGCTACCCTCTTACGTCCCATGTCCCGCTGGTAACATGGGTTGCATAGTTTACATTTTGCCCGATCGCTCCAAGTAAATGCCCCTCTTAAATTGGGAATAGGCGACGCAACTAGACCAACTGATTCATTTGTATTTGTGTTCACGTCCTTCATAATCTGCACCGTTAACGACCCCAGTTGACGGTTAACGTAGCATAATCTTCGCGCATATAGATGCGTCTCAGGCGAAATGATCGGTCGCCTACGACAAACATTGTATGGATTCGAGCTATTCGCATTGCGAAAGAGGGCGATAGAGGTTTTAAGTGACACCGGTAGATGGCAGCAGCTTGCAAGTGTAAGATTTTTACATTTTTTATCGTCTTCTTCAAAATGAAACATCATAACAATCATGTAATAGAAAGAGGTGACATAGGAATATGTTATATAAACTTTCAATATGCTCTGAACAGTTACAACACGGATAAGATTAAGTGCTCTATTATTTAAATTAAGTACTGTTTCACAAGTTTCGTTTACTTTTTTAGCGTTTTTGAGCTTATTATAGTTTGACTTTTGCTAAATTTTTTGTTTAACATTTGATTTGGAGAAATTTAAGGTCACTTAGAGCAGAAAACGAATAAATGTGCGGTTGTATACGAATAAAAATAAATGATTGGCATGGCCATTAAATAAATACACATATTCCGAGATCGAAGACAATAATTATAATTGCTTATACTGTACAGGGTCCGCCACCTAAAACTCCCCAGGCTTGTATTTTCTTTGGTTTTTTTTAGGTACAACCCTAAGTTATATGTCAAATTGTAGGTCTTTTTGAACTCTTAAAAAATAGCATAGTAAACATCCAAAATTTATTTTGCATATTGTGATATTTTGCAAATAAAGTTAATTTTTGTAAATATTTTTTAACCTTACCCCGTATAATAAATATTGCTTCATAGTTGGATGCCGATTTTTGTCTTCTTCAATTTGTGTTCATTAGTGAAAAACAAGAAAAACTAGTCGCCGCCATGTTCTGTTATAGAGCCGTTCATAATTTTTTAAGTGTTAGTTTAGTAGCTTATTATGGTACAAATTATGCCTACATACCCATCGCTGCACACAAAACCTCAAAATTTTGAGTAACTTCTAAATAAATCAAATATAAAATTCGTTTTAAAGAGAGAGAGGCTAGAAAGCGTTTTCTACATCGCCTACTAGCCTCGTCACGGGGTTTCATTTCCTAGCCTCTCTCTCTTTAGAACGAACTTTGTACTTGATTTATTTAAAAGTTACTTAAAATTTTTAGGCTTTGTGTGCAGCGATGGGTATGTAGGCACAATTTGTACCTTAATAAGCTACTAAACTAACACTTAAAAATGCTGAACAACCCTATTTAAAGAACATGGCGGCGACTAGTTTTTCTTGTTTTTCACTAAGATAGAGTAAAAATTACGCATACATGGTATAGTCACAAATTGAAGAAGATAAAAGTCGGCATTCAACTGTGAAGCAATATTTATTATACGAGGTAAGGTTAAAAAATATTTACAAAAAATAGCTTTAAACACAAAATATGATAATCTGCAAAAAAATTTTTTGGACACCCACCAAGCTATTACTTCCACATCCAAAGGATGGGAAGTATTGTATCGCGAAAAAAATTTTCAAATATTTTTATTTGCTCATTCGCTTTAAAGTGGTCGAAAACGCAAAAAAAACAAAATTTGAGCAAAAAATAATTTCTTGTCTGTGTGTCTGTGGTATTGTTTGTGGACACGATAACTTTCGAAAGACTTAATATATGATTTTGCAATTTGGCAAACGTATAAATCTCAACTGCCCAAAGCGACCTATTGTTTGTGGGGTAAGTGGGGTATCGGGAAGGGGGCAAAATTGAGGGGTAACTACCCTTTTTGCAAATTTTTATTTTTTTTCGTTTTAGTATGTGATTAGTAGTATAACTGCGAGTATTATTTGTTCTTATAAATTTTCAGTGCAACAAACTGTTTAGAAGATATTAGCAAAAAAGCGTCACTTAAAGAAAACGGTTTTTCCTAAATATCTCCGAATATACTTAATATAGTCAAAAAATGAAAATACCATCAGATAGGAAATAACATTTCTCACAAAAAGTGTCAGAAAATTTATTCAAAATTTTGACATTTTCGAAATATTTCCAAAAAACCTATTTTGGACCCTGCTCGTAATTTTTTTTAAATTTTGGTATTATAGAGAAAATCAAATTTCTGATCAGAAAGCACTGTTGTAATTTTTTTGTTAAGTTAATAATATTCGAGTTATTTGGAAAAACCGATTTTAAAATTTATATATTTTTGCTAATATCACGAGGACTGTTTGTCTTAGAAAAAAATTGCAGAAAGAAAGAATGCTCAAAACCTGATTCCTAATCGTATAGTATAAGAAATAAAAACGTAAATGTCATTTTGACAATTGGATGTGGAAGTATTGATTCAATTTGCAGCGGTTTTTTTTAAGAGTTTAGAAAGGCCTAAAATTTGACATATAACTTAAGGTTGTACGTAAAAAAATAAAGAAAATACGAGCCTGGGGAGTTTTAGGTGGCGGACCCTATAAACGAGTATAAGGTGTCGCCTACCCTGCTTGGAAGGTCACAAGCCGCCACTGATATGTACTGATAAGAGATTTATTTGGGTATTTTGTAGGTAGATTTATTAATGAAAAAGTATTGCCAGCTTTTACCAGGCTGTGAACCCGGGACCTTTTGATTACTAGTCAAACGTGCTATCACTGCACCATCAGAGCCCTACTCAAATTTCTGGTCAAAGCGGCATATATACATTAAAGTTCACGAAATGTAACACGATATCGAACGTTATCGGAATACCAAATTAATCCCTTACAATCATTTCAGATGTATGTTCAAGCAGTAAATTTAAAACTTCAATTTTCGCTTTGTTAAAGCAATGCTTAACAATGCAGTAAAAACCTTTACTCATGCTTGGCAACAAAATATGTATTGATAAAAAATCTCAAATAAAAAATGAAAACTTTAAACTACTCCAAGTGAAACCGTCAAAACAAATCTTATCAATTTTTCATGCGGTTAACACAAACACATAAAACGAAAACAATAATGCAAGAAATGCACCTGATGTGCTACAAGATCCGCCTAGTATGTTCAAAATGTCAAAGTACAGATCTTT
The DNA here is from genome assembly GCA_025024175.1 of Rhyzopertha dominica. Taxonomy (NCBI): domain Eukaryota; kingdom Metazoa; phylum Arthropoda; class Insecta; order Coleoptera; family Bostrichidae; genus Rhyzopertha; species Rhyzopertha dominica. The sequence continues at coordinate 31,255,070 of QCXZ01000041.1, forward strand.
ACTTGTTATCAGTAATGTTACGGACTCAAGTTATATTAGGTATAACTGAGATTCTGGGAATATAGCTCCGCCACATTGGTCGGTGTGTTTCTTGTGTTCCCCCTTCTTAATATTTGAAGGCCATATTATTTTCAGGGCACAATTTATGTCGGAACGAGAGGAAATGTTTTATGCCATTTTATTTTCGCTTATCTGTGTACAAATAAAATTAAATGCGTTTTGAAATCCTGTTTTTTAATCAAAATAGGTATTTATTTCATTTAAAATTAATACGATTATCTCATTTTTAGATATCTGGAAGCAAGTCATTTACTTCCCTTAATCATTCTTTTCGTTAGTGATAAGTACTAGTCATTTACCTAATAACAAAAATTAAATGCTATTGCAAAATTTTTCTGACATTTGTTAAATGCCGAATTGGATTGGTATTGACGGAAAACATTGCCGTATAAAATGTCCACCAAATGCAGGTTCCCAATTTTATAACTACAAACATTTTTACTCTATAGTTTTGATAACAGTCGCAGAAGCACAGTATAACTTCATTTTAATTGATGTTGGAGCATATGGCAGAGATAATCATGTACAGTAATTTTTTTAATCTACAATGGGGAAAGAGTTTAGAGATAATGCATTGCATATACCTGGTGACCAAAATATAATTATATCTGATGTTAAAAGTCTGTTGTATTTAGTATGATGAAGCTTTCCCTTCAAAAGGGAATTTAATGAGACCGTATATGCTCGAAGACAACTTGACCAACCAAAGAATATTTAACCAAAGTCTATAAGAGCACGACAAACAGCGGATTGTGCGCTTGGCATACTAACACTAACTAAAGAATTTGGCATTTTCAAAAACTTATCGAAACTAATTAAGAACTAACGGAAAGTTAAATAAAAAGGCGTTACACAACTTCATACGAAAACATCAGGACAAAAATGGCGAAATGCTAGAAATTGATTTCTTAGAGGGAAATGCGCATGTATTATTTATTACACTGCAATGCTTAAGGCCTACAGCTAATCGCAGACCAAGGTCCTGCAAATTCGAAAAAGGTTGACGGATTGCTTTACATACGTTTCAAGTTTTGTACCATGGCAAAACAATCATGTTAATTAGCATGCGTGGAAAGCAGTCACATTACATTTTTATATAACTATAGATTGAAATAGATGAAGGTTTGACCACCTTTATAAGAGAAAGCATTCTTAAGAGATATTTTGATTTTAACTCCAGTGGCGACTCTGTTATTTTTTAGGATTTTACATTTCTGAGATATAAAACAAGCTTGCATAAAAAAACCATAGTTGGCTTGATATAATCAAAAAGACCTATTTTTTTCTAATTAAGAAATTATATACATTGTTGGGTTTATTTTCATTAATCCTGTTATTATTAATTTTTTTATGAATTTAATCAAATATTCTGTTTACGTCCAGGAGACTATGGAACAAGAAAACACAACATATTTTATATTAAGTAAAAATATAATCTGCTGTTCATTTGTCGGTAATCAAAGATTTGCAAACGTGTTTCTTTCTTATGCACAGCTTTGCGCTAAAAGCAAATTAAAAATGCACCTTTCAAAGTCCATAAATTTTTTAAATAAACAAAATGATACTATGGATTTTCAAGAATCTGGTCTTACAGTATATAGCCCATTAATATCACTTGCAGTTGTACCAAAAGCAAATGCTGACTTTTATTGTGATAGTTTAAGGCCGATCGAAGATCTAAAATTAATCCAAAATTATCTAAACATTAACTTCATCTTGAAGAGCTCACTTTGTAGTGCATGCTTTGATAATCTTAAAATATAAAATCTAAGCAAAAGTCGTGGGAATAATACCTACCTAATTGTAACTACACATAAATACCAATTACTAAAAGCAAATAACGTTAAAACTAAACCGCATGTTACTCATCCTCATCCTTGCAGTATAACATTTCACTACAGATGTATGCCCATTGTTAATTGATTTATGCAACGTCTCAATTAAGTATAATTTTTAGCAGCAGAACTCCAGTCTATTTTGGCAGGAACTTGGCAAATAAACAGTTTAACTTGTTTACATCAACCATGAAATATTAAAGTGTGAATACGGCGAGCGAGATCCGGTACCAAAATATAGTCAGGTCATACGTTGCTCTATATTATTAAGCGAATATTTCTTACATTTCATTTATTAGCGAACAAGTAATTTAATTGTAAGTATATACCTAATTTCAATAATAATAGTAATAATAATAGTAATAATAATAATAATAATAATAATAAATGTAGGGCTTCGCGGTTAATATCTGTCAACATGACATATATTAACGATCAAAATACAACTAACTATCATAACATATCATACCATTGCTTTGGTATATAAGCAAAACCAGTTCTATGCCGTGTTGTCTACACTAGACCTAAACTGCACTGATGAGCTGTAATGACATCGAAATAGTACTATCTGCAGTTGGTTGAGGTGTAGACAGCACAGCATAGACATGCATTTTAATAGATACATATTGTCACAGATTTGCCAAATTCCCAAATTTATTTATTTATTCCTTCTACAACACTTACTTTATAATACTTAAAGCTTTTACAATCTGGCTACAAAATGTCGACCATTATTGCCCTAAGCTCTGACCGTTCTTTTTCTTTTTCGCTTCTTATCCTTCCAAAAACCAGTATACTGACTGCTGTTCCGTACGTCACGCCTACTTATCTCATTTCCACCTTTTTAAGTGCCCCCCAACTAACCGAACACCGATGTTTGAAAGGCTACGGTCGTAACACTGCCCTCCTCTTAGTGTCTTAGTTCGTCCCGAACAGTTAGGTTACCTCTGTACGGGGCTAAACGGTCGATGTGCACTATTTTCTTTTTGGTTCGATCACTCTTCTGAATGCGATAAACAACGTCGTTTCTCCTGGTTACAATCTTGTACGCTCTTTCCCAGGACTGTTGCAATTTTAGATTTCGCCCTTTCGTCCTAACAGGGTTGTAGAACCATACTCGATCTCCTTCCCGATAACCGTCACCCCTGGCACTCTTATCGTAGCACGCTTTCATCCGGTCACTTTCAAACTTGATCTTCGACCTTACCACGGCATGGATGGCTTGCAAACGTTCTTGTAACTGGCGTACGTACTCGTCAGTAGCCAAGGGTTGGTCATCTAGACGCCCAAAGGTGAGGTCCACTGGTAGCCTCAACTCCCTACCAAACAGAATGCTGGCTGGAGTTCTTTCAGTTGTCTCATGAATAGCGGTACGATATGCCAACATAAATAGAGGGATGTGGCGGTCCCAGTCGGTCTGGTGTTCGTTTACGTACATTCTCCGATTTTTTTCCAGCGTTGCGTTAAATCTTTCAACCATGCCATCCGACTGCGGGTGGAGTGGAGTCGTTCTGGTTTTTCTTATTCCCAGCAGCTCACACATCCCGCGGKACACAGCTGACTCGAAGTTTCSACCCTGATCTGAATGTAATTCCAGTGGTACCCCATAGCGWCTATCCCAATTGTTAACCAATATATCCGTCACGGTCATCGCCTCCTGATTGGGTATGGAGTACACCTCGGGCCAATTACTGAAATAGTCTATGACAATCAGGATATAACGGTTGCCTGCTTCAGTCACTAGAAACGGTCCTGCCACATCCATCGCTATTCTCTCGAACGGAACACCCGTATTGTATTGCCGCATCTTTCCTCGACTTCTCATCTTTGGACCCTTGCTTGCAGCACATACATCACATCTTCTACACCAATTTTCCACATCCCCCTTGCAGCCTACCCAGTAGAAACGTTCTTTCACTTTCTCTAATGTCTTGGCAACCCCAAAATGTCCTCCACCTACGCCACTATGCGTTTCTCCCAGGACCTCCTCTCGACGATTATTTGGTAACACAGACTGCAATCTTCTCCTCGTACCATCAGGACTTTCCCAGACGCGTTGAAGAACACCATCGTGGATTTCCAAAGAATCCCATTGAGCCCAGTAGCACTTCGTTTCCGTGCTGAGTGCACTCACATCAGCCCATGGTGGACGAATTACTCCCGACTCTTTCCAACGCACGATGGGTTCTAAATGATCATCTTTTCTCTGATCTTCAGCTAACCGGTCAGCTTGCAAACCCCATTCGGGTTGTGCTGTGATTCTATGGCATGTCACCACTTCTAAACCCTCCTTCGTGTCCGCCCGCGCACAGTGTTTACAGTTATCATCCGCACAGGGTCTTCGCGATAGCGCGTCGGCATTTCTATGCTGCTGTCCAGCACGATGCTCTATGGTGAATTCGTACTCCTGTAGCCGCTGAAGCCATCGCGCAATCTGCCCTTCCGGATTCTTAAACTGCAGTAACCACTTTAAGGAAGCATGGTCAGTAAGCAATAAAAACATTCGACCATACAAATACTTGTGGAAATGTTCCAGCGCCTTTACATACAGCCAAGAGCTCCCGGCGAGTGACACAGTAGTTCCTTTCCGGTTTAGACAGTGTTTTACTGAAGTATGCGACGACCTTCTCCTTACCGTCTTGGATCTGAGATAACACACCTCCAAGTCCTTCGTTACTTGCGTCAGTGTCCACCACGAACGGCTCATGAAAACGTGGGTATGTCAGTATTGGTGCCGAAATCAAGGCCTTCTTCAAGACTTCAAACGTCCGCTGACAATCGTCGTCCCATTAAAATTCCTGGCCACCTTCCGTTAGCTTATGTAGCGGTCTGGCTATGTCTGCAAATCCTCTAATAAATCGCCTGTAGTTCGAGCAAAACCCCAAGAAACTCCTCAGCTGCTGTTGGTCTCTCGGTGTGGGCCAATCGCGTACAGCCGCCGTCTTCTCTGGGTCAGTTGTCACGCCTTCCTCGCTAATGATATGGCCTAGGTACTTTACTTCCTTACAGAACAAATTACACTTCTTCGGGCTCAGTTTCAATTTTGCAGCAGCTAGTTTCTGGAATACCTCTCTCACGTTCTTCAGATGATCGTCAAATGACTTTCCCAGAATAATTACGTCATCCAGGTACACCAGACAAACCTTCCAGCTTAAGCCCTGCAGTACTGCATCCATGAGCCTCTCAAAGGTTGCCGGTGCGTTGCACAATCCAAAGGGCATGACGTTGAAGTGCCATATCCCGTGACCTGTGGTAAATGCAGTTTTCTCCTTGTCGTCCGGGTGCAGCATCACCTGCCAGTATCCACTCTTCAGGTCTAATGTACTGAACCATTTAGCACCGCTCAAACTGTCCAAAGTATCATCTATCCTCGGTAGGGGGTAGCTGTCCTGTGTAACTTCATTGAGCTTCCTGTAGTCGACACAGAATCGGGTAGATCCATCTTTCTTCTTGACTAGCACAATCGGGGACGCCCAGGGCTCTGTGATGGTTCTATCACGTTTTTCTCGTACATGTCTTTAATCAAGGTATCTACCTCTTCCTGTTTAGCCCAAGGAACCTTACGGGGTGTTTGCTTGATGGGCTGGGCCGATCCAGTGTCTATTTGGTGGTGTGTCCTATCTGTTCGTCCAAAGTCCATTTCAGAGGAAGCAAAAACTTGTCCAAATTCCCTCAGCAGCTCTTCTGTTTTTAGGATTTAGTTTTGGTCCAAACGGGGCTTGCACCTGTCTAGTAAATTTAAAAGAGCCGGAGACAACCTATCGGTACACCTGTTCGGAGGAACTTTTTCAACGTTGCACCGTTGAATTACTGTTACTAACTCAAATCTTCCCAGCTCCGTCCCTTTCGAAATCTTCTGCTCGAAGCCTTTCAGATTTGCTATTCGCACCGGAATTCTATTCTCTCCAGTCCTCACCAGCGTTCGCCCTACTAAGAGTCCCTTTTCGGTTAAAAATTGGTTGCTTGCCTCTACTATCCCGACTGCCTGAACATCAATCTCACTTGTTATATTCACCGGGACCACGGTTTCAATATACGCCGTAGCAGCCGATTTTCTGCAATGAAGACTTTATAGATCGTTTCCTTGTCCATGCCAACTGACATAACCAATTCTTGGTCACCAATACACAACGTTCCATTACCAAGATCTAACCTGATATTGTGAGTCTCAAGGAAGTCCATGCCGAGAATCGCATTGTCACAAATGTCTGCAATTAGTACCTCATGGCGCAAGCACACGTCTCCCAGTCGAATTTCTGCAATTGATTCTCCCTTGATATGGGTTTTCTCACCGATAGCTGTTGTTAACACCCATCTCCTCTTCGGTGGTCTGACTCCCCATTCGGCTATAATACCTGATCGAACAATGGTTCTCGAAGCTCCGGTGTCGACCAGCATCTTGATTTTCCGGTGGTTAATAACTGCTTCGATATAGGAGGAACCATTTCCATCAAGCTTTGCGGTAATGATCTCCTGTGGGGCATTGTAGTAATAGTGAGCCAGCTTTCGCCCCCCAAGACTGGCCCTATCTAGTTTTCCGACTGTCTTCTGTAACGTCGGCAGTCACGTCGGAGATGACCTAGTTAGTCTGCCACATTCCCAGCACTTAAATTTAGGAACGCTTTCATTCTCTACCATCTTTTTCTCAATGTCGTCGACCTTGGCCTTCAGTATACTAGAAGCCTGTTTTGCTGCGTCAAATTCTAAGGCGTGCGACAGCGCATCGTTCGGACGAACTCCTATGACGCGCCATTCTTAGTGCATGTTGCAGTTCTGAGTCCCTTACACCTTCTATAAATGTCTGAACCGCCAGCTGTTCGTCAACTTCTTGTGGCGCAGAAAAGTAAGCTAGTCTAACCATTCGCTCTACGTCTGCTTCAAACTGTTACAGGGTTTCATTGACCCGTTGGTTTCGGCACCTTAGCTGCGTTTGGTACACTTACTGGAGATGTTTGTCTCCATAGCGCATCTACAGTCGATCTACTAATGCCACAAAGCTTGCTTGATGTTCGGTAGAGTCCTTGCAAAATGTACAGAGCCTCACCTCGCAACGATACTATCAGTGAAGTTGCCTTCTCTGTATCGTCCCAATTATTCGCACATGCAGCAGCTTCAAACTGCTTTCTATATACCGTCCAAGGAACTGTACCATCGAAATAAGGAGGCTTAACCTTCGCCGATTTGAGTGACATTGTAATACCGTTCATGTCCCCAGTCTGCAACCTATCGAAGAATTCCTTCCGTATGTTTCCAATCTTTAGGTCAACATCTGATTGAATTTGAGCTACCTTTCCTTCCATGTCTTCAATTCTTTCGTCAACCCGAGCTACTTTTTCCTCTACATCCTCCACCTTGCTAACTATTCTTTCTTGTTCTATTTTCATTTCCTCCAGGTTTGTACCCAACTGATCTTGCACTGCCTGTATAATTCTCTTATTCAGTACGTCCTGGCCTTCTTTCAAGTCCTCTTTCAATTGTTCCTGTCTTGCTGTAATCTCTTCTTTCATTTCTTCTTGCCCTGTTTTCATTTGTTGCATTAGTGAAAACAACATCTTCATTTGCTCCTCCATTGTCGTAGTTCTGCTTCTAGTCTCGACAGGCATAAACCTTTACACTTTCGCCCCAACTGGCCTCCTTAGGATGATCTGGTAAATCTTCCAGTGACTTCAATCGATTGGGTTTTTTTTTTGCAAAATCCCACTTCTGGCACCAAATGTCACAGATTTGCCAAATTCCCAAATTTATTTATTTATTCCTTCTACAACACTTACTTTATAATACTTAAAGCTTTAACAATCTGGCTACACAATGTCGACCATTATTGCTCTACGCTCTGACCGATCCTTTTCATTTTCGCTTCTTATCCTTCCAAAAACCAGTATACTGACTGCTGTTCCGAACGTCACGCCTACTTATCTCATTTCCACCTTTTTAAGTGTCCCACAACTAACCGAACACCGATGTTTGAAAGGCTACGGCCGTAACTATATGAAATAAATGTTTAAGTAACCGCTCCAGATTATGTAGCTGGTGATGTTACAATAAACAACAAGAATAACAATAAAATATTGCTGCAACAGGTATTGGACGTAAGACTGRTGAGGAGTAGCGACCTCACGGACCCAGCTGCCCGCCTGTTGGCCCAACCACCAGCKAAAAGAATCGGGCCTTGGACGAGCGTCGCTAAGGTTGGTAACGACACGGGAACCCACATCCGACCAATGCAACTGACAACTTATGCACTGACCCCGGAACATCAGCTCTAACCACCATGGTTTAGGGCAGCCATAATCTGCTCCTCCCATGAGAAAAGTACAAAATCAAAAATGGACCAAAGAAAATAGGAGACACTTTCAAAGCCTTAGAGCTGCACACTTCGAAGTGCAAACATGGAAGAAAATCTACCTAGAATACGAATGCATTAAACAAAATATCTATGACAGAAAGAGAGCAATCAAGAAAAAGGATGCCCTACACAAACAGCAATCAAAGACATCAAAGAACAAATACGGTTAGAAGTCCAGGGAAATTATGTATAAGAGGAAATAGAAGATACACAAGCGTCGTAAACACCCACTGAAGCAGAAATAAACTTACCAAAAGCCACATAAACACAAGAAAACATGGATATAGCAGGAAATATAGATACTCCCAATAACAAAACAAAAGATCAAGAAATGATAATTTTCATATCTATTTGATCCAATATTTCACAATAACAGGATCCTATTTAAAAGAAGTCAACACGACTGTAGAGAAAGCCTACCGAAATTTAAAGATAACCGGAAAACCAAACACTACAATTATATAAAGACGACATCATTCGAACTATAGAAGATCTCAGAGAATTAACATATACCAGAGCCATCTCAATCACTATGGTCAACCCCAGTAGAACACAATAAAAGAAGTAAGTGGATAGAAGAAGAAAGAAAGAAGAAAATGAGAAAATGGCGCAATTAATCCAACAAGTAACACACCCAACTGAAATTCCACCGTCGCTCACAGGTATAACCTCTCATAAATCCAAGAACGAAAACACACGAACCCAAAAACTATCGACCAGTCACATGTCTGAATATCATGATATAAGATAATCACAAGAACTATAACCGAAAAAATCACTAAACATATAACAGAGCGAAATATCGAATACTAGGAACAGAAAGGGTGCACAAAAGGAGCCAAGGGTTGCAAGGAACAGCTTATAACAGATAGAACGATAACGAAACAAGCACAAACAGGACACAGAAACATAGCAGTACCATGGCTAGATTACCAACACGCTTACGACTAAATTCCTCATTCATGGCATTCGTGACGGCATTCTAAAAATTTACAAAATAGATCCAACCATCATACACTTCTTTGAATATGCAATTAAAAACTGGAAAACAAGATTAATACTCAGCCGATCTACCACAACAATTGAACAGATAACATATACATTAAAATAGGAACATTCCAAGGAGACACGTGTAGCCCCAAATGGTTCATTCTAGCACTCAACCCACTAAGTACTCAACTGAAGGCAATGAAAACAGAATATAAGATCACCAAAGAATATACCATATCACATCTGTTCTATGTTGATAATATAAAACTATATGCCACAGATGAATTTAAACCATTGTGGCGTGCCGAGAGTTTCACAGCCTGAAGTAGCTGAAGCGCAAGGCCGACGCATTAATAGACGAGACGACTGCGAAAGCCCTGTCGCATCTTTCTACATTTTGCATTTTTTCTAGTTAGTCATTGTCATTGTTTTGAAGTTGTCAGTTGGTAAAAAAACCTAATGTAATTTCTGTTAAAATATAGTTTAATATAGGATTCTCGCCATTATTATTATAACGAGTCGATGGCCCTGAATCCTAAAACCATCTTCACTGTTGGAGAACATCGCCGTCTTCTCAAGTGATATAAAATTCAGTATAGACAAATGTGCATCAATGATCCCTACCTTCAATGACAGCGATACATATAAATATCTAGGAGTAAAGAAAATACAGACAACACAAAAGAAATGCATGAAAACTTAGAGAGTAAGTATAAAAGTAAATTAACAAAAAACATGCGTACACTACTAAATGCCGAGAATAAAATTAAATGTATAAACACTTTGGCAATATCAATCAACCTACTCATGTGGAGTCATATAGTGGACTACAACAGATATACAAGCACTTAACAGATTATCAAGAAGAACGCTTACAAACAACAGAGCATTACATCCAATCTCAGCCATCGACAGATTGTATCTACCTAGAAATCAAGGAGGATGTGCCTTAATTAAAACAGAGGCAACACAACATATAAATTCAGAATCTACAAACATATTTCAAAAGCAAGGAACCACATTCACAACTACATGCACCGATCAAACAAGCAGACAAAAAATACACCTCACTCAGCATCCACATACAGATGCAACAGACAGACAAGAAAACACTGACTGAAAACAATTCTTACACATATATGGGAGTGTAAACAATTACACACTAGGTTCAAGAATGGTCTCAAGAAATAACACTTAATATCTATGTGTAATGGACCGAAATAGGACAACTATAGATAGAAACAGAAGGTTGCATGTGCGCCATACAGAACCAAGTAATAAAAGAAATTACCCCAAGTACTGAACAATTAAGAGGGCCTGGTTAACCGGTGTGAAAACAGCAGCCAAAACACAGCAGCCTAAATTTCCGAATGTAGCCGAACGTACCACAGAAGTAGTAAAAATAGAGCGCTTTTCGGTCAGACCCATCATCAAAATTAAGGAAAAATATATTAGGTATACAGATTCAGGCGAAATGCTGAATAACTAATACTAGCTATAAATAAAGCCAAATAAACAAATATTATTTATATAACGGGCATTAGAGATTGTGCCACGCTAAAACCCCTCATAAAACAGCACTGACTATTTAAATATGGATCCGTACATACAAATCTAATTAAACTTTCAGAAAAAAGACAAGCACTATTAGAGCAACTAATTTCGCATAATAAGAATTTTTGCAAAGCATGCCTTGGTTGCGAAAAAAATTAATCTTGCTTTTCGGAAATGCACAGCGGTAATTATAAACATGGACGCGCACATACGAATCCAATAAAACTTTGAGGAAGGAACAAGCACTGTTAATGAAACTAATTGCGCATAAAAAGATTTTTTGCAAAGCACGCCTTGGTCGCGAAAAAAATTAATTTTGGTTTTTGGAAATAAACAGGGTTGAATATTAAACATGGACGCGCACATACGAATCCAATGAAACTTTGAGAAAAGAACAACCACTATTAGAGAAACTAATTGCGCATAAAAAGATTTTTTGCAAAGCATGCCTTGGTCTCGAAAACAATTAATTTTGGTTTTTGGAAATAAACTGGGTTGAATATTAAACATGGACGCGCACATACGAATCCAATGAAACTTTGAGAAAAGAACAACCACTATTAGAGAAACTAATTGCACATAAAAAGATTTTTTGCAAAGCATGCCTTGGTGTCGAAAAAAATTAATTTTGGTTTTTGGAGATATACAGGGTTGAATATTAAACATCGACGCGCACATACGAATCCAATGAAACTTTGAGAAAAGAACAACCACTATTAGAGAAACTAATTGCACATAAAAAGATTTTTTGCAAAGCATGCATTGGTCTCGAAAAAAATTAATTTTGGTTTTTGGAGATATACAGGGTTGAATATTAAACATGGACGCGCACATACGAATCCAATGAAACTTTGAGAAAAGAACAACCACTATTAGAGAAACTAATTGCACATAAAAAGATTTTTTGCAAAGCATGCCTTGGTCTCGAAAAAAATTAATTTTGGTTTTTGGAGATATACAGGGTTGAATATTAAACATGGACGCGCACATACGAATCCAATGAAACTTTGAGAAAAGAACAACCACTATTAGAGAAACTAAATGCACATAAAAAGATTTTTTGCAAAGCATGCCTTGGTCTCGAAAAAAATTAATTTTGGTTTTTGGAGATATACAGGGTTGAATATTAAACATGGACGCGCACATACGAATCCAATGAAACTTTGAGAAAAGAACAACCACTTTTAGAGAAACTAATTGCACATAAGAAGATTTTTTGCAAAGCATGCCTTGGTCTCGAAAAAAATTAATTTTGGTTTTTGGAGATATACAGGGTTGAATATTAAACATAGACGCGCACATACGAATCCAATGAAACTTTGAGAAAAGAACAACCACTATTAGAGAAACTAATTGCACATAAAAAGATTTTTTGAAAAGCATGCCTTGGTCTCGAAAAAAATTAATTTTGGTTTTTGGAAATACACAGGGTTGAATATTAAACATGGACGCGCACATACGTATCCAATGAAACTTTGAGAAAAGAACAACCACTATTAGAGAAACTAATTGCACATAAGAAGATTTTTTGCAAAGCATGCCTTGGTCTCGAAAAAAATTAATTTTGGTTTTTGGAGTTATACAGGGTTGAATATTAAACATGGACGCGCACATACGAATCCAATGACACTTTGAGAAAAGAACAACCACTATTAGAGAAACTAATTGCACATAAAAAGATTTTTTGCAAAGCATGCCTTGGTTTCGAAAAAAATTAATTTTGGTTTTTGGAAATACACAGGGTTGAATATTAAACATGGACGCGCACATACGAATCCAATAAAACTTTGAGAAAAGAACAACCACTATTAGAGAAACTAATTGCACGTAAAAAGATTTTTTGCAAAGCATGCCTTGGTCTCGAAAAAAATTAATTTTGGTTTTTGGAGATATACAGGGTTGAATATTAAACATGGACGCGCACATACGAATCCAATGAAACTTTGAGAAAAATACAACCACTATTAGAGAAACTAATTGCACATAAAAAGATTTTTTGCAAAGCATGCCTTGGTTTCGAAAAAAATTAATTTTGGTTTTTGGAAATACACAGGGTTGAATATTAAACATGGACGCGCACATACAAATCCAATAAAACTTTGAGAAAAGAACAACCACTATTAGAGAAACTAATTGCACGTAAAAAGATTTTTTGCAAAGCATGCCTTGGTCTCGAAAAAAATTAATTTTGGTTTTTGGAGTTATACAGGGTTGAATATTAAACATGGACGCGCACATACGAATCCAATGAAACTTTGAGAAAAGAACAACCACTATTAGAGAAACTAATTGCACATAAAAAGATTTTTTGCAAAGCATGCCTTGGTCTCGAAAAAAAATTAGTTTTGGTTTTTGGAAATAAACAGGGTTGAATATTAAACATGGACGCGCACATACGAATCCAATGAAACTTTGAGAAAAGAACAACCACTGTTAGAGAAATTAATTGCACATAAAAAGATATTTTGCAAAGCATGCCTTAGTGTCGAAAAAAATTAATTTTGGTTTTTGGAGATATACAGGGTTGAATATTAAACATGGACGCGCACATACGAATCCAATAACACTTTGAGAAAAGAACAACCACTGTTAGAGAAACTAATTGCACATAAAAAGATTTTTTGCAAAGCATGCCTTGGTCTCGAAAAATATTAATTTTGGTTTTTGAAAATACACAGGGTTGAATATTAAACATGGACGCGCACATACGAATCCAATAAAACTTTGAGAAAAGAACAACCACTATTAGAGAAACTAATCGTAAAAAGATTTTTTGCCAAGCATGCCTTGGTCTCGAAAAAAATTAATTTTGGTTTTTGGAGATATACAGGGTTGAATATTAAACATGGACGCGCACATACGAATCTAATGAAACTTTGAGAAAAGAACAACCACTATTAGAGAAACTAATTGCACATAAAAAGATTTTTTGCAAAGCATGCCTTGGTGTCGAAAAAAATTAATTTTGGTTTTTGAAGATATACAGGGTTGAATATTAAACATGGACGCGCACATACGAATCCAATGAAACTTTGAGAAAAGAACAACCACTATTAGAGAAACTAATTGCACATAAAAAGATTTTTTGCAAAGCATGCCTTGGTCTCGAAAAAAATTAATTTTGGTTTTTGGAGATATACAGGGTTGAATATTAAACATGGACGCGCACATCCGAATCCAATGAAACTTTGAGAAAAGAACAACCACTGTTAGAGAAACTAATTGCACATAAAAAGATTTTTTGCAAAGCATGCCTTGATTTCGAAAAAAATTAATTTTGGTTTTTGGAAATATACAGGGTTGAATATTAAACATGGACGCGCACATACGAATAAAATGAGATTTTGAGAAAAGATCCAGCACCGTTAGAGAAACTAATTGCGCATAAAAAGATTTTTTGCAAAGTATGCCTTGGTCTCGAAAAAAATTCAACCAAGAAATGCTTTGCAAAAAATCTTTTTATGCGCAATTAGTTTCTCTAACGGTGCTGGATCTTTTCTCAAAATCTCATTTTATTCGTATGTGCGCGTCCATGTTTAATATTCAACCCTGTATATTTCCAAAAACCAAAATTAATTTTTTTCGCAACCAAGGCATGCTTTGCAAAAAATCTTTTCATGTGCAATTAGTTTCTTTAGCAGTGCTGAATCTTTTCTCAAAATCTCATCGGATTCGTATGTGCGCGTCCATGTTTAATATTCAACCATGTATATTTCCAAATACCAAAATTAATTTTTTTCGCAACCAAGGCATGCTTTCCAAAAAATCTTTTTATGCGCAATTAGTTTCTTTAACAGTGCTGGATCTTTTCTCAAAATCTCATTGGATTCGTATGTGCGCGTCCATGTTTAATATTCAACCCTGTTTATTTCCAAAAACCAAAATTAATTTTTTTCGAGACCTAGGCATGCTTTGCAAAAAATCTTTTTATGTGCAATTAGTTTCCCTAATAGTGGTTGTTCTTTTCTCAAAGTTTCATTGGATTCGTATGTGGGCGTCCATGTTTAATATTCAACCCAGTTTATTTTCAAAAACCAAAATAAATTTTTTTCGAGACCAAGGCATGCTTTGCAAAAAATCTTTTTATGCGCAATTAGTTTCTCTAATAGTGGTTGTTATTTTCTCAAAATTTCATTAGATTCGTATGTGCGCGTCCATGTTTAATATTCAACCCTGTTTATTTCCAAAAACCTAAATTAATTTTTCTCGAGACCAAGGCATGCTTTGCAAAAAATCTTTTTATGTGCAATTAGTTTCTCTACTAGTGGTTGTTCTTTTCTCAAAGTTTTATTGGATTCGTATGTGCGCGTCCATGTTTAATATTCAACCCAGTTTATTTCCAAAAACCAAAATTAATTTTTTTCGAGACCAAGGCATGCTTTGCAAAAAATCTTTTTATGCGCAATTAGTTTCTCTAATAGTGGTTGTTCTTTTCTCAAAGTTTCATTGGATTCGTATGTGCGCGTCCATGTTTAATATTCAACCCTGTATATCTCCAAAAACCAAAATTAATTTTTTTCGAGACCAAGGCATGCTTTGCAAAAAATCTTTTTATGTGCAATTAGTTTCTCTAATAGTGGTTGTTCTTTTCTCAAAATTTCATTGGATTCGTATGTGCGCGTCCATGTTTAATATTCAACCCTGTATATCTCCAAAAACCAAAATTAATTTTTTTCGACACCAAGGCATGCTTTGCAAAAAATCTTTTTATGTGCAATTAGTTTCTCTACTAGTGGTTGTTCTTTTCTCAAAGTTTATTGGATTCGTATGTGCGCGTCCATGTTTAATATTCAACCCAGTTTATTTCCAAAAACCAAAATTAATTTTTTTCGAGACCAAGTCATGCTTTGCAAAAATCTTTTTATGCGCAATTAGTTTCTCTAATAGTGGTTGTTCTTTTCTCAATGTTTCATTGGATTCGTATGTGCGCGTCCATGTTTAATATTCAACCCAGTTTATTTCCAAAAACCAAAATTAATTTTTTTCGAGACCAAGTCATGCTTTGCAAAAAATCTTTTTATGCGCAATTAGTTTCTCTAATAGTGGTTGTTCTTTTCTCAATGTTTCATTGGATTCGTATGTGCGCGTCCATGTTTAATATTCAACCCTGTTTATTTCCAAAAACCAAAATTAATTTTTTTCGAGACCAAGGCATGCTTTGCAAAAAATCTTTTTGTGCGCAATTAGTTTCTCTAATAGTGGTTGTTCTTTTCTCAAAGTTTCATTGGATTCGTATGTGCGCGTCGATGTTTAATATTCAACCCTGTATATCTCCAAAAACCAAAATTAATTTTTTTCGAGACCAAAGCATGCTTTGCAAAAAATCTTTTTATGCGCAATTAGTTTCTCTAATAGTGGTTGTTCTTTTCTCAAAGTTTCATTGGATTCGTATGTGCGCGTCCATGTTTAATATTCAACCCTGTATATCTCCAAAAACCAAAATTAATTTTTTTCGAGACCAAGGCATGCTTTGCAAAAAATCTTTTTATGTGCAATTAGTTTCTCTACTAGTGGTTGTTCTTTTCTCAAAGTTTCATTGGATTCGTATGTGCGCGTCCATGTTTAATATTCAACCCAGTTTATTTCCAAAAACCAAAATTAATTTTTTTCGAGACCAAGTCATGCTTTGCAAAAAATCTTTTATGCGCAATTAGTTTCTCTAATAGTGGTTGTTCTTTTCTCAATGTTTCATTGGATTCGTATGTGCGCGTCCATGTTTAATATTCAACCCTGTTTATTTCCAAAACCAAAATTAATTTTTTTCGAGACCAAGGCATGCTTTGCAAAAAATCTTTTTGTGCGCAATTAGTTTCTCTAATAGTGGTTGTTCTTTTCTCAAAGTTTCATTGGATTCGTATGTGCGCGTCGATGTTTAATATTCAACCCTGTATATCTCCAAAAACCAAAATTAATTTTTTTCGAGACCAAGGCATGCTTTGCAAAAAATCTTTTTATGTGCAATTAGTTTCTCTAATAGTGGTTGTTCTTTTCTCAAAGTTTCATTGGATTCGTATGTGCGCGTCCATGTTTAATATTCAACCCTGTATATCTCCAAAAACCAAAATTAATTTTTTTCGAGACCAAGGCATGCTTTGCAAAAAATCTTTTTATGTGCAATTAGTTTCTCTTATAGTGGTTGTTCTTTTCTCAAAGTTTCATTGGATTCGTATGTGCGCGTCGATGTTTAATATTCAACCCTGTATATCTCCAAAAACAAAAATTAATTTTTTTCGACACCAAGGCATACTTTGCAAAAAATCTTTTTATGTGCAATTAGTTTCTCTAATAGTGGTTGTTCTTTTCTCAAAGTTTCATTGGATTCGTATGTGCGCGTCCATGTTTAATATTCAACCCAGTTTATTTCCAAAAACGAAAATTAATTTTTTTCGAGACCAAGGCATGCTTTGCAAAAAATCTTTTTATGTGCAATTWGTTTCTCTAATAGTGGTTGTTCTTTTCTCAAAGTTTCATTGGATTCGTATGTGCGCGTCCATGTTTAATATTCAACCCTGTATATCTCCAAAAACCAAAATTAATTTTTTTCGACACCAAGGCATGCTTTGCAAAAAATCTTTTTATGTGCAATTAGTTTCTCTACTAGTGGTTGTTCTTTTCTCAAAGTTTCATTGGATTCGTATGTGCGCGTCCATGTTTAATATTCAACCCAGTTTATTTCCAAAAACCAAAATTAATTTTTTTCGAGACCAAAGCATGCTTTGCAAAAAATCTTTTTATGCGCAATTAGTTTCTCTAATAGCGGTTGTTCTTTTCTCAAAGTTTCATTGGATTCGTATGTGCGCGTCCATGTTTAATATTCAACCCTGTTTATTTCCAAAAACCAAAATTAATTTTTTTCGAGACCAAGGCATGCTTTGCAAAAAATCTTTTTATGTGCAATTAGTTTCTCTAATAGTGGTTGTTCTTTTCTCAAAGTTTCATTGGATTCGTATGTGCGCGTCCATGCTTAATATTCAACCCAGTTTATTTCCAAAAACCAAAATTAATTTTTTTCGAGACCAAGGCATGCTTTGCAAAAAATCTTTTTATGCGCAATTAGTTTCTCTAATAGTGGTTGTTCTTTTGTCAAAGTTTCATTGGATTCGTATGTGCGCGTCCATGTTTAATATTCAACCCTGTTTATTTCCAAAAACCAAAATTAATTTTTTTCGAGACCAAGGCATGCTTTGCAAAAAATCTTTTTATGCGCAATTAGTTTCTCTAATAGTGGTTGTTCTTTTCTCAAAGTTTCATTGGATTCGTATGTGCGCGTCGATGTTTAATATTCAACCCTGTATATCTCCAAAAACCAAAATTAATTTTTTTCGACACCAAGGCATGCTTTGCAAAAAATCTTTTTATGTGCAATTAGTTTCTCTAATAGTGGTTGTTCTTTTCTCAAAGTTTCATTGGATTCGTATGTGCGCGTCCATGTTTAATATTCAACCCAGTTTATTTCCAAAAACCAAAATTAATTTTTTTCGAGACCAAGGCATGCTTTGCAAAAAATCTTTTTATGCGCAATTAGTTTCTCTAATAGTGGTTGTTCTTTTCTCAAAGTTTTATTGGATTCGTATGTGCGCGTCCATGTTTAATATTCAACCCTGTTTATTTCCAAAAACCAAAATTAATTTTTTTCGCGACCAAGGCGTGCTTTGCAAAAAATATTTTTATGCGCAATTAGTTTCATTAACAGTGCTTGTTCCTTCCTCAAAGTTTTATTGGATTCGTATGTGCGCGTCCATGTTTATAATTACCGCTATGCATTTCCAAAAAGCAAGATTAATTTTTTTCGCAACCAAGGCATGCCTTGCAAAAATTCTTTTTATGCGAAATTAGGTGCTCTAATAGTGCTTGTCTTTTTTCTGAAAGTTTAATTAGATTTGTATGTACGGWTCCATATTTAAATAGTCAGTGCTGTTTTATGAGGGGTTTTAGCGTGGCACAATCTCTAATGCCCGTTATATAAATAATATTTGTTTATTTGGATTTATTTATAGCTAGTATTAGTTATTCAGCATTTCGCCTGAATCTGTATACCTAATATATTTTTCCTTAATTTTGATGATGGGTCTGACCGAAAAGCGCTCTATTTTTACTACTTCTGTGGTACGTTCGGCTACATTCGGAAATTTAGGCTGCTGTGTTTTGGCTGCTGTTTTCACACCGGTGCCTGGTTACGCCGATGTAACAAAGGAACTAAACAAACGAAACAAAATCACTTGATTATGAAAAACAAAATATAATTTGAGTGAAACCATGAAAACGCTAATAGATTAGATGAAGACAAATTTACAGCATTCTGAGAGCACACTTGTTCTTTGCCATCTAACTTCTAACTTCTTCATCTAACTAGTTAGAGCGGAGCACTAATCGCTTTACATCAAAACTCGAACACCTAACTGGAAAGCAGATGGTCAGGATAGTATGCAAAACAATTGACTGAACAGCTCAAAGTTTGAATCGTTAGATTACTAGGTGGATTCGAAAGACTATCGCCTTATTACCTTCCTAAATTATCAGTTCACGGGATGCAAAGAATAACTTACCCTTGATGCTATTGTCTTGAAACGGGCAAACAAAGTAACGGAATCTGAGTGTGGCCTGTATAGATTATCAAAAAGCATTCTATTCCGTTTGGCTTGTCAACAAAATATTGGAGAGGCTTATACAGTTAATACTAATATAATTATTCACTTGCATAATGACATTTTGAAAAACTGAACTCCAGTTAGCGACAGATTAAATCAAATAACTATCAGAAGACGTATATACTAAAGACACACTTAGTCCTTTTGTCTTCTGTCTTGCCCTCACGAATTCACTATCGTACCTGCTTAGTATCAATAATAAAGGACACAGACTCTTAAGTAAAAAATGACAGCAGCCGTCAAAGCCATGATTACGAACGACATCAAATTATACTCAGAAAGCTCTACCCACATAAAATCACTTATTAAAACTAAATTAGATCTTCAACATGCCAGGTTAATGCAACATATATCAGTAGCAAATAAAAGTGAAAACTAACCCTTCCTTGAAAATTGAAAAAAGATTTATTAGCTTAGTCTTTAGTACGACATTAGCAATCTCTATTTTATTAATTTGTACACATTGAATGCTGCGATATTTTTTTATAAAAAAGCTTTAGACTTTAGACGTTAAAATCATGTGAGGTCAGATCAGGTCAGGTCAGGCCTTTACATGTGTCCGCTACCTGAAACATATCTGCATAAAGATGGGCAGCTAAATTTTTGGCGGATTCTAAAACCAGAAATTTGCTGCACATCTGACTTTTCATAGAATGAAGTCTTAGATTTTTTACACCATCCATCAAGTTTGAGGTTAATTTTGGTATTAACGTTAACGTCAAACGTATCTTCTGTGGTTTTTAATTAGAATATGCAAATTTAGTTGCAAACTAAAGCAATTTTTTAACACATCCCTCACATATGGTTACAACAGTATTGAAAACTATCATAAATTTCGATGTGCAATTAAAATATGCTATAATATCGAGGTTTATCTACATGAACCATTAAATATGAAATATTAAATTTTGAATACTTTTAACCACAATTAAAAAATATTCATGTGAAAGTTATAAAAGTATTCGTATAGGCATAGCATTTACTTAAACTTAATTTAGCGGTATATTGATACAATAAATACTTCAAAAGTAATTTATAATCTTTTAACATAAGTGGTCACGGCTACGTGTGGATGCTCTGGTTTGAATACTACTTCGCCGTTAACTTTGTAGTCTTCATATCTAAGTTCGTAGATACGTTTCCAACCCACCCTTTCCATCGCAAGAGCGCTATATTGTCCTGTACATATGGCTTCCATTAAACCGCAGCCTAGTTCCCTCGCCATTTTTCTGGAATAAAAAAGTCCATATTTCATTGACATCAATAGACATTATTATTCCGTTTACTTGTATTAGTAGAATAAAATATAATATTTATACAGGCATTAATAACTACATTTTGTCCAAAAAACTATAAACCCTGATTTATTACCGTAACGTATATGGAATCAAAGTAATCAGTGTCTAACTCTCATTAATATTTCATTAGAATACATTTACATAATTAGCCACCACAGAAAGTTCAATCAGATTGGAAATAAAATAAATTATAGTTCTTAGATTTATTCCCGTCAATCCAGCAACCCTACCTTGTTTGCATTTTAAATAACAACAAGAAGTTGTACAACTAGGTTCAAGAAGATCCTTTCCGTACTGAGACAAAAACGTTATATGAATGTATAACAGGCCTCCCTGGAGAGATCTATCGCTAGAACTGGAACACGAACTGCCTAGTGACTCCCATTACGCAGGATCCTACGTTATATACCCAATCCGACTAGAGAAATGAGAATACATCTTCTGCCCAAAGGGACGACCTGTTGCTTACCCCAATATGTACGCTCCTTTAGGTTTTTTAGTTTTTAAACTTAGGTGGTCATTCTCCTGCTAATTTGACAACCCTAACCATAGGCTTTTCTATTGCAGATAACAAAGAAGGAAATTGGCAGCAAGAAGAACTTAAGTGGCTGGCCTACTGCTTGGAAGCAGCGTGCTACAGAACATACATCCCCGTCGGAAGACATGTGCTAACWAAAGCAAKAAAAACGATTCACAGTCCGTCTACACGTACGTTTTACTGAGAGTCACAGCATGCACGCTGTGTGAAGGAACCACTTTGTGCTGGTCTTCTCGATCAGATCCCTAATGATGTACACTGCAGCCCATTTGAAACTAGTGTAACGATGTTACAAACCTCAAGGCTTTAGTCAGGTTTCAGTCCGCGTCCGGTACTTTAATTCAGAGCCGCATAGATGGCGGTGAGGCCGTCTGCCGACAAATTCTCGCGCAAGGCAGTCTCACCACCACGAATAAGAGACCGCCGGTCCTCCGTTTGAATCAGTTGTGACCTACCAGGTGACAACAACAGGTGAGTGAGCCGAAGCGTAAATAATATATGGCAGTGGCGTCCTTCCGCAAACTCCGACTCCGACCTTTCCCACTCCACTTTCTAGCTCTTGTCATCCGACCGTAGCCGTCGAGGCAGTCGCCTACGGAGTGCATACTGCATAGGTCGCTTTCCGTGTAGGCTGTACTCCGTGAGCGGCGTAGGGCGTTGGGTGTTTACTGCATAGGTCGCTTTCCGTGCAGGATATACCCGGCGAACTGCCTCTTGCCGTTCTTTTCTTGTCCGTCTCTTTCTAACCGTCGAGGCAGTCGCCTGCGAAGTGCATACTGCATAGGTCGCTTTCCGTGTAGGCTGTACTTCGCGAGCGGCGTAGGGCGTTGGGTGTTTACTGCATAGGTCGCTTTCCGTGCAGGATATACCCGGCGAACTGCCTCTTGCCGTTCTCTTCTTGTCCGTCTCTTTCTAACCGTCGAGGCAGTCGCCTGCGAAGTGCATACTGCATAGGTCGCTTTCCGTGTAGGCTGTACTTCGCGAGCGGCGTAGGGCGTTGGGTGTTTACTGCATAGGTCGCTTTCCGTGCAGGATATACCCGGCGAACTGCCTCTTGCCGTTCTCTTCTGGTCCGTCTCTCTCTAACCGCTTGCGTAACCGTCGAGGCAGTCGCTTACGGAGTGTTTACTGCATAGGTCGTTTTCCGTGCAGGATATACCCCGTCAGTGGCGTAGGGCACTGGGTGTTTACTGTATAGGTCGCTTTCCGTGCAGGATATACCCGACGCCCTGTCTCACCGTTCTTTTCTGTCTGTTTACGTAACTGCCCTTACATAACCGTACTGTTTTTCTTACTCTGTCATCCCTGATTGTTTCTCCCGCCCGCCTACCGACCACCGAACCCCGGCCACCTGTAAATAAGCTCACTCTTTCTAACCGCTTGCATCACTCTCACGTAACCACCGTTTGTTACATCATTCATTTTACGCAACCCCGTTTGTTGCATCACTCACACCGTACCGCTTGTCACACCGTAGCCGTAATACCGTTAGTTGCATGTTGCTTAACCGTACCGCTTCGTAGCCGTTGTAATAGTTTGCCCGCTTGTATCACCGCACCGTTACATAACCACATAGCTTGACTGAAGCCTTGCATAAGGGAGGGGGACCCGTTGTATTGCCGCTGAATTAGGCTGTATTTAGTTTCTGCACAGATAATAAATTGTGTCTTTTGGTAATCGTTGGTTTTCTTTTCTGTTCGTCACCGTCCGCACCCCGTAACACCTTTCTTTCAGCTTACGGCATCCACCCTCGGGGTCGTTCCCTGGAGTGCCGTTTCTCCACTGCAGCTGCCCTGGACTGTGTGCTAAGGGGGATAGCACACAGAGATCTGAGGAGCATACCTCAGTATAATAAAAAGCTGGCGCCCGAGAAACCGTTCTGACGTCGAGTTTAGCGCTTACGTCATCACCGCACCGTTCCGTACCGCGTGTTACATAACCGTCCGCCCGTCCGCCTCCGATCCGAAGACCGTTTAACCGCTCGCACCGTAAAGGCGTCACATTTTGGCGCCCTACGAGCAGGGACCGTTGTTACTTCGAGGAGGAGCCGGAATTACGTAACCGTCATCGAGCAGAAGAAAACCACCCCGTTTCCAGCGTCTCCGAGTTCACGCATGCGCGGAATTTAAAAATTCCGCTAGCGCCGTTTTCCACCGGATTTTCGAATTCCATTAAGGAGTCCGCATAAGAAGTTCGCTGGAAATCGACTTTCACCCCCGACCACCCCCTTGTTACGAAGTTGGCTCTGGAACGTCGTAGCATAGCCGAGTGACCCCTCTAGTCCGACTAAACCGAGGACGCCGAGTCGATTTCCGCAATCGTCGTTCCCCTATTACGTAAGACAACGGAGATCCGGTTTTTCACCGACTTCCCGTCATCAGAGACCCGGCAAGTGGGTACTCGTTTCTGGCAAACCGGACCCGCTCTAGCGATTGGTGACATCAGTTTGGACCGATTACGTAACACCAGGGACTTGGTGTTTTTGACCGACTTCCCGATCCCGGAGTCCTATCGAGTGGGGGCTCGTTTCTCACAAGCAAGGCACCCCCCATCGATTGCCGTAACCAGTTCCGGACTATTACGTAACCCGGAAGAGTTTGCGATTTTGACCGACTTCCTATTGCCCGAGACCAGCCGAGTGGGGACTCGTTTCTAACAAGTCGACGGTTCTCCGTCCAGTGCCATCATCAGTGAAGCCGAGAATACCGTCCCGAGCAGATGGCTACCGGAGGACCTCCTGAAGAGACCCACATGGACGAAAGCGAGTCATCCGACTCCGAGTCCACCGACACCCGTGTCAGCTGGGTGTACCGCCTCAAGAGGAACCAGCTGATACACGAACTACGGAAGCAGAAGCTCTCCACCGAAGGGGCCGTACAGGAGCTTCGCCAGCGGATGGTCCGACACCTCCGTCAAGAGGCTCCGTATCCCACCACCGTCCTGGTCCCCACCGTTGTATCAGCCCCCTCTCCGATCTACACCGTTTCCACCACGATGACGTCAACGACCACCGTCACCAGCACCTATAAAGGTCCGATACCCGCAGCTCTGGGGACAGTTACGTTCCAGCCATCGCAGAAGACAGTATCGKTCCAGCTATCAGCCGAGGACCATTCACCGACCCAAACACCGCTGACAACAGTCACGTTCCAGCCATCGAAGAAGACAATACCGACCCAACCACCGCTGACGACAGTTTCGTTCGAGCCACCGCAGGAGTTAGTCACCAGCCATCCACCGCAGAAGTTACAACCGCAGCCTCGAGTCACCAGTCCACCGACGTCACCGTTGTTAGGCTCTCCGGAGAGGGAAGCACTAAGCGAGCCACTGCGCCTGCCTAGGACTCTAACACCGGACCGAATCCCCAGACCGCCGCCGAGCCAGACACAACCAGTAACCGACCCGCAGAGGAAAGTTGCGATCGGAGAGTTCTTCGACACACTCCTCCGAGTGACCAGCCCGCAGGAGCACCAGTTTCCACGGCACGAAGTAGCCAGTCCACCACATACCGAGCCGCCAGCAGCACGTAGCTCGCCGAAGAGAGGATTACTAGACATGAGCCTGGAAGACCGACCGATGCCGACAGCCGTGCCAGGACCCAGTCAGGCTACGACACCGTTCCCGAATCCCACGAATACAGAGATGTATACTCCGACTCCAGCTCGCCGTGTCCGCATGCGCTCTGACCTGAAGCCACACCGCTGGGGAATCCACTTTGATGGATCCACCGACGGAGTAGCCTTCATAGAGCAGCTGCAAGACGTCATGGACCGATATGACGTCTCCCACGATGAAGCCATGCCGATTCTACCCGAGCTGTTATCTGGACTAGCCCTGGCCTGGTACCGTAACAACCGCCATGACTGGAGAGGCTGGGAAGACTTCGTGGCCGACTTCGAGCTGAATTACTACCCGGCTGACTATAAGATCAACCTCGAGAGGGAGATAGGTCAGCGTACTCAGCAGCCACACGAAACCGCCTTGGAGTACAGTACCGCCATTCGTACCCTGATCCGCCGTCATGGAGGCATGACACCGGCGCAGGAACTGTACTGGCTACACCGGAACATGTTGCCAGAGTACCGCATGTTCATCCGCCGCCAGGAATGCACCAGCGTTGCCAGTTTGCTGTCCGCCGCCAAGGATTTCGAGACCCTCCGCCAGGACCAGCTAACCGCCAGCGCCCAGGATGTAACCGAAAGGCCTGAAGAGAGAAGACCCGTCCCGCAACCGAGGATTCCAGTTGAATGTGGGAATCCACCGACATACCGACAACCCCAGGAATATCACCAGAGGCAAGAACCGCCACCCAGGCGTTTCAATGTACCGGAGCAGACACCGATACCACAACCGCCTCGCCAGCCACAGGATAACCGCCCCAGTCACCGCCACCGAGAAGACACATCCGACCGTATCGACACCAGCCGTCCCGTATGTTGGAGATGTGGGCAGAGAGGCCACTCACGCAGTCAGTGCCAGAACCCCTTCGTGAAGTTCTGCTCAAGGTGTGGCCGCCGTGGGACCTACACAAGGGACTGCACATGCCGGAATTCGGAAAACTAGATGGCAGCACGTCAGCCCGGAGGCCTGAACTGCTGCCCGTACACACCGCCTCCGAAAACCGSCCACACATCAAGWTCCACGTACAGGGAAGACCGTTTATCGCACTCATCGATACCGGCTCCGTATCTTCATGCATAGGACCTACCGTTGCGCGACATCTGGAAAGCACCGGAATCCCTGGACAAAAATCAGGCTCTCCGTCTGCCAGAGTCATCAATGGCCGCCTCGTCCAGATCGCCAAAGCCTACGAGGTAGAAGTCCGCATAGAAGATGAAGTCCGACAACACCGATTCCTTCACATGCCGAAGATGACTTGCGAAGTTTTACTCGGAATGGATTTTCTCCGAACCATGAACCTGCACATGAACCTCCAGTCCGGGTTCGTGTTTCACAGGAACCGCAACATTTCTTTACCGAACTGCCGGACCATCCAGCAACCCGACACCACCGTCACCGCTAGCACTGAGCTCAAGCCTGTCTTGAAACACCGCAAAGGAGTCCCCAAAAAGGTCAACAGTACACTACCTAGGGATCCCGTACCAGTTACCGATATAGGAGCCACCGACATAATCCAGGAGAACGATGCCGCCACCCAGGAACTGCAAGATTGTTCTTGGTACCGACGCCGATTCACGGAAGTCCAGCGGCATCCAGATCAATTCCCAGATTACCGCATCACCGACCACCGACTTTACCACCACATAGACGGCCACCACAGTGACAAGGTGCTGTCCAAACCGTGGAAATTATGTGTACCGAAGCCTCTCCGCCGTCGTATGTTAGAAGAGAAGCACGACGCACCGACCGTCGGACATTTAGGGGTATCCAGGACGATAGCCCGACTGGCCCAGCAATATTACTGGCCAGGAATGTTCCGGGACGCCGCAAAGTACGTTCGTAGGTGCCAACACTGCCAGGGTGTTAAAATTTCACAGCAGAGGCCACACGGACTGCTTCAGCGAACGGCAAACCGCAACCAGTGGAAACCCGTCAGCACCGACCGACCCCGACCTACAACGGAAGAAAGCTCCCAAGCCGAGCATCCGAAGACTACGCCCTCCAAGTCCAGCCAAAGGATCCCTATTCAGTCGGACCAATGCTGGCGATGTGGCGAGCCAGGTCACCGACGTAATGGCTGCTTACAGCCACCGATGCTGTTCTGTTCCCGATGCGGAACAGTAGGCATCATGTCCAGGAAGTGCGACTGCCCGACAGAGCCCAGAAGGCCAACGAGGGAAAGAGAGGCCTCGTTCGAACAGTCCACGCCGAGCAGACGGATCCACACCCGAAGGATGACTTCCCAAAGGAAGGTCCACCAAAGGATGACCAGGATAACCGAGGAACGCGATATTTTCAGTATTGTAAGTTCGCCGCTATTGACTTGTACATAGATGAAATACTTTAGAATTGTAAATAGTTAGGTTAAGATGAAATACTATAAGATTGTAAATAGTTAGGATAAATAAAAGGTTATTACCGGGTTCTTTTTCCCCCCTCCCGAAGTAAGAGGAGAATGTAACGATGTTACAAACCTCAAGGCTTTAGTCAGGTTTCAGTCCGCGTCCGGTACTTTAATTCAGAGCCGCATAGATGGCGGTGAGGCCGTCTGCCGACAAATTCTCGCGCAAGGCAGTCTCACCACCACGAATAAGAGACCGCCGGTCCTCCGTTTGAATCAGTTGTGACCTACCAGGTGACAACAACAGGTGAGTGAGCCGAAGCGTAAATAATATATGGCAGTGGCGTCCTTCCGCAAACTCCGACTCCGACCTTTCCCACTCCACTTTCTAGCTCTTGTCATCCGACCGTAGCCGTCGAGGCAGTCGCCTACGGAGTGCATACTGCATAGGTCGCTTTCCGTGTAGGCTGTACTCCGTGAGCGGCGTAGGGCGTTGGGTGTTTACTGCATAGGTCGCTTTCCGTGCAGGATATYCCCGGCGAACTGCCTCTTGCCGTTCTTTRCTTGTCCGTCTCTTTCTAACCGTCGAGGCAGTCGCCTGCGAAGTGCATACTGCATAGGTCGCTTTCCGTGTAGGCTGTACTTCGCGAGCGGCGTAGGGCGTTGGGTGTTTACTGCATAGGTCGCTTTCCGTGCAGGATATACCCGGCGAACTGCCTCTTGCCGTTCTCTTCTTGTCCGTCTCTTTCTAACCGTCGAGGCAGTCGCCTGCGAAGTGCATACTGCATAGGTCGCTTTCCGTGTAGGCTGTACTTCGCGAGCGGCGTAGGGCGTTGGGTGTTTACTGCATAGGTCGCTTTCCGTGCAGGATATACCCGGCGAACTGCCTCTTGCCGTTCTCTTCTGGTCCGTCTCTCTCTAACCGCTTGCGTAACCGTCGAGGCAGTCGCTTACGGAGTGTTTACTGCATAGGTCGTTTTCCGTGCAGGATATACCCCGTCAGTGGCGTAGGGCACTGGGTGTTTACTGTATAGGTCGCTTTCCGTGCAGGATATACCCGACGCCCTGTCTCACCGTTCTTTTCTGTCTGTTTACGTAACTGCCCTTACATAACCGTACTGTTTTTCTTACTCTGTCATCCCTGATTGTTTCTCCCGCCCGCCTACCGACCACCGAACCCCGGCCACCTGTAAATAAGCTCACTCTTTCTAACCGCTTGCATCACTCTCACGTAACCACCGTTTGTTACATCATTCATTTTACGCAACCCCGTTTGTTGCATCACTCACACCGTACCGCTTGTCACACCGTAGCCGTAATACCGTTAGTTGCATGTTGCTTAACCGTACCGCTTCGTAGCCGTTGTAATAGTTTGCCCGCTTGTATCACCGCACCGTTACATAACCACATAGCTTGACTGAAGCCTTGCATAAGGGAGGGGGATCCGTTGTATTGCCGCTGAATTAGGCTGTATTTAGTTTCTGCACAGATAATAAATTGTGTCTTTTGGTAATCGTTGGTTTTCTTTTCTGTTCGTCACCGTCCGCACCCCGTAACACCTTTCTTTCAGCTTACGGCATCCACCCTCGGGGTCGTTCCCTGGAGTGCCGTTTCTCCACTGCAGCTGCCCTGGACTGTGTGCTAAGGGGGATAGCACACAGAGATCTGAGGAGCATACCTCAGTATAATAAAAAGCTGGCGCCCGAGAAACCGTTCTGACGTCGAGTTTAGCGCTTACGTCATCACCGCACCGTTCCGTACCGCGTGTTACATAACCGTCCGCCCGTCCGCCTCCGATCCGAAGACCGTTTAACCGCTCGCACCGTAAAGGCGTCACACTAGCCATCCTCTGAAAGAATCTATCCGGGGCTTCCTTTCATATCGCAACGACCCGTCGACAATGGCSTCGACGTCGACTATTTTAGTGATATCAACATTGTCCACAACGTAAACAATGACTAAACAACAATTAACTAGTATAAAAGTTTCTATTTGAAAATAAAATGTTACCTAATGGTTTTCTAATGTTGTTGAGCAAGTGTTTTTATTACACTTCCACAAAAACTAAATCTTTCATTTTAATAATTCAGATGTTAGCTGCTTGAAGTTCCTGTTGCATTTCCTATCAGTCATTTAACACAAACACACCGCCCACCTAAGAAGGCTGCCTAATGCAGGCTTTGCTAATACGTGTATGTCCAACCTGAAGACTTCGAGCTTAACGCCTTGCCGAAGGAACCACATATTGGAAAACACAATATTGTTGGATCCAGTTGGAGTGGGTTATTCAGACGTAAGGATGTTAAGTCTTTAAAGAAAGAAGTTATTTCCTCTGCTCCTGAAGTCGATTTTCTCTTAAAGATCATCTACATTTACGTACAACACAAACGATTTCCTGTGTTACTGTTTTACATTTCCCTTAACAGAATTGTACTAGCATGGAAACTGAAGAAAAAGCAGACATTTCCCATCTTCCTGACAGCGTTGTCGCCTCATACTTCGAAAATGGAAATTACCTGCATCGAACACAGTAAGTCCCAACCTACAAAGCATTACATTACCGACTTTTTAAACAGTTCCAACTGTAAAAGAAGTTACATTTGGTATTCGACAGTCTTTAAAAACATTAAAAAGGGACTTTCAGCTTAGCTATAAAAAATTTCTTAAACAATAAGACGCCTTTTCATTTCGAGTGATTTTAAAAACTAAAAGTATGCATTGAATTTGGAACAGTAAACGATAAACAGTTCAATGGATGTCGCAGACTTTGTTTAGTGTTTAGGGGTATATAATGCTATTTCTTCAAGGCCACCAATGCTTTAGCTGCTAACTCTAAAACAAGTTTATTTTAACCAATTAGACAACATTGGCCTTGAAGAAATATGGTTTTAGCGGTAGGTACTTCCTGTACTAGCACAACGCACACATTTGTTACATTTAAGTATATAACAAGYTTCAAATAKCATAAACATGTTTACAATGTTATCTGCAATTTATCGATGCCTAAGCGAAAACTACKTACTAGGCMAGTTACGACTGTGGTAGCCACTTACGACCTAGGGCAGGCTCTTGTCGATGGCACTGGAGAAGCTTCTCCGCGAGCGAAGATGAAAAAATAAACATCTTACCTTTGAGATGTTTGGGTCATATGTCCGTCGTCGATTCATCCTTGTTAAGGAACCTGACGTCTTGTGGTCGGCATCTTCGGAGGATGGAATATTACATTACAAGTTAAAAATTGTCAATATATGACAGGCATCCAGCACATCTAACCTCACAAAGGGAATCTCGTATATCTTTTCCAGTTCCAACTATTCCTTAATTTTTCGAGTGGGCCGATAAACTGTCTTTATTCCATTCGGGTCAAGTAGACGGCCAGTTCTATCTAAAACTCCTTTGACATAGGGTAGCAAAGCTTTTCCTGTGATAGTTCTTTATTCTTTTGGCGAACGATGTTGTATAGCATGGCGGATATCTCTGTGGGAGTAGCCATTTGCACGAAATACTCTGCTCAAATGTTCCAGCTCTTCATCAAGCTTATCGCGTTGACATATTCTACTAGCCCGTTCAGTCAGTGTAGTATCTGTCCGTATGAGTAGGCTTACGATAAACAGTATGAAGAAGTCGGCCACCAATCCCTCTTCTCACAAGAACATCCAAAAAAGGAATCCCTCCGTCTGATTCATATTTCATGTTAAATTGTATGTTGCGGAGTGAATGCCATTTAGATGTAAAAAACTGTCGTCCAACGTACTTCTCCCATGGGGCCAAACAACAAACGTGTCATCGACGTAGCCGGTACCAATTCTTTGGTTTTTAACGGAGAGGTATTTAAGGCCTGTTGCTCGACATTTTCCATATAAAAATTAGCTATAGCCTGGCTCAGAGGACTACCTAAAGCAACACCATCAATTGTTCATAATATCGTCCATCCCACTGATATTAGCCGTTAATGAGATACTGATCTAACGGGGCAACTATATCTGGACAGAACAAGTTTTGAAGGAGATCGATTATGTTTCGAACAGGCACTTTAGTGAATAGTGAAACGCCATCGAAACTAACTAAAATGTCATCTGGTTCTAGTCGAATATCAAGAAGTCTCTGAACTAAATTAGTGGGGTCTCTAATGTAAGAATCTTTTTGTCCTACATGTTCTTGTAAAATACTGAAGAGCTATTTGGCAATGTGATAGGTAGGAGAGCCGATCGCACTAACAATAGGCCGAAGAGCATACAATCTGGCTGGAAGTGCATCCGATCTCTTTATCCTTCGCTTAATGTCTGTAGGTATGGACATTTCGATTAGATGGTTGGTTTGTCGGAGGATTCGTGAAGTTGTATCTTGATTTAGTACCTGGTATGTGTCTGTAGTTAGTAATTGCATAACCCTATCTTTGCAGTCATCCGTTTTCATTACATCAGTGACATTACCTTTATCAACTGCTAGTATTATCAAAGTTGTCTTGTTTGAAGTTGCGGAGTGTGCAACTCGTCTTTCGTCAAATTTTGCCGTGGTGGTCGTGATTTATAAATATAAATTTAGTAGGTGGCGCTGAAGGCATTTGGTTTCTTGAACATAAGTTCCAGAGACTGCAGTTAAGGCGGCAGTTTGCTGTTGTTAACTCATTCCGCATTCCTGCTTGAAAAGCCCCAAAAAAAGCGAAACTAGTTGAGAGGTAAGAATGAATCGACCAGAACAGATGTGTATTATTCATTTATGTTCACTAACATTCTTCTGCAGTGCCATCGAGAAGAAACTGCACTAGGTCGTATAAGTTCCTGTAACAGTCGTAAGTAATAATAGCTCGCTTAGTGTGCAGAATTTCCTCTTAGGATGTTTGCTCTTGTACATCAGTTCCGCTCGCTACGATTAAGGCGTCAGTCTACTGTAATCAATTTATTTTATATTCCTACTTGAAGATCTCCAATAAGTTCTAAAACTAGTCGTGAGATCCGAATAAATTTATAAAACCAGATGATAGTTATTTATTATTTATTAGCGATTTATATATTTTATATATTATATTATATATTGTATACTTACTCCGATTCTTTGAGTAGCTCTTGGGCAACCTTCCTGCCTCTAAATGTTGGGTTCACCGATAGAATGCTGACGTACATTATTTTATTCACATCTGGATATTTGTCCCAAATAGCACTCTGGACTTCAACTGTTTCAAGAAGGTGTGCGATCAACTGAAATGGTCCCTCGGAGGCTTCAGAGTGGTCCACATCGCCCCTGCTGATAATATCATTAAGAACTAGACCGGCAATTTCCCCAGATTCCGTTACTGCCTTAAACGATACTCCTGTCGTCAGGTAGTCAGATGCATATTTTAGCACGTCCGGTATAACTGAATCGGGTGGATTGGCTATGTGTAGGTACTTGTTGAGCGGCTCGTCAGCGCAAAAAGATTTTTCCAGGATCTGCAGTGCATCTTCCAAATCCGCTTCGCAAAGAAGTTTGATTGTGTAAGGTTTGATGTTGGATTCGTTTGACATGATAACTAGATGTCTGAACTGAAACAGAATGACAACAATTTAAGCTTTTCAAAGTTCATCAACCAAGACAAGGCTTTAAAAGAAACTGAATTCAATGAATTATGTTGGATATAATTTCTACTTATTTCTGCTTAGACTAGAATAATTTTAATAAATAATAATAAATAAAAAAAGGGTTTTGCCAAATATCCCTCCTGGAGGACGCAACAAGTAAAAATGTTTTCCCATTATAGTACTGTTTTATTCTACCAAATACTAAATTTATACGTAAATCTATTAGAGACGTAATGAACGTTCAGAAAAAAACGGGTCAAGTAAGCCGATGATGGTTTTCGTCGTCGTGGATGTATGTAGCAGTGGTAGTATAACAAATTATCTGCCATTTGTGGCAATTATTAACTCAGTTTCCTTATTTCTGTCTGCTTATTTCTCTCAATCTTTCTGTATTTCGTATTTGTATACTTCTTTGCAGAATCAACAGTGCCTGTATTAGTCAAAGGTAACAGTAATAGCGTCTTATTTTCATAGTGCAGAAAACGACGAGTAGGTCATAAGGGTCCAACATTCAATGTGTATCATTTTCCGAACCGACCTACACACAGTTGGTTTCTTTATGAAACAATATAACGCATTGTAGGAGGGATAAACCACTTTATAGTTGATACAAAAACTGGAAAAGGATAATAAAGGATGTGAAGGTTTATTTAGGTACTTGTAATGAAAGTTACAACAAAATTTCACTACCTAAAAATAGAGAAGCGAAAAAATAATCAACTTGAAATATAAAGAAGATAGAAAATCATTTCAAACATAGTAATAGGAATGATACGCAAAAATAAAAACAATGAAGCGATAATCGAGGCGAAATTGGGAACTTAAAAAATCATTCTAGAAGGAGCAAAAGTGAGCGTACAATTTATATAGCAAAAAAAGTGGTAGACATGACCCATTTATCATAAAGTTAAAGAAAAGAAACTTAAATTTATATGAAATAACTATTGTGTACAAAGAAATATAAGGACTACGATTATACAAAAACGCAAGAAAGACCTGAGGTTAAACAAATATTTAGAGGGCCAAACAATTATGGAATAATTTTGAACACTGTATAAAATACAACTTTGCAGGAAATAAGAAACTATTTAACAGCACATACATACATAATACCGACAGAAGCTATACTGAAAACTGAAAACCAGGTAATGAACGAACTGAAACTGATGATATAATGAACACATGTAAACAATACTTTGAGAATCTGACAAAAGCAAAGCAAGGTAAAAAAAGTACTAATTAGCAATTTATGTGAGATAGGAGCACTAATAACAGAAATAAGTTGGTTGAGATACTTTACGGCACTTATAATAGGATAGTTGGATCTAGGGTATAATATGAATTAATTTTAGTATTATTTTGTAGCAAAAAGGATATCCGGGATCTTTTGTACAGTCGTATACATTGTTTCTTGTATTGTTAAATGTTCGAAACATGAGAAAGTCGACCGTTCCAGCTTTGTTCCAGCTGGCTGCTGCAGTTGTGACTAAGTTATCCTCTTTGGAAGGTATTTTAGTTTGTCGCGTAAATTTTGTAGCTACGGATAACTCCATTTAAAAGGATAACGATCTTTGCCATTTGTCGTGCTACAAAAATGGCCCATTTTATAAAGATGGCAATAAGGGTTTCAAATGACCGATAGATGGCAGCAACCTAGAAGTTTAGGATTTTTACGTTTTTTATAGTCTTATTCAGGATGAAACACATAATAATGATCATGCAATAGGATGACGTGACATAGGAATATGTAATATAAACTTTAAGTATACTCAGAACAGTTACAAGAAAGGTAAAGTTAGGTCCTCAATTTTTTAAATGAAGTACTGTTTCACAAAATTCATTCATTTTTTAAACGTTTTTGAGCTTATCATAGTTTGAGTTTTGCTAAATTCGTTGTTTAACATTCGATTTGACAAAATTTAAGGTCACTTAGAGCAGACAAACAAATAAATGAGCGGTGGCACACATAGCTTCTGAATTGTTACTATACGAAAATTTTATACTTATGGCGATAAACTGAATGGCTGGTATTTGTAGTTTTATAACTTGAAATGAAAATAAAACTTAGGGTTTAACCAGTAAAAAGAAAATTGGGTCACATTATGCTTAACTTGTTTAAAAATTAAACACTTAACATGGGGCACCACCTATCGGAAAACGTTAAAACTTGAATTCGCCTGCAAGCACAGGGACGCTTTCGAATCATTTGTTCGGCATCCTGAGTGTAGGTATTCCTATAAGTAGCTTTATATTATTAAGTTAATTATTACATATAGTTGACTCGATCGCTCCTCATGTGAATTAAATAGGGGTAAAAGACAGTTCGCAGCGGGCTTGCGTTGGCTTTTTAACCTGCCAACAGTGATACGCCACCGGTCAGCCTTGAAAGATCAGCATCAGTTACGATGTTTCATTCGAGGATTAATGGACCGAAGCTTCTCAACACCCGTCTGAAAGTTTAAAAGAGAATATGATTTCAGTTCCGGTATGCTACTATCCACAGTTTGACAAACCATTCATCGTGGACACGGATGCCAGCAAAGAGGCAATTGGGGAGTTCTGTCACAAGAACAGAATGAACAAGAAAAAGTTGTCTATTTCAGCAAAGCATTGTCTAAAGCCCGTGAGAAATTATTGCGTGTCGCGACGTGCACTTCTGGCCGTAATAAAGACTTTTATACCTCTTCAAGCGAGGATTTTTTCTACGAACGTATCACGCTTCTTGCAAATGGTGGCCTTTGTTCAAAAACCCGGAAGGACAAATTGTAAGGTAGCTGGAAAATATCACAACACAACTGTAAGCATTTTCTGATAGCGGAGCAGAAGGGATCTCGCAAGTAACTTGCTGACCAACTCTGAATCGGCTGAAAATTGCGAAGCTAATATTTTAGTCGAAGACCAAGGAAGTGAAGAACGGTCCAACATGGGCGGAAATCAGTTACTTCAGCGCAACAATGAAGTGCTATTGAGCTATGTGGGACTCGCTAATTATCGACGCCGAGGGTTCTGAAAAAGTAAGGAGAGAAAGAGTCCAGATGGAACAAGAATCAGCATATTACCCAAGAAAAGAGTGGCCGACGTCCTGAAAATGATTCGGCGCAGTTATGTAACTATTTTACTGGGTAGGAAATCGATCCGATATGGAAGATTGGTGCTGAAAATATGATAAATGTGCAACTACTCCAAAGACTCGACGTGGAGGATTGATGAAACAATACAACATAGGTGCTTCATTTGAACGACTTGCAATTGACATTGCTGGACCACTTCCGCGCACTTTTTCGGGTAATCACTATATGATGATGCGCCAGCAAATCGCCTGATATTTGCGTCATACCTAACCAAGAGACAACTACTGTGGCCGAACAACTCCATAATTGYATCAGCCGGTTCGGTGTTTTCCACTAAAGCTGTATTCCGACCAATGAAGAAATTCTGAATCGGGCGCATTCCGGAAGATACGCGAATTGCTCGGCATTCGGAAGATCAGGACAACACCTGATGTGGGGGTGGTTCAAAGTGGACTGTATTTTTCGAATGCTGACGTTTATATTGCGAAACTACAGTGGCGGGGAGCTATTGTATTCATATTATCGAAATTATTGTTTTTTTATTCCCTCACGCTGCCTTTTTATTGTACGGCACAATCTTATTCCGCTCACAGTTTATTTGCAAATGATGCTAATCAGCATTGTTTATGGTGGAAGTTCCTAAAATCCAGCCTTCCGGAGTGGCGCTGCGACGCGACGTGGCGCTCAAAATTTGAAATTCAAACCGACACAACAACACCGCTGCATCCACAATACAATGGCGTGGTTGAGAAATTCAACGATACTTTGGAAATCGGCACCAAACCGACTGGGACCGTCKTGTATCGATATTCTGCTAGCCTATAGAGGTCCTATCCACGAAACAACTTAGCAAACACCAGCCAACATTCTTTTTCGCAGTAGATCGGATGTTTGGACGAACTGCCGATCACGCACTGGGAACCAAGGATTACACGCGCTCCCTGGACGATCGTCTATGAGAGGCACACAGAGAACCAGACTGGAGAGCTGCATGATAAAGATCACAGTCTTTTAGTCTGGTTTTATCTTTCCTAGAGATCGGAAGTCATGTTGTTTGGTACATCTCGCAATGTAAAGTAATTGATCGGGTAAAATCCGTTAGTAAGTTCTTCAACGTCAATTGATTAATTCACATAAATTTTGGGTTAGTCACGCTTCCCTATATTTATGGAAATGTACCAGGTACACTCGCGTTAATTAAGTCAATTTTGTTACCTCGATTTTAAGTAAACGTTAAAGGTTTAGCTAGTCACCGTAATTTCCGTGAAGTGCTTAGGTAGTTCGGAAAGTTAGTCATACGTAACTCCCGGTTCTGTCCGCCTAATGCTGCCTAATGTTATGTTCTGGTATGCTCACGTCTGCTATCGAAGCTTCGTTGCTAGACAGCAAGATGACTCTAGAAACGTTCGAGCATTTGCGAACGGAATATTTAAGCCCGAATAAAAGCGCGTCGAGCAAGTCTGATTTAAAAGGTAGCGAACCAAAGAACATAAGCGAACCAGGTGTTCTCAAGTGCTTTAAGTGGTAATGAGTGCAGTTGTACTGTCCTGCTTAGTGGTTTACTGAATTAGTAGTGCTATAATAATAGTGTTTTGAAGTAGTTGTATTAGGATTTATTGTATTTCGGTACTGGGTTAAATAAAGGAAGTTAAATTAGGAATCCGCATTTTTCGAACCCGTACGACGGGGATGGAACAATATGTATCTTAAGAGTAATTGGTGTCACGATTTTGTTTGATTCTGTTTTAATTTGTTAATTGTTAAATGCATATTGTTTCTAGAAACATTGTGGAATATTCTTGCGCAATATAGGTTGCCATGTTCGTGTGCAATTTTTTGTAAAAATAATCATTCAACCATAGTGATTTTAGTGGTGCCATTTAGCACCGAAGTTGATATATCAGCTCGATAATCAGGCATAATAAAATACCACAGCATAGTACAATAAAATATTGATCTACATTAGATATCTATTTGTTTTCGTGGGTATATAAGATCACAAAATCCCAATGGGGAAAATCGAAGTTTAGAGGTTTAGACTTACTTTAATTTACGGCTGTAGCATCAAAACACCCAAAACCAAAACAAATGTTACCAGTCGCAAGTATAACTAACAATTATTGCAGTATGCCATGATTTTGCAGGAAAATTGGGGTTGAATTTAGTTTCAGACGGTAGATTTCTATTGATGTGTAAAGAAGCACTAAAAGTGTTTGTCCTGTAATAATAATACTATTTGTATACCTAAGTTTTAACTACTACAAAATAAATAAAAACTTGATAAATTTATTTCCGTGTTTACATTGGAGAGCGAATTTTTATTTCTATAGTTAAAAAGAGCTAACGTTGCCGCAGAAATATGAGTAGTTAATTATTTATCCTTCCAAATAAAAATATATACTACGATAATATACGGTAATAGAGAAATCCAATTCTATTGAAATTGCACACATATCACTACTAACAATTACGAACAATTGTATAACATTCCCGGTATGCACCTGATTCCTTATTTTGACACCTTCATATATTACATTTGTCAGACGTAAATCAAATAATCATATAAAGAAAGACTAGTATTTAGTTTGAACGCTGTAACTAGAATATTCATTCACTATATGCCTCCAATAAATAAATGAATACTCTTTATACATTCCATTTTACTTTAGGTAATTACACACTTATTAACTGTACATGTATGCTAGCAGTGCTTCAACAACAAAAACATACCAGAATTCGACAGGTTTTTCCAAAAACTTATTACATACGGCTTCAGCACATATTGCATGGAAATGTTAACGAAAACAAAAATGAAATCTGAATGAGTGATCCAAACCGCTTATACGGTTCCTTCGGTAAGATTAGTGTGATAGTTGTGTAACGTCTTCTTATATTTGATAAGGATTACTTTATTAGGTTAAAGATAAGAGTACACACTTCCGGAAATAATGAATTAAGAATTCGCTCTAAATTTAAGCTATTTAGACAAATGTGAGCAATGACGTTGATGGTATATAATGTTACCAAGAGCTACTATCGTATTTGTTATAAGCTACATTCATCCTTGTAAAACACTGTAAGTACCTTAAATATTACCTTGAAAAACGTAAAGATGTTCAGATCATTATGGACGCTGGAACCACAGAAAGCAACATTGAAATATGTACCCTGCACTATACAAATGCTACCAGTAACGTTCTAATTCACTTAATGCTGCTGACAGTTATAAACCAGACCCTGTAATAGTAGAAGAGAGCTGCACTATGCATCCTGTTTATGCAGGATAAAAGCATTCAGATAAATTTATTGCAATACTCTGAGTTTATTGCCTGTTATTAGTTACAATTATTTGTTAGGCTCGTACCATAGAGTATATATATATTTCTGTATAAATATGAAAATTTTTCTTTGCTTTAAAGAAAATTATAGCTGTTTTCTTATAAAAATTGGCCCTTAGTAAGAAAAATCACGGTGTGTATTGTCTTCAATGAATTCGTGTGTCAACCACTCCTTGAATTTTCCATTAGTTTTTAAGGCAACAATGACTTTTGACTTTTTTGACTGTGAGTAGATTGGATTCAAAAGTTTGCTGAATAGCGAAATTGCCTCTAAAGTAATGGAAATGCTACATTACTAAATGTATTCATTGACTAAAATACTAAAATTTTTAGCAGATAAACTGCCTCAAACACAAAGAGCAGCAATTTTGCAGTTTTACTGTGAATTTATCAGACTCTAGAGAAATAGCTCTCTTTTTAAGTAAAACAGTATTTCCCGGTTGAAGCTACTATTTTATCATAATCTGGTAATTTGGCATTAATTTTTGCTCGGATGTAGGAATTCTATATTTTAGTGATCTTCCATAGCTGGGCTGAGGATGCTCCACAAGGCATGATATTGTTTCTGTAAGACAACAAAGCTCACCATCATCATCATGAGCATTTTTTTAGTATTCGTTTCAGTAATTTTACGGCTGATTCGGCTTGGCCGTTAGACTGTTGGCATTTCGAACCTTAGCTTATCCATTTAAATACGTAATTTATCGCAGTATTTGAAATCACAACTAGCAAATTGCCTTAAATTATCCGTTGTAAGTATATCTGTAATTCCATAAAGCGAAAATTGCAAAAATACCAGCTTATTTTCAGTTTTGCAAGTGAATCTTCCACAGATGGTAGTTACGTATAACAAATTTATTTAGTTCATTGTAGTCACTACAAACACGTATTCCACTGTCCTTTTTGGTACTATTACCATTAGTTCACACCAATCAGTGGCTCCTTCGATTTTTTCCTAACACCATCTTGAACCATTTCTTTTAGCTTTTCTATCCGTGGATGTGCGGCAATGGAACTCTTCTTGGTGTAGCGCAAGCATTATAGTATTTGCTTTCCCAGAACGTGTTCAGTCAGAAGCATCATTTACAATACTGTTTTAAGTACATACTGATCTTTAAGTTTCTTGTTGTATACTTTGTTTGAAACCACTGTGTCGTCTGCTCCTGTATCAATTTAAAAATTGATTTTGACTTCCCACTTTAAGCTTAACTTTCCACGGTTCATTTCTTTGTCTCTGGGCTCCACTAATGTTTATAATTTCAACCAATTTCACTCAATTTCTCTGCTGAGCTCAGTATAAGATTCAGTTTCGCTATTTGTTTCTTCAGTTATTTCAGAAAATTTTCTAGTCCTACTAATTTGCATTTTCCAACGAATCTTGTATTTTGCATGTTTTGGTTTCTCCCACGTTTCCAACACTAACTTTTGTCTTTATTTCCAAACTATTCACCTCTTTTGATCTTTATCTTTTTTATTGACGCTTTTACGATTCACTTGACTCACGTTTCCTTTTTTTTTGCTGAGCTGTTTATTTTCTTTAATTCTTTGAGACTGTATGATTTTATCCATTGCTTTTTGCAATGTAAGTGTTTCATCCATCTGAAGGATTTCACTCAACTTTGTGTCTTGAAGCCTACAACTATTCTATCTCTAATATGTTCGTCTTCGTAACTTTTGTACTCACAGCTTTTAGCGAGATTGAGGGGCATTTACTTCGAGCGATCGGGCAGAAATGTAAACTATGCAACCCATATTACCAGCGGGACATGGGACGTAAGAGGGTAGCCGATAGGTTGTAATCACGCAAAGATCATATGTACGAGCAACAGACAGGCTAAACTAATATTCGGAAAATTACTGACTGTAATGTGTGCATAAAAAAGTAAGCATGATATTAGTAACTTACTATGATATTATACCAGGTTATTCAAAATATGGAATAACCCATTTATTTCTGTAAATATGAACATTTCATTCTAACTGCATGTCGACTATGATTTC
The DNA here is from genome assembly GCA_025024175.1 of Rhyzopertha dominica. Taxonomy (NCBI): domain Eukaryota; kingdom Metazoa; phylum Arthropoda; class Insecta; order Coleoptera; family Bostrichidae; genus Rhyzopertha; species Rhyzopertha dominica. Next base: position 31,296,269 of record QCXZ01000041.1, read on the forward strand.
TGGAGGAACTTTTATAATAATTTTCCTTCCGCCTCCCCATTGCTTCGGCAGACAGTAAATTAATGTGAAAGAGGTTTTAACATTCTGTCACGTGTATTTAGACATACAATCTTAGAAATTCAGTCATATCGGAATAGATCGTATACCGCTCGATCATTCCCGACAGGTTTGTATCTTATCCTCACTGTTCACTGGATACCACGCGACGGACCTGGTGGGGATGGGCATTCGCATTTCGCTCTCGTGACGGAAGGGTTTGCGGTTTTAGATTTTTTGAATGTTTTTACTCATTTATCGTGCTCATGTTTTTGATAGTGTACAAAGAAATATGTAGCTACAACGTGGAGTTCGAATTTTTCGTTTCTGTGCCTTAGTTTTCGAGAAATAGCTCGCCAAAAATACGCATTTTTAAGCAAAATATAACAACAAATATTTACATTACCCTACCAAATTCCGAAAAAACTCGAACTCTACGTTATAGCTATATCTTTTGTCATGACGATGTCGAAATTTCACTTCGAAAGAGTTTCGAATAACTCGGTAAAATGTAAAACGGTAGGTGCTTAAAATGACCCGTTTCGCTCTAGGTAAATCAGCGAAAAATTATTCGGCCGCTCCAGCGTAAATAATGTTTTTGGTATCAGAAAACTGTATAAATAATTTTGAAATCAGCTGTTTGTTTCTTATTATTTTCCAATAGTTTCGACACTTTTGCCCCCATAAATAAAATGAAATTATTTATTTTTATGTTTGCTCATCGCTTAGGTTGAGTTTTGTATCAATTCTATACCTTTTGTAATGTTTGATCCATACTGGCCATTTTTCCTTATTGAATTAAAACATTTTTGGCAAAGGCACTGCGTTTGCTAGTGCTTGGGTTGATTGTATCTGAGATGCTGATGCTGTTTGTTAAGCTTAAAAATAGGCTTACATATTAACTAATTGTTGTTTTAGATATTGGATTTGTTGCACCATTTTATAAACGAAGATCCTCGCAGCTTGGTTATTTGCATATATACACTTATTTTGGTAATTCCACACCTTACACCTATTGACCTATTGACACCTATTGACAGCCTTCTCTACATGACTTTGCTCTTACACCCTTCTTTAATACTGCTAGAAAATCCAAGAAAGTACTGTTTGTGTGTCTATTAAGATGGAACCCTGTCAAAAAATACTTAAGAGATGCATAATCTATCTGAAAAGTGAAAAACGTCCTAAATGAATCTAGACACCTTTTGTAATATATATGCTTGCTATGTCGCAGTAAGTACCTCAGTAACAGATTTTGCACTCGAGATCAGATTGGTGCCTACACATTCACCTTTTAGAAATAACCGATTGCCTTCATTAACTACCTTTGAATAAAAAAAGGGTCCAAAATTACCGTGTGTACCGTATGTACAAAATTCTCAAACTAAGATGTAGTTTCTACGTACTCACCGTGAATAAATTAGCAGTATGCTCAGGAGTATTCAACATAAATTCTTTGCACGTTGAAAATATTAATATCTAGAGTTACTGTTATTGCATTTTGTATCACTCAGCAACACGTTGCACTTATCACTTTTAGTATTTATCCTAAACACCTTTAGCGTATGACTGAGTAATCGTTAGTAACAGCACTAATGTGCATGTGAGCTATATTATGTGTCTTAGAAAATAATTTCAAGTTGTTTGTGTGTACTGTTGTTTATCTCAGTTCTCCTTATCTGAAGCGATGCAAAATAATCTATGTAGTGGTGCTTACTTCGATGTATGTTTACTGATGGGTATGTACTAAATATGTCAATGATCACTCCATGCATCCAACAGGCAAAGGTATAGGCAGCATTCAAGGATGCGATGGTCAAAACTTCGTCTGTTAAATTCAAGTCTATTATTACAGTTTAAGCTAAACCATAGTATATTTCTGATTGTCAACTTGTGTTCATTATTTTGCGTATGCCATTTTACATTTATATATTATATTTTTTACATTTTGTGTAGATAACACCGAGTGTAACTTGTTGCCCATTATGATAAAGGCTATATTTTTTAAAAAACGTATGTGATATTGTGTTGTATCACTGAAATAGGTTGTGCAATTCCGATAAAACCTGATAATATTGCGATGCCCTCTACAGCATTGCTGCTAATTGCTTATTTATACCCCCTCCCTCCTTCTTGAATAGAGCATATAAACATGCTAAACTGAACTAAGCTTTATATCAGTATCCTTACAAATTTATTCACCATCCATTTATATGAATACTGCTATAGTGTGAACTGCAGTTCTCGTTTTAACACGTACCTACATTTAATATCTCAATTTACAATAATTACTTTCAATTTTTTTTAAACATTATGTACTATTGAAAAATACGATAGCATTATTTTAACAACACGTCCAATGAAGCTTTATATTAGCAAGAACGTATTTGTTCAGTTTTTGGAGGATTCATTTACTTTTTACAACGCATATCGTCCAGTTCAGTGAAGCTGTAAAGGGTAAAATAATATCTGTTCAAATACATAAATATATGCTTAAAACTGGAACAAAGTTTGCTAGTAACCATAGTGACAAACGGTTAGTTTTGGCGCATGAGCGGCAAGCAGCGAAACTAATATTATGTAAGAAATTTATAGTTTGTACAGAAACTATCACTAAAGCTATTTACTATATTATATTGAGTTATGGCGGTAAACAACGACGCGTATAATTTAAAGTTCTAGAGAAGAAAATAATTTTCATTGAAATAGTTGGTTGATCTTTATATTGTGCGCGCAGCTTTTGGCAGCCTTCCTCTGAAGTGCCAAAAACGTGATGAAGTTATACTGCAGCCTTACTATACACGTTTCGCTGTTTCTTTGTTAGTTATGTATAATAATGTATTGCTTCTGTATTCTGTATGCACTCGTACAACTGTTTCAATATAAGTATTTTTACAAAATAACGAAGAACTGTTTCTTGATTAATTCTATCTTCTGCGGTGCGACCCCGCACTTAGACGTTTCGATCCATTGTGCCCACACCGTAGCTTAGAAGAGTCCTGCCTTCTCAAAGAAGTGCAGTATCTCTTTCCGAGGTGACCTATAAAGATGTTCAGTCTCAATAAATTGAGACCCGAATTCTCCAAACCTTTTGCCTCCCAGCGGTCCGCAGTTGGTAAGGAGGTGAATAGGAGTTTCCTCCTCTTCTGAGCAGAACCTACAGGTGCTACTCTCCACTACCCCCGTATTATATAGGTGCTTATTGAGCCGGTAGTGTCCCGTAAGGACACCCACCATTAATGGCAATTGAGAACGACTCAGGCTTAAAAGCCATTTGCGTTCCTGAGTAGGCGTAGGTCCAGTAATGACAAATAACACAAAATACAGCAATGTACTGCAGAAAATTGGCATAAATACCTTTTATATGTGTGTTGTTGTTTTTCCAGTCAAGAGATATAAAATATTCGTAGGCTATGCATATTAATATTTCTTCATTTCAGATTTCAGCAGCATTGTGACCAAAACAACATAATATAGTAATAGTTTTTGTAACAACTGTTAAAACTAACTGGGTGTCACTACGGCAACTAGCAAACTTCGTTCCAGTTTCTAGCAAATACCTGAGCGGTCTGTTTAGTATTTTGTCTATGGTTCGTCATAACGTACTTCGAGCGTAATCCGCATGCGTTCTCGTTTGCTAAATATGAAATCTCGTTCTGGTCGATATTTTAGTTGATAAAAAAATTCTGTTCCGGTGGATAAAAAATTATTGTTCTGGTATATATTCAGTTTTCATCTGTACCCTATCAAGAAAAAAACGTTTCTATATCTTGCTTAAAATTCATATTTAAGAACATTCGTTATGAAACAAATGGTTCAACTTGTTATGATATCAATAACAAATAATATAATGTCAAAACTTCATAGCTTGCTTGCAATCTCTTCAAAATATACCTTTTCGTTTAATTTATTATACTCAAATAGGTATTCACACTCGAAAAGTCTGTAAATAATTTGGCATTTTTTATAGCAATATGAATATTATCAACATTGCAACAAAATGTAAGTAACAAAATATCTACTTACTGTATTTCAAGTGGTGCTTTGTTGAAATGAATATACATTTATTTAAAAAAGGCGATTTTTGATTTTGTGATTTACCTAAATTTAAAAATTATCGATTTTATGATACATTTAAAAAAATATTGTATTTTTTTTTAAATATTCATACGAAATAGCGCTATGTAAGAAAACAACACAACATGTAAGGGTTTTGTAACGATTTTTCTGTTTTCATAAAGGAATGAGAACTTGTTTGTTTCGTAACAATTTTGCTTTCTTGAGAAAACGTCTAAACAGCAACGTAAACCTAGCTTATGTTGGAGTACGGCAATGCGGCCCGTGAATTTATTTGGGTTGGCCAAACCTGTTTTAGAGTAAAAAACAGAATGCTTAGCTTTTAGCGTCGGCATATTCCACCCTAACAAAAAAGTTCTGGTAAGGATAAAAGACTCCAACAATAATTAGTAGAATAAACATGCTTGGGTTACAATTTTATCATAGATTCATCACAATTTCACAATTTTATAATACCGTTGATTGACGTATTCAAGACTATGTCAATCAACGGTAATACACAAAATGGTGTTTGTGATATCTGTTGCTTAATGCGCCAACTACAGAAATGTAGGTAATAATGTTTCCGTGTTAAGAAATATTACAAAGTCCCAACGAGAGATGTCTCCTGAATTAAAACAGAAAACTTTCTTAGTGCTAGTATTGTTATAGGCAACCATGCATACCCATGTGTAATACATAAAGCATCACTATTTGCTTATCTGTTGCTACTCAAATTGTATAGAGAACAGGGTGAAATGAACCTATATGCGCATCTCTGTGGCACATGTTCATTACGGATGCTGCGAGATGCATTTGGTGAATACGCGCTTGCGTTTTGTCCGAGATATTAGAGATGCGTACGCTTGAGTAACAAGAGGATATTAAATATCCTAAATAAAATACATGCGATTTTTCAATAAGTGAGAAGTTAGCAAAGATTTATTGGCTAAGAACAATTAAGATAAACGATTTTTTAACTAATAACAGCCTACTACCAACTGTTGTGTTTGCAAGAAGGAATAAATTTTAAACAATAGCATATAAAATAAAATAATAATGCATTAGAATGTATTGCAAACTTATTTCATATCTCATAGACTTTAACATTAAGCAATGTAGGTAATCGCATATAGGTCATACGAACAGACAGTTCTGTATGTTAATCATCGTTACTATATTTTACTATATTTTTTTATTATTATCTATATATACATGCTTCCCATACATGTGAAAAAGGAGAGATTAATTTTCTTTATATATGTAAAGTAAAACATTCAACGAAAGCTGCGTATTCGTAAATACCTTTTGACATCATAATTCAATGGAAATATATTGAACAATGTTTCAAAGAAAATCAAAAAAATTGGAGAATTCTATTCTTTTCCATTTTTAGCATTTGATTTTTTAAATCATGCTACGACAAATGTTATAATGAATAAAGAATTGGTAATCATCTATTATTAAGCATTGAACGACCAATTAATTATAATATTGATTACTTACTTTATCGTAGCACTAAACTTAATAATAATAGATTTGTATATAGTATACTGAATATACCTATAGTACTTTTAAAAGCATTTAAAATTAAATGTATTTAAAAGTATCTCATCATTTCTACACTCTCTTAAGGTATCCTAGTTTCACGTGTTCGTACCACAAACTCGGAATAACAGCAGTTATTAATATGCATTATATAACATACGACATACATACGGATCAAAGACAGTTCCTGTTTGTTGCACAATAACATTCAAGTTATTACTTTTGCTTTTTTTTATATTTAGTAATACATGCTTGATTTTATTTAAAATATGCTCGATAAAATTAATTCAACAATTAATTTATATTACTACCGTTCTTATATCAGTTAATCACTGAGGTTTGTTGCATAGTTAGAAATTATGCTATGTTGTTTGCACCGCAATCAACTACAGATAAATATATTTCGTTGTCACTACAACTCATCAGTGTAATTTAGGTCTGGTGCATACAACATGGCATAGAACTGGTTTTGCCTATATACCAAAGATTTGGTATGATGTTAGTAGAAAAATACTTGGCAGTGCCATCTGCCAGCAGTTGAATGGTGACAGATGACATTGCCATTTTTTCTACTTACATAGTACATATTTAGGCAAATATAAAATAGTACGATGCACTCTTACCATGCTGTTTATCTAATAGTCGGTTATCTCATGTGCGTTCTAAAATGCATGGCGTTTCGAGATATCTGTCGTATTGTCATATGTTCCTGCTCGTAAGGTGTATTTTAAATACGGTGCCTATGTACGGTATGTTAAAAAGCCTGTAAAGTATTTAAAGAGGTAATAGTAATATGGAGGGAGAAATGTAAGATTTATTTTTGGAATCACGTATTTACCTTTATTTATTACTTACAAACACAAACAAAGAGAGCTTTTAGCAAAAACATAAAGTTACATAAGATGTTCACAGTGCCCTCATTTTATTTTCACGCAGGAACCCCATACCATCAGCCAATTGTGATAAGCAGGTTTCTCCAAAAAGAAAGAAAAAATAAAAACCTAGCATATCTCCGAAACCGTTACTTTGCAGACCCATGTACGAGGCATGTTTTGCGATTCCGCCGCCGCAGCGCTACGGTCGGCGTTCCGCGCATGCGCGCTGGTTACCTACATCTCTTGTCTCCAGTGTTGTTCGTGGTTGTACAATTGTACAGATTGTTGTACAATTAAAGATTGTCAGTACAAACTGTACATTGATACCAAGATTCTGTACAATATTGAATATTCTCGATATTTTTTTTATATTTTCCTTTGTCACCAAAAACAAAGCAAAAATAAAGTTAAAAAATTGCAAATATTCACACTATCTCCCGGTTCTTTGTCAAAAATTATTACTTTACAAACTTTACATGCTGTCTTACTGTCATTGTCACTCGCGCTGTCTCTATCAATTTGTCAACTGTCATCTGATTAATAAGGCCGGCCCTCTCCGCGGAACGAATTCATTTTCCAACCTAGCTTTCCACAAGTTTTAGGTTTTAGTTTTACTATGTAATCTAGTTTGCTAGTAAATACTTGTACAAGCATTTTATTGACAAAAGATGGCCTAAGAAGAAATGGAGGGTCTTTGAAATGGAAGCCTACAAATGATCTTTTGAATTATTCTAATGAAATTATGGCTCAGATACAAGTCGATGATCTGTGATATGCAACATGTAGACTTTATTATTTAAAAATCTACGTTAATTTGTGTGATTATTTAATGACTACTGAAGACTGTTTTATTTTATATTTCTTTAAATATTTTTATCAAAGGATATTTATATTTTGTTTTGAAATATGTACCTATCCAAACAAATGTTTTTATTTTTGATTATTGATAAGGTAATGTATGTACAGTATATATGGTTGACTTCAGAGTGATAATACATTACTACTGACTGCATTATCACTATTTCCCGCTCAATTTTTAAATTTCCCGCCAATTTAAACAAATTTGCAGTGGTTGTACAATGGAAAGAGGAAGCTGTACAATTTCATGCTGTAAAACAGTACAATTTAAAAATCCCCAGGAACAACCCTGACTGACGCCATTATAGTTTGATTATTCATTGTATACGTTGTTTACTGAGTGTTTAAGATGCCTCCGACAATCGTGAGTTCCGCCGATTGTGAAGTACGGGCTGTTATACGATTTGTTAGTGCTAAAGGCGTAAAACCGATCGATATTCATCGTGAGATCTGTGAAGTTTACAATCTGCGACGTGCAATCCAGAACAAAAGACGTGGCAAGTTGAGTAAGGGTATCGTTTTGCTGCATGACAATGCCCGTCCACATGTGGCTAATCGGACCAAAGATCTCATCAAATCTTTTAAATAGGAAACTCTAGATCATCCTCCATACAGCCCTGATCTGGCGCCCAGCGACTACCATTTGTTCCTGCACTTGAAGAAACACCTGGGTGGTCAGCGTCTTCAAGACGATAACGAAGTCGAAACATTTGTAACATGTGCTACGTGGGAGCTCACTACCAACAGGCGTGTTAGCCCTCCAACCCAGCGTAGACGTAGCCGGCCTTGCGGTATATACGCGAGCAGCAGAAATGCCTACCGTACGCTGGTTCAATCAGCCAAAGGAACAAAGTCAGTAGTGGCTAATAGCTAACTTTGTTTTGCAGTGACCAGCTAAGCTGTATAAATAGAAATACGTGGCTAATACTAAAAAATCATAATTTCTACGTTTGTGTATTGAAAATATTACCAATAGGATTACTCGGGGAGATACCCAATCTGGTGATTTAACGATGTCAGACCACTCGCTTTGCTGATAGGGATTAGTCGTTGAAGAGTTCTCCTTATACCTGTTTCAGTCTTTGTTCGACATTATACAATTCAGATGCAACTTATTAGTCATGGTAAATCACCAGATTAGGTATCTACCCAAGTAATCCTATTGTTAAAATTATTTAGGACCTGGTCAAATTTTCTTACATAAATGCATAGAATATACCTATCATCAGTCAGAAAATCCATGGCCAACTATGACTTCCATCAAAATACAAGTGTGTGTCGTAACTTAAACAAATGAAGAGATAAAAAAAATTCGGCGTATTCTAGAGCAAAAAACTACTTTAACAATATTGCACKTTTAATGTTAATAAAGGGGTTTTTTCATAAATGCGCAAAAATCAAAAACGCTTTGATTGTTCAAGAGCAAAAAACGATAGCCAGKTAATTTTTAATTATACCTGTAAAAGTTTCTTAAAAAAGAAGCTTACTACATCTTTTATAACTTTGCATTATCTCTTATGCTTACTGACTTCCGAGACAACCCATTTGGATAAAAAAAATGCTCCACCCTATGCATTATGCAAATTTAACAGCGTTTTGTAGAAAAATTGTGTATGTAATACTTAATACATGTCAAAGTTTATTCTATTCTGTTCAAAAGGATGGAGTCACACAATAATTCAGTTATGAAGTTTCAGGCGTTGGTTCTTCATCAAGGAAGTAAAACGGAGACGGAAATTTATGGTTTCATTTAATTTTGCTAAAACAAAATTTGTCAGGTTTATCCTAAGTGAAATGTTTGGTTCTTCCTTTTGTTATTTTTCTTTCATTACATAGGAATTTTTTCTTTGTGCTTCTTCTCCCTGTCGCGTTCTTGACCCTCTTTATCAACCTTCTTTCTTCCATTAAATTTTCTTGACGTTTCAGACTTAGAATGCATGTAAGTAAAATAGATTGAATGGAGAGATCTAATTTAGCTAACTTGAAACCAAAAATTTTTGATACATGGATGCTGAGTCTGCCCATCTCTATAGCCAATACCATCAAACTCGTATTGCACTGCGTAGTGTACCGAAGAGCGGCATCAAACGCCAAGCGTTATACAGCTTGGTTGGCACTCGTGCCGGTGCGTAATAACCAAGTCCCGCAGTTTGGTCGCGATCGTCGGTGCGGTAGGGCGCCATGCGGGACATGGCCAGTAAGATGGCCGAGTTGAAATTCGAGGCGCCCCTGGCTCAATTTGAGGAGACCGACGAATGGGGCTCCACTGACTTCCAGAAGAACGAAAACGAAATCAACAACATCAACCTGAACAAGAAGAACAAAGAACTGAATGACGTCTTCAGCGAGGACATCCTCATCAATGACAACTCAAATTCAGAAGAGATTCTCAATACCAAGAACCTGATATTGAAGAACGGGGATACGGCTTCGGTGGCCGACAATTTCACAGAGACTTTTTCCGGGTCCCTGGAGGACCTTGTGAACACGTTTGACGAAAAGATAACAAAGTGTTTCGGAAACTACGAGGAATCTGTGGAGAAGCTCGCTCCAGTGCAAGTTAGGACGCAGGAGGAAATAATGAATGAATGCCAGTAAGTCTTTATTTTAATCTTCATGCTAGTTAGTCACACAGCCATTTGCGCCTGCCAAAACCAGATTACGGGGTCGCACGTAAAGATAAATCCGACGTCTTTAAACGGTTTGATACCACGAAACTCTTCTCGCTTGGCATAAACAAAATCGCATTGTTTATTTTTACGGCTTGGTAAACAGTGTTTTTATATAACAAAACGCGAATATTTCGCGCAAACGCAGTGATAGGGCAGCGGTAATATATATAATCAATACTGCAAAGGGAGGAGTTACCCTCTTGGCACTTGTTACTTCAAAACACTGCACTGATGACTATTATGGGATCAATATAATAAAAACACACGTATTCATAGCAGTCAAAACTCCGCAAGTACAAATAGGAAAAAATCTGTTGCAGACGAAATGTGGGGTATTAAAGGTCGCAGCTCGGCGTCAACACGCTGATTCCACAACAGACAGCATTTCAACTTGATATGAGCTCAATGCCATTTTCATTAACACAATTAAATGGTGCATGTCATTCCAGCATAACGAGCGCTTTTATACAAAAAAATATGAGGGGTGACGGGGTGACTAACGTAAAGCATTGACCAGCGGCTTTCTCCTACGCCAATAAATAGGTTCATTCAGGTAGAAACCAGTAGGTACTTAGCGACCCTAAAATTTCGACGGAGACCTTACAAAGACAACGACTTTATATTTAGTAATGTACTAACAACACCACTGTCCAGTATTGGTATAATAAAAACTGAAGTATTCGTTTAATACGCCAAATATGTATGACTTGTGTCATTTGTAGTACCTATGGAAAATGCCAGCAAAATAACATATTCCTTGAAATAATTTATCTTTTAAAATGCAAGTTCATCATTCTCACATATGTTATGTGAATGTCGTCTTCAAGCTTGGTCGTTAAAATTCGCACGACGAAGATATAATATGATATGAACCTTGATCAGAATTTGCACAGAACGATGTAATTAGATGTTGCAAAGACTTTAGTAAACAAAAGAATTCATAATGTACGGAGTTGTGTAGATAAAGGGACTTTTGTTTATAAATGTCGTAATAGAACTCGGTAAAAATGTGAGCGGTATTCCTCATGTGAATAATAAAGGAAATAACATACTGTGTACTGTGTTACTCACATATGATGCCTAACATGATGACAAACTTATGTATAAAATCAGAACCAGATACATATATACAAGGAAACAGTCATAATAAATTTTCACGCGCAAAACAGTAAAATGTAAATGGCAACGTATTTTAAAGAAAGCATTTTCGAATTCGGTGTTTTAAAATGCAATATTGAATCGTCAAAATAAGTGGATAATAAAATATGGTGTAAAACTTGTATTGTAGACGACAAAAGAATGTTTTGCTTTTCTGGAAAACTAAAAATTTACTTCTACGAGAACACAAATTTTGTTCGCCATTAAAACGATTTTCCGGGATAACTCTTGAGGTATGAAGCAGCATAATCGTACGGACTGAAGATCAGTTGCAAACAATAAGCCAGTTTAAGTAAACTTGGTTACTAAAGATGATATTAATGGAAATACAAGATATCAAAGTTTATAATAAAAATCTAATTTTTGCACCTCATACGTCACATACGTCATACGTCACGTGCAATGAAGCAGTATATAAATTTTTGTACAAAAAACCTCGCTCAAGGACATCCATGAAACAAAATCGATTTATTACACCTCTAGGTACCACGGTGCTCGTCTGTCATAGTTTTAATCCACATTTGACATCATGTTCACCATCAAAATAACGTTCAACGATACCCATGAAACAAAATCCATATTTTTCATCTTTACCTACCATGATACATATTCGTCATGGTCTTAAACCAAATTTGACATGCGCCATCATATTACGCATCAAAAATCACTTTGAATGACACCATTGGAGCAAAATCGATCTTTTGCTCCATTATGTATCATGCTGCTCAAAATCATGTCATATATGGGTAACCCATAATAGTTTTAATCTAGATTTGACATGTACCATCATACTCAGCATAAAAAATCATGTTCAACGACACCCATGAGAAACATAAAACTTTCTCACCTCACGTTGAATGACACCAATGAATCAAAGACGAATTCTTGAATCTTTAAGGTAAAATGCGCGTCTGTCTTGATACAATTTGATACGTACCATCATACTCAAAATCAAAAATCGCGTTCACGATACTTATGAAGGCGTATATCAAATACTGAATAAAAAAAATAGGAATTTTGACGACGGCACGCTAGTGACCCTACTAAAAAATTGTTTGGGCAAACCTGCAGGACATTTAAGCTACTGTCTAGCGAATACCAAAGGTGAATCCGATGATTAGGAACCGAGATCTCACTATCCATGGACGGACGGACGCCAAATGGAGCATATCACTCCCACCTTGAGTGGTTTGCGCTAAAAAATTGTTATATATTCTAGAAGACACGATGTGCTGTGAGACTCATTTAGGAAGGTATTCTAAAGAGCAGTTGATTTATCTGTAATGGCAGCAATAAACCCTAAAGCTTAATAAGGGCGGGAGCACATCAATCTTTTTTATGGAGTCTAGCCCTTCTCATAAAATTAATGTCTTTGTTATGTGTTTGCGAACTATTAAACCAGTTCATCTATCATAAGCCCGCAATATTGTATTACTCATTTTGATCACGTTTAGGTAAGCAACTTTAATTCACAATAGTATACGTACTATTCCTTTTGAATCCGTAAAAACTGTATTGTAAATTATTTCTCCATATGGGTGTTGGAAATAATTTTATTAAGTTATATTCTTAACATGTATGCGGCAAAATGCCTTGACTTTACGGAAAGTATTTTATATACGTATGTATATTACTACTATATTATACATATAACTGATATAGTGTTCGCAATAATGCCCTACATTGCCTTTATGTTGTACAATTCGTTCTCGATATATTTCACTGTCACAATTTGAATCCTCCTGCACTATTGCTTCTTCTCATTTTTGTAGCATTCTTCTTGAAAATCCACCTGAAAGAAGTACGTATATTCCCTTTTTTTGTGTGGAGTTATTAAAACTGACTTGCAGAACGATTCCGACTTTTCTTTGAATACATTGTACCTACTATCCATTCAACTGTGACAAAGACGTTGATGAAACATTTTGCCGTGATATATTCAGCTGCTATGAGTTCCCTAAGAAACTATGTGAATTCTCACAAGTTGTATGAGCGACCTGCAATGAATATTTCAAGACCAAAGAAACCTGTCTACATGCAGCGCCTAGCGTCGCGGCGCCAGTGTGTTATACATTCGCTCAKTACCGTTCTAGGTACGAACGTATAAAACTCCGCAATCACTTAAGTATAACCGATKGTGTTTACAACATTCGAATGGAATTAGGCCATACCTATTTACTGAACGTGTTTTAACACATTGGTGATTTATGTCTTCGACGGTTTCTGCATTGTACAACCATGAGCCTAATTGGAAGGTTGTTATTATTTGTTATTTTGTAAATAAGTTGTTGTGACAAGAATCACCTAACATTTGAATGAATTCCACAAGCATTAGTTGAATATATCATTGATGTAGCATTTGGTCTAGAAGTTTCATTAATTTTTATCGCAATTGTACCTTATGTAAATCTTGCAATTATTTTTTTCTCGCCGTATTTCTAAAAACTAGACAGTGAACAGAGAAACAAATATTCAAGCAATAGTTTAATAAGTAGGATGTACAATCCCGGTTTATGAGATCCAATAATTTTTTGTATTAAGTATATTATAATTCATATAAGTGGAGCTGTTTTACTTTTTGTCGATTATTTGTAGATGTGTAAAGTATTGCTAGCGGATATCAGTAAGCAGTAAAAGTAAATAGCACTTCCAGGCATTAGAAAGTAGTGAAGTGAACTTGCAGCTTTCGTTTTAACAAAAGAATGGGAGAACATATATTCGAGCGTACTGAAGGTGAACCTTCCTTGTGCATATAATATTCGTATAGATTAAGTTTTAAAATAATTTGCAAGTACTCATTTTGTTATCACAGTTATTGGTTTATGCTGATACTACAGCAAAAGTGGCTGAATTTTATATGTTCCATTTTAATAGAGACGTAGCCTTAGACAAATGCGGTACAGACATATAGTGCCTAGGAAATTTTCGATCTAAGTTTAGGAGTGTTTTCGCAATATCATCTCTATAAACAACTTTTTGCAAATGAGTAACGATTCTCACTTAAATTTTGACACAACCTATTCTCAAATAAAATGGCAGCAGTATTCATTTACTGTAAATTATTGAAACTGATCCTTACAAAACTATCGTTTCTGTTTTCAAGCTAAAACGAAATATCGGTTTACTGGTTGTACATATAAGCAGAAAAGGTAGATGAACACTAAAATAGTGGATTTGTACTACACAACACAGTTCACGGCAATATTTACGTAGCCTCTGAACTAGCCTTCAAAATTTTTAAGCACTGTTACTTTGACCATCATTGCTATGAATAGTGCTACATAAAAATGAAGGCTTACACCAGGATTAATTTAATTTGAATTCTTGCCGTTGATAATTTTCTAATCAGGTTGCAAGTCTAGGTAAGCATTAACTCCAATTGTACAATTGCTGTTGACAAAAACAAGTTGATATTCTCGAATTTGCAGTAGTAATTTCGCAATTTTGATCAAATCCTGTAATCACCTTCTTTACCAAAGGATTCACGAAAATTATATACTGTGTTTACAGAATTTATAATAAACAATAAAAAGTTTACTTTTATGTATGGCGTTCCATATTTCTAAATAGTTCGGTTGGCAAATGCACAAAAACTCATAATTTAAATATTATTGATGTTACATATCATTAAAGATTGAAACAGGTGGTAACCCTCACGTTTACAGAATACTAATCACATCGCCAAAACTACGACGTGATTGATTTCCAAGCGCATGTTAATCTGATGTTTTGTCAAAACGGAAATTGTGGTCATCACCGGAAAGAACGGTTGATAGGCATATGCATATGCAAATCGGTACTGGTACTACCTTAAACAGTATTACCCATCTATGTATTATGTTGCAAGTTTAACAATTTATCGCCAATTTGAACAATGCCAAGAGCAAACTAATATATGCTCGAAGATCCATATGTCAGAATACTTCTTATTCAGAACTTTTGTAGATGTAACTAAAACATTCGCGTCACCCCAGAAGAATACAAGAGGACGCTGAATGAAATTAAAATTCTGTCGTGAGTAGGCATTTAAAATGGTGAACATTTGATGTAGGAGGGCCGTTCTTGCATGTAAGATACCGTTGGGACGAGCTCATTAGTTGTATTTAAGCTGAATAGGTTGTTGATTGCATGTCTGAGCATTGTCAGTCCTTTTGTAACTCACCTTTTAAAATCGTCAGTAAGAAGTCAAGGAAATTGTCGCTGTGATATTCACCGTAGTGCTCCGACTGAAGAAACTGCGCTAGTTTTTGTATTATATAGCCAAAATCAATTTTTCCTAGGTCGAAACCGAAATAGATATTTCGGCGCCCTCGTCAGAATGTTCTTTGTTTAATAACACTTTCTGATTACTGACTGACTGAAATTTTTCAGTGTCTGGCTTTTTCTCATGCATGTCCTGGAAATACCTATTTTAAATTTCCCTACAAACGCATAAAGTTTCTTATAAGATTTCCTAAGAATTTTGGAAAAGATAGGTATTTTTAAACAAACTGACAAATTTGGAAATGTCATTCTCGAATGTTTTTTATTTCTGTTCTTGTTGATCCTTGTAGTTCACTACTATTCGTTTAAGCAGAAAGTAATCAAGAAAACTGCATCGAAAATTCTTTATCTAAATATATTCAGTTGTATGTGATGTAAAAGAAATTTTTATTTGCAGCCGGTGGCAGTATACCTACTGTGCAAGCTTATCGAACGTTGCTCTAGTCCTATCAAAAATGTAAAATTTAAAAGTGTACCTAGAAAGTAGAAATAACTTCTTGGCTAACTCATTTTTAAGTCAGTTGTACTTTTCTAAACTTTTCTTCTAAACTAGTGCTCTTTTATGTGCCTAATAAACAGTGTGGTTCCTTCAAACAATGAATTCGTATTAAGCTCCTGTAGTAATAATACCATGGTGCACTAATTATAATGTATGTTGACCAATTAATATTTTGAGGAGTAACGAAACCCTTTCTGTTATTGTTCACTTTTTTCTTTAACCTGATTAATTTGAGGATTGACAATATTTTTTGCTCTCGTATATGATATATACAACCACAAAAATATTTTCAATGATCTGTACACTATACTAATCCAAACGCTTGCCGGCATTTTATGCAGAGTCTTCTACAAACTTCTACAAATATTACGAAATGTAGACGCAGTACCTAGTATGTTGTGGTCGTGTTCCTTACCTAACAAGAGGGAACCCCCATTTATCCTAAAGGTAAGGACTTAGCAGTAAACTGCACGCAAGTCAAGCATTAGTCACGTTATGATCCTAAACTTCCACGATGATAGCAGATTGCTATGATTATCATTTAGTTTTCTTATTTATTCACAAAGCATGGATAAATATGCGAGGGCTACTTTTTAAATTCGAGGAAAAGTAAGAAAACAACAACAATATTCGCGTTTAAGATTTTTTTACACTTGTGCATGTGCTCAAACCAATTGCCTTTCTGAAGGCATGATTTTTCAATGCCTCAACCGCTTCTTCAGGCGATGAAGGACGTTGACCACGCAATTGATCTTTGATTCTGGGGAAGAGGAAGGAGTCAATGGGTGCTAAGTCGGGGCCATAAGGAGGATGATCCATCAATTTTGCCGTTTGAACGCTCAAATACTCCTGTGCGAGCTGGCATATTCGTGKTGCAAAWTGATTTGTCGTTTTGCGATAGTTTCTCTCAACCTCGCTCTCAACTTACCCAAAACTTCTGGCGAACAAATAGTCGAATGCCATACTGAGTTGAGGGTATTTTGATATTGAAGGACCACATGATCTGTTTTCGAGAAAAAATACGCCGTCATTTACTTCGTAACGCTCCGAGAACGAGTCAATTTCGTTGGCTTCTTTTAGAACCCAATCAGTCGATTGGCCTTTTCATTCCGGTTTGGAGGCATCTCCTACGAATTTGTCAAGAATATGGTGGCACTAGTCGACACGAGCTTTTTTGAGCGTCTGCCAACAAATGTGGAATCCAACGGGTCCGCACCTTTAAATGTTCATGCAAGATCGTATATACGCTGGTGTTAAAATGCATGGGCATTATTCCGCGATATGTCTCTTGATTATCTTCAGTTTTCGCACAGCATGGATGTATTCTGCCATAACGACTGATTTTGTGGTTTTGGATAGCACGTCATCGAAAAAGACAAATGGACTCTTTTTGAGTTAAAGCCACTTTAAAATTGTGAAAAATCACCAAACGAAAATATTAATGCGTTAATGCCATTTTTGCACGGAATTAATTTTTCTAGTTAAACAAACACAATATTGCAATGTGAACTGGCGGATGACTTCCGAAAATACGACCTCAAAAAGCCGGGCTGTGTAGGTGGTCCAGCAGGTAGCGTACCTTCCTCTGAACTCCGAGGTTGCGAGCTTGAATCCCGCCCATGGCATGGATGTATGTGTTCGTCTGCACAAATCCATTTGCAATGACATAAGTGAACAAGCTAATGTCAACCTTTTCGACTGTCACATTTACCTGCCTTGGAAAAGGCTAGGGGTATTATTATACGCGAAATTAAAGGACGTCCCTCGTACTATATCTACAAAGAAATTGAAATCGCAGTTAACACCATTTTATTTAAATTTAGTATTTACTTCCTTCTACGTAAAACCAAATACGTAAATTAAATCGGTTGCTCATCCAATTAGATATGGTTAGCATTCGCCCAACGTTCTGTATTCTAATATCAGCAGGAAACCGAGCTATACATCACATAATCCCACAGCACACCTACGCCCCATTTTACTTTTATTCTAGCATGTGGGCTGTCATGCCGTCATTGTTTTAAATTTCTCCATTGTTTAGGGTACATGCAGACGATCTTTAACCTGCTGTACCTGCAATACCGTAACATGCAACGTGACCATGGCTTTTATAAAACTTGTTTCGTGAAGAGATCATCTACCCTTGGTAYGGAAGCCATAATTTACTAAACTTGCTACAGGGAYATGSCGTCGAAAAAGCAGGTCTTCGTGATCGACGTTAAACACCGTTCATATTTAGCGAGACATTAGGGATGTGCTTCTCTTTGTTTTTTTTATTTAAGTGTGTGAGGTTATTTTTGAAAGTAGATAGCCCAGTATTCACTCTTTTACTTTTTTTTTATTTTGGCGAAAATATATACTTTAGTCACGAAGTTTATGAAATACGATAGCGTCACCGTAAATAGTGACATGTATTTATATTATTTTTGATATTATCATTTAATACTAAAATAAAACATCAGATGTATTATCCTTTACAACCTTTAATATGTACTACGTACTAAGTATAATCAGGAATTATTCCGCAAGTACTGTCCACCCACGGTGTCGCATACAATCAGAGATAAGGTTCGTTTATAATTCTTAACATTGCAAATCACAGTATTCCAAAAACACCTTCAAAAGTGAGAGCAAAAGCTCTCAGCGCGATCTGGGTGGAACTTCTACACTTTTAGCAGGCCRGCGAGCCACGACTGTGGTAGCCTAGGATTCGGTGAGCACATCTGCCCTGGAAAAATACTTCAAACCCCATGTCGAGTTTCGTCCTTGTTTATACTCTTCAGGCAGGAATACTGAACTAATTGACTATAGCAGACTGCTGCCTATATCTCACCATTTGAAAAGCTGAGTGAGAGAAAGCGCCTTTTTAAACACTCTTTTCTACATATGTAGTTACTCTGTTACAGCCTGATCTAAAAAATCTTGTTTCCTCTGAAGGAGTGAAGATGTCACTCTCACACTTTATACATTCGATTTTCGTTAAAGATATCTAAGAACATTATTGAAGCTGAATCCCATTAGTTGACTTCTTTCGTTTTACCACTAAATTGTCCATAATGGTTTGATTGATATATAATTAGGGTTGTCATAATAAACCACTTACAAGCAACATCATACACTTCTGGTGTAGTAGCAACATTTTTACATGAAACTGATGACCAAATGGTGGTACAGTACAATATTTCAGTTATTGTTGTAATTTTGATCTTATTATTTCGAATGGTTGGATGGTTCGGTATTTTTCATTACAAAGATTACACATCGCATTTTAATTTTCCAGCTTTATCATTATTTATAACAAGAATAAAACACCCATTACGCATACCAAAAAAAATTAAGTTCGAATTTAGATGGCAATGCCACCTGTCAGCATTACACTGACATGATGACAAAACCACCTATCTGCCAATATGGGATCTACTAATGATAGCGAAATAGATCTACTTGCAGTTGGTTGCGGAGCAGACAGCGCAGCATACACACATGCATTTTAATTTTTGAGTTCGTTTACAAAAGTTATTCAACACTTGTGTGACACCGACAGGATAGATAGAGAAGATTAAAAGTTTTTTCTTAAATAACATAGCTGGAGCTTGTGATAACGGAATTTAATAAGTGGCGGTTCATTCTAGAATCTAGAGGGTTTTTCAGTGTAATAATGAAAAGTATCTATATATTTGATTCGATTGAAGAAGTCATAACCTACTTTGCTGTTACAAATTTCTATATTTTTAGTATTAAATTTGTGTATGATTTGGTTTTATTAGATAGCTTGTTCAATTATTAGAACAGAATAAATTAATCTAATGAATAATCTTTGTCATTGTCTTAATTGCCTTATTGATATCGTTAGCGCTTACTGTTTACGAAAATAACTTTTGAGTTAAAAAACCTCTCAAACTTAGTGCTTGTTTGGTAGTCGGTATCGAAGTATGCGTAATAGTACCTTTACCAAAAGATCTTTTTATGGATCCTAGATACAGGTATCTCGAGCTTTATGTATTGTACATTTCCATTTGTTTACCCACATTTTGTCAAATGCTGTGTGATATTCATTAAAATTTAGGTGCGCATTAGTTATAATTTCATTCCCATTTAAAAAAAAACATGCCGTCGTATAATACTAATCCATTACTCCTCTCTAATATGTGCTAGTTGCATGGAATCTCTAGGCATAGAACTTAATGTACTGTGTATTATTAATTTCCCGAGGGACTAGACATTTTAAGGTTAAGCAGATCCTTGTCGACGTTATTATAAAGCGAAGCGAAAGCGGCTTTCCAACCAGTCCCTTGGAATAATTCGATTATTCTGTTGATTCTCTTCAAAATATCCAGCGTTGGTGCCGGTGACGTCATAGCTGGTTTATATTGAGGATGTCCTGTGCAAATTTCCATTGGAGGTTTAATGAGCAAATAATTTGAAGAACAGTATTAAGTTTTAGACACATTTGTAACATGTCATTGCACTTTCTAATTAGCGCTTCAGGCATAGCGACATTTTCAATTATCTTTATTTTAACCGGAATAATACGCTGTATGCGTAATAGCTATAACATGTAGTCGTGAATTACGTGTCAGTTGATGCTAATGGGTGATTATTTAATTAAAAATAGTGTACTTGTTTCCGCCTCGTGTTATCGCCACTATACAATTATTTATTTATGTTATAATAAAAATACGAGTATATGAATTAATTACTTAATGGAAATTTGTTGCAACCAATTTTGTGCGGGTGATAAGGATAAGTAAAACGTTGTTGGTTAAATAAGCAGCGTACGTTTTAGTGGCGACCTCTGATAAGTTATTATTAATGTAACTTATTTATGGATGTCCATATGTTCGAAATGTAGTTAGATAACATAAGATTTTAATGTCGCAAATGCTTATTTAAAAGTATTTTATAGACGAAATATTTCTTCTGTCTGCACTCACAACTAACAGATCAAACGAACAGAACAAATTAATTTGAACAGTCCAAATTCTATAACTAACTGGAAAACAACTGTAAACGTAGATATACTTAAAGGGACTATTGCACTAATCAACAACTTAGGAAAAACATGCATAAGTAAAGTAGCACGTGTCGGACATACTTAACTTAACAAAAATATAATCAAATAAAATGATCGGTCATTATTAATATATTGTCAAATCGTCAAGTGATCCAAAACGCTTTCTTATTGGTTGATGTTACAGATTAGTAGGTAAATACAAACAGCTTAATCGATTCTATTTCCTTTGGAATATTGTTTTGTTTTATGTTTTTTACATGATACAAATGATTTTAAGCTCACTTTACTTTCTATACAGAGTATTACCCTTTCAAGAAAATGTATCTACGCTACTGCTTTTTACTTATTTACTTTAATGTGGTTACAAGCTACAAATAAGGTTGCGTGATTTTTACTTCAAATAAATAAATCGTAGTAGCTCTGCAGTTGACATAGCAGCATTAGTGTAAGCAGTGTAGTCCAAAATGCATGTGCAGTTTAGCACAAAATATCAAAAAGTAGCCGAAATGTGTATTATTAAAAGAATTTTTGGCAGCGCAGTATATGAGAATTGTAAAACCCTAAAACCTAATTTAAAACTAATAACCGACAAACGAATACCTATTATAGTATGTTCCATAACGGATCATCTTCAGATTTCTTCAGTCAGTTACAGTGTAATGATAGTTAGTACATAAAAAGCTCCATTTGTCACAATATTTCCCGACAGTCGTAATTCCTTGTTACGTTGAAAGCGTTGGAATTTTTATTTGATTGTCGGAACTCTTTATGTGGATATTTTCAGTATTTATAGGAAACCTTGGGGAATCATTAGGAATTTATTAAGGATCAGATGACTTTTAGAGAATTTCATGTAAGTTCCTCCTTTAGGAGTACATATTTCAATAAAGCATTCTAGGTGACTAAAGATATGCCTACCTCAGTGAAAATTTTAGCGCTTCAATCTTATTTTAGTTCACAATTTTCTTTAATTTAAGATCTCTCAAGATATTTTAAACCAATAGTATACTCGTATTTCAATATATGATAAAATGCACAAAAATGATATTATACTTTCTCGCGATTAGGTCCCAAATATTTAGGATATGCGTCATCAACCTACGCGATTGTTTTTTCCGTGAACATAATATTGAACTGGTTACTCACTGTCGTTTCGCCAACAAAGTATACGGGATATTTATGTTTGCGGTATGCTTTGCCCGTTTTTGATTCTACAGCTATTTCGTATGCAGTCGCCGAGAGTAAGTGTTATCTGCTTGGCCAAAACTAGCATGAGGGCTTCATTTTAAAATATAATCTTCATCGGTTCTGTCTAGACATACAGATTAGCAAGTTATTGTGAACATTTCATATTCAATTTCGGACGATTTTGAACAACAATGTGCTGGCAGTAAGGACAACTGTTAGCACTTTCATTGTACTTGATTTTTTCTTATGCATCTACATAGTTAAATTTTAAAATAGTTCTGAAGAAATCCAAGCTCGTCTCTGTGGTATTTTTTTTTGTTGCCACTTTATATAGGTATCTCTCTGCGGCTGCATATCGGTTGGTTTCGATTATTTATTTCTGGGCCACATATTGCTTCTTGTTAATTTTCCATCATCTCAAACTATATTTTTACATTTGCATCATGTGTTTCTTTGTGTCGATATAATTTTAAGTTGACCCTGTTTGATATATGATCAATTAAAAATCGTGTAATTATTATTTATTTATAAATAGTACCAAATAGTGTCTGGATTCCTTCCAGACCGACAAAATTTCAATTTATCTCCATTAGATTATAGATTAGCTTAAAAATAAAGAATGTTATTTTTTCTCACGCTTCTCTTAACAGAAATCTATAATTAAAATATCTTGATTGTTTTCCGGGCAGACTACATAGACGTGGACAAGATTTGATTTTGGGACAAATGGATGTGGTATTACTTATTTAAAAAACATTTAACATCTTGTTTCTACACGATCCCTCTTTTATAAAAAAATTGATAGCGACGAACTTTTGGCTTTGATGATATTTTATTTCTAAGAGGTTTTGAATTTGCAATACGAACAAAATATTGGTCTACCTAAACCACACTCATGATGATTGAATCCTATGAACAATCGCTGTAGCTTTAAACTTCGCCTTAAGTTGTTCTTCATGATTTTCTTACTTTTGTAGTAATTTGCATTGCTAGAATAGGAAAGTTATACCCCGCAATGCAATCAGTGGCTTGGGAATTACAGTACTGTTAAAAACTCCAGTGATAATATTTTGTAGCATGTCATGTATTACTTTCTTAAAGCAGAAAACAGGTCATTTCTTGCTACGATCTTTTGTTATTGTCTGTTCTTCTTGAAACTTATTGTACTAAACGCTAGGCAAGGTTTTAAGCCTTCCACTATGATTGGAATGTTCGGGTTCCTAAAGTATGGATTAAGATTACTAGAAATGTAGAATTTACGGAATATTACTTTCTTCTACAGTTTGTCAATTAACATTCCACTCTTTTACAACACCATGTGTCGCTAAAAGCATTTTATGATAATTATTTAAGGTAATTCTACGTCTATTGTTTCCGCAATTTTTGGGGAACTATTGAGCAAGTTTCCTTAAATATATTGTCAAATTATATATATAGTATATTTTATGAACTTATTGCTGGCTACTGCATAATTATGATCGATTTGATTAATTTTAATTATTTTTTTGTTAATATTGCTATTATGAAGCAACATAAGATATACAGATAGTACGACTGAAATGTCCAAAACAAGTGACACTTGGCTAACAGGTGTCTCTATAGTAAAAGAAAACCCCAATTGTTTAAGTTTGATAAAGGCTAACAAACGAAATGTCCAGCGGATTCCAATCTCGCCCAGGGCATGCTAAGTACCATATAGGTAAGGGCCAATAAAAAATAACGTTTCGAAAGACTATTAAAAGGGTTAAAGCGCAAAGAAACTTTTATGCGTTAGGATGATATTAAAAACCGTATATACTATAGAGTTTGAACCAGAAGTTTCTATCGATTAGAATGATTATCTGTATTATAAATATTAATACGATAATCAGAGATAGGAAATGGTTTGMAATCTGAGACGAAGGACGAAATGTTCTGTCATAAKGKTACCATTAAAAAAACTAGGTAATCTATCGCGGCAGGGGAAAGAAGGTAAATATGCCTTTTACCGCGAATAATTGTKATCTTAATATCATCATTAAGCACTCTGGTACCTAATTATTATTATTTTACACAATTATTTGATCCAGTTCTAATATTGTTGGAAAAGGCTCTTACGGTATCACTTACTATAGTAATTTTTTGTGGTATTTTTTAATAATAAGAATATTGGCAAATTAGTCAAGTGCCGGCAAAGATCATATTATAGTAAAATGTGGTTGTGGAATGTTAGCGAACAGTGTTATCAGAGTAGCAAATAGCAAAGGCAACTCTAATGTGCCTATCCAAGTATGACACTGAAAAGAATCGGTCTGTTATTTGTTGTATTATTATACTTACCTTTTAATTAGTATAATTTTTAAAACACCATGAATCATAACTTTTCGTCCGCAAATTTTGCAAAACAGGTTTATTATAAGAAACAGTTTAACAGTCGATTGTTACGAATACATTTGTAACAGTGACAGTATCTAGTAATATTTATCTCTTAGCAGATGGCTATTGACTGAATTCGCATCTATCATGAATAATACAACAAACAGTCTACTCATAGATAGATGTATAATCTAGATCAATAAACTTTTTATGGAACATTTGGTGTACATCAGTGGCATTGTAAAAATAAACTAAACGATGGCGAAAGAGTTGCGATGAGAACAATTTCGCTTACAATTTTATCATCGTTTTGTGTTATCTTTTTTCATACCTGCTTTACTTTGTTAGCTTTTTTTTCGACATTGCCTTTTGAAACATTTTCAATTCAGTAAGGATTTTGCTACTTGCAATTGACGAAATTTGTCCCATAGAGTCTAGTAGAAATAAAACCTTTACTTAATATTATAATTACTCGGTAAATTGAACTAAATCTAAAGCAAATTGGTAATGGGAGTCTTTTTAAACCATTTTGTAGCAAATCTAGTCCCATAAGACTACATTTACATTAAATTTATAAGCATAACGAACTGGAATTATTATGTAMCAGCTAGAAGGCTACCATTATTCGTGCATGCGTGCCATTAAATTTACATATCAAACATAGCATTCTTGGCCGTGGCATCTAAATACAGTACGGCCGTAATCCAGGCACGTAAGTGAAAACGACGTGAACCTCGTGACATTTTATTAATGCCTACAAATCTCCCCCATTCATTTGAAATCTATTTAGAAAGAGGGACCTTTATTTGTTAGAGAACCGAGGACGACTATATTTAGATCTTCAAGGTGGTAAACGGCAGACCTGTGAAGAAAGCGCTTCAGAGCTAGATCCCACACCACGGTCATGGCGATGCATGTGTTGCAACGGCATACGTGCTTCAACTATGCATTAGTCACGAATTTGAACTACTTTTGCCAAGTCGCTTTATGATTTTCTGCGCGTTAACGCTACATCAAGCTTTTCCATTTTTATCCAAGTCGTAAATTTTCTCGCCTTTGATTTTTAAGACATAATCTACTAGGAATTTTTGTAATAATCAAACGGACAAGCTGCAAATTGATTGGATCAGTAGCCCAGTTTCTGCTGCGGTAGTTGCCAACTCCTTACTGCAGAAATAGACATGAAATTTTTGTTTCATCTTAAAGTTTCATTCCAAAGAAAATCATGCAATCTCTAAAATAACACTCAAAACTGTATACAAATTGTTTAAACGATCTCGAAAATGCATTGAATCAAATAGTAAATATTACCCAACTTTGGAGTGTAAGTATAAAAATTACAATAACTGAAATGGTATGTATTTTGCTCCAAATTCTTTTATTAATTCGATTATCGGTTTCGAGGTTTAATGTAACCTTGAAACCAGTAACCGACTTAATAAAGGGATTTGGAGTATCACTTATATTCACAGAATTATTATATTATTTTCTTAATTTTTTCGGACTGCAAAGATGGGCAATTAAAAGTACATTATTTTAGAATAGCTCGAATGATAAGTTAGTTTCCAGGTGCTGCCGTGGTTGTTTATTTACTCGTAACTAACCCTTCATTGGAAATGTTTAGAAATTTCAAAATGACAGATATGAATGCATGGACTTTGGGTACATCTTGTATACTATACTGTTGAATTCCTTATTGAATTCTAATGCCACTTTATTAATTATACCCGTCGTTTATCTTCGGTTAAAAAAGACATTTGCAGTGTTTAACAAATATTTTCTAAGCTAAAAAAATAGGACAGCGAAATTTTTACAGTTTAATAGTAGAATGCAGAAGAATGGTATTTTACCACTGTTACATATGGCAGTTTAGATATATATCCTCAAATATGGATAACTTGAATTTTTTAATAGAACGGTACCAATGTTTTTTACCTGGTTGGATGCAGATTTCTAATCCTCTCAAGAATACTGTTTTAACTCTTAAGTAAATTATATCTTGTATTAATAAAAGACCAACAGCAATAAAAAGGTTAAACCGATAGCAACATGAAAATATATACAGGTTCACATAAACGTAAACTCATGGATCATGTAATTGTTTGGAATTGATGGATATAATTATAAATTATGAAATAATCGCCTTTTTTTTGCAAACACAATTGAACCCCTTACTGAAAGTTGCTGTCCACATTAAGGAGCATATCTAACAACACTTCTTGAAAAGCTAAACGAATTCTTTTCTTTATATCATGTGGTGTAGTTGGCCGACTGAGGTAAAATTTTGATTTTGTGTCCCCACATAAAAGATCCAGCTTTGTTAGATCCGGTGATCTAGCTGGGGACAACCTATCCGCCTCTTTGGAAGGTTTTCTTTAACGACATTGCAGTTATGAGCAATGTTGCTTAAAGGTCGCTAGTGGAATTTGCGGGTGATTATCTAGTTCTTGCTTAAAAAAATTCAGATAGGTTAATTAGCTCAGCCGGCCAAAAAATCTAATAGAAACGCACAACAACGCAATGCAACTTGTCGCAACCATGACAGTTCTTGAATGTTATGGTAACTTGAAATCTATTGAAGAAATAGAATTTGTCTAGATTGCATATCATAACAATCGCCAAAGAGAAAAGGCAGACCTTACTGGTGAAATAACTTTTTTCTCTGCTATGTACTAACTACTAAACTGAGAAAACCGCAGAAAGTATTCGCGATTTTCTTAAGCAATTCATACATCAAAGTTTTCAAAAGCGGTGTAAGATGGACTACGGGTATAGTGAATAGAGTTACATTGCGATTCAATAATAAACCCAAAACTGGAATAATGTACAGGGTTTTTAATTTAAAATAACAAAGTTAGTGAGTAGTATATTTGAAAATATTTTTTAAATGTGTAGCCAAGCAATCTGAATGAGTTCGGTATAGCAATATTTTTGCGTATTTTGAACAGTACAGCAGGTACAGAAGAAACGCTAGGATGGGACAACCTGTATCCTGTTTATTACACTCGAAATTACAAAACGTCAAAAATTTGTATTCGTTACATGAATAGCAAAAATTATAATTTTTTAATTTTTTAAAAATTATAATTTTTGCAGGTACTCTCACATGAAAAAATCCAGCATATACTAAAACTGACGCTTCTCGTCATCGACCTTATTGCAATACTTTGCATATTTCGTAGTATTCGTACCATATTAGCTGATAGCCGCGCGACTTGTTGATTACCTTGCGCGCATTACGCAATAGTGTGGGTTGCAAGTCGGTGTTTGTTCTTGTCAAATACAGCTGAGGTTGGCACACCTGTTCATCATTAAATAGCTAATGGCGCTCAGTAATAAATTTTGCTAACTTGACATTTGCTACAACCCATTCACCATTTGCGAAGAGAATGTGTGTTAGAAGTTATAGTTCCACTTTCCCATTCTGCGGTAATGCAAGTTAACGGTGCAATCGTAAGTTAGTGGGAAGTGTTGACAAAAAGAAACATTAGAATTTTATTTTTAACACAAATTTAGTTAACAGTTGAAGTACAGCAAACACGCCCCTTGTCTAGTATCTTATTATAACAAATTTATAACTCTTCGGTGTCACGACACCCCCACTAGGGCAACAAAAAACGAAAAAATAATACCCTTAGTATTAGCCCATAGCGCAATAATATGCATTTATTTCCATATTTGAGAATTTCCCATTCAATTTTTAAATTCTACGTTTAAGAAATACGCTTCTTTTAGTATTATATCGATAGCTTATCTAAATCTCCATTATCGACTTATTTACATAGGTATGTATGTACCTATAGTACAGAGCATATCTAGAACTTAACATTAAATTCTCAAACATACAATAGCAATATTGAACATTTAAGCTTCAGTACCTTCCACATTTCAAATCATCACTTTATTTATATTAACAAGTAAGGATTATATACTTTAGTAGTCAGACTTTAAATATATACACTTTGACAAGTTGAAATATCTTCCTTTTTTCTTTATGCTGATTTTTTGAGTTGGACGATTTCGCAAAGAAATTGAATATACTTTTACAGATGTAAAGCCTCTTGGTCAAAGCAGATGTAGACAATTCGCCTGAGTTCTGAGTTTTTCCTGTGTGCTAGCATCTCTTCCAGGTTTCATTTTTTTGTCTCATCTACGTTCCCGTTTCTCGATACTTCTCGATGTTCTTGGAGCAATTCCACTAAGCTGGCATCCAGAACTCATCCCACTTCTTCATGACCTACTRCTGGTCTAATAGGAATGCGCTTTGGGATTTCATCTAGTCCTACAGGGAATAAGCCCGTTCCATAATCTGAGCCGATATGGAACCTGTTGTTTCGGGGTGCTATCTAGATACTGGATAGCGACTTTCTTTACGCCACAGCAATATCGAGTGGCTTCATCAGATGAGTAGCTTTGGTAGGAAACTGAGTCATTATATTTGTTTAGTTTTATGACTTTTGGCGAGAAAGGGCTAACCAAATTATCTCGTACAACAGTCACTTTCTCTTCGACACATGGGAATAAAATTTAAAAAAATCATGTTTCAAAAAAGTTCATGTCGAACCAGCCACTTGCATTGCTATAGTCAGCTATATATTATCCTATTATCATGCAAACTGATTGCTTTGTGGACGACCATCGCTAGAAGTAGATCCCCGTTTGCATTGCCACATCGCATTAAACTAATGGAAGCACGGGACTGTTTATTCTCTCTTGCTGTTTCTTATTACTACCTCCGTTTTTACCCAGGGTGGTTCGTAATATTAGTCTCGTCGTAATTGTATAAATTAGAAGAATTACTTTTCGAAGAACATTGTTTGTATTATTAATAAATAAGAAAACAAGAACGCCATGTTTGTCAACCTAAGCCCTCAAAGACTTGATACGGGAGGTCATTCTTAAAACTAGCTCGTACTTTATCTGGTCCAAGACAGTTTTCTTTGAATACTGGGACCTGCTCTCGTCGTTTATCCAAATATCTTTTTGTCAGCAGAAATTCCCGTTCTGCCACCAAGCAAATGTTGCTAATTAGGGCCTCTTCTTCCTGTGCTGTTGATTGTCCATGTCCATCAGACTACTGCTTGTGTTTTCCCAGGAGCCTGCGCACCAACAAACTACGAGACATTTGGTATTAGTACTCCACGTATTTTTTCAACCACTGAGTGTGTATTGTTATATACATTGCATATTCTAGCATTCAAATATTCCATAATAAATAGTGTGTTCGAGGTGCAGAGTGTTTCTTGTAATTGTTRTCAGAATTCGCCCTCGCCGCATAATTTGYGCCATTAATTTTGCTAAGCCGTCGAGACTACTGCCATCTCATTTTTGTGATAATTTTGTCAACTGCTTTATCCAAATTATGGGCTTAGAACAGMTGTTCCTCTTTTTTCTTGGAAAAAKCATACAATGTTTAGCAAGTTTTTAAAAAATGTGACTAGTGAGAAAGTCCGGAAGGTGATCTGCTCAATAAAGCCCAAGAATCCAACTTGTGTTGATATGATACCTGTCGGTTCAGTCGATCAGGGCTGTTCCCAGGATCATTGAAAATCACCAACGTCTTTCCTGTGTATGAGAAAGAGGAATAAACAATTATTATCGATAATGGTCGATCTTTATCTTTGTTAAGCTGCTTCTCAAAAGTTCTTGAAAAAATTCTATATAATCGCGTAATTAGATAATTAGCTATGTCACTATAAAATATTTGCTAGTGGAAAATCAACATGATTTTCTACCAACAATAAACCACTAAAACTGCTGTTATAGATATACGAGTACGGTATATAGGTCGATGTTAGGTTCTTTGCAGCCTTGTTTTTCGATTTTAGCGCGGCGTTAGACAGTGTAAATATATATTTGTAAAAGAAAAATTATATAACCTAGGCATACCCAGACCTATGTTAGATTGGGTATTATCATTTCTGTGTGAGTGCAAAATAGTTGCCTCTGTAAATGGACGCATATCATCTGCACATGATACTTCTGTTGTCGCATCAGCAAAATGTAAAATGTCACTGCATCAACATATTTGTAAAAAGGTAAATTCTGCTTATTATGCTTTAAGTAGACTTAAACCGATTTTTTTCTCGTAAATGTATTATTTATTAGTTTATTGTCACAACAATATTATACAAAAACGATACTCGGATTAGTATGTGACCTAAAGCCATTAGATTCCTATAGGAACATGTTTAAGAAGCAAGCGATTTCGACGGTAGCATCTCTTATATATCCTTAAGTGTTGCCTGTACTTATTTAAATATTCTATAAAACAAGAAAGCGATATTAGAATAATGCACCATAAATATATAGCGTGTACGTTTCGCCATCTTACTCACGTATGTTAATATGTAATAGTCTTCGAAACCACATGAAAAGAAATAAACTGAAGTATACTGTGAAACAGTTTCTAATTTATAATGCGTTTTGTACAATCACTGTGTATGTTTTGTTGTTATATGTTTATATTACCATTCCTGTAACTTTCATAACTCATTCCACGTATTTATTACTCACCATTGGAAATAATAAGTTATTATTAGTATTAATGCCTTTGAATGTACAAACTTAATTAAATAATCAAAGATAATTCTAATTCACAGAGACTTTTATAATCTTGCATGTAAATGCAAGTTGAAACCAACAAATTGTTAAAAGAACTTTTTTGCTTAAATCAAGGGTTTTATTCGGTTCGACGTTTGGTCATTTAGGACTAAAAGTTTGATACCAAACATAACTGCAAAAAGTGAAAGAGTAGTTTTTAAATTGCACAGTCGTGAACGCCACCGTATCTACGTAAGGTACAAAAAAGAATTATTTTCCAGAAGAATAAAGTGAGGAGAAAAGTACATACTCTGTACCATCTGCATATACAAACATTCGCGAAGGCGTCGCGATGAAAACACATTCTCATTGCATGTAAACATGTGATGCTTTTGAACATCTGTTAAACATCTAAACCTCGTTTTCTTGTGCAAATCTGCACCTGTCTTTGCCGTTGCCAGCAGACCGAGTCAAAGAGTTCGTAGACTGTGGTCGTTTGGAGCACCTCAAAGTGTCCATGACTTACCTGATCCGCATGGGTAACTGCGGTCCATCGATTACTAACCTTACCTTGCCAACAGCTACGGTCTCCGCTTGATACACAATCAGGATCGCGTGCCTTTCCAAAATCGTTACGGGTACACGATATTGCTGCATAACTTCCTAGCCGGGATCATTTTAAAACATCCGAATGCAATATTTATGTTAATGATAGCTTGTTAGTTGATTAAAATATAAAAACGTATTTAGTTCGGTATATATTCGATATATTCATGAATTTATAATTCAAGATAGTAGCGGTCGTAGTTGAAATTTACTTTTTATATTTTGGGGCTATTCGACCTTTTTTATTCATTTAAGAACAAGTCCAGCTTTCGATCTTTAATTTAGATTTTCATCAGGGCAAATACAATACAAGACAAAGTTACCTACTATTAATAAATACAATGGTGTTACTTACAGGAAAGAGATGATTTAGTGATAGTTATTTTAACATTATTCTACTATAATTATGGAAAATTCTATACGAAATTATATTATAAGACGTATTGTCAAATTCAAATTCAAATTTTAAAACCGCCAACCAATACTAATTTTTTCTCTATACACATTTCTTCTAAGACAAACAGTCCTCGTGATATTAGCAAAAATATATAAATTTTTGAAATCGGTTTTTTCCAAATAACTCGAAAATAACTTAACAAAAAAGTTGCAAGAGTTCTTTCTGATRAGAAATTTGATTTTCTATATAATACCAAAATTTAAAAAAAATCGTACGAGCAGGGTCCAATATAGGTTTTTTGGGAWTATTTCAAAAATGTCAAAATTTTGGATAAATTTTCTAAAACACTTGTGTGAAATTTTATTTCKTATCTGATGGTTTTCTCATTTTTGAATATATCAAATATATTCGGAGATATTTAGGAAAAACCGTTTTCTTTAAGTGACGCGTTTTTGCTAATATCTTCTAAACAGTTTGCTGCACCGAAAATTTATAAGAACGAATAATACTCACAGTTATACTACTAATCACATACTAAAACGAAAAAAAAATAAAAATTAGCAAAAAGGGTAGTTACCTCCCAATTTCGCTCCCTTTCCGATACCCTACTTACCCCACAAACAATAGGTCAATTTGGGTAGTTGAGATTTATACGTTTGCCAAATTTCAAGTTCATATATTAAGTCTTTCGAAAGTTATCGTGACCACAAACAAAACCACAGACATACACACAGACAAGAAATTTGTTTTTGCTCAAATTTTGTTGTTGTTTTTTTGCGTTTTCGGCAATTTTAAAACAAATGAGCAAATAAAAGTTTTTGAAAATTTATTTCGCGATACAATACTTTCCATCCGTCGGATGTGGAAGTCAAACTAAGAGTCCTGCCTATGGACACGCCACTGCTTGTTATTTGTTTTATTATAATTATTATATAAATGATAATAAACACAAGAAAGTATCTTAGTTTTTGTAGTTAGGTGTTCAGTACCATTCGGTAATATAATAATAATAAAGTCAAAGCAAGCGTTTGTATAAAATGCTGTTAATATTGAAATATATATTTTAAATGGCTAATTTATTATTTATATCCTTGCACGTCATTTTGGGATTCTCGCTCTTAAACTAAAAGAAACAGAATGTCTGCAGATTTTTTTTAACATAAATTGGTTTGCCAAAAATTGTTTGTGTTAAATTTTTTGTGCCAACCCTATTGACAAATTCACAAGATATAAAATTTTTTACAGCTTTGAAGTTTTTCTTTAGGGTATTTTTGTTAACTTTGAACCAATTAACTACTTATTCTGTTACTTTCTCTGTCATAAAAAGCACTGATGGCAGGCACTAAAATTAATATTAATGTGCATTCTTATATTACTCTTTAGATTGATGACCTAGTAAGCCAGTTTAAATATTTTTATTATATAACTTTACAGCTACTAAAACAGATATTCAGTAATGAAACTCAATGTTTCTATATGTACGTTCATTTTTTTATTCGTATAATTATTAAATGGTTGCGCCTACTTAATTATTGACTGTGGTTAGCCTTAGTAAATCTGCAGAGAAGCATTTCGTTTGGCAGATTGCGTATGAGAACAGGTTTTAGGGTTTCGAAATTACAGAATGTTCGCCGTCGGCATTTTTTATGTTATGCAGTATCGCAACATGCAGTTCCAGATTCCACGTACCAGCAGAGCTGCAAAAAATTGAATGTCGAAGCCTTAAAAGGATCCAAACCAAGAATGTCAGAGGGACTATATTTTTATCGTGAGAATGATTGGAAATCAACTGTACTAATCGAATAAAATTCATTACCCACATTTAAACCAGGTTTAAACGCTCTCATTATTTAAATTTAACTTCATGCGCATCCTATTTGGTCTGTAACGACAACTTTATATAGTTATAATTTTTTTATATTTCAATCCTGATTTAGGCAGAACAGTAGTTTGGTAGGTTTACATTATATTATAAGCAGGAACCTACAAGGCTTCATAGGCCTCGCGTCGTCACTGCTAATTTTAAAAAGCCCAAAAATTTTTTTTTCAACATTGAGATCAGCCAAGACTTTTTATCTCTCGAGTCTGAATTATCAACAAAACAAAATTATAACGATGTTATTAATGAATTCGCTGCAAAGCATTGCAGAAGGTAAACAAAAACAAAACTTTTAGCTTTGTTCTTCGTTGTTCTCTTGTAATGTACAATTTTTGTTGTGCATTGTACGATGTGCAGTATTTTATATTGCAGTCGTATTGTTTTGAACAATTACTTTTTTTTATTTAAACTATTAACAACTAGCTAACAGACGTCCTGTCCAAATTTCAATAAATTTGTTTGTGATCTTTTTTTAATTTGTGGAAAGCCACTGGAAATATGTATTAACTATTGTTACCATGGATATTGAATTGTTTTACATATTTAGTTTATTAAGCCAATAGAAACTTTTACATGCGAAATCAATTTTTCATCATTATGTAACTGGTACTCCAGAACTTACGGTATTTCATTCATTCGACGATGATTCATTGATGATTTTTTGTGACAAATGACTAAATTTTATTCACTTTATGAAATGAAACTTGATTATAAATTTGAAATTAAATTAAATTAAAACCTGAAGAGAAATAGGTGTGTTGACAGATCGCAAAAGAGAGAGGCGCAAATGGATCAGCTTCCAAATGACATTTGCTCACATACATAAAAAATGTTATTTTATTTTAGTTTAGACTAAATGCGTAATTCCAAACTTCCATTTTACCGAAAACATTCAGTTGCATTCTTTCTACAAATAGTATCCAATTTCTAGTTTTACAATTTTTTTTACTTTCTTCAAAACATAATCAAATCGTTTCTATGACCAGTTAATTTAGATCTAACTTTCCGTAAATCCCTAATTTTCTTTTGATGAAAATTTTACCAGGACCATAGCGAACAAAAAAAAGCATTACGCGTATGGTGAGTTTTGTTGTTACCCATGACAAAAGACATTTTCGGTTATTAACAAAATGATTTAGACTCATGAATATAAAAAAACATTTTTAATAGCTTTTGGAAATATTGAACCAAATATTTCAATTATTTTAGTAGATTGGGCGCTATTTGCTAGTGACGCGATAAAGTACTTCACACGTCTTTCAAACATCATAACTTTTTTTTACCTTCCGGTATCATTTCGCTATACGTGTATAACTTTTCAAATTTCTATTATTTAAAGAATATGCAGCGATTTAATATATATTTGTTTCTAAAAGAAAAGAATTTGTATAATAATATGTCAGTACATAGGATAATTTTTATTGTAAAGCGAACATGTTTTTTATTAGAAACACCTTGAAGTCATTGCAATGGACAGGCGTTATAGTATATTCGCGTTTAACCGTTGCGACTGTTGGTACAGTGTATCATCTCAACATCATCCCAAAGTTAACCTCTGCATCGTTCGAGTTCTGGCTCGTGCCCAAAAAAAGCTTGATTACATGTATATTCACAGTGAAAGCCAGGCACATCCCGAAATCGCATGTAAGTCACTCATATATTCTGTTAATGATTTTTCGGCGTGTTGTGGTGACAGTTCTATTTTGCAGTTAGCAATTGAGCACAACCAGATGGAGCTCGTGTAATTTTTAGCCGGACAGGAGGCTATGCTCCTACGCACCCATTTTTAAGCTCACCGTTTGGGTCGGACTCCCATTTGCAATTCAAAGAATTACTATATAAGCGAAAATCCAAATAGCTTTCGACGACTTTATAACTGTGTGACTCAGTACCTACTGTATTTCTTGATATGGCTGTGATGTTTAGTCTCGCTCACTATATTTGTTAAAGGTCAATGAACAGCCGATATAGGTATAGGTATACCTGGTTAAACAGAATTTACTTTCTACAAGATATTATTTTTATGGTGTACGCATTGTGTATTTATTTGTTTGATCACCACTTTTGTCTTTTGTGTTGTTTTCAAAACTGTTTTCAGAGAATATGCCAGGAGCGTAGCATTCGGTTTATTTAAAACTTATTCCTACAAAGCATTGTACACGAATCTATTGAAAAAGATATGTTCGTGTTCACCGTCATTGTTATTAGAGGTTTTTCAATTTTCTAACAAATTTCCTTAAATCGATATTTTCTAGTATTTATAAATATTCTTCTTGCGAATGGATAATATTTCGCCACGCAACAATCTAATCTAAACTGAGTGTACAAACCCTATTAGTTAGGTAAATTAAGAATGCACTGCAAACAGTTTCACAATAATTAGTTTTAACGCGGACACGTCTTACGCTGTACTTTGAGGGGTCATTTAGTAAAAATCGGTATTGAGTCATCTCGCGGTGGCTCTGCAAACTACGACGTTAATAATATAATAATAACAGAATTACGCCTATGCTATGTCGCCTTTGTCAAAACAATCTGTGGAGTGTGGACGTTTTCAGCACAAAACGCAAACAACACTGCATAGATCTGGCTTCCTTTATATACGCCAAGGTAGGCAATATGTATGCGAGAATTAGAATGTGGATAACACCATGCCATCTAGTGGCAATTTAACGGTATTATCCACTAGTCTCTGTTTTGAACTAATATAAGGGTAGCCAAATCTATACCGTGTTGTTCGTGTTGGGACCATAGTTATGCCGAGGAGGCTGTATAAGCCTAAACAGCAGTCTACGGCTTGGTTTGATGCAAGCGACATGACAGACATAATTTTGTTATCATTATGCCTGAGAACTGCACTCCGCAGAAATCTTTGTTGGGGACTTACTTACTTACCTAGCGAAATAAGAGCCCAATGAAATGAAATTACTTTGAATTATTAATTTTTGTGATATTCATTTTATCTCAGTGTTAACTATCTATATATCTGTACAGCCACTAGAGATTTTATTTMTTGTTTACTTTTTTTTTATCCCGATGGGAATACAATAAGCAACTATTTTTGGAAGATAAAGTTTGATAGATGCTTCCTAGATATTTTCTCATCAGAACAGTTCACAAAATATTGTTATTGTGGAAAAGGTTGTACACGTCGAACCAAAGAAAAAGTGGAAATCCGCTGTGAAAAAAAAACACGTGCAAAATATAGCGAAATGTGTATTTCTGTTTTCGAATCCTTACAGTATTAAACACCTATTTGCTCTGTATTTCCAAACACTGCATGAACTTTAAAAGATGTGTATTTACATCCAGGTAAATAGTACCTACTTATTCTTGGTATATTTGAAGAAGCACAAAAATTCTTCGTTTTTTGCTAACCCAGAAGATAGTTTTTCTTTTACATTTCGACAAAGGTAATGTAGACACCATGTAACTATTAAGGTAAAAGCAAATAAAGCTGGATATTCTTTTTACCTATATATTTCTATAAAACCAAAATTTGGGTGCGAATATGTTTAATAGACAAAATCATTAGTAATTCAATGAGAATATTGCGAGTCAAGAAATAAAGTAAGTAATTCATATACACATGTCTATATACCTATAGAAAAATAAATTGTTCTTCCTCGCTGGAGTTTCGCCTACTTCTGTGGTGGGCATATTCAAAAATGAGTTCATCGTGGACTTAGTTGCCTCCGTGCGAACACAAACTTATGTCCACAATGGGTTCAGCTCTGAAGGTGCTCATCACTACGGTGGGAGAAACGTCAGTGAGGGACAAATCACCACTACCACCATTAATCCGAAATTTTCTACCACTAGGGATTCCGGCCGTGAAAGCCAATGGCCGTACCAAATGTTTTGTTTATTTTATTCATTTAATAGTCATCCAAAACCTTCATACTTTTAAAGACAAAATACTTTCGACCTGTCCATGTTCATATACTTGGCACAGTAAACTAGAGGTGTGTGCTGCATACAAACCCAAAGAAAATGCGTATTTACAAATGTAAATTACATTTTGTTTTTCTTTGACTGTACAGTGTACACGTATATTGATTACTGTGCATATAACTACAATTGCAAATGACGTAATTTTTAAATTCTGTATTTAGGACTAGTTGCGCATACACTTAATGAATTACCATTACAAAATCCATATTTGTCCGTTTACCAGAACCTCCATCAGTAAAATATTTGAGTTAACAATAATTACAACTGTAAATAACTTAAAAGGCACGAATTACAACCTCTACAGTAAATGTAAAATGTAGGAACAAACACGTGTGGCGTGTGGTATATTACGTATACAAGAAATGGGGAGAAAGTAGACATACTAAAGTGTTACGCGCACAAATGGATGCTATGAATACATTTTAGACTCATTTTAAGACGAAAGCGTTGGTATTGTATAATACTAATAATACCTATACTTTACATTCCAGCAGTTTTCTTTGATAGAGTTTTGATCCGATAACGGAATCTTCTATCTCGACTTAAGATTAGCCACACGGTAATTTATGGCCGCATTTGGATAAATAATGGCTCCGGCTACGGCTCTTAATTAACATGGCTTTAGATGTCTTGAGTTATCTGAAGTCACAATCGGACACAGCTCGCCATCATTAAAAAATCAGACGTTAAGATGTCTCAGTACTAAAACAGGATGATTAACAATAACAGGAGTTTAACAACCCGTTCTCCTTGAGGCTGAATGCCATTAAAAGGACGAAGAAAAGTATGCACTATTAGTTGTTTATGTTAGCCTCCTATCTAGCAAAAGAAGCGTGGCAAAGGAATGGGTATATTTAAGCACAATGTGATAGGTAGTACCTACTACTGAATATTTAAATAAGTGGACGTTGATATTCGTGAAGCTAAATACGTATGTACCACTTCAAAATCCTAATTTTTGTTTGATTTTAGAGATCACCAGTTGATTGATGTTTATGTTAGAGTCTTACATGTAATATAATGGTAAAAACTACTCGTTTGGGAATTTATAAAATAAAAGCAGAATAACGAAGCTTTGATCTATTATATGACCATGGTTAAATAAAATTATTCCAAGTCA
Organism: Rhyzopertha dominica; assembly: GCA_025024175.1. Classification (NCBI taxonomy): domain Eukaryota; kingdom Metazoa; phylum Arthropoda; class Insecta; order Coleoptera; family Bostrichidae; genus Rhyzopertha; species Rhyzopertha dominica. Next base: position 31,335,290 of record QCXZ01000041.1, read on the forward strand.
ATTCCTACAGCTTTATTAATGGTGGTCGAAAACACTTCGTTATTGTATTTCATAAGTCCCCAAACGAGTCGTTTTCACACTTACTTTCCGCAGTTTTTCGTACAAAAGTTCGTCATTTATTTAAGTAGCAACTCAATATTTTTATGAGAAACTAATGTATATTTTTCTCCTGAATATTATAGTGATATAATGTAAAAGTCAAAATTGTCTTCACAAATTGCATAAAAATCAGGTTCCAGGTTTTAAATTTCATTAGCTATTAAGGAAAATAATTTATATAAGTTTTTTAAATAAACACTGCTGTCGAATAAATGCTAAATAAGAACTGTTTGCAAACATTTAAGTTTAAATAATATAAATTTTTAAGCTCTTTTTGAATTATTTTTAAAATTGCAGTCGTTTAAAATATTTATTGAAATATTTATTATTTCAAATTATATACCCAGTCGCATAAAGCAAATAGCTTTTAAGTAATTCCGATTTTATATATTTAGTAAGATATAAGGTATTCGAACTATCGACATTATAATCTCAAGATAATACAATAAATATTTATTTTTATTGATCACACACTTATTTACTTATAATGAATAATAACGAATATTATGTGCAATTTCTTTTATATAATTCAGATATATAAAGGATAATTGAAATTTGGCCTGTAAAACTTCTTGGAGATTTTTAAATCTGCCCTCGAAACGTCGCTTTAATTTGATATAATAACGTGTCTTCTGTGTGAACGAACGATCCATGTATCTGCAAATTAATCAAGTATTTATATATCTTGTACTTCAACAGTGAAGATATCGATATCTCATATTTCGTAGAATACAACCGTTCCATGCACGACTAGATGGAACAAAAGGCCAAAACGTTAGGTAAACGCCCTCTCCCATGTAAAAGTTCTGGATAATTGTAACAACCAAAGCCATTTAATGTGGTGTTAAGATCCGGCTGAAAATGTCACTTAGACAAATTTTACCAAATCCTGGCTTTGCCGGAAAAGTTGCAGATGTTGTGTGAAMTTATTTATTTCTTACGACATTCAGGACCAATCATTTTCATAAACGTGATACTAGTAGTAGTAGTAGTAGTACATATTTTCTTTTATTTTGAGTTTTCTTGCAGCAGTTGCCATTTCTTTTTTATCAGTCTATTTGTATGTCTGTATGGATGAATAGTAATTTTTAACTGAAACTCGAGTATTGCTTATTCAGCTGGTATGCAAGCCGCAATTCTTCCCACCCACAAATAATAATAATTATAATAAATCGTTTTGTATCTCTCGTGGTTCTAGCGTATGTTTAAATTTCAGTTTTTATGGGTGAATTTTCTTCTGTTTCATAATCCTCTGAATGTGGGACTTACTCAATGTCCAATTGGAGGTTCCGCATCCTTAGTCAGGTTTTCATCAATTTTCGGACCCCCTTACGAGAAACTTGAAAAATATATAAACGAAAGTAAATTCTCTGCTGCACCTTTAAGTTAAAATTAGTCTTTGTTGACTTTAAAATTAATATAAAATAATTGTTTTCTTCTTATAAACTCCATCCGGGGACATACTGCATAGATCAAGAAATTTTACACGAGATAGACTCAAAAAAGACAACTGATAAATTTGTCAGAGAGAAATAAATTTTTCATTTAGTTAGTGTATTTTTTAATGCTTTACGTATTCTTAGCTGGTACCTACATTTGTCTATTGTAAGTATAACTTATTAAAAATGCAAGTAAACCTAAAATCTCCAAAAAAAATCACCACTTGAAAAACATAGAAAAACTAATGCGGGAATATCCAAGAAAAACTTACATTATCGCCGCCTTCATCCGTGGGTCATAACAATGCGGTCACTCCGGTGGACAGACAAGGCGGTTTCACATACGCGCGGGAGATGCAAAAACAAAACATAAGTTACTCATCCGTTAAACTCAAACAGATACAGTTAAGACTCACAGAGGGGTTTTCACCCCAGGGCCTCATCCTTGTCCTGTCTATGGCTTCATCCCTGAGATTACATCTTTATCAATGGTGGTTATGAATACCTTGTTAGTTTTCTCTCTTCAACAACTAGCTAGTGTCAACCTGAAATAGTAGAGGCTTCCCCGAACGCTCACCCTAAGGCCTATAGGGTCGCATTCCAATAGCCCGGATCGGGGGCACCTAATAAGGCTACCCTCTCCACCAGAACTATGTCATTCGAGCAGCCCGCATTACCCCCCGGAATGCAAGTCACCCACTCGAAGGAACCACGGCTGTTAACCGGGCACTCTGCGATAGGGGTTTAAAACTGCCTGAGGCACATCATGGCCAAAGACCTTACTCTCACTGCCTGAGGCTCATCATGGCCAAAGACCTTACTCTCTCTGCCTGAGGCACATTATGGCCAAAGACCTTACTCTCACTGCCTGAGGCACATCATGGCCAAAGACCTTACTCTCACTGCCTGAGGCACATCATGGCCAAAGACCTCGCTCTCACTGAGCCAAAATCAAGAACATTTCTCTCTGTCTAAAATGACACATCCATACTCATTGCCTACTTTTGCATCTCTTCGCGACGCCGATATTTCTCGCCAAAACAATTAATCGCACGCATACGCATTCGCTTCGATTTTAGTTTTTATCTTATTAACAGCAATTCTAAACATAGCAAGAAATTAATAAACGTACAAAAATACCTTTTATTTTAATAATAACGCAGATACAAAAATTGACATTTAACACACTTTCACAATTTTTTGCTCTGAGGCCTCGAAATATTTGCATCCAATTATCTGAAGCCGCCACTGCTGTATGCAGTATGATGTTATTTCTAAAGGAACAACCAATAGCTGATGAAGCTGGGTTATATTCTATAGATTTGGGAATCGTTACGCAGCGCTACCTACCTCCACCAAGTGACCTTTGGATTCTTTTTGAAACTGAAACATTTTTAATAAAAAGAGCGTCAACTTTCTTAGATGTATTTACCTATGGCGTTATAGTTATACCTACACTACTGCCTTTGTAGAGCCTTACACAACTTTCCCAATTCCAGAAGATATCGATAACCGAATCTGTGTCAAACTACTTTCCATGTATTTAAATCTCAGACAGCCTCGAAGGACGTATGTAAATGATTATTACTGTAACGCATTGCGGGGGCAACCACGGTCGCTACGTAACTCGTTCGGATACCGTTAGTAACTGATCTTTCTTTTTCAGAATGTGGTGGACCATAACCGGAAATTTCGGAAACATACTACCCATCGACTGGTCGAAGTCGTACGCTAGGAAGTTGCATATGCCTGCCTTAAACCTAAATGAAAAGGTAAGTTCATTTCATTGCTATAAATAGTTAGCCAAGTGTTCAGTTCATAAATGAAACTGATTCCCTACCACCAAATATTTCTGCTTTCTTTACATTGTAACGTAGAAATAAATAGAACAAACTACAAATACAATTAGCCATTTGATTTAAGTTACGCTTAATAAATATTGTTATCTGCAAAATTAACCTACTTCATCTGGAGGTGATATTGATAAGACGTGAACATTTATAGACACTATTTTATCTCTAATTAGCAAAGGCTTTGTTACATGCACAAATCTCACATACAAATTCATGAAGCATTAGTTACTCTCTGAAACCATTCAATTGCTGGCATTTAGAGTAATTCAAATGTTAATTTTAAAACATTTAAGCAAGTATTGGGTAATATGGACTATTTAATAAGAATCTGCTGGAAGATTTGAGATATTTTAATATATTATGTGAAACAACAGATAAATAGATTTATTTTCTGTTATTTCAAAAATTCATAAATTTCAAACGACGTTTTGATACAGTATAGTAATTTTATTTCACTGGACTCGTGCTGGGCTTTTGCTGTACTTACCGACCATAATATGACGTAGTTTGTAAAACCACTGTTAGATGACGCACACCGATTTTTACAAAATAACAAACTGCTGTGTCCACGTCAAAAGCATTTGAAACAAAATCGTAACTACAAACATATAAATATTAAATATGTATAAACTGAATAAACTAAATGAGCATCTACCTATATGATATTTTATTGCCAACCTAAATGGGTAGTAGTGGTTTATCATTTGCTTATTTGATTATTGACAAGCATCTTAGTTGTGCCAGAACATCTGCAATGTTTGAACATTTTATCTATAGTTTGGCGGTGCTTGATCAATAAAGTACTTTAGCATCTGGCTATTTAATCTTCACAATGCTTTTTATGCACATATCTGTATAATTTTTATTATACTGTTTTGCTGCAATATCGCCAACGATTTATAAATTTCATTTTATTATCAATTCGCTGAAGAAATCCTAAAACTCTCTGACGATTCATCTTTCAAACGGATACCTACACTTTTTTAGATTATGTATTTGCTTACAAAGCCACTGAAGCTATTCTAGAGTGCAAAAAGAAGAAGATTTAGAACTAATCAAACCATCGCCCTTATGCGTCTTTATTATTACCCACTTGTTGAAATGTATGTAGCACGATCTCGAAATTTTGAGGATGCAACGTTCAGAATTTTTAGCAATGATACCTCAGAAAGCAAAAAAGTTTTTAGACGACTTTAGAGAACTATATTTCGTTATGGATGCGTTAATATATACATATACAGTGTTGTTAAGTATTTATCTACAAGTAATTGGAAATGTAATTTAATTACTTTTCATATGTTTAAATATTCATTTAGATCCTTATTTAGACTTAGTGACTCAGTTTCAGTTAACTAATTTTTTCTTAGTATTTAACTACAATATTTAAATATATTTTGCCACAATTTTGCTTGCTGCATGCTGTTAACAAAGTAAGAACTCCTAAAGAACGAATGCTTAAAAAACGCTACAGTTTCTGAGGGCCACGAAACATATTTGACGTCGCAACACATGAAGCAAGCTGCTACATATTTTTTACAACTATTATTATTTTCACATGAAATCTGCGCGCCTTTGATGTAGTTTAATAATTGTAACTACATTACTAATGTATTTCTAATTGTAATTAAATACTTTCATGAAATTTGTATTTAAGGCGTGCTTAGATATATTTTCTTTTAAATAGTTGTAATTGAGTTTAACTACATGTTTGTTATAAAGTAGTTTTAACAACACATAAATATATTTCATTTAATGCACTGGCTTTAGTTTCAAAAATTCCCAAAAAACATTATTTATTTTAATAAATATTGCTTATGTATAGAGCAAATTATTAATTATGATACATATTTAGCTTAACTGGTGTCAACGACTTCAAAAGAAGACTGTTGACCATAATGTGCCTTAACCAGATGTTGCTCCCTTACGCTCTACTGTGTATTGTACTAATATTAAAATAGTAGCTGACGGCTGCCATGTTAACGTAATAATTATGATTTATCGTGCCAAGTAAATCTTGCATAAGTGTCCCGACATTACAAATTCTGAAATGCGATATATATTGTGCTTTAATCAATTAGAAACTGTTTGTAGTCGTTGAGTAGCACTTAGATTCGTCGAATTATGTTTAGATAGAACGGTGTGTGAGGAACCAAAATGAGGGGTACAGTATAACTAGAAACCTATAATTTGTCTTCATAACAACATTTGAAAACCAAAATAATTGTAAAATATATCAACGTCAGTGGAATGAATTTAAAATTTATTTATTTACATTAACACTGTACTATAGCAGTACCTGAAACAAAATTAGTATAATTGATAAATAAAATGAATACTGACAAAGTTTTCTACTTTAAAGAATACTTATAATTGAACGTTCGAGTATTTTAGCAGTATTGCTGTAGAAAACTACTTTTCCCAGATACTGGAGAAAAATTAGCTTACATGGAGCAAGATTAGGATAGATAACGCAACAGTCTTCTGTTTTGTACCATTATTAATAATTCGCCCCGTATATCTTATTGTGACAGCATAAGAAATGTTGCTGGGTGTTTTGTTAGTCATGCCTAGTTAACTAGCTCACTATTTATGTAACACCTAATTGTATTAATAGGTGCCGGCAAGAGACCGTTACAACTCATAACATGAATAGGCAACTAAACTTTAAACGAAAGGAAATGTGAAATCAAGATGATGCACTTTGTACCTTAGATTTATGACTTTCAAGCGGTTTGCATAGTCACCTTGATAACATTTAGTATATTTTAATTAATTGGAATAATCTGTTGTCCGAAACACATGGAAAGCTAAACTAGTTCTTATTATGAAAGCTTTCAAGAGAAAATTTGATTAACAAATCTATTAAACCATTAATCTTACCAGGCAGTTTTAACTAAGCATCTTTCCTGTTTTTGTAACTTCTGGAATATTATATTCATCAATAACGTGAAAATTAAATGGTCAAAGTCAGCTATAACATCCTCATGCTTTGAAAACTTCTATTATACGATATCAACAATAAACAACACACATCCTTGTGCATGCATGCATGCATTACATAATTCTTGTTTGTAGTGACTAATGTACTCCAGATGTACAACTGATTGTGGTCAAGTGTTAAAGCATGTCCAATTAAAAGCATGAATTACATTTGTTTGTATTATACGATGAATGATGTCATCAATTTAGGCACATTGCTAAAATACAGTTGGTTTTAAGTGATCATTTGTAATTAACATAGGTCATGATCAGCAACTGTGTTATGTAAAATTAAACGCAATACTTCCCTATTAGATTTTATTTATTTGTAGAGCGAAAATACAGTGTTTTAAAAAATAGTTGACATAGGTATTACATTGACTAATATTTACACAGACTACATACTTGTACATTTATATGTAGGATATAACCCATTTGACCCTTTTAACTAACCATGGCAACTAACCATTGACTTGGAGTTTAAGTAACTACTTAACACATACACTTATTTATATAATTATGTATGACCATAAATGCGCTTTGTTATTTAGAGTAACGCTATCACTAAATGAATTCGTATAGAGCACAAATATGTTAAAAAAATCCCTGGTACGGAGCAACGTATCCATGTCAAAATTAGTTTCAACGACCTGTTATAACGGGTAGTTTTAGCGATAGCGCCTCTTAGAAATGTTTTTTTTCGAATATATTTCGTATATGTTTGAATCCAATAGATACATTTTAGACGTCATACGTTGGCTCGTTTGAAAGCTTACATTCATCAACAGACATTTCGAAACCTTTTGTCCACGGAAATGCGTGTAATCAACAGAATTTGTTGTCGACGGTTTAACAAGTAAAAACTTATCGAACTGTCAAATCGAATTTTGATAGAAGTCATAAATCACATCCCTTTTTCGCTCCGTCCTCTTCTGCCAACAAATCATAAACGACTTAATGACTTTTTTTAATTGAACACTTCTTACAATCTTTAGAAGTAAAACTGCAACAGAGGTTATCGGAGTGACCAATAGGTCAATTGCCAATTTGCATTCACAGGTTTAAAAAAGGTGTATTTAATGTAAAGGCAACGCATAATTCTAGTTATTAGTACAAATATAGTACAAATGTTTCTGTACAGTATATACAGTTTCATATATACTTTTACTAAAATGGAACAGGAGGTACTTGTTCTTCAACGTTTATTTAGAATGTTCTCAACTGCAATTTTAGTTTTCCGAATTTTTAAAGTTGTAGCCGCTCTCAAAGCTTTTAGTTTTCATATTTCTGTAATCTAGCATTACGCAAGAGTAATATTATTAACTATACGCTTTACATAATCCGCTTTTAAATGTAATCACTTAAAAACGTCATATGGTGGGTCGAAATCTAAACAAACAAAGCTTACTTTACTGCATGTTTTTTGTTAATCTTATAGTGTAATGCAAAACATACACAATCCAGCTTCTGAAATCTTAGCATAAGTAGGTATTATATAAGTGTATCGTAGCTTGTGCTATGTATCTTATGTACAGTTTTTTATCTCGCGGCATCGGTGTGTCTTGTGCAGCTGATCCATCGGGTAATCCCAATTTAATTTTAAATTAAGTAGATTTTATTGATATATAGAGTAAACATATCGAGATGAGTTATGGAATATGATTTTTTGGAGATATTTCAATTCAGTTATCCCAATGTAAAGAATAGCTTATTTCAGTTGAAGGATTTTTGTGGTTTATTGATATAGGCCTTGGACTTAACAAACCCGAGGAAAGCGACTGGCATATGTCAAATTGCAAGATTTGTGTGGTCAATTAACGCCAGCATTCCTGTGAATCGCACAATCAGGAAAACATTTCGACAAATCGATAGGTTCTCTTACGAGGCATTCGGTACCATCTTATTTGATCGAGGTCTATATCTTCTAAGTGAGACGAGAAAAGCTCGATGTCGTGCTCTATTTAATCAGTCGTTGACCAAACGCATTCTAAAACTTCTCCAGCTCGTAAACAATACCAGACGATTGGTGCTGATAGTCTTTAATGGATTGTCTTGCAGACTGCTTTTGTTAATTTTCGGTTGTTAAGAACAGTGACACCTTAAAGTTCCTGAATTCACGTCGATACTGTCACAGATTATTGTAGTGTTTTTGCACTTGCTAAGGACACAAGTTTATTATTATAAATGGTCCATCATCGGGCAAATTTTCTTTCAAACTATTTCTATACATAAGTTAGCAACTGTAATAATTGACATGTGTTATCTGCAGTTATGGAGGGGCGCTATACGAAAGAAGACCATGTTGCTAAAATACAAATTTGACGGAAACATTTCGGAGATTTACAAAATCTTTTTTGAATATTTGTATTGTTCCTATACTCTAAAATATCCGTCCTTATATCTCGTTAAATAAACTTGTCAATTAACCGCGTTAGTATATTCATTATCCTAATATTTGTTATTTGGGTACGTGTTTACTATTATTGGTATTCATCCATCTCATAAGTATAGAGATAACCTACTAAATGGTGTACATACATTGCAGACTCAAAGTCTTTAGTCTTTAATTTTTAGAAAAGCTAGAGGCGTGTGTCCACTTTTCTAAAAAAATTTCGCTTCATATGTGTAATTTTTATATTTAAATTTTTGCAGGCAATCAGATCTGATCAGGTTAAGGAATACTTGGCCAAATTTACCGAAAAAGGTTTTTAGTTCTGACCGCAGTATTCAAAGCCCGTAAACATGGTGATCCGGATTCAAATCCTGGCAAAAATTTTAATTATATTTTTAATATAATAGGTTTCAGCATAATAGGAATAAAACTCCTTTTATCTTATGCCAAGCTTTCTGAGATCTTTTTTCTTCTTCTTCTAGGCCTATAATATTTTATTAAACATCTACAAATAGAGAACAAAGAAGTCATATTCATAATCTTTCCAAAATTTATACTTATCTCCTCCATTTTAAACCATTTTCGTGATCACAATTTCCTACTTGCACTCTCCAAATTTCTCGTCATATCTAGATTTCATATTATGGCAGTCAGTTTTTTTTAATTTTGAAAGATATTATTTGTCATTATTTATAATTATATTTGAAATTACCTACAATTACAAGTGTTATATATACCAATTCAAAACTGCTGTTCAGCTTAGGATAATTCCATTTCTGTTGTAAGTATTTTTCATATGGTTTATTGTTCTCTATTTATAGTAGTTTAATAAAATATCATAGGCTCAGAAGAAGGAGAAAAAAGATCTCCGAAAGCTTGGCATAAGATAAAAGGAGTTTTATTCCTATTATAATCCCGAAACCTATTATATTTAAAAATATATATATACACAATCAACGGTTAATAACTGTAGAATCATAAGAATGGAGTTTTTTGAAAAAAAATTAGCATTTATTGTAACTATTGATTTTTAGTAAACAATTGAATGAATCATTTGCAACCGTGAACAATCTCGTTATAGCTCGTTTGCCCATGAAATTTTAAGCAGCTGTTGTTGCAAATTTAATTAATTTTATTAGGTCTTATGTTAGCGGATACTGCAGGTAGTTTCATCTAATCTTTTTTTTTTGTACACTTTAGCAGTATATTTATTGTTTCAGAAATTGTGCTAAACGCTTACTTCCGCTACCCGAAGAAGTTGTATTGTCAGCTTTTGAGGTAGAAATTTCAACTTTTAAAGCTAGGGTTTTTTAAGATTACGGCTTGTAATTTCAACTTTTTTAAAATATTAGATTTAAAGATTAAGTTMAAATTTCCATTTTTAATTTATAATAAAAGTATGGCTTTTCACTTTTTTTATCAGATTTTTCATATTACATTATCTACCTGAAACAAAAGAAGAAGATATGAAAGAAATAAACAATCAGCAACATTTGTACCTACCTGCATTTAATTACCTGCTCCAAGTTATCATGTGAATCAAAAAAGAAGCTGTGGAAGCTTATGAAAAACTGTGGCATTTAATATTATATATTATTATTATTATTATTATTATTATCCGATAAAGTACTGCCCAAGACGGCAATAGAATAAATGAGTTATATTAAATTTCTTCAAAGGATGTCTGTTACTAGTACCACTAAGTATGCTGCTTTAAAAATCTAAAAAAAAAGGTGTTTAGATATTACGAAAAACTATTTTTCTTTATTTTGGCACCTTCCATTGTGAAAATTTGTTGGAACATTTATTTTTTTCTTGTATATTAAGTCATGAAAAATTATTTTTGTCGATATTGATTGCCTTTATATGTATACACGTTGAATAGAGTTGAGTGGTCAGACAAGCATAACTAAGTATTGTTATAATAATAATAATAATAAATTTTATTCATGTGTTACAATAAACAATTGTTTACATTCGTCGTTTAAGTTTAATAATTTGTTGATTTGCATTTCTAAGCCTAACATACAAGTTTACCATGTCGAATGGGTCGTTTGATTTTATTAGTGTAAGTAATGTGAGGATTTCGTAGTAAGTAATATGAAGCTACAACCTTCGGGTTACTATTTATTAATCCAGCTTTTTCAGTTTTTCGTAATATCCAAAAATCCTTTTTTTAGATCTTTAAAGCAGCACATTTGGTGATACTAGTAATAGGCAGCCTTTAATGTAATTAAATTTAACTCATTTATTCTATTACTGTCCCGGGCCGGTACCTTATCTGATAATAATAATAATAATAAGGAATATGAAATGGCACTATTTTTGTTGCATGATAACCAGGAGTAGGCAATTAAAGGAAGGTACAAATGTTGCTGATTGTTTGCTTTTTTATGTCTTGTTCTTTTGCTTTACATAATGTAATATGAAAAACCTGATAAAAATCAGTGACAGGCCGTATTTTTATGATTAAAAAGTTGAAATTTCAGCTTCTAATCTTGAAATCTCAAGTTCTAAAAAGTTGTAAACTGAGGTTTTAATCTTAAAATTTCAAGTTTTAAAAATTGAAATTTCAAGTTTAACTTTACTACTACTTTACTACTTCAGAAGTAGAAACAAGCGCCGTCGCAGGTTGTAGACTAATGCTACGAACGTTATATTTTAGTACATCCCTTTACCTATAATATTTGCGTAACTCATGAATGCAGGCTTGTTCTAACTATTTATACTCGTACTAGCGCTCTAGGAAATGATTGATCTTACACACGTATAACTAAATCAAACGCTCTTAATTAGATAATTCCATCTTAAAAGAAATAACTCTCCATTCGCAGCAGATCATTATGTTTTGATTTAATATTACTTTTAATTTTCAGGAACCAATGACTCCCGAAGACGATCTGGAACTAAGCTCAGAAGACGAAGCAGTAGCTAGCGATTTGGATATGCACGCCCTAATTCTCGGCGGTTTGCATCAAGACAGCGAACCGTTGAAAACCGCCGACGAGGTGATCCAAGAAATTGACGACATGATGCAGGAGGATTCGGCGTCCATAGACCAATCACCAGATTCGCTAATTGAAACGAACGAAGTTCTAGACAAAGCTAAGGAAGTTTTGAACTCCCCCCTTTACGAAGACAGTGAGTTTAGAACTTATTTATGTCTCTCATTTCTCATTAACTATGATTCATGTTGCAGAATTACGTGATCTCAGTCTATCTCAGCTAAACGAACTCTTTCTGGAACTAGAAGTTTTAATTAGGGAATTCTCCGAAACACTCATTGCCGAGTTGGCTCTCAGGGACGAACTGGAGTATGAGAAGGAACTCAAAAATACATTTATCTCTCTTTTACTCGCCGTGCAAAACAAACGCAGGCAGTACCACGTTGAAAAGAAGAGAAGTTCTAAGATTAACGCCGTAAGGCCACCCAGTGGGTTAGATCCCAAGGTGAGTGACACATAATTTAAACAACATAAGTTGCTGTTACAACGTCGTTTTCTTCTAGTATTTAACTACTGTGATACCTTACCATCTCGACAGTAGTCCTCCAGATAATCAAACTCTGCAAGTTTTAATAAAAAGTAAGTATATTTTAAAATATTACTGCTTAGTAGTATGTATAGGCAAGTGTTGTGCATGCCTGCAGCGAAACGCGTCTTAGCAGACGTGGGCCGTACAAGAAATATAACATCAGTTAAATGGACAAAGTCGTAAATTCTGATAACTAACTTTTGTTTTATTGTCATAAAAATGTCAAAACGCGACATTTAAAAATCGGTTACAATTCTTTAAATATCAGTTTTATGAATAAAAAACTTCGAACGTATTAAGACATTTTTCTTTGATTGCATAAGACAGTTTTTTCTTTCTTCAATTTTTTAGATATTTTAACTTTTCATAACATTTCATTCATTAATACGGACTTAAAGTGTTTTTTTCTCTAAATTAAAGATGGCGCAACTGTCAGCAACTGGTCGAAAATGTCAAACAGCAAGTGGGTCATGTTGCACTTCATTTGAAAGCCACTTTCATTGACTACATCATCTTTTTTCTAAAATTGAGGTTGGACCATTCATTCTGTAGTTATTGGTGTTTTAATCTGAAAATCCATTTTCAGTGATTTTATCATTTGGGAGTATATAGTTTTCCTTGTAACGATTGTAATTCTGTTTATATTGGTCAAACAGGAAAATCTTTTTCAATTAGAGGCAATGAACGTTTAAAACAATATGAAAAATATAAAAATACTGATATAGTTAGTACAAATTCTTCGTTAGCAAATCATTTATTGTCATATAAACACACTGCCTCTTTAAATAATTTAAATTTTTTACATGCTTATAACAAATCCTCAAAATTAATTTTTTTAGGAATTCTGGAAATTCTTTATTTGATCATTGAATTCATATTTGAGTTTTTGGCATGCAGACTACTTTTTTGCTTGAAGTCAAGAATGCTTATTTCGATTTTGACAACATCACTTTTATAAATTCTTCTGTATTTCTCAGTTTATTAGGCACTGATGATGGCTTATATTAGTTGAAAGCACTTTGCCAATTTGGTTTTAAATAAGATGGATATATTTGGACCGAGTGAAGAATTCTCTTTAATAAGTAACATTACTATATTTCCACTTTAAGTATATGGACCAGTTTACAATGTTTTATAAAAAAAATGACTAGTATGTTAAATTTCAAATTTCTGAATGTGAGCTTTTAAACAAAGTGTAACATGACCTCCCCGCTATTTAAAATTTTTAGTTGGTAGCCATGCACTGTGTTGTGCTATTGCCATTGTGAATATTAGGAAAAACATATTACCTATAAAAGAATGTCATTTTTTTCAGCCATCTTACCTGTATTTTATTCCAACTTATAACGCGTTCAGAAGTTAATATAAGAGGCAATTGTTCAGAAATACTACTATTTCATTTTACCTATATTTAGCATAATTTCAAAATTCTGCTCTTTGCATTACACAGTGTTCTGCTATCTATTCTATTAAAAGCACTTTGTACAGTGTGGTTTTAGATTGTTTATGGTGTTGTGCCTTGAGGTACCATAAACTTCATTCTTTACATATCCCCAAATGCATAAATAAGTTGGTGGGTATTGAGGAGGGCAGAGCACCACAAGGTGCTATTGTTCTAGTTGGCAAGTTTCCAGTGATAGAATTGTAAGTTGGGTACCATCTTTTTGAAACCACACATTGGGACTTGTTAAAGAAAGATCATTCAGTTTTATCAGCACTTTGAGAATACATTTATAGAAACTGGCCCCGTCTAAAATCTGATTTACCTATCTAATATTGACTGATTACAAAATATCAATTGTTATTCTCCATGAATAGAGTTTGTCCAATATATTATTATTTGTATGAATAATTTCATTTTTTCTAAGTATTTTGAGATTAGTGGATTTTCTAATTCTATCTCTGCATTTCTTATGCCAAGGTTATATTTTTATTATGCAGAAAATATTATAATAGCAGTTTTTCTTATAAAAAGCAGTACTTTTATCCTTTGTATGATAGGATTTCAGGTTTCAGAAGTAAAGTACAAGATTATTTTGTACCTTTACAAAACAGCAACGCAGTGTATTAATACATAAATTGAATAAAGTGTTTTTCATCAGAAGGAGCGACCAACTCATTAAACATTAATGGAATAGGGTAATGATATATGTAAGCAATAATAGTAATTATGACATATGCTGCACCAAAATTATTGAATTAAGATTAATTTCTTATATGCCACACAAAGTTTTTTGTTACAGTAAATAGTTCAAAGTTACCACTGATTTTTAATTATGGAACAAAACCGAGAATTGTTACTAAGCACATACATTCATAGTACTTAATTCTATTTACCAGTTCTTGATTATAAAAATGTTACCGCTGTTATGACATGTTTCTATGAAGATCCTCTACCTATACCATAATATAAGAGACTCACATGTTAACTTTAATTTCAGTTCTTAAAGCCATTAATGAAGACAGTCCCACAGTCCCTACTTTGCTGACGGATTATATCCTGAAAGGTGGGTATATAAAAGTTGTAAATGTATTTTAATATATAATGGGCTATTAAATTTTCAGTTATATGTCCGACGTAAATGATTCTGGAAAAACCTTGGAGCAACTCATCATGACAACAATGACAATTAGCTTAATTGTATTTAGTACAAGCTTGTAAAATGCACATATTGTTTGCAGAATATTACAATTTTTATTTTATTGTTATGTTTATATTGTTCCTTATGCATATTTTTTTAAAAGAATGAGTGAATTGGGTATTGTACAGATGCATTTGCTTGAACATTCTAGTCTTAATATATATTAATATTTAATAAAAGTAATTGTATGTACCATATTGATATTTAACTTGCACAGATGGTTGTTAAGCTTATTTACATTTGTGCAATATATTGCACATATTTTCTACCACTATGTTGTCGCAAAATGATATTTTTTGTGAAGTGATACTAGCTTGTATACTGATTAAAGTGTAATATTTATTGCTAAGTTAATCCATTGTTTCTTGCCAAAATTGTCTTTGTGGAAAATTGGAACTCAGTCATAAAATTATGATCTAAGGAGTATTTAATGTTAATTGTTTAAGTGCCAGCTGTTGTCTGTAGATCTCAAATAAATAAACAGTTACTCCTGCCTGCATGTTTGTGTTTTTACTTTAATGCATTGGTATCCAAAAAGATCCTACTTTTAAATACAGGGCATCTCAATATAAATAAGGTGGGGATCTGGGCTCTAAACGAGCTAATTTGAATTCCTAAATAAATGTCATTTTCATTACAGGTTCCACTGTAGAAGCTGACCGGTCAATTTTTTTTGACTGAAGCCAAACTTCATTTTGCTTTGTTACCTCGACTGAAGCCGAAAAATGTAAAGAATTATACGTTTTCGTTTGCAAACATATTTCAGTGGTAATATCTTACAACGTTTTGCAAATGGCATTTCTTACTTTCCTTTAATATCCAGTGACTGACACCAGAAGTCGCAACATGTTGCCAATGTTTTTCGGGTAATACAGAAACAAGTACCACTCCAAAACACCATGTAGCTCCAATACCGCGATTTCGCGACATTTTACATTCTTTTAGAACTGGCCAAACCATCAGCCTTATTTTGACCAGAGCCTATATTTTGTTAGTCGAAAATGGAGGCAAACACTGATACTCAGGTTACAATAATTAAAAATGCATGTCTATACTATGATGTCTCCACCACAACCAACTACAATTAGAGGTCACTTTCATTAGGAATTAGTACCCATTAAGGCAGCTAGGTGGCTTTGTCATGGTGTCAGTTCTTTGCTAACAGATGGCGTTGCCAACTATTTTTCTACTAAGTAATTTACAACAATTATTATTGTCTATCCATATTGATATTAAATACACAGTTTGAAAAGTACTTACCTACTTTGTTTTATGATCACAGTGTGGTTTAAACAATTTCGTTCAAATTAACAGTTGAATAGGTGATGTAGCTTGAAGAAAAAATAGCATGTTTCTTGTTTCGTTCTAAATAAAAGTGATTTTTTGTCTCGCAATTTCGCATCCGCTCGGCTACGCTACGCTGCGCCTCGTAAGTGCTCACCAAAAGAACCAAACTTTTAATCCTAATTAAGCAGTATACTGTTCTAATCCAAGGCCTAAATAATAATGATTCATGTTTTAACTTTAAAAATGACAGAACTCCCATACAAACTTTTATCCCCTAACGGTGGAACACGTATTATTTTATTTTTATTCAAAAGCTTAATAATAAACTTTCATGCTTTTAAATTAAAAAATGGCGGACTTACATACACATTTTCATCCTCTATTCCAGAGCTTCATACTTTAGAGGAGAATTTCCAACAATCTTCCTTAGTACATACAGTACATACATAGATCATAGATTATTGTATATTGCAGTAAAGTAGATACTACTATGATCAAATATAACTTTAAATAAAACGCAAAAATTCAGTTTATTCCTCAATATTTATTTTGTCCATTTCAAAATAGTCCCCGTCGGATGCAATACACTATGCCAATGTTTTTTCCAGTCCTCATAACACTTTTCATACGCCTCTTTTGGTATCGCCTTCAGCTCCCTTTTCGAATTCTCTTTTATGACTTCAATCGTTTCAATATGCAAGTGGTAATTTGAGTTTTGGCAAGCGGAAAAACACATGGTGTCAAATCTGGTGAATACGGAGCTTGCAGAATGACGTGTACGTTGTTTTTGATCAAATAATCGCGTGTTAAGTGATCCGTATGAATAGGGGCATTACCGTTAAGCAAAAATCATGTTTTATTTGTCCATAATTCAGGTCGTTATAGACGAATTTTCTTTCTCAGATTCCGTAAAACTTACACATACCATGCAGCATTAGCGGTTTGACCAATCGGAAGGAATTCTGAATGCACAACACCTTGATAATCGAAGAAAACGATCAACATTGTCTTAACTTTTGAGTAACTTTGACGAGGTTTTTTGGGTTTCGAATCATCTTTTGCACGCCATTCCGATGATTGTTTTGTGGTTTCGACGTCATATTTATAGACAAGCGTCTCATCACCAGTTATGATGCGTTGCATGTCGATATCACGCATAGCAAGCATTTGTTTCGCGACAGACTTAGGTGCTCTTTTGGGTAAAAATTCAGCACTCTTGAAACAAGCCGCGCCGAGACATGTCTCATGTCTAAAATATCACGTAAAATGGTTTGCACTAATCCAAATGATATTCCCATGTCATCAGCTATCTCTCCAATAGACACACGACGATTTTCGAGCACGATTTCCTTCATTTTTCAAATTTTCCTTCGTTAGTCGATGTTTGTAGACGGCGTTTATGAGGCATATTTAATCAACCTCTGTGCGACCTTCTTGGAACGATTTATACCAGTTATATGCAGAGGCTTGCGACATATGAGATCCGGATAAGCGTTATCCGCGTTAGCACACGATATTGCTGATGATATTGCCTCAATAACCTCGAGTGAAGATGTAGGGACAACAGTTAACAAAATGAATGAACAGATGGAAGCTATTCAGCAATGGATGCATAGAAATCACTTTCAGGTATCAGCAGAAAAATGTAGAGCGATGTTATTTAGTAGAGGACAGAGACGGCTTATCCTTCCGAATATAATAATACTAATAATAATAATAATAAAGTTTATTTCCAGCGGACTAGGGCGGTCCATAGTGGAAGCATACACAATGATACAACACCAAATTTAAAACAATATTGGAATAATTAACATAGTTAAGAAATCAAGTTTAAAATATATGAGTGGAACACAGAATAGAATTCATTATGGAGAAGCGTTTAACTACAACCACTAAAATAAAGTCATATTAAAAAAATCCTGCATCAAATTTCATTATCATTTCTGTTTTAACTTTGGCATGACAAAAGTTTACACTAAATATATCAAATTTGGAGCAGCAATAGAATTATTATATAAACAAAAACAAGACAGCAAAGCGGATGGTAGTGTGTATGGGGTACAGAATAATAAAATGTTAAAGAGCACCTACTGTTTAGTAGAGGCACCGCAAACCTAACCAGGCTCAAGTAGAACAGCATCATCAATACATCCCCCAATGAGTTTTTGAAAATATATCAGACGGGATGCAGCTCTGCGAGCATTGAGCGAGTTCTCACCAACAGCGTTAAGAAGGATTTTATGACTACAATGCCTTACAGGATATGAATTGAATTTCTTCAGGTATATATATTTAGCGAACTTTCTGAGGACATTTTCAAGCAGGTCAATGTAAATCTGGTGGTTAGGTTTCCAAACAATTGCACCATATTCAAGTCTAGATCTTATTAGTGAGTAACAGAGAAGCTTTATACATTCGACGTTTGTGAAATCTTTGGTATTGCGAAACAGAAATCCCAATAGTCGCATAGCGACATCACAGATATGCACTATATGAGGAACAAAGGTCAGACCAGTATCTAATATCACGCCCAAGTCGGAGACTTGATGACAATCTTCTAAAGGAGTGCCTTTAATGTTATAAAAATATCGAATGTGATGCATACCCCTGAAGAAGGTTATCTTCTTGCATTTACTTTCATTAAGCTGTAAACCGTTAAGACTACACTAGCCTACCAAAGAATTTATGTCCCCCTGCAGTGCCAAACAATCTTCAGTACTCCGCACAACAGTACAGATCTTGAGATCGCCCGCATACATGTAGGCATTGCAAGATAGTTGGGAAATTACGTCATTGTACAAAATTATAAACAATAAGGGACCCAAATTTGAGCCCTGAATTACACCACTGCTCACTCGGTAAGAGTAGGATCTGGCCCCACGATACMCAACATATGCATTCTTRCCTTCATCGCGGAGTAAATCAAAGCAATGAGACTCATACACTCCAAAGTTACGTAGCTTTKTAAGGAGGATACAATGATGTACCCGATCAAAGGCTTTGGTCAGATCTGTATAAATAGCATCAACCTGAAAGCGGCTGTCCATAGCCGAGGAGACAAAGTGGGTAAACTCTAGCAGATTTGTCACTGTAGACCAGCCTTTCGTCAAGCCAAGCTGCTGCGGTGCAATACCACATTTAACGTGCGAGGAGACGGCTTCTGATAATATGCATTCAAATAGTTTAGCAAAATTCGACATGATAGTGATAGGTCGATAATTTTTGATATCAGTTTTTTAAGCTGACTTATGTACCGGAACAACTCGGGAAGCCTTTCATGCAGTAGGGTACCAAGATGATGCCAATATTAAATTAAAGATGTGACAGTGGTGTACATAAACAGTTAATACAATCTACTACAAGAAAAGCTGGAATGTCATCAGGGCCGCAGAAACTATTTGCTTTAAGCTTTTTTACAGCACGTTCAATATCAACAATGTTTATACAGAACATGTTCAATACATTGAACGAATTACAAACAGTTTCGAACTTCTTAGATGGGCAACAATGTTTCTCACAAAACTCGCAAGCCTTTAAGCCTGCCCTACACTCGGTACCACAGTTGTGAACCTCGGTTCCGAAATGACGTGCAAATGCGTCAGCAATATCCTGTCGAGTAGACAGCTCTTCACCCTCATAATACATATATCTGGGAATCGCTGTTGTTCTCCTTCTTTGGTCTAGAAATTGCCAGAACTTCTTTGGATCACCTTTTAGCGATCTCTGTACCTCACCAATGAACTGACGGTACCTTTCTAATCTCCGACCGTAAGCGCTTTGCCATGTCAAGATGGTACACAAACTTCGTTATCCTGTAATCATTCCAGTGCCTGGTCCTTCTTTTAATATAAGATTAATCAATTCTCGTGTAAACCATACAGGATAACTAGAACCTACATCGCAACGGTCTGACATAGGCACAGATCCTAGGCGGCCAGATTATTCACTGAACTGAAGAATATAAATACCTAGGGGTAGTGTTTAACCAAAGTAGCTTTAGAATAGGCATACAGATCATATTGCAAATAAGGCACAAAAAGCAATAAATATTATTAAGGCGATTACTAGAACCTGGTGGTGAGCACAAAAGAACCTGTTAAGCCTATATAAAGCCATGATCAGATCCCAGCTAGATTTTGGAATGACCGCGGTAATTTTATGCTCTAAAACTAGAATAGGTTCACTAAGCAGAGTACAAGATAGTGCCCTTTAGGATATTTTAATTCTACCCCCATAAATACTATCTTAGCAGAGGCAGGGGAACTACCAATGCATTTTAGAAGAATCTTATTAAACATTAGATTTGTTGCAAAAAAAATTGTGTTAAAAGAAAGTAGCATTCGAAAAGAACTACTCACCATGTATCGACATATTGCTAGGATAAAATTTTGGAGAAATAAGGAGGCTCCTCCCATAATCGAAGCACTGGATATTGTTCTCGCACGACACAATTGCTTAATAAAATACCCCATTCTTCCCATATTTGGATGTGAGCTGGCTAGTGTCTTACACTATAACTTACTTGGACACTAAATTTGATATAAAGAAAATACAGACCGGAACGCAAGGGAGGGCATATACAAAATTTCATAAGAAGAATGGACAGAGATTAGTAACACCAAAGGAAAGAAACGTAAAGATATAAACAATAACATTAAGCGAAGACCATGGTTTTTTTTAACCCTTCAATTAAAAGAAAACAAATAACAATCATGAATAGATTGAGGGCTGGACACATTTTATCACCTGAACACCTCTTCAGAATTAATATAAGAGATAATAATCTATGTAACTGTGGAAGAATAGAAAATGCTACACACATCCTTTTAGAGTGTCAAAATAATATGTATAATTGCCAAAAATTATATACATTATATACATAAAGGACCCGTTTGCTTGGCTACTCTTTGTGCTTTGCCTGTGCATGAAGCTTGTATTGCTATTGAAAAGTTCATAACAGCTAGTAATATAAACTTATAAAAGCATACAATATTAATTTTGTAAAGTTATATATTTTTAGATAATCAAAGTGTTCCTCCAACACTGTTTGTTTTACCTACCGAGGCGACTCCTCAACCCCATTGTTAATGCTCTGCTGACGCTTCAGAGCGAGAAGAGTCTAAAACCTATGTTTATACTTGCATCCTAATCTGACTTAACAAGAATCGAATTATACACGATACAAGCGGTTACGGCATAGGTAACCTAGACGAGTCAATCCCTGGCTCACATTAACCAGTGGCATTAAATAGCTAACATAGTGTGTGGCTGTATGCCTTAAAGAGGGAAAAGGCCAAATAACAGAAGAAGAAAAAGAAAAATMCTAGGTTATATTTGATCGGAACTGTATATTCTCTGTACCTACCTACCTAACAAATTTCAGAATCCGCCGTCAAGCAAATTTCACCAGTCAAGTATTATTATTAATCAATCACCCGGTGAAGGTATCCCCCGTGCCTCAGGTGCCTAGATGCTGCCCGCTTATTGGAGCAATAAACACCTGGCGCGAGCTTCTGATGTGATATAGATATGTGAACTACATGCCTCATCACCCCATCCACCTAGGAACCTACAGTACACTCAGATGGTGAAGGTACTACCTGGTACTTGGTATGCTATGGTAGCAATCCCCTAAAATGTAGACACCTAGACTACATGGTCTGCCCACCTAGCAACCGGGACGAAGTAGATGCTCATTTTAAATATTGCACCTACTAACTACCTGGCGCGTGCTAGCCTCCCCAGTGGTGTAAGACCCTGGACAACATTGCTGCACCGTGCAGAGACATTGAGTACTTTGCCTGTCCAAGGAAACCACCTGGTACTGGCTGTTCTCATAGGTACTACTACTAACTACCCAACGCATGTTTGTATTCTAGATAACAAGAAGTTACAATGGCTGAAATAAGTGCAGTCTCGGAATTCAAGGTGGAGAACATAGAACATCTTCGAAAGACTACGATCGACTGTGCACGCCGTTATGGGTTAAAACCCCGATGCAGTATMTTTGTGACTAAGTGCGAGAGCAATTGTCGGTACACGTGATCTGTCGGCACTCTGAGGTGACGGCGTGTATTTTTATTACACCCTATCAGTACTTTTGTTCCCCTGCCTCAATATCTGTGTTTTGGGGATGTATTTTGTAACAAGTTAGGTAGTCAGAAGTTGTAAATAGTATAGTTCAGTTCCAGCAACAGAACGTTTCGCACTGCTGAGAACAACCTTTCATTTCTTTCACTAAAATAAGGGTAAATATGTGTGATATAGTTAGTTAATAAATGCGTTCCGGCATTTTTCATGCGAATGTAACGCGAAAGCTGCATTCACCTGTGTTCAGTTTCAGTTTCAATTTTTCTGTTTCTTACATTTTTTAGTCCTTCGAGCCGGATAAGTAAGTTCACGTTCATAACAGTAATAACAATCACACATATACACATATGCGGATTCGAAGTGCAATTCCACCCCGGTGCATCGTTCAGACACTGCAGGCAGTAGGAAGACAGAATCGGTGTTATCCAGCTAAATTCGCAGAGCAATTCCACCCCGGTTCAGCACTCAGCAGCCGCAGGCAGTAGGAAGACAGAATTCAGCTGATATCCAGGTGAAATTTAGGCAGCACATGCCAATCACAGCAATCGACGAATCCCATCAAGCAGGACGTCAACAACACAATTTGCAAGCAAGACGCAGGTTAGTCCCATTCATCCTCCATTCCTGTTTGTTGTGCGATTGAATAGCGTCAGTTGTCAGAATAACTAACATTCAACATGTTAGATTTAGAAGCGCTTTAAAAACGCCATTCCAGCATTAAAGCCAGTTTGACAAGAATATCCAATTACTTGAATAAATTAGATCTACAAAATATTGTTATAGAACAGCTAGAATCGCGAAAAACGTTACTGCCTGACATTTTAAAGCAGTTCACGGAGATTCATGCACAAATCGAGTGCATTGACGAAAAAGAAGTAGATTCAGGTGAATTTGATAGATTTGAAACGCAGTATCACGACGCTGTAGCCATCATTGCAGTAGCTATCAAAAATCATAGCAATATAGCACAGTCAAGATCAAATTCCCCTATAAGCAATCATTCTGTTTCCAATTCTGTCAATGTTAAATTGCTTACCTTGGATTTGTCCAGTTTTTTAGGTTCATATACAAAATGGGTGCCTTTTTACAACACCTATAAATCTTTAATTGATAATGCTATTTGGATAACGTTCAAAAGATTCATTATCTAAAGTCATGCTTAAAAAGGTGAAGCTTTAGCGGCAATAGACGTTTTGCCTGTGTCAGACGCGAATTATAACATAGCTATGCAAACCCTTATAAAGCGTGTTATCAAAACACGCGGTTGATCGTGCAAGATCACGTTATGGCCATAATAAATGCTCAACGCTCAAACGCTACCTCAATTTATTGATGATTTCAGCAGTAACAGCTTTGGAAGTTTTGGGAATTAAGACGGTGTTGTTAATCGTCGATCTTCGCGCAAGCTACCCGCTTTTGCAAACACCGACAAGTAGGAAGTAGGACTTCCACAACAGCACATATTTACAATGGACTTGTAATACAGTTCTATTCCAAAGAAAATGGGAATGGTACAATTAATTCAATGACTAATGATTTTTACCAAAATTGCTACCTGTCTACTACTTATCTCTAAATCAAACGTTCAGTGATTCCACCATTCTCCCACCTGATGAACGTGTAAAATTTATTACAAGTTTATCATAATTGCATATGGAAATCTTGAACACAATTGTTAAAGCAACTAAAATATATAAGCAGGGCATTAGATTAGTTATTTGGGAATCTAGTAGGAATTTTTCTCAAACGACCACTGCGAGTACATTTAACCACTGATTGGGGTGCTCTGCTTTCGAGGTTAGAGGCCTCGAACACTCCCGCACCTTTATTCGTATTAGTAGATGCACCAATTGATGTCTTCGGTAGTCCAAACACTTCTAAGGGGTAGTCTTTGCAGAGGTCTCAGCAGCTATCCCTTAGATGTTACAACCCGAGCTAGACGTACCAAACCATCTCTTCCGGACAACAAATATTTTACGCGTGCAGGTGGCCACAAACGCTTAGTGTTGTCATTGCCAACGAGCACAATCTCGCCTGCTTCTATAGGTCGTGTTGAGTTTC
The DNA here is from genome assembly GCA_025024175.1 of Rhyzopertha dominica. Lineage (NCBI taxonomy): Eukaryota > Metazoa > Arthropoda > Insecta > Coleoptera > Bostrichidae > Rhyzopertha > Rhyzopertha dominica. The sequence continues at coordinate 31,359,666 of QCXZ01000041.1, forward strand.
GTTTCTTCATTAGTTTCATTGAAGAAAGGTCAACTGCATCGCCATCTGGTACATCTTCATCGGCTTGTTCCATCGCAGGAGTCAACGCACTCATACCATCCGTGCCGTCTGACATATACGTTAAGGGTCTGGAATTGATTACATCACAGTCAGAAATTATGGTCAAGTCTTCGTAGGTTAGTAGTCCGTCCCAAAACTTACCGTAATAAACGCTTAAGTATTCCAATCAAACATCCCAAAATCCTTCCCACCAGGGTGCTGTGGGTGGGTTAAATTTCCAAACTATTCGCTCTACAGCAAATCTTTGCTGCAATAGCTTCCCAGTCTAACAGCTTAAATAAATTTTCCGCACCCACAAAGTTCTTCATCTTCGGTCTACCACGCCGCGCAATGAACCTTCGAAGTACTTGTATGATTGCAGGTGTTGATAAAGAAGTAGTGAGCTCCAGATGCACAGCTCTATAAACAGCACAAACCCAAGTTTGTTGCCCATCTTCAATTACATTGGTCCAGCAAAATCAACGCCAACGGCTTCGAATGCGGCAACATCCCGTACTCGATCTAAAGGTAGGTTGGTGGTGGTTCACATGCAAACGGTTTCACTTTATATCTTTTACAGAATATAGTACATCTTGAAATTGCTTTTTGACAGCACGACGACTACTCAGAAAACAAAATCTTTCTCTCAAAATTCTCAAGAGCCCTGTAGTACCAACGTGCCCCGATTTTTCATGTGTAAACACAATTAACTGGTATACAACGAAGTGTTTAGCGGGTAGCAATATAGGAAAACGAAAACTGTTTTTCCTGTTACAGATTCGCGTTCGCAACACTTCGAACTCATCGCGACATGGATTTAAACAGCGTACACGAAGATCAGACTCAAATGAACCTTGTTGAACAATCTTAAATATGAACATCTCGGCTCGTTTAAATTCTTCAGCACTCAGATCTCCTGTAAGCTTTTGTTCTGCATTTTTAATGTTAGACGTAAAACGAAATATCCACGCAACCGTGCGTACAATTTTTGTAAACTTTGAAAAATAAGTAAAATGCCACTTGTCAGCACCGCAATTTAACAATTTGGTAATCAACCTTTTACTGCGCACTGCTTCTATTTCTTCTTCGTTACACTGAAAACGCTCTTGCGGCCACTTCTGCTGCGATTCATAGAGCTAACTGAGTCCCTCCCACCATCTAGATTCAAACAGTTGCTTAGCCGAACAACCGCGTGAGGGAAGACTCGATGGATTCAATGATCCGGAAATGTGTCTCCAAGCATTAGTTGGGGTTAGCATGCGAATTTCTGCAATCCGGTTCCAAACAAGCCCATTGCTCATTTCAACGAATCCACGATAGAGTCGTTTAAGAATCGCTCCAGAAAAAACACTGAAGATTTTTCTCAAAGCTTCCTTTTAAAGAGTCATACAGCCTAGCCCCCACAGTCGCAGCTAACAATTCCAAACGGGATATTGTCAAACGTTTAAGAGGTGCTACTCTTGTCTTTGCAGCAATTAAGCGAACACAAACCTCGTTATTCCATTATGCTCTCAAGAATACAACTGCTGAATAGGCGTAACCACTAGCATCACAAAACGTATGAATACTGTAAGACACCAAATCATTAGGTCTAATTCCAATCCACCGGTAAATTTTTATGAGCTGCAAATATGACAATTCCTTTACCTGTTCTTCAGATTCACGTTTAACATCATCATCCACAACCAAGTCCCAGCTTATTCCTTTTTCCCATAATTTTCGCAGAAGTAACTTTGGTTTTATTGTATCAGGGCAGGTGAAGCCTGTAGGAAGAACTATTCTTTTAGTAATGTCCTTATTTGTGACATTCAATAACTCATCAATGTTATTTTTATTTTTATCTATCTATTCTATCTATCTATCTATTGATAAAACATCATGTTTTATATTCCAGGTTAAACCAAGGATGCCCACATCAACACATTCATCATCTGTGAATCCTGTGAATTTCTATCCCATCAAGTCAAATTTCGCATCTGCCATAATTTCACGAGTCTCCTTTATGAACCTTTGTAATGTCGCGTCATCTGGTACACTGGTAGCGCAATTATCAACATAAAAACTCTTCATTAGTTTGACAATAGTTATCATGCGTATATGTTCCTTCTGCTTCACATCTTAAATTTTCTTCCAGGTGGTACTCTACGGTTGCCCCTAAGAGGAKAGGACTACTAMTTATACCAAATACAACTCTTTTATGTCTATAAATCAGTTCATTTCCGTCATTATCAATCCATAAGAACAGAAGAAAATCTCTATCTGCATTGTGCACACCAATCAGTAAAAAGGCTTTTCTTATATCCGATGTCACTCCAATTCTATGCTCTAACTTCAGAAGCACCAGTGGCAATTGCTCTATCAAGTTGGGATCTTTCTCCAGACACTGATTCAAAGAAGGTTTGTCTTTTTCTCTTGCAGATGCGGTGAAAACTGGTCTAATCCTAGCCTATGGGGAGGGTAATGTGCTTTACTACAAGCTTTCATCGCTACACACTCGATTATGCCTTCGTTTAACCACTCCTTAAATACCGAATCATATGAGTCCAGCAGATTATTATTCCTTGGTTTCTTCAGTCACATGCAATCTTTTTTTAGCCAGGCCATAGTTTTGCGGTAGAACTGGATGTCCTAACCAGGGCAACCTCGCTTCATATCGCCAATCCGTAGCTCTAGTTACTGTATCTAGAAAGAACCGCTTTGCAGCAAGTGCCAACTCTTCTCGAGACCTTTTTTCAACAGGGTCTGTAATACCTAATATATCCAACTCCCACAAATCAGCAATAGATGAGTTAGATATAAATAAGGAAATTATTATCTTTCTTACCACCAGTTGTAGTATTACCATCCACTTTTCCAGGACACATTAATACTACATGAGACTTACCACAAATGACGCATTTCAAACGACTTCTGCGCTTGTAATGCGGATGACCAGATCTCAAACATCGATTCACTCAGAATATTTTTCTTCTGTTCTAGTGTAGTCTTGCGCCTTGAAACAAGTGTCTCCTGTATGCTTTGAACTTTCACAAAAGATATTTTTGGACGTATGATTCACCAGATCTTGGGCAGTAGATGTATAAAAACCAACATCTTTCTGTGTCCTCCTCTTAGGGTCACCACTTGTACTCACACCAAAACCTTCAGCTGCTAACAATACTCGTAGTGCAGACTCTTGAGCCGGATACTAAACGGGTTTGCTGCATCCCCAGCTTTCTGCGTATTTACCACATCTCCACATGAACGCTGCCATATTCTGATTATTCTGATGGTAAACAAGATTCTATTAAAGGAAACGGCATAGCTAAACATTTGTCTGATGTGACACCGGGAATATTTAGCGCCCTTAAATGTGTTTCTATAGTTATCATATAGCACTGAAAGATCAATTTTCTCCCTAGTATTGCTAGCGTTATCTATAATTAACTGAAGCAATTCTCTGACATAAACTTCATTAAAAGATCAACTTTCCCTGATCGTAACTTCATTGACGTTATTATATTTATTAACTTTTAGAACAATAACTTTACATAGAAACAATAAACTACACGCCGTAATATCGCTCGCTTAGCCAAGTCAACTTGACGCCAACGCCAACGCCGTAATATGCCCACCATCCCATCTCCGCGACCTATCGCGGCATACGCCGTGCGCCCGCGCCCTGCAGCTTGTAGTATGCTGCCGCCTCGCTGGTGGTTGCCAGAGATTTATGCTCGTAACAACAGGTAATTTAAATTTGCGTTTACCTGTTATGCTGATAGCAGAAATACCTGTCACTGATTCGTGGGGGCTACCGGCAGACCTATTGTCTCCATCGAGTTCATCCATAACAAGTCTCCATTCCAAAAACCTCTTCGTGTACACATCCCTGCCATTAAGTTCCTTTAAGAGCTCCTCTTCACTAGCATTCGAGGCAAGTAGAGCTTCATAAACCTGTTCGTCAGCAACTACTAGACCATCATATATCCTCTGAAGCATCTCCCATGACACTAACACCGGTCTAGAAGCCATAGCATGTTCAGTGTAGAGTTGCTCCTTATCATAGCAGTCTTCGTAAACGCTAAACTAAACACCTTCCCGTGTTTCTTTTTAGCTTCTGTGGAGACCGGTGACCGCTGATGACTAACGCCCAGGGTGGAGGAGAACAGCAGCAGACGAGCGAACGAGATACGAGCGAAGACGACGGCGAATGTGACATTCATTGTCAGGGCAGGGCATAAAACCAGACCAAAGGAAAATAAAGACTATATTAGAGTTTCGTGCCCCAGAAAATAAAGAAGTGCGCAGGTTTCTGGGTCTTGTAACATATCTTGGAAAGTTTATTCCCGACTTAGAAACAACATCGAACCACTGCGACAACTGTTGAAAGAAGACACTAAATTCGAGTGGACTAAGGATCAGGAACGACATTTCAATCAGCTAAAAGCGTGTTTAGCTAAGCTTCCTACTTTGGCATACTTCGATCCACAAAAGCGAACCCGCTTGGTAGCGGATGCAAGTCCTGTGGCACTAAGTGCTGTACTGTTGCAGTTTGATAATCACGACCCAAACGTAATCTCCTTTGCAAGCAAGAAGTAGAAAGGCGATACTCTCAAACTGAGAAAGAGTTTAGTTAGCTTTAGTATGGTCGGTGGAGCGTTTCTACTTTTACCTAGCTGGACTCGAATTCGAACTGGTAACAGACCATAAACCATTGGAAGCAATTTTTAAGCCGACATCGAAACCACCAACAAGAATCGAAAGATGGCTGCTAAGGCTACAGACCTTCAAGTTCAAAATGGTGTACCAGCCAGGAAAATCCAACATTGCAGATTCGTTATTCAGGCTGTGMAAACTGCAGGATAAAGTCTGGATGAAGAAGGCGAAAATCGCGTATTCTCAATCATAGAAAGAAACGCTCTGAAAGCGATTAAAGTATATGAAATTGTTACAGCCAGCAAAGCTGACAAGGACGTGTCAGAAGCAGTAGATAAAACCAATAACGATTCGTGGCTATTTTCGGATAAAAGTGTATTTTCACCATTCAAGTCTGAACTTTCCACCGTAGGCGCGGTTTTGTTAAGATGTAACAAGATCGTTATACCACAATCGGTAACACGAGTGTTGGAACTAGCCCACGAAGGACACCCGGGGGAAACGATAATGAAGAAACGATTACGAGCCAAAGTTTGGTGGCACCTGATAGATAGACAGGCAGAACAGTACGTAAAGAAATGTAGAGATTGCCTACTGGTGTCTCAACCCAACAAACCCCCACCAATGGCGAGGCACAAATTTCCAGAGGGACCATGCGATGTGTCACCATAGATTTAATGGGACCGCTGTCGAACAGATATGGTTTTAGTAGTAATAGATTATTATTCTAGATACCAAGAAATTTTTGAAAACTGCGACATCCTTGGTAATAGAACGGTTGGTAGAAATATTTTCGCGACTTGGGTATCCTCAAAGCATAAGGGCCGATAACGGCAGACAATGTGTAAACACCGAATTTAAACAGTTCTGTAACAACAATAATATTGAATTGATCCAAACGCCACCCTATTGGCCTCAAGCGAATGGCGAGGTGGAGAATATGAACAAAGCTATCCTAAAACGTCTAAAAATTGCCCATGCCAATGGTCGCGACTACCAAACGTAAATATACAAATTTAACCTTATGTACAACGTAACCCCGCATGGCATGACAGGGAAATCGCCTACCAAATTGCTATTTGGTAGAAACATAAGAGACAAAATTCCCTCTATAACTGACCTAATAAATGAGCACCCCGACGAAGAAGCTAAGGACAATGATACCATCAACAAACAAAAGGGAAAAGAAACAGAGGACAAACGCAGAGGATCAAAATTTGATAACATAAAGCTTGGAGACAAAGTTCTACCACAAATAAATGCCTCAAATAAACTGGATGCTAGTTTTTGAAAATGAAGAATACGAAGTTATTGGCAGGACAGGAAATGCGGTAACGATAAGAAAAGATGGGAAGATCTTCAAACGACACACTACGCACTTAAAGAAGATGTTTCAAGTTCAAACAGCGATGTTTTGGAATCAACCATGCCTACTTCGGGACTCGACGGAGGGCGACGCAACTCCTTCAGCAGTGCCGATCCAGGATGGGCTGAAGACGTGGTCGGGGCCGAAGGTGACACCGCTGAAGCTACAAAAGAGGGAGGGATTGTGGAGACCGGTGACCGCTGATGACTAACGCCCAGGGTGGAGAACAGCAGGAGCAAACAAGATACGAGCGAAGACGGCGGCGAATGTGACATTCATTGTCATTATTATTATAGAATTGTCGATAAATAAAGTTATTTTGGTTTTGAGCGAATTGGTTATTTAATACCCTTGCTACTTGGAGTAGCACAGCTTCCATAGTCTTGGCTAAACGAAAAAGAAAGAAAACTGTTTCCAAAATTACACGCAATAAAACCGTTCCTAAATAAAGTTCTGTCACGGTCGCCAAAATGTTAATCGTCGATCTTCGCGCAAGCTACCCGCTTTTACAAACACCCGATAAGGAGGACCTCCACAACAGCACATATTTACAATGGACTTGTAATAGTTTTATTCCAAAGAAACGGAATGGTACAATTAATTTAATGACTAATTACTTTTTACCAAAATTGCTACCTGCCTACTACTTATCTCTCTATATCTAACGTCCAAATGATTCCAACAAACGGATACCTGAGACGCTAMTTTATGCTGATAAACTTTCATCTCAAAAGGCTCGCGTTACTTCTAATTCTCAACCTCGTAATAAGTCTAATAATAAACTACGTGCATCACTTTTATCAACAAATAAGATCGAATGTGCCAATTGCAAACGAGCACATAAAATACATTTATGCGCAGATTTCTTGAAATTAAGTGCATCAAATAGGGCTCAACGGGTCGGCCAATTAAAACTGTCCAAATTGCTTAAAGCAGGGGCACAATGTCTGTCATTCGGTCAAATGCAAATTTTGTGGTGAATCACACGATTCATTATTGCACGAGCACGTACCAGCGGCTCGAGATCAAATACCAGTTGAGCAACCCAGCACCAGTGGCATCAACAATGAAGCCACAGCAGTTTGAAATTTGTGTTCAAATACATCTTGAGTATTATTGTCGACAACTGTTTTTCTTGTCAATGATGATCGACATGGAAATCCACGCGAGGTGCGCTGCTTATTAGATCAGGGTTCGCAATTAAACATAATAAAGGAATCATTGTGTGACAGTTTGGTTTTAGAAACGAGGCCCTCACTCTCGAGACAGGTATAGCTCAATCCTGCAGCAATTCAACGCGGTCGACTAACATTTTCATAAATAAGTCCCGTACGTCAGATCTGGCGAAAAGGATCGATTGTGTGGTTCTACCAAACATCACAGACGATGTACCCAGTACATCGTTTAACACAAAAAACATAAATTATACCGCAAGGCGTAAACTTGGCAGATCCCAATTACAACGTAGCTCGTCCGGTTGTATTATTGATTGGCGTGAAATATTTTTATCAACTTTCGATGCGTAATCATATCAAAATCCCGAAGCATAATTTGTATTTGCATGATACAGTTCTTGGGTACATCGTTTCCGGCGCGGTATACAACGATATATCGGGGGCATACAACAGTGTCAGTTTCTAAACACGAACAATATTAATCTGGAGGATTCCATTGAGCGTTTTTGGAATCAAGAAGAAATTTTAATGCAGAAGGCGGTTCATATTGCAAGAATCATTTTCGAAATACTCATTCGCACGATCCTTCAGATGGTCGATTTGTAGTAGCATCGCCTTTCAAAAACAATGAAATAAATACTAAGTCAAATCCTGCCGATTTAATTACACGTGCCATTTCAGCTCGCGATTTAAATGGCAATGCGTTATGGTTTCATGGGCCATCGTTTTTGCAATCAGAAATTTCGTTATGGATATTACAAAAGTTCTGGCTTCATAGTTCAGAAATACCGGAAAGACGTCAAGTACTTCTGAATATATGCGTCAAAGAAAACAGCGATATATCGTTTATTAACAAATATTCAAATTTGTCAAAATTAGTTCGTGTCACTGTCACGGTTTATTGCCCGAGATGGTTACACTACATAAGACACATCGTCAGACGCAAGGGCTCCGTCAGCGAAGCAGAGTGCAATCAGGCGCTTAACAAAATCATTTTACAGATTCAAAGATATGAGTTTAAAACCGAGATGCACGACTTAAAGKCTTCAAGTGAAGTAGCCAGAAAGAGCAATTTACTCAAATTAAGTCCATTGTTGGACGATCAAAGTCTTATGAGAGTTGGTGGACGCATCAAACTTTCGTCTGTCAGTTACGATATAAAGTTCCTAATCATTTTACTGGCAAAACACTATTTGACAAAATTGCTAATTCAAAATGAACACGTAAGATTGTTGCACAGTGGCGCCGAAGCTACTCTCGCATCATAGAGCGTTTCTGGCCGTTATCTGCAGAACATACAGTATAATTCATCTTGCTTTAAATGTTTTCGCGCAAATCCAAAAGCTATCAATTACAAGATGGGCAATTTGGTGGTTCGCTTTATATAAAGCAAGGTGGCGTTAGGTCGACTAAGGAGGCTCCGTTGCACAAAGCGTGGTTAACCAGACCCCCTGGTTAACACGCGGTTAACCAGCCGTTGCCATAGGCAGCACCAATGAAGAACGCTTAAAAAGAACCGTTTCCATGACAACAGCTCTTTGACCGCGTGTTAACCAGGGGGTCTGGTTAACCACGCTTTGTGCAACGGGGCCTAAGTGTTATAAAGCTTACATTGCACTATTCGTATGTCGGGTTTCCAAACTATGTCACATTGAACTCGTTACCGATTTATCGTCAAAAGCACTTATTAGCGCTCTTAAGCGCGTAATCTCACGGCAGGGAGCCATTTCTGTTATATATTGCGATAATGCAACAAATTTTGTGGGCGCTCGGAATGAATTACAAAAAATTGTTAAAAGTTCCATTTACCAAAATTATATAAATAAATGTCTATACTGATGGTGTGTGGCCTTCCACCAATATCTACTGCAAATGTTTTGTTGTTTCGTTTAAGTACTTTCTAGGGACCATCATACGGTTTTTGTAAACATCTTGTAACGGTGTCGCGTCGTACAAATACATGAGTGCAGTCGGATAGTCACTGAGGAACGCAGATTTTTGTATGTTCCATGTCGTTAAGGTGTAACTGCTACATGGGACTTGATATTATTTGATGATGACTTGATTTTGTATTTTGATAAATTCTGACTGCGATTCTTCGTACGCTGCGTCAAGAATTTGTCCAGGTAGGCTCAATTGCTCGCCGTAAACTAATTCTGCCGATGTTGTTTGTAGGTCTTCCTTAATTGCAGTTCGTATTCCTAGTAATATAAGTGGAAGGCAACCTACCCAGTCTTCTGTATTGTGACATCTGACGGACGCCTTGAGCTGTCGATGCTCTCTCAATCATGCCATTCGCTTGGGGGTTGATACGCAGTGGTTCTTACGTAGTGCGWACCTAAATAMTTTGTGAGGCTTCTGAAAAGCTCTGATTCAAACTGCCGTCCCAAATCTGTCGTAATGGCAGGAATTCCGAATCTAGAATCCATGTGTACAAAAAAGCATGTGCAAACAGTCTCGGCTCTAATGTCGGGCAAGGGAATTACTTCGGGCCAACGGGTGTATCTATCTGTACATGTTAAGCAATGTTGATACCCTTGTGATATCGGTAATGGTCCAACAAGGTCGATGTGAACATGTTTGAACCTTGCAGAAGGCTGGAATGTACCAATTGGCGATTTGGTGTGATTTGGGCAAGGCATTGCTGGGCCCAAGTTCGGCAGTCCTTGTCTATTACGAGCCACACAAATCTTTCTTTAATTAACTGAACTGTTGCTTTAATGCCAGGGTGTGATAAGCTATGTAAATTAGTAAAAACTAACCTTCTGAATGGTATGGTCAAATATGGTCGAATTGTACCAGTAGAAGTGTCGCAGACTACGGTGGCGTTATGTTCTGGTATATAAATTTTTTGTAATTTCAAACTTGTTTGATCATCTTGAATTAATTTTGACAATTTTTCATCAAATCCTTGCGAATGCTGCAGTTCCTTGTAACTGAAGAGGCTAATTGTTTGGGAACTAATGGCATCAATTCGGGATAGGTAGCGAAATTGTCTCGGTGAGGCTTTCTCAGATTTCTGATGAAAACTGTATATCAGCGGTTTATGATCCGTAAATATAGTGAAGTGATGACTTTCGAGATCATGTTTGAAGCGTTTGACGGCTGAATAAGCGGCTAGTTCACGGTCATAAGTGATGTACTGTGAATTTGTAAGTTTTTTGGTGTAAAATCCTAACGGTTACCAGGCTTTTTCGATCCATTGTTGCAGCACTGCTCCAATTGCGATGTCGGACGCATCTACCATTAGGGACAGTGGTGCGTTACGCAATGGATGTGCTAGTAGTGTGGCATTTGCCAGTGCAGTTTTAGTATCTTCGAATGATTTCTGTGTGACTTCATTTTTTTGGCTTTTCTAATTGCAGAATGGTTTCGATTCTGTCCTTGGGCGGCTTAATACCTTCGGCTGATACTTCGTAACCCAGAAAAATGACTTAAGGCTGTCCGAAGCGGCATTTTGCGGGATTTATCACCACTGCGTAGTTGGAAAATCTCTGAAAAAGCTGTTTTAAGTGTTGTAAGTGCTCAGCTTGCGTCTCAGAAACAACTAGTATGTCATCTATGTAAACAAAACAGAATTCCAAACCTCTGGTAACCTCATCCATAAATCTTTGGAAGGTCTGCGCAGCATTTCGAAGTCCAAACGACATTAATGGGAACAATCCAAAAGGCGTTGTTATTGCTGTTCTTGGAATGTCCTCTGGGTTGACGGGTATCTGATGGTAAGCTTTCACCAAATCGATTGTGGGAAATACCTTTTTGCCGTATAGAGCGTGGGAAAAATCATCTATATGCGGTACTGGATAGTTGTCGGGAACAGTCCGGGCATTCAGGCTACGGTAATCTCAGCAGGGTCGTAGACTTCCATCCTTCTTAGGTACTAAGTGTAGCGGTGATAACCAGTTACTTTTCGATGGACGTACGATACCTTCCTTTACCATGTTACGAAATTCTTTCTTGGCATATTGGTAGCGTTCCGGTGCCAAACGCCTGGGTCGAGTAACTATCGGTGGGCCTGGAATAGTTTTATTGTGGTGAACGGTGTTACGTTTGGGCTTCCGGTGTATGGTAGGTGGCCTGGTGGTGTCCTGAAATGACAAAAGCAGCTTATATATCTGATTATCTTATTCATAACACCCTTTTCTACTGTTTTTATGGTGGGTACGTCCACCTCGCGCACTATTCCATCGGCACACATACTGGTTAGTGGGTCTATTAAGCGTCTATTTCGCAAGTCCACTAATAAATTAAAATGATGCAGGAAATCTGCTCCGATTATAGCATGTTCTAGATCCGCGATTATGAATCGCCACGAAAACTCACGGCGCAGTCAGTCCCAAGTTCAACGATAAAGTTATAAAGCCGAACGTTGAAAAACGCGTTCCGTTCACTGCAAATAAGTGGAGTTTTCATTGTTCAAATTATTTACGAATCCGCGAGCTAGTTTTTTTTGGAAAAACGCACACATCCGCACCAGTGTCTACTAATCTAATTTTACTGTCCTTATCAGTTACAAAAAGACGGAATTTAGTAGCTATATTATCATCAGTTACCGCCACTACTGATTGCTGTTCTCGTTTTTTTGGTAGCTGCAAGGGGGTTGGCGCTTGCTGGCATTATTCTTGAAACGAAAATGGTATCAACAAACATTCCTTGGCTTCCTTTCCTTTCCTTTTCCTCGGCATGCTGATGTCACTGGAACATGAGGAACACGTGGCGCTTTCGCTTCCGTTGGATGCAATGGCCGCCACGCGTGTGTTCATCGTTGTTTCATGAATTTTGTCGGCTAAAATGGCAACATTTTCCAAGCTATTTTCTGACTGTGTAGCCGAAATCGTCTGCATGGCATGCGGAAGGCGTCCAATCCATAATGTTCGCAGCAATTGTTCTGGGACCAGGGAACCTGCGAAATCGCGCATATGTCGAAGGAATTGTGATGGCGTGCGGTCTCCAATTTCTTCGCTCTCCAACAGTCTTTTCGTCTTTGTGAACTAGAAAGACGTGTCACTAGCTCCGTTTTTAGTTTGTCGTACTTATGATTTTCTGGTGGGTTAGTCAAAATGTCTTTAACTTCCGCCATGTATCGTGGCTCAAGGTTTGTCAGGACATGAAAGTACTTCGTGTTGTCGGACGATATATTGTGTAGTTGGAACTGATGCTGCAGAAACCATAATGATGGATCCTCCGACCAAAACTGGGGCACCTTTATGATCACGCGGTCCACGCTAGCTGTTGCTCGTTGCTCCATTTTGTCACACGTACTGAATGAACTTCGCGCACGGAAAAGAGAAATCACGTCGGGGTCACCACTTTGATCACTTCGTCCTCACCTGTGAATAATCGACACTTGTGGAACAACAAGAACGGATTATTGATTAATACTGTATTTACAATTAATGAATGTTTAAATTTTGAAGTTACGAAAAGTGAATTGTTAGAAATTGAATATTTTTTTTTAGTTGTCAGAATCTTTTCGTAGCGAACGTGATTCTTTCCATGTTGCCACCACAAATCCTTTGCTTAATGACGCCAGCAAAACCGCTGCTCAGCAGAGTACAATTGATGAATTCCTGAACAGATTCAAAGAGGCCCAAACCATTAAAAACGCCGGAGTTGAGATTAAGAAAAAACAGGCAAACTTCCCGCGCCATCAATACAAGGCCAAGATGAAACAAGGAGGACTAAAGCGCAACCGGAGATCCGTGCGGTCACCCCAATGTTTTCAAAATCATTCAGAATCCAAAAATTTTGCGATGGGTTCGGTGCATTGCCCTGCCGTTTCACTCGCCGCCTTACCAAATGACTATTGCAAAGATGTCTTTCGAAAATCTACACTACGATCCGTTATGGCTGAGATAAATGCCTTGTTGCAGAAGGGTGTTATTTCGGAATGCAATTCCGTTAGCGGGCAGATACTATCCCCCCATTTTTTGGTGAAAAAAAACAAATGGCAAAAGTCGGTGTATTTTTAACTTGAAGCATTTGAATAAGTTCATATCGACTAAACATTTCAAACTAGAAGATTACGGAATAGCTAGAAAACTAATTTCACCTAACAGTTTCTTAGCAAAATTAGATCTAAAAGACACATATTTCCTCTTATTAGTTGACCACCGCTATAGAAAATTTACGTTTTCGCTTCCAAGGCAAAAGCTTCGAATTCAGATATATGCCCTTTGGTCTAAATGTAGCTCCCTATATTTTCACCAAATTACTAAAACCCGTAATTAGGATACTCCGTCAACGTGGGATAAAACTAGTCATCTATCTTGATAATGTACTCCTAATTAGCAACTCTTACGAAGACTGTCGGTTGGCAGTAGCTACTGCCATCGAATTATTATCGTCATCGGGTTTCTTGATTAACTTTGAAAAGAGCCAAGTTGCACCGTCCACACAAGTACAGTTCTTAGGTTTTATATTTGACTCGCAAACAATGACTATATTTTTACCACAAGAAAAGGTTTTAGTAATCACCTTGCTGCGGACTCTACTCTAGCCGTTCTTGCATCTTTAGTTGGAATTTTAGTATCACTCTCTCCAACAATGAAGTGTAGGCTCCATGCTAAACCGTTTTAAATAATAAAATCCGAATGGTTAAGATTGTCCGACATGAATTTCTCTGCAAAAATGATTATTCCTGATGGTTTATTACCCGAAATAGTCTGGTGGTTACAATATATCGCTTATTCTGACACTCCCATACTTGTTTTCAGACGCTTCCACGAGTGGCTGGGGAACTCATTGTAATAGCTTATAATAACAGCGTGTGGAGTTTGGAATAATGCGGACACTAAAAAGCACATCAACTTTTTAGAACTTCAGGCAGTTTACTATGGTTTAAAATCGTTTGCTCGAAACCTCAAATCAGCCACGCTGCTATTACGAGTTGACAACAAAACAGCAATAGCAGTACTAGACATCGACATTTAAATAAGTTAACAGCAAAAATATGGCGCTGGTGTGAATCAGCAGACTTCCTTATTTCTGCCTCGTAGAAGGAAATTTCATAACACGGAGTTCGAGATAAATCAGAGCGTTTTTGATGCAATCATTACTTCTTTTGGAAAACCGTCTATAGATTTATTCGCGTCCAAATCAAATGCAAAATGTGACAGATATGTGTCTTGGTATACTGATCCTCACTCTGTATGCGTAGATGCATTCACAGTAAATTGGAAACCGTTTTATTTTCTACGCTTTTCCCCCTTTTTTCCTGATTTCACGGGTTTTAGAAAAGATTAAACATGATGCGGCCACAGGCATTGTAATTGTTCCAAACTGGCCAACTCAGCCATGGCATCCGCTTTTTGAAGAATTACTGAAGGGAAAACCTTTAATTTTTCCACCGAACAACAATCTACTGATTATTCCTTCTAGGGAGAAGCACCCGTTGCACACCACCCTTTCCCTGGTGGCAGGGAAATTGTCCGGACTGTGCTAAAACAACGCGGGATTCCAGAAGCTGCAGTGTCCGTGTTTCTACAGTCTAATACAGAAAAGACTGAAACAGTACTCTGTAGGGCTCCAGAAATGGTGGAACTATAGTGGTAGGCATACCATAGATCCATACAATTACAATTTTCAAGCCTTATTACAATTCTTAACCGAAACTCTACATTCCCGGGCTTGTTATTCAACACTCAACACCTACAGATCCGCCTTAGCCTTGATTTTCCAATTTAAACCAGATGACAACTACTTGGGACCCAAAACCCGTTCTCAAATACCTGGAAACCTTATACCCCCTAAACAAGTTGACCTTAAAATTCTTAACGTTAAAACTGGTCACTTTGCTAGCCCTAGCTAGCACAGAGTACAAACTTTATCAAAATTATGCATCTCCAATATTTTCCGACATCCAGATAAGTTAGAAATCAGAATTCCCAGCAGGATAAAAACGTCTGGCATTAACAAAGCACAACCGTGTTTGGTGTTCCCATATTTTCAAGCTTGTCCCCAACTCTGTTGCCTCAACAATAGATTAATACTTGACTTTTACTTCAAATAACCGAAAGAACACAGATGATACTCTTCTTATACACACAAACAACCCTTCCGACCTGCCACTACGCAAACAATTAGTCGCTGGATTTAGGAGGTGCTCAAAACTAGCGGAGATGACATTTCAAAATTTGGCAGCCCCTCTGTAACACATGCATCTACTTCAGCCGCCTTAAGATCGGGCCTAAATATAGATACAATTCGTCACACAGAGGGTTGGTCGGAAAATTCCCTAGTTTTCAATCAATTTTACAATAAACCCTTAGCCCCCAACCTAGCAGAGCTCGAATTATTATTGAAGATTCTTAATATGTACTAATATTAGAATTAAATTTTCTTACATACTGTTTTCTTAATATATTTGCCTTATGGCCAACTTGTTGCCGTTATTGTGCCATTTTGTTATTGATAGTATAAATAAACTGCGTTGTTGCCTTTTTCAACTTATCGCACTTGTTTTATTTATGCTTTGAACATCTACCACCGCTATCATAGAAGGACGGAGATGCAATGAATAATCGTAAGATTGATCGACTTACTGGTAAGTCGATCAATCTTACGATTATATAGCATATAGGTACAATTTGACAATCAATAAATAAATTAATGGCGTAAGCATATTTATTTAATACTGGCCTAGAAGTTCCACTATATGAACATTAATTATTTCGTTCACTTCGATTGCCCAGATAAAGTCAGTATGTGTAAAGTCTTCATCTGAAGCCAGCTGGAAATGAACCACATTCGGCAACATACCTTTTAATTTCATTACATCCTAAAAACACCACATATTGTAGTTTTGCAAATTCTTCAACAACTACCCACCTTTTTTGCTGCAAATAAGTCATTTCTTGCATGAAACAATGCAACCGGTGCCGCAATTTTTCCTAATTGGTAATCAGGTGGCATATGGGATCCATACTTTAAAAAATTTCCAAAATATCCGTAATCGTACTGCCGGAATTCTTCTGCAAGTGGAAGAGAGGTTAAAAAAGGATTATGTAAGTATTAGGCTATTCGGTCATAAATTACTATTATTACTAAATGTTTTACCTGATAATACCTCCTGAGCGAAATGCATTAGTTGTTTAAGGGATGCTCCAGCCGGTACAAATGAAGCTATTACAGGTAGTAATGTCTGAAAACACCAAAATATCACTAAAATTGCGAATAATTTTTTGTAATAGTCTACCGCATTCATTTGTTTTTCGTTTCTCCCTATTAAGAAGTACATCAGTTCTTCACAAAGGATCTGCGTTGCAGCGCGATCATTGCAAAACATTTGACCCAAAAATGTAGTAAGATGCATTTGAGGTGCAACTTCATAAATATTTGTTATCTGTGCTAAAAACTAAAGTAAATGTACAACAAGCAATTCCATTAAAAGGTTCTGAACAATTCAACACAACATACATATTGATTCGCTATTTGAAACATTGAAGTACTTAAGTAAGAAGTATTTTGTATGATTCTCTAGTGAACCACATGTTGTGGACAAATTGTTTATCAAAGTATTGTTACGATATTTGAGTTTGATAAATTCTGGAATTCTGAATTAAACGCTTTATTTACGCGCTAGTACACTAAATCCAAACAAAACTAGTTCACTTCTTTTTAATTCATTATAACACCACTAATTCTGTTAACAACTATTCAAAACTCTCTTCACTACAGTGAACCTGTGACACTGGGATCGCCTTGTTTGCTTTACTTTACCCCTTTTCAAATCTGACTGACTGCGCGCGTACGTGCCTTCTGATCATCGCGATTAGTCTAGAACTCACCAAAGCGTTTATTCTAGAACCCTCGATTCGATCCACATTATGTCTTCCCGACAATGTACCGAGTAGAATCGTTGTCGAACCTTTGTCAGTGACTTGGTCATTCCCACGTGGGCGACCACTTCCTTCACGCACTTACTCCAATACCTATTGTACGTACTCCTTCCGTACCACACCAACTGCATGGCAATATACCGCCCACATGCACTCTTCAGCAGGCCATTCTCCATTCTCACTGGACCCACAATGCCTTCAGGGTTCTTGAAATCGTACCGTTATCGGTTTCCTGTAGACGTTGAAAGCTCTGCAGCTCATCTTGAAGGGTCCGAGTAGTTTCCACGGCAATAGTATGTATGACGCGCGCTTCAGAACCTTCTTCAGACTTGGTGATTTTCTGCTTAGGAATCCTTGGTTTTGCGCGTAAAATCTGATGTAAGTATTCTTCTCCAAAGTGTAGTTCCAACGCTGCAGACGGCTTATGGTAATCTTTCTTGTCTGCCGCAGTAACGTACGAAGCAGATCAAGGGCTGATCCACGTAAAGCAACCTGCAAAGTCGTAGCTTTCTCACGAATATTTCAGTTGTTCCGCGTCTATAAGACGAAATAAAAATCCTAGGCACAGCCAAGAGCGTGTAGAGCACTCCGATTTAATAATCGGATAATCTAATGATTAATAGAGATATACGACCTGTTTTTAAAACTTATGCAACAGGTCTGGACAGAATGAGAAAAAAAATGAATGTCAACCATCATGAAATCTAACAAATATGTGCAAGTAGTGTCCCCGTGTACTGATAATTTTTTTTTGTGAAAGTGTAGGGAGGCCGATAAAGATGGCGTTTCAGGCGCCGATAGATACGGGAGATAACAAAAGGAACACACGTGGGCCATATAGGAAGAAATGACAGTAGGGAAGCTTATAATAAATAATAAACTTATGTCGAGAAGAAGATGGATTGAGGTAGAACAAAAACCTTAAGAAGCTATTCAATTAACCAAAAAGGATTGTTTCTCTGAATGGGTAAACTCGAAAATGATTAACGGACGTACCGGGGGGCAAATATCTTTTGCACAGGCAGTGCAATGTAAGACAAGTGGGTTGCAGAACAAGATGCAGTAGGTTAGGAGTGTTCCAAACACAACAATCTTTGTCACGTTGAAAACTGGGGAAAATGAGAGAAAAGTTTGCAGATGACGTTTACCTTAAAAATAAAAGTGACAGCAACGGCAATCCCGGGAAAGGTACTCATAGATGAAGTTGGTGAGGAAAATGCCAAGAAAGTAATTGGCAACAAAAGCATCAAAGATAAAAAAGGAGGAGACCTCTGCTAATAATCTATGATGTGCTGGCGGACAAAAGAGAAAAAAAAGTGATCGGGCGCATATGTGAACAAAATCTGTCGGACACTATTACTAAGAGTCAGCTTAATTTAAAATGCGATTTCTAGCGAGATCACTTGTGAAGTCATCGGTTACAATGAAAGACTGTATGGTGGTGACGACCTGCAACAGGTGCCAGGATGTGGGACACGTTGCAAAGCACTGTCATCAAAAGGATGATGTGTGCGCACACTAGAAAAGAGGAACATAGAAAGGCGGAGTGCCTTTCTAAGGAACGTGCAAGAACATGTAAACCCTGCACAAAGGCAGCAAAACGATATGCCAAGGAAAAGGGACAAACGGGTAAAATGATGGTGGATCGTCTTATAGAAAAGACCGACTACAGAGGAAACATCAACTGGATCAATGAAAACGTCAGAAAACAGACCTACGACTAGATGTAATTTGTGTACAAGAACCCTATACAAGTGATGCAAGATATATAAACTTTTTGGGAATAAGAATAACGTTTTTTATATAAGTTGCGTTACGACAGGTGTTCGACAGCCCAGTAGTTCCTGGCTTCCTGCCAAACGCGACTACTGCCTAGCGCTTTGTGAACCACCGGTATCAGTTGCCCCCCTTTCCCTCCAGAAGACGTTTTTGCTACAAATATATCAAATCGATGTGTTTGGACATTAACTGAAATAATTCAGATTAACATTGCTGCTGGAAGTTGTTGATTGCCTCGTCTCTCAAGACCGTGCGAATGCTCTTCATATGCTATTTCACATCTCCGTTGTTGGACTGTATCCAATAGATTATCTTGCCCGTGGCTCGAAAGATTGTTAAGGGGCCGTCCCAAGTCGGCTCGAACATGCTTGCAGGTGACCCAGGTCTCCTGATGAGGGCCATAGGAAAGGTTCGATACCAGGAAGGTATTGTCGTCTAACGTAACACGTCTAGTTGTGTGCTTCTGGCTGACGCTACTCCGGAGCCCTTCTTTCCTCAAAAATGGTTATTTCCTCCAGCAGCTGAGATGCAATTGCTTTAGGACGAGTCACATGGTCCATTTCAGGTAGGACATTGTTCACAGTGAAGTTGAATTCCTGCATAACATCATCCATCGCAGCAGTTTTGCGCTGTCGTCCTTTATAGTTCGAAACCATGTGAGGTAAATGCTGTCGGCCGTTCTAGGTAAGACCGAAAACACCGCAAAGCCCACGCAACGGCCAGACATACCTGTTCATTAATGCAATGATAACTATACTGCTGCTTTGAATTATGTATCTGTTTTGGTTTGTGAAACTACGTGGCTCTTATATTTGTTGCTTGTTGAGGTGGATTTTTTGATTCCGCAGTAATAAAACTCCGTAGTGCCGTCTGCTAACAGGAGAGAGAAGCAGATGGTTCGACCCAGAACGGAGTCCTGCGTTTGAATATGTTTGTTAATTAATTTTTATAAAATCAAGTATGTAATAGTTATGATTGATAATATTGCCCTGCCACAATCATGTCGATGTTAATGATAGTGTTATGATGTTAACGGCCATGTTAGTAATACAAGTGTTCACAATAGTGGTAACACCGATGTTAAGGATTGTAACCTAACCTCCATGTTTAATATTTGACACAGCAACCTTCGCTTGGATCATTCTCGTGTTTTGGCGTTGCTATTTCTATTAAAATAAAAATCACACAACTTGCACTATGCAAAATGGCGAAGACAATAACAAAACATTGACGAGAGTGCGCCTGACACCTGATGAATCAGACAAATCTTGGTCAGCTGTTCCATTAACACACTGCACAGGTGCAGTAATACGGCAGAATCGCTTTCTGGTTGGTAGATGTTAACGCCGATGTTAAGAATTCTAGAGAATTTCTGACCCTTACCATCAACATATTACATTAACATTAACACTAACATCATTGTGAACACTCAATACAAGTCCCTATGTTCTGGTTCTTACCATTTTAACATTACCATTACCATTAACATGATTGTGGCAGGGCAGATAGACACGAGAACTTCAAAAATCTTTTCATTTAATACTTTACGCTGTGCATCGAAAACTAAACAGTAACCTGCGCTATAAAATCGCGTTATAAGTTGGCGCCCAACGTGGGTCACGGGTAACGTTATTTACGAGAAGTTTTGAAGAATTAATAATTGTCGTGTTTTATGTCAAAACTGTTGAGCTGCATGCAAGTGTGACAAACATTTTCATTCGAGTCATTGTCATTGCGTGAGTGCATCGTCAATGTTTCGCTCGCGTATCATCCATCGTGGAGTTCCACTATTGGTTAACAAGTCGAAGAAACACAAGCACAGGCCGCAATGAGCAACAGCGAAGAAAATGCAGGGGGCGACGCACAACCACCACCACATCCGCGACAGCAACAACAGACACCCCAACCATAACAACCAGGTACCGTAACTTTATCAAACGAGCAATTTGTGCTGCTGTTGGATAGGCTGGCAATTCGTAACAATATTCAAGAAGTAATCYCAGTGCCAACTACACCTAACGYAAATTTCACAAAATMTGCAACTCCTTTCGACGGAAGCCCAGAAGCAGAAGTAAATGTCTATAAACGCCATAGAGATTTATAAAGACTGTTTGAATATCTCCGATACTAATGCCTTACGTGGTCTGCCTATGCTTTTGGACAATTTTGCTGCAAAATGATGGCAAGGTACCAAGGCTACTGCAAGTACATGGCAAAATGAAACGTTTGCACATAACGGTGAGCCCACGCCGTTTTGCGAACATGTTATAAACACAAGTTACCACCCTACTATTTCCGTACCCCCTTATCGAATTAAACCTGTAAAGGCACAGATTTTGCGAAAGGAGTTGGATGATTTTCTTGAAAATGGAGTCATTAAAGAGTATGAAAGTATGGGACACACAGCTTCTTTCCTAACATTTTGGCGAGAAATGAGAACGTCTGATGACGTGGTTAACGATTTCCGTGTGGTGATAGAAAGTGAAAATTTTGTGCCACAAATTATTCCATACCTCTTGAAAATATCCTATGCCTGGAAACATGCCAAAATCATCTCGGAGATGCAACAAAAGGAAGGAGACTGCCGATTGTTAGTGGCATTCCGCTTCACGGTTCAAGGTCGGAGATTTGGTTTTGGTGGAATCTCATACATTAAGCAAATATGCCGACCAGACTACTGCAACGTTCCAACCCAAAAGAGAGGGTCCTTGCGTGATCAGCCGCGTAGTCTCATCTGTCAGTTATGAAGTGGCAAAGCCTGAGACGCCCGAAAACCCTCTCGGGAAGTATCATGTTTCAGTTTTGAAGGCATATGCGGGAGGTTCAGCTGAAGTACCCGTTGTAGGACTGCGGAAAAGAGAACGACCTCGAAAGATGGGCGCTCCAGAGGCCGTTCCCTCTAACAGCGGTTCGTCGGGACCAGGGGGGGGGGTGAATTGTAGCGCCGTCTGCTAACAGGAGAGACCCAATAGGGAGTCCTGAGTTTGAATATGTTTATTATTTTTTATAAAATCAAGTATGTAATAGTTATGATTGATAATAGACACGAGAACTTCAAAAATTTTTCATTTAATATGTGTGTCTACAGCCTTTCTCAATGTTTAATTGCTGCTGGGGGTTCGTCTACATCATACTGCATATTATATAATCGGCAGTAGTTTTTTAGGATCTGTACTGTCACATCCGCAAGGTTCCTTATTTCTTATGTATCTGTTTGGTTTGTGGAACTACGTGGTCGTCATATTTGTCGCTTGTTGTGGGGGGTTTTTGGTTGCTAAGTAATAAAACTCGTATTTTCTTCCTACGTTTCAGCTGTCWTTACAGCTTTTCTTAAAGTTTAGTTGTTGCTGGGGGTTCGTCTACATCATACTGCATATTATATAGTCGGCAGTAGTTTTTTAGGATCTTTACTGTGTCATATCCGTAATGGTTCACTATTTCTTGGACTTGAAAGAAACCCATTTCTTCGTTAGTTATCCCTTGCGCATTATGTATCTGTTTTGGTTTGTGGAAATGCGTGGTTCTTATATTATATATATATTACGGTTATACAATAATTAAATGTACGAGTATATTTACACAAATTAAAATTTATATATTACTTCACGTATAATTTTCATCAGAACTGCTTTAATACAAATAGATAGACTTTACACTTTGCTTCCATATTAAGTACCTACATTTTTATGCAATTTTGTTATTTTTTGTTATCAATTAACGCCACTTCACGACTGGTTACATCAATCATGAACTTGATGTATGGTCACCCCCTATCGACTCAGCTGCATAGAAAAAAAATATGGCAGTCGGTAACCAAATTCATTAATAACTGATTTAATAATATAGCAAAATCTTTTTTTGGGCTGTAAAATCTTATGCTTTTAATAACAGATAATTATTAATAATATATATAATAAATTGGAAGTCATGCAGCGTTTGTGTAGTGTGAGAAAACATGCAAGCATTTTAATAAATAAAATATGTAACTACTGTTTTTATGAAAAAAGTTCGGTTACTTTTATAAGTATTAAGTTATAGTTTCAGTTTCGGCGCAAATAAATTTCGGCAAAAAAGTTGGTTTGGGTTAAGCACTCCTTTGCATACGAACAGTGCACGCCTTATTGCTTAACGTAATTTACTTTACAGTGATAGAGAGATAATAAGAACGGTTACTTGGCTGAATCTCTTATTATAGGTAAGTGAAATTTATTTGCTTGGAGATGCAGGTCGTCTATATAGTGTTACGTGTCGGTTGATAATGTGACGCCATCAACGCCATCTTTAGACCAAAGTTGCAGGCATGCAGATTGCAGTTGCAATATATTAGGTAGTGATTCTAGCAGCAGATAGATGGCGGGAAACGTCAATTGTCCAGTATATCAGAAGTATGAAATGTTCACGAAGTTTCGACAGCGACAGCGCGATGACTGGAGTTTTCGAAGATGATTATAAACTAGCTTCCACGAAAAGAGCGCGAGGAAGTTCTGAATGTGAAAAGCGGTTAGGCAAGCGAGATCCAAGTGGACAGAGCCAAACAGGTCTTTCAGTGTTTTTAGTGCTGATTAGTTCTGAATGGTGGTTTACTAAATTAGTGGTGTTATAATTAGTAGTGGTTTGAACTAGTAATATTTAGATTTAGTGTACTTCGATACAAGTGTTTAAATGCAATTAAGTTGGAAATCCGCAGTTTTCGAACCCTTACTCGTAACAATGTTTAATGAACACAACTTATTTCTACCATTTCAATACTTCATTATAATTTAGTAGGTACTCAAAATGAGTTGCATTAGTTACCTAGTTTATTAATTTTTTCAATTAACCTTTGAAACTTCCATAAGAATTTCATAGTATTGCACAAAATAAAGGAGCCAAAATCAAAATTTAAACACTTAATTACCTACCTACCTAAATCTTTTGTTGTCGTTTATTATAAAAAAAATAGTGTAGAAACAATCAGATAAAATTATTCTTAAAATATATTAACTCTAATATACCTGAATAAGCTTCTTGTTCCAAGTAAAAAATTGTATAAGCGGATGTTGGACGTTAGCCATATAAGCCACAGGAGCCAACTGTATGGCTAAACGAATTTTATCGTTGTACTCTGGACGCGTAGATGCCAAAATGAAGAACACAGTCGTTCCCTGAGAGTGGCCTATATAATACAGCTTTTCTTGGAGAGTTTTCGAAAGTATATTATCGATTATAGCAGCTACGTCGAAGTAACCGATTTCATGAAAACTAAAACATACAATATTCAAAATCACATTTTTAAAACTATTAATGTTGTATAGTGATAATTATATATGATGTTGCGTGATTCGTTACCGCTCCCAGTGACGCATTCCGTTATTGCGCCAATGCGCTAGATGCTCTGTTGCATGAAGCCTTTGCCTTTATCTAGTTTGATCGCTGTTGAACACGCGCAACCTTTGTTATTACGTTTAGGTTTTGATGACGCGAGAACACGTTGCTGCGATAAATTGAATTCATTTTGCGATATATCCTCTACAGTTTTGTATTTTAATATTATTTACAGTGAAAACGACTACTTTAGTTTTAGAAATCTATTATCGGCCGACCACATTGACTGACATACTAGGATCACAAAATGGGCGTGGCAACATCACACAGTTACACCGAAGTAAGCGCGCCAGGGAACGGTGACGTCACAGATTCAAACTTTAAACATTATTATTTTTAAGCATTAACTAAGCACTTTGTAAAAATAAAAAAAACGGATCTATTATTTTTTCATGCAGATTCATATCCTGCAATAAAAAAAATTGGAAGCTACAAGCCCGTTATCGTAAATATTACACAAGTAAATAATGTTCTATTTTAACCGTTACACGCTAATTGAATATTACAAATTTAGTCAAATAAAATTGATTCGGGTATAGCCATAATTAATAGCATTTCAGGAAATTGTTTTTGGGAGACCGTTTGTCGAATGTTCCACAGATACCACCCCTTAAATGTACCTTTCGTGCGAGGTCATGCGCGTAATACAGACCTAAAAGTCTTCCAAGGATAAGTATAAGTACTTACGTCTACAATATACGAGTTAAAGAACTCAAATTTTAGTATTCAAACCTCATGGATAACTAATATAATGTGTTCAGCATGGTTATGTTTACCTAAAATCCCAAAACTCCTTGTCCCTATCAGGATCAAGATTGGCATGCCTTCGTCCGTAGGTACTTCCCCTAGCATTACCTATCCACACGTCATATCCATGATCAGCTAGTACAAATGCTAAACCCTTATCGGCACCAATTAACAAAAAATTTGCAGAACTAGAGAATAGCGCCGGCATTAATAAAACTGGAAGCCTGCTTTTATTTCTGGTATCCCTAACTCCGCGTGGTATGCGGTGTACAGATATAATGTATCCATCTTCTGTTTGAATTTCGTGAGTTTCGCATTCATAACCCTTGTCCACTATATATTCCTCCTAGAAAATGATTGACTTCAAGCCAATCCTATTTGGTTGAAAATATACTTACCACACCAAGCGTAATATCTAACAAATTTGCGTCCATGTGACTTGTAAAACATAGTAATAGACCTAAATAAACGCAAGCTACCGCTATCATTTTACAGAGGTATGGCTACTACAACAATGATACAAGCATTTTCTAACTTATGCTTGCAAACGTGCTGCAGAGAACCATGTACAATTTAAAAATTATTTACCGAAATGGCAAAGTGCACTGTACCCTTTCTCAATTTTAATACGGACTATGTCTATAATCATCTGTGGCTAATAAGCTTAAATAATGAGATTTAGAAGTATAGACCAGAAAACTTACTAGCAAGCTGAAGATAAAGCCTGCCATAAAAGAATTTCATGTTATGTAGCAATTAACAAGTTCAGAACTTGCCACCGATACATTAACAAATATTTTTGCAGAACTGTATATAGGTATGGACCCGAAAGAGTCGTAGCACATATATTTCACAATTCAAACCAGACTAAATACATTGAATTTTTCCAAAATTTTATAGATAGATAGACATGTTTATACATAAATTCACATTCTGTCGTACACTTCCACCAAATTAAATTTAATAGTAAATTTGAAAAGACGCATTCAACAGTTTTTGTTGGAATAGGTGAAGCTTTGCTTTTTTTGGACTTCCATTATGGATTTTTAGAACTGTCATATATATATTATTATAATTATTGAATTTGATAGTACCGCCTGGGCGAGTGTATGGTTATTGTCGTCAGATCTATTCACTCGAAAGTACGATGTTATCTCTTTGACAATGACCGTTAGGTTGAAATAACGATCGTCAGAGTTATCTGATAAATCGAGTGAGACAAAGCACATACGTTCAATAGTGATAGTGATAGAGTTTTCACTACAAGAAGTAGAGTCTGCTCTAAAACAGGTTAGAAACATCAGACTAAACTGGACTGGATAATCTACCTATACTGACTTTAATCGCAAAAGATTGCGCTTCCACTTCTGTACCCCAATGTTTTTAACATTAAGTTATATAAAAGGAGATTCTTCTTTATTTACAAACTAATAGATTTAATCTCAGTTTTATCATATATTGAAAGATCATCAAATTTTGCTTTTAACATTGCAGAAATAAATATGCCATTCCGTTTGAAGTGTACACATTTGTGCTTCAAGAGAGTGCGAAATAGCGCATAATAATCCAAGTGATGTTAATAAAATTCCTTTTAAATTCAACAGGGATAAAACAATAAAATAATGTAATAATATACAGGGTGAAATTGGGTAACTCATTGGAAAATTGGAATTCTCTGTATAATATAAATGAAAATATTGGTGAATCTTTTGTAATTATTACTTTTCTCTAAAAGGAATATTGGAAGAAAAATCGTGGTTTGTTATTGGCAACAAGGTGGGAATTCGAATAGCTATTAAAAGGTTTTTGCGAGGAAACGGGGACGCAACATATTTTTGTACTAGGACGTAATTTCGTCTGAGATCTTACCTGCAAGCAAGCTTTTATGCCTTTTGCAGCATTAATTTTTCTGTCGCTACTTACACAGTTGAAACTGTGCACGATGCTACATTTTCTTAAGGTGCGACTTCTTTTCTGACGCGCACTATACCTGTATATTCGTGTATCAATAAATGTAGATCTACTTAAAACAACTTATTGGCATTCTTCTCTCGAAATTCGTTTCTGAAGATTTTGGATGGACTTGGTCAGGTGGACATTATCTACACTGATTTTCAGAAGACTTTCGTTCAAATTGATCACTTTTTTCACTACATTTCTATTCCTTTCTTTCCTGCTTCCGGAGTCCCGCGCAGGGATAGAATCTGAAGCCTCTTCTGTTTCATATGATGACTGTTTTTTACTCCAAAATGATCTTAATTGTCTGAATACATGGTGTCTTACTAATCGTTTAAATCTCAATGTTTCTAAATGTTTTGTTCTCTTTTTCTCCAGAAAACACAGTATAGTTAACTATCAATTTATTGTTAACGGTATGATTTTGAACAGAGTGGACGAGTTCAGGGTAACAAGGGCACAAGTTTACCTTTTTTGTAGTCATATTTTGAACACTATTAATTCGTCCTACAAATCCTATGGATTTTTATATAGAAACTGCAGAGAGTTCAGAAGTTTGGGTACCTTGCAAACACTATACTTTTCCCTTGTTCGCTCCAAGTTGGCATATTATGCAGTTTTGATCTGATTTCCCATTTACAAGACGCATATTGTTCAGCTCGAATCTGTCCAGAGGAAGCTACTTAAATGTATGTTTTACTTAACCGAATGATATTATCTTCTTAGGGGATATGATCATCAAACCTTGTTGGACAGGTACTAGTTCACATCATTGGAAACTCGTCGTATTTGTGCTATGGTCAAAATATTGTATAATTTGTTGAACAATAGGATTGATTGTAGTTCGCTGCTTGAGAAGGTTAACTTTCTTGTATCTCGTAGACAAACTCCCGACAACAACCGTCTTTTTATTGCAGAAATAGTCGTACAAATGTTTCACTTCGGTCGCCAATCAATCTTATGTGTTCTTATTTTAATCGTATTTCTAATTCTTGTGATATTCACTTTGTTTCACTCACTTCTATTGTTGGGCAAGTGATCGACGGCAAGTATCATATTGGTGAAAAGTTTCAGTTAGGTTTTTATTTATTTTCATATTGTTTCTCAGCGTATTACATTACTTTCCTGTAATTGGGTACTAAGCTGTTGGAGATAAACATTATTATTATTATTATTATTATTATTATTATTATTATTATTATTATTATTATTATTGTTATTATTATTATTATTATTATTATTATTTTATTATAAATTATATATATTATAATATTTAGTATAATTAACCGTCGTTAAGATTGTTTTCTAATGTTATAACGGGGATACCGACCTTTATTTAGCTTTAAGAATACTCTTTATATTCTAAATCAAGCTTTCGGTGAACTTTATTTCGCATCTTCTTCAGGGTTCCTGCAAACAATATATAGGTATATAATATATTATTATTATATTTTCCAAATATGTAGGTATTTTATACCTTAGATATTTGATATTTCCTATCTGCGCTACCCGCTGCCGACTTATTGCTATTATTGCAGATTTTTTTTTAAGTTCCAATGTGTAAAACAAATATAGGTAGGTATTGTTTCAAATTGTTTATTAAAAACTTCTACCAGATGCCTATCCATTACATATCGTACTGTATTTCTATTGCTATATATCCATATTAGATGTTCATTACACATGTATACATATTCAGTAGCAGATATTATATATATTTTTTTAAATTATATGGTACCTACTAAAGGCAGAATGCTCATTGCCAAATTGTCGAATTATTCTTACTGATAACAAACATAGTGGTTAATAAACTCACTCACTCAACATATCCATTTACTAGCATCCACTATATATCTACTGTATATCCAGTTGTGATATGGATATTATATGGATAAACACTGATAAAGAGTGGATATCCATCAGAATAATCCTGTGCTGTATGGGTCGTTACTAGATACCCAGTATAAAATTGGGATAGGTATACAGATATCAGCGCAAAATTAAAGGCAGTTTCTAGTAATGAAAACTTCGTAACATTTGCGTTGTATAAGTGCTTACTTACTAAACTAATTTTGATTGCAAGAGTAGTATTGAGAGGAACTAGAAATAAATTAACCAGGTGAAATTAAATTATCCCGCTAGAAATAAAAGATGATGAGCGCCACCTACATCCGATATATTCAATGTGTCTTGCGTATTGCGCGATTGCGCCACAGGCAACTACCCGTTTGGGAATAGCGTTTAGCTGATTTTGACGTTTAAGATTTACATTTTTAGATTGATTTAAATTAGCGCAAGATAATAGTGAAATGTAGCAAGTGGTGTTAGCGATAGCAAATAATCACATAAATCAGCTGTTAGTACATTTATGCAAAAAGTAGACATGTTAGATGTGAAAACTTCTCCATTCCAAGAAGAGGAGGTTAGAGAATTTTTTATTGCTTTATTACTAGATCATATTGTATATTGCATTTTCTCGCATGCAGCGTTCGTCTTTTACGTTTTCCTTAGCATGAATGCATTGATAATTGATGAGCGTTGACTTTATTACGTGTTTATGTTTGGCGCCTTTTCTTGTAACTAACCTACCTTATATCTGAATACTCTGAATGCAAGCCTCATGAGTGGTTTTTTTAGACGAGTGCCGTTCCAAATGTAATGGATGTATCCTCCATTTACAACAATATACCAGTTTATTCGTCATCAGCAGGTTGGAATTACTCTATGCGCCGCAACATGCAAGAAATAATACCGGGTGTATTCCTGGGACCTTACTCCGCTGCTCAAAAACACTGCCGTTCTATACTACTGGACCATGGAATTACATATATTATATGCGTTAGACAGGATAGGGAGGCTCATCTCATCAAACCACAATTCAGTGATTCTGCTTTTACCTATTTAACCTTAGATATAGCAGATAACGCAACTGAAAACATAATAAGATTTTTCCCGAGGGTAAGACAGTTTATAGATGAAGCACTAGCGAAAAATGCCAAGGTGCTTATACATGGAAACAATGGCATTTCAAGAAGTGCTACCCTGGTTTTGGCCTATGTAATGGAAAAGTTTGGATTGACATGCAAGTAAGTCCTAATGCAGATGTTTATATGTTTGCTTTTATCAATTGTTTGTCGTCTCAAGTAACGGTATCAATATTGATTTTTTTATTTATGTCTACATAAAATTTTCTTATGCAGTGTGAATCACACCTAAGGTAGCCACACATGATCCTTTATTTTTCAGGAAAATCCCCTTTTTTGATTTAGTTTAATTGTTCTGAATTAACTCTTACTTAATTGACTTAAACTACAGATGGCATTTATTTTTAATAATATTATTGTATAATCGTACCTTTCATGATTAGTTGATGTGACAATGATAAATTGTATTATTTTCTTATGCTTCTCATATATGGAAGTGATCTCCAGTGCAAGCTACCACAGATCGCAGAAAGACAATAGGCCGGTTTCTCTTCTCCATTTTAAGCTAAAATTAAGTCTATTTTTAAAATCTAAACCAATCACATACCCTAAATTAAGGTGTTGTCACAGTTCCTGGGTTGATTTTAGTTAACATCAACTTTAAAAATGAGAATAGGAACTGACCTAATATATTTGATAATCGAATTGCTGTGAATGAAGCGAAAATTCATACATTTTATTTTGTTAATCATACTGCTGTTGTTCAGAATTGTGTTAGTTTTGTTTGTATATGTGCTTAAACGTAATAGATGTAAAAAAAATCACTTTTCGAGGAGATAACAAATTTAAAATAAGGGTGTTACATTGGTATTATACTGAACATAAATTGTAAAAGAATCAAAACATTCGAGATAAAGCTTGCTATAAAATAGACGGCGCAATAATGAAAAATTATTTAAATTATTAAATTAAGTGAAAGATTATAAAGTAAGATGAAAAAACTTAGGATGTGTATACTCAAATGAAATAGAAACTAAACTACCCACTGGTTCAAAGTCTAGTGGTATAAATGAACCAAAGCCTATATCGATGCTTATGTATTTGTGTCAAACATCAATAAACATTAATAATAAAATAGAAAAACATTGTAAAACCACATAATTTGTTAACCAATGTTCCCAAAAGTTCTATTACTGTTTGTTTTATTCTGATTTTAATCTATTTTGCAAAACAAGACCATTAAAAAACTATTGATGTATGGAAAGAACCTTATTTGTGAAATGCAATACTATTAATTATTTATGCATGTTTCAAAACTAATACAAGGCACATAATAAGTAATTTCATACATATATATTTCGTGGAACAAAAACATTTCAGGCAGAAAAACCAAGATCTCCAGATTTAGCCTCTGTTGCGCTGCCACTGCAGTATGAGGGCTAAGTTGTGTCAAAAACTTGCCGGAAGAATATTATTTACTTAGTAAATGAGAAAACCACTGCCGCACTATCAGGTTTTAATCTCATTAACTTCAGATAGATTTTGTGGGGGCAGATTTAATATGAATTGTAAACTGCAGGCAAAAGACATTCTAAAATCCATTATTATCAATGCAAATGCATATATTGCACCATTTCAAAACAGAAAGTGAAGTTTTTCTAATAGAACGGCTATCGATTCCCATGAAAACTTCTTTAACAGCTCCTCTAAGATCTTTTATTAAAGGATACCAAAACTTCTGTTTTTATTATTATTTTTAATTATTCCTCACAAAAAAAAATCTAAAATTGACAGACAAGGAGATCGAGGAAGCTGTGGAACTGCTCCGTTTCTTCTAATCCAGGAATTGTAAAACTCATTTAAATAATTTCGCACTTCCCTCATGTGTGGGGTAAGGGAGTTCTTGCTACATATCTTGGAATTTGTTCTGGAAGAAACTGAGATAACATGTACAAGTTAAAAACAAAAATAAAATATGTGGAATTTCCTGCACCCACAAATGCCTATTGAACATACAACAGTTTGTGAATTGTATTTCATCACTCCAAAGAACATATTCTTAAGCCATCGAGAATTCAGTGCCTTTCTCACACTTATCAGCATGCAGAGTTTGTGACACTGATAATTTGAATGGATGAAATGTGTTCTTTTTAACACCGTTACAACAGTACGCTGCGATGTTCCGTGTCTGCTGCAACTTGCCTTGTATATACAGATTGAGTTTGAAATACGCAAGCTAACATATTTGTTTCTACAACTTCATTTTTTTGATTTGAAGTGTCCTTTGATTTACTGAATCCCAAATTATCATACAATCTTTTAAATGCAGGCAAGTAGGACTGGCGGCGTTCAAAGTAACGTTCATAATATTCTTGTGCAGCTTGTACAGTATTTTGATTACACCGTGTGTAACACTCAACAATATACATTCCATTTCAGGTTTGCATAGAACTAGTTTCATAAGATGCCATTTTTGTTTACAAAACGAGCCAAAGGTGGATGAGTGTTTATACACTTTTTTATTTTGCATGGTTTCCACCTTTTACACTAGCAAATGTGAGAAAAATAAAAATAAAAAATTTGGAAATTTTAACCTGCCATGCTCAAGTTGGCTAAGTGTCAGTTCTAACAAAACCCATGACAGTTACGACTTTATGAGTTGGAGTTTATTTAATGTTCCCTTAGAGTTTTTTACCGATACCAACATTGGAAAATAGAAAAAAAATCTGTTTCATAATGAAAGAAAGCAGAATGGAAAAAATTACTTTTCTGACTGAATGTCAACGTATAAAAGATGTAATTCATTTGTTTTCATTAGTCAATTACTAGCTATGTCGAAATCAGAATTAAACAAAAATGACCATAACTCTTTACACTTTTTAAATAGCCAAGTTTTATGATAAGTTTATGTAATATCTCGAAATGACCCCTTACTTGCAAAATTGAATGACATCTTATTAAAGAAATCATCAAAACTGCAAATCTTTTCCCATTTAACCTTCTGTCTTCTCTAGTTTCCGACATCCTCATGCTAAACATTGAAGAAACTCACCTTGTATGTGGATAAAGCCATTCTGTGCCAGGAACTGGTAATACTTACCATTATCTGCAGTGTTCTCACAGAAACTGCAAAGGCGTGATAAAAAAAACTAAATTTTTTGCAACGGCATTAAATACAAATATTTGATAGAAATATATATATTTTTCAAGAAATGTAAAACAGTTGAGTGGAAGAGCAGTTACTTGGCTGTCATGCTCAGGAAGCTGAACTCCACTGTTCCAGTTGTAACTGAAATTGCTATACTTTCTACATTTTGTTGTTTCTTTTCCTATATGTTGCATTAAATTGGGGAAGCCGAATAAAGACCATATTATTATTGTTATTATTATTATTATTAAAATTACTAATATATTATAGCTTTAGTAACCTCGAGACAAAAAGATTCCTGCTAACAAACCACTAGGGTTTTGATTATGATGATATCTGTGACTTCTGCGACATATTGATTGTTATACTTACTCATGATCGTATAGTCGGAGATTAATGTTTTTTTTATGTATGCAAATAGCGTTATATAATTCTGATTGCTCTGAATTTTTACAGAGAGGCCTATACCTTTGTGAAGGAACGTCGAGCCTGCATCAAACCAAATGAGGGGTTCGTTGCACAATTAGCTGAATATGAACCTATATACAGAGCACGACAAACACTAGAAAAAGGCGAGACATCATGCGAAATGCGCAGGCAAAAGCGTAAAAGTGAGCAGTTAAGTGAAGCTGTTGATGTCGATCTGATCCAGCCCCCGCCAAGTCCTGCTTCAGACAACACAAATCATGATCATTTACATGATGTTCATGATATTTCAAATAATCTTCATCAGCTGTGGCTGCTTAAGGGAGTTTAACTCTATTGGGTTTGTAAACAAGTTGTTATTATACTTACTAGAGTTTATGTCCTGTTGTTATACCATAATACTCTTCCAGTTGATACACAAGGTTCTTCAGTGACTTACTGAAAATGTCAGGTGTGAAAATAATGTTAAGCTCATGTATATTATTTAGTCCGTAGGTTTTCTATATAGATTGATAATTTTGGGTATGTCAGTGTAGACATGCTGTTGCAAGTAAAAATTCTTTTACAGCAAAATAGATATTTGAACAGTGTGGTGAATTAACACTTCTTAAGAACCAGTCTTTTGTTTACACATCCTTAATATAGAGATATTAGATATCTATTTTTGAACAGTATTTACCTCCTCATTGAATTCCAGCTTTGAGGTGCTGCATTTATATTTAACATAATGTTGCTTAAACCATTTTTTGTTATACAAATCACGTAAAATGTTACAAGACAGAGGCAATATCTGAATATTCTTCATCAGGAAGACTAATATGTTGATCTCAATAAAATTAGGTATAATATACAATAAATCCAAAATGTTTTTTTTTCACCTGACATTATTTTAAAATGTTTCCCTGATGAATCTTTTCCTTGATTGTAAGTCATATTGTATAGTGTGACTTTTAGGAATAATGTTTTTAGTGTAAGTAATTTAATCCTATTTTCGATATTAAACTTAGTGTTGATGAAAGTTAGATCACTATTATGGGAGTGTAGTGCATTGCTGCTTAAAATCTCACCAGTTTCAATTAGATTATGGCAGTAATTTTGTAATAGTGATCTAACGTGAATATAATTAAGTATAAGAAAAAAGGCAGCTTTAAAACATAAAAATGAAATCTAATACATCCCATGGTTTCCATGTTGATGAAATAGTTTAAAAACAATTGGTTCTAAAATAAACTTTATGGTACCTAAATTGAAGTATGAAATTGTACGGTGCCATAACAACTAAGATTATCTGGTTTAGTGTGAATAAAACTAAAATAGGTTTGGTACTAGTCACTTGCATAAGGTTTAGGAATAAGTGATTGACTTGATAAATAGATCTTTGTATATTTGAATATTTGTACAGAATACTACTACATAAAATTTGTATGCAAAATCTTTAAAAGAAGAGTGTATTGAACAACTAAAAAAACATTGCTGTGTGTCATATCTGCTTAAATTGCTGCATAAATTGTGCCTCCATAACTTAAGAAAACTATTTTTGTACTTTTGTATAGTCTTCTGTTCCTAATAAAATACGTGTTAATTGTAAAAAGTGTTTATTTCGCATTTGTGTTGTTTATGTTTTACAGTTTTAATGAAAGTGAGCTATTCAAGATCACAATATGCTTACGATAATGCATTTATTATTTGTTATTCCAGTTTTGCTGGTATAAGAATGCACACAATATCCTTGCCATCTTTATCTTGGAGTTCCCACTTTACATCAACGGTTACCTAAAACATATTTTAAGTTTTATTAAAATTATATCTACAAGGTGTTCACAAAGAACAGCATGTTCCTTGGGTAAAACTAATGAGGGTGTTTCATATAAAATTTTTATGCACATAAAATGAGTTATAACCAAATTTCCTTGACGTAAATGTCTTTTTATATAGCCCCTGAGCATTATTACGTTATTTTAATCCGGCAGGCTATAATAAAGCTTTGTATGTATACAGTTTACTCATCATTATGTTACGGCAGCTTCTTCAGTTTCGTTTATCATAACTCTTTGAAGATAGATTATCGTTTTAACAATTGACTGTCAAAATGTCAAATGAATGGAGAAATTTTACCTTTTTAGGAAATAGGCTAGGATGAAAGTACCAATCAATAGAAACCGCTTGTCAGACTTTAGTTCGATTTCATATAAATTCAATTTGAAAATGTGCTTGGCTCCGCCCCTGAAAGCATGCTTCGATAGTTTGTGATGTCACAAGACAGAAACGCATAGCGCAAAGCTGTATTCCGCATAAGTAAACGCACACACTTGTTATATGGATTTGACACCAGTTTTATTCTACTCTGTGACATAAATTTCAAATAATAATCAAGATGGGTTATGCTGTCACCAGCTGTTTAAATGCCAAAAATGGCCGTCATATCTGTAAGCTGACATCATGGTGCCCATCTGATAACGTTTGAACTACGCAAATATTTTACTAACTATATGATTATTTTTTTGTAGTTTACCACTCGCTATAATATCGAACGAACAACTGTTTAAACAGAATTATAAAATTCGTGCAACTTCTCCATTATCATTCTCTATGCGTTTCCATGATAATGTGCCAGTGCCTACAGTGCTTTTTGAGTAGTACCTCGGACCATATAAAGCTTATTATGCCCCTAATACTACACATAAACAACTATTACATACTAGCTTTCTGGAGTGAATGAGGGTTTTAATTTTTTTTCTCAGCTATCGTTAAAACAACTTAACTAATACTTAGTGGAAATCTTCTGCAGAAAAAGCTTTATTTAAAAATTATAATAAATGTCACCCCACGATTTTGTAAGCATATAAAATGCACAACCTCTAATCATTTTTCCCCAAAACCTTTACATTGAAAGTTTTTGAGAAAAAATACCAGATAAAAATTCACTCTTCACTAAAACTTGTTTCTTATGTAAATTCGATATCTTTTATCATTAAAAAAAACAGTGCTAGTCTATAACCTTGGTTATTGACATTGTACAACAGTCAGGGTAGAAGAGTAGGCTTTGATTTGAAAAACAAATCACAACGAAAGAAGGCAATTGTTTTATTTGTGTAATAATGCAAGACACATTGGTATTTATTCTAAAATTATTAATTTACCTACAAAGGCGGATATATTTAATAATGAAGAGTATGCTGATAAGAATCGCAGTTATGGTGAATGCCAGAGAATTCAAATAGAGAACTAGGAGAATTTATATGGAAAAATTTCGAATTGTGCTCCTAACATGAAAACATTAGGTAATGTACAAGAGCGGGGGAGTTTTAAACCTCTGCATGGTATTAAAGGATGGGTAAGCAACCTATGAGAAGATCAAGAAGAAATTTTGCACTTCTTTGTTCAGCATCCAGGCCAAAGTATCAGATGTGCTTCCCAAGAGTTTCACGTAAGTAATTTGGGCAATTTGAAGAAGCAAGGATTTCATTATTTTCATCTTATTTTGAATCACGAGTTACTGAGTATTGATCATTAGCAGAGTTTGGTTTGTGCAGGCATGTATTAGCACATCGTCGTGATTGAAATGTTTCAGGGAATAATGTGTTATTTGTGGATGAAGCAACATTCACCAGAAACAGAAATTTGAACATTCATAATCTACACGAATGGACTGATGGAATCCATGCACAACAGTTGTTAGCCGATATCAGTACAACTTTGGAATGAATGGTTTGGAGTCACTGGTACCTATTTTTGTTTGTCCGTTCTTACCAAAGCAATTGGGTAGTAGTGAGTCCCTCATTTCTTGGATATCTATTTTCTTACAGCGTGACATGTGGTTTATACATCCCAAAAAGCTCATACATAAAAATTTTAGATGAATTTCACTCAAGCAACATATTATTTCATATTTGGAACATACTTTACTGATACACTGCATAAAAATAAATAATAAGTAACAATTGTTTTTCAATAATCTTCATCTTCATCAGCAAACTGCAATGTGTACACAGAAATTTTTCGTGTTGCTCCAACTTTGTATCATGAAAAATACTTCAAAAAATTTTACAATGTATGAGTTTTGTAAATTACAAAAAATATCAAAACATGCTCATTGCGTTCTTAAACTTTTTAAAACCAGTTTTATTTGCTGTAGCATGATAGGTTGCTTCCTTTCAAAGCTGTATAGGTAGTACTTTAAATGTAGTTGTATTTGAAGAACTTTTAAATTCAAAAGGATGATCCACATGTTTTCCATGCACTCCAATGCATTCTTTTTGATTGGACACTTTTGTTCTTCAGCTAGTATTCTGTGAATGAGTATCAAAGAAAAAGGAAAGGTAATAGAGTGCACCAAGGAAGCAAAAGCAACAGGATATGATCAAATCACACAAGAAATGGTTAAATACCTAACAGGTAGAGAAGCTTCGACTTTTCTGTATGTTTAATATGGCACCGAACACAGAAATGCCAGAGGGTCGGAAGACTGGTATTGTACCAGAACATAAAGAAAGAGATATAAAAAAGTGTGGAAACTGCCAACGAATTACATAACTGTAGCAAAAATTTATACCGAAGATAGGGACAAAATAATACCACAACACATTTTAGTGTGCTTAGTGTACTCCAGTACTTGTGTACAAATAAAGGAAGTTCAGTTAGAAATCCATATTTTTCAAACTCGTACACGTAATAGTATGAAAAAAATGAGGTATCAGCAATCTAAGGAGGGTAAGTATAGAAAGTCTTAAAATGTGAACCAATATGTGCATTAGAACAAACTTGGAATCCTCAGACTTCTATGTTATTGTGAATGGATTGAACTTGTATTGAAGTTATTCTGAGTTCATCATTGTTCATTATATTGATAGATGACATGCTGTGGGAAGTACTGCCAAAGGTAAAAGTAACGAGAAAAATACTTGCTAAAAAATAAATGGAAAACTAATCAAAAGGTTTCAGCACCTAGGAAATATGATATAAAACAATGCAAGAAAAAAATGATAAAATTTGCAGCACTTTAAAGGTTTTAACTTGTGAACAAGAAAGACTTAAATAGCATCAAAATATGGCTGTCTACAAGACAACTTATAGTGGTGGAAGCTGGGTAGTGAATAACACTGGAAAGCAGATTGTAAGCAAGAGAAAAAATATATCAGAGACGTGTCTGCAAGGTCAGGATTTATATTTCATCCGCCTTTGTTACTTACCCTAGGGTATTTCCTCAGTACTGGCAGTTGAGCTTCATACTTGTATATCTCTCCCGTTTTTAATGGACAGGTTATTCCGGAATCTTTGCAACCATCTGGGTTGGGAAGCTGGAATGCTACTGGAACACCCAGAATGATTCCATGTACTAAGGCCGTCACTACATCAACATCTTCATCTGGAATAAAATATATAGAAATAAGCCAAAATACAACAGTCAGAAACATATCGATAGTTATGATGGCATGTCAAGGATAGCTGGGAAATAATCGATTACTTTTAATTGAATTAAGTAATTGATTACATTTTTGATGTAATTTTAATTATAATCAATTATATTTACGATAAATGTAACTGTAATCATAATCAATTACATTCTAGAATCATAGTAGTTGTAATCGAAATGTAATTGTAATTTTGTAAAGTATAATTGTATTTTAAACGATTAATGCGATTGTCAGTGTTGCCAACTTAGCGAATTTCCCGTCAAATCTAGCTTAATCATTCGTGGTTTAGAGGGTTGAATGCGGTTTTAGCGGTTAGCAGAATTTATAGCTTATTTGCATTACATATAAAATCAATTAATTCCTAGTTTAACTTAAATAGGACACTTTAATATTGCAACAGTTCATATATTACAAAAAAAAAGAAAAGCAAGAGCACTACATAGTTCAGTGCATAACTAAACAGTCATGCTCTGTGCCTATTTTCAAATTTTAAATTTTGTGCAATACACTATTCTCAAAATGGCGGAGTTAAAAAACGGTTACTCGTCAAATACTATCGACTTTCATTTTTCCAATGTGTTATGTGTTTTTTCTGCTGGGACATTCTTGCAATGACAGTAAGATTAGAAATCTGTTTTTGGTGCCGCCATCTCTGGGATGGATGGATAGCAAAATGGGAGTAACATATAAAGTGGGTAGGTATCCTAGTTTTTTGATTTGTGATACAAGCAGTGAGGTGTAAACATATACCTAGAGTGAGAAAAGGTGGTAGAAGGGGTAATAGGTCGTGTTTTCGCATGGGCGCCATATTGGAAATAGTAAAAGTATACTATATAAACAGGGTGAAATGACGGGTTGCCTGCAAACAGGCGTTACGGAAATAAATCTTAATACTTTCGTGTTTTTTTTTTCGTGGATATTCGTATTTGAGTACCTCAGGCTGTAAACACTTAAATATAAACAAACAACAAATGTAATGCTCAAAGTTATTTATATTCAAAACAAGTTCATTCTGTACGTATTTACTAAAAACATCAATATATACATATATACTCACATGTATACAGTACAATATACATTTTATTTAAGAAAAAGTCTATATGCTTACTTCTCAATAGTGACCTGTAAACTGTATAATATTTTAGCCGTTTACATGGATAACCCTTTTGAAGGGAAAAATAAATGTTATTGCACAAAGAATACCTATACCATATACCTACTTCTTGGTCTGAAGAAACAATATGGTTTATTATATTTTGAACAAGAAGTCGTTGTTATCAAAAGATTCCTCATTGTAAAAAAGTTGTCATCGCAATTTTACTTTATTACCTAGTATACCCGATGTACATACTTACTTGAAAGTCATATTTACAAACCATTCTTTCCATTTATTTTAAATTGAGACAAATGCCAGCATTTCAACTGCCAAATGGCCTTTAGTGGCTCAACAATAAGTGCCAATAAAACTAAAATAATTTATTTAACATGCATATAAACCTATAGGAGACTGATGTGGTAAGATGTTATTTACATTTTTATATTCAATATTGCTAGAAGTAGATTATTTAAATTCTTGCAAATAGAACCCTCTTGTGGAGTTGTATTAGCTGATTATTCACTTATCTAAAAAAATGATCACGAACTGTCAATAAACATGTTTGAATAAAAAAAAAGAAGCTGCACTACGTTCAAGCCTCATACCTGTAATACAAGCAAGTTTGCCTACCTGTACAATGTATATACTATGCACTAAACCGTATAATTTATATAGGTACCATTGCATGCATTTGGTAAATATGTATTATATTACATGCACTTTAAATACTTACCCCAGTACTTATATCCTGAAAATTTAATTAAAAGCTATCTGAATAGTCAAACGCTATATAAGCATTTACATGCAAAGCATAATACCCATGTAACTATATATTATAAAAATATATAAAATTTGTTCTTCTGAAAAAAAAATTGTCTTCTTTGTAATAACGTTCCTTGATATCAATCAATGGTAATAATTCTTTAGACATATCACCTCTTTATCAAGAAATAATGTAGGGCATGAGTTTGGTTTTAAACGAAGAGTTTGCCCAGTTCTATCAAAACATTTTTCATCAAAATGAGCTGAACAGATCTGATATCCCTTCTTAGACAAAATAGAAGCTTCATTTTCACCCAAGTTTTTAAGCCACTGTTGGAATAGTTCTGGCTGTGATTGTGGCAGTCTTAAATAAGATCAAAATTAGATAGGTATATTACAGATTTATCAAGTTAGCATATCTCCTACCGATGAAAACTTCTGTTAGGGTCGACAGCTTTACAATTTCTCACGTAACAGTATTTTTTAACTCTCATCGCTGTAGTACTGAACGCTGAATAAATTATGAATCGCAAAACACCAATAAACAATACAGACAAACCAATAAACTTATAAAAGTTGTATTTTAACTAAAATTTCTGTACGCAATATGAATACATCACTGCATATACGGTTGCATAACTTTCAGTCATTTTTAGAATCACTATTTCCAATATGGCGTCCATGTAAAAACAATATGGCGGAGGGTTTTCACACTCTAGTTATATATGACACCTCACTGGATACAAGGCCCAACATCGCGTTCTCTATTTAAATAGAGAATGCATGGGTACAACGTATAATATATATATCTGCATAGAAGATGCTTTTTTTTGTAAATAATATGTGATCTCTTGAAAATTTAAACTGAATCTAAATTTAATCTTTTACATGTTTGCTTTTCTAATACTTTTGTCATCGATCGTATGCATTGTGCGTGTGTATAAACTGTACATTAAAATGCATGTCTATGCTGTGCTGTCTACACCTCAACCAACTGCAGATAGTACAATTTCGCTGTCATTACAACTCATCACTTTAAATTCACTGACTGGATTTTGAAAATAAAAGACATTTTTCAATATATTGTATGATTCAATTACGGCTTTTATTCCAAGTATAATAGTCACAATATGATTTTCTCAATTCAAGCTAGAAAGAATATTTAAATAATTACGATATTATTTATATAAAGCAGCACACATGCTTGGTTGTAAGGTTATTGTTGAAAAACTTAATTTAGGCGTACTATTGAACAATATCATCAAAGTTATTATTGCCTGAATATGATTATAATGAGTATAAGAGGAAGTTATCGGATAGCAGCTTTGACCGGGACCTTTTGATTACTATATAGTCTAATGTGGTGCTACTACACCACCAAAGTCC
Organism: Rhyzopertha dominica; assembly: GCA_025024175.1. Lineage (NCBI taxonomy): Eukaryota > Metazoa > Arthropoda > Insecta > Coleoptera > Bostrichidae > Rhyzopertha > Rhyzopertha dominica. Next base: position 31,401,722 of record QCXZ01000041.1, read on the forward strand.
TTTTCATATTCGAGATCAAAGCAGCATATGCATAATCAAGCTTAAGAACGCAATTATGTTTTCCAAATTCCCTAAAATAGCTGCTTGCGCACTTCTTCATTCGCAGGAATATTTTTTGTAATTTTTAGCTTTCAAAAGAACATTGTGTACAAATCAGCAAAAAAATATTTATTAAAATATCAGCTTAATTGTAGGTACTTATTTTCGCAAGTTCGTTTTAAACGTTTTTGACAATATAAAAATTTACACACACTTATTGAACTGCCTTATTCTCTTCAATGTGCATTAGACATTTAACTGAATTTTGTGGCGCGATACATTAAAATAGTCACTTAACATGTGAAACTCATCATATCTGTGAATAATTTCCTTTTGCCGCGTTCATGGCTTATAAAAATGTACTGAATGTAAATACTGAGCTTATAACGATTAACTCATCCATGATACAAAAACACATCCTCGTATTTTTCGCCTTGAGAAACACACCACATATTTATTTGCTACCATAGTTTCTGCTCTATTTGGGAGGCCGTAGCTCTACTAGCATCTAGCTACTACGACGCCAACCTACGTCTATAATTACTACAGAGACCTATCTTTGCCAACTGCCTGGTCATTTTACGAATGGTCACTGCATTTTGCATTATAATAAAAGTATCACCAGCTCTAGCCTAACGTTTATCAGGCAATGCAAAAGAGAGAATGATGCTTTTCCCTATGTTGCTGTAAAAAATCTGGTAGCAACTATTGCCGAATTTCAAGTTCGCCGGCAATATATGGAAATTAAAATACGTCGCAACATGTCGCAACCTTGCAATTGGGTATTATCACTTTTTTTGAAAATTACTTAAAATGAATCTTGAAGTGCATATATATCGTAAGCCATGTTAAAAAAACAAAAAAAATATTTGTAGGTAGAGAATTTTAGGTCTGAAATTAGAATCTTAGGAGTCACCGCCAAAACGCTTTTATCCAAGGTGACTCGTGACGTCAAGTGTCATGTAAACATTACCAAGGAGCGTGCTGCTTAATGGTGTAGTATCATTTTTGTATTGGAAAGCTTTTGTGTGGTGTTTATTGAAAGGACGGTGTAAGAGGTCGCACCAAAAAGTGATTTGTGTCGTTTTACAAGCATCTATTATTAACAAAACAAGTGTTGTTTTGTACATGGTTATAAAAGTACTTCAGTTAGTACAGCTAACAAAATTTTTGTAACTGTTCCTCGAGATTATCAACGTATGAAAAAGTTGTTTAAGGCCCCTAGACGTGATATGCCGAAATCGCAAAGTTTGCTTTTCTGTTGTGAAGATCATCTTAATTCTTATTGTGAGTTTTATTATTATTTTTGGGGTTATAAGTGTTTATCATTCAGTTTCCATTTTGTTATAGCTTGAAGAGGATATGAAAAATTAAATGCGTTTTAAGTTGATAGTGGGAAATGTTATAATAATGAACAACGTTGTTCCCCATATATTCGACTGTTAGCCAGACCGGAAAAGAGCCCCAAGAGGCCAGAAAATAAATGGCAATTTATATTTATTCTGACCTCTGTACCAAGTGTTTCTGTTGTGCCGCGTAACGCCCTCTAGTGATGAGTAGTGCGAACGAGGTAGAAGTGTTTAAAACTGAGAAGTCATGCGTAGACTGCGAACCAGTGTTGCCATCCATACCATAATTATGGTATACATACCATAATGGTATGGCAAATACCACATACCATAATAAACTATTATGGTATCCACATTTTACCATAATTTGCACAGAGTCAATTTCAGTTTTTTTTATATAACACAAAAATTACATCACGGCAAGCTAGGTTTCCTACATCGCGTACTAGCCTCGACATAGGGTTTCATTTCCTAGCCTCTCTCTCTTTAGAGCAAACTTTATACTTGATTTTGGGGTTTTTTGTACAGCGATGGGTATGTAGGCACAACTTGTACTGTAATAAGCTACTAAACTAACACCTAAAAATTCTGAACAACCCTATTTAAAGAAAATGGCGGCGACTAGTTTTTCTTGTTTTCCCTAAGAAGAAGTAAAAATTACGCATACATGGCAATGACACATATTGAAGAAGACAAAAGTCGGCATTCAACTCTAAAGCAATATTTATTATACGAGGTAAGGTTAAAAGATATTTACAAAAACGAACTTTAAATACAAAATATGATAATCTGCAAAAAAAATTTTGAACACCCACCAAGCTATCTTCAAAGAGTTTAAAAAGACCTACAATTTGACATATAACTTAAGGTTGTACGTAAAAAAAATAAAGAAAATACGAGCCTGGGAAGTTGTAAGTGGCGGACCCTGTATATGTCGTTGATCGTCAAACAACGATAATGCATATACCATGGTGATGTTTCACCGGTTTTTTCTCTTATCGTAGTAAAGTTCGAAGTGGACTGTATTTTTACTGGTTTTATTGAAATGCAAAATGAACGATACACGTGGTTGAACAAAACTGAAAAATGTTAACTCGCAACTCGCAGGTTGCCACGATTAGAATCGAATCAATCATAAAAATAAAAATGTCTTTCGTTCTACCCAAATTTGACATCGCCGCGTTGCCACGCCTCATCCGGTGTTMCGCGACTTATGCCTCTTTCTAGGTTCTCTATACCGCCGACCTTGAAAGTCTAACTTTCAATCAAGCGTTGGAAGCACACACACTTTTTGCACTGCACGCTTCACTATGCCAGCGCTTGTCTTTACCGTCACTACGCGCACAAGTCCATCTTGACCTGGATGCAGTTCCAGGACACGCCCCATCTTCCACTGCAGAGGTGCTGAATTTTCATCAATTAAGACGACTAGAGCCCCGACTGGGATGGTGGTGGTTGACTCCTGCTGCCACTTTCGGCGAAGTTGTAAGGACTGCAAATACTCCCTTGACCAACGTGCCCAGAATTGTTGGTACATTTGTTGCAGAGCGTGATATTGTGACAAGCGGTTTGAAGAATAATTGCTTACGTCTTGCTGCGGAAATGTGTTTAGCGCAGTTCCTATTAGGAAGTGTCCGGGGGTAAGAGCGGATAAATCCTTGGGATCGTTCGATGTAGGAGTTATTGGACGTGAATTGAGGATTGCCTCCACCTGTGTGAAAACCGTTTCTAATTCCTCGTAGGTTAAATTACGATTACCTACAACCCGTGTTATGTGATATTTTGCCCTTTTAATAGCTGATTCCCAGAAGCCTCCCTGGTGAGGGGATTTTGGAGGAATGAATACCCATTCTATTCCCGATTTTATGCAAAAATTGTAAACGTCACCTTCTTTATTAACATCTGAGACCAAATTAAAAATTCGTTTAAGCTCATTATTGGCTCCGACAAAATTTGTCGCATTGTCTGAATACAATTTTGCACAAAGACCTCGTCTAGAGACAAACCTTTTCAAGCAATTTAGAAATGAGTGTGTCGTTAGATCGTTAACTAGCTCGATATGAACAGCTTTGGTTGAAAAACATATGAAGAGACACATGTACGCCTTGATTATGTTACGGTTTCGTAATTTGCCGTCTTTTATGTTGAACGGACCTGCGAAATCTAAACCTGTAATTAGAAAAGGTCGTGATGGATTTACTCTGTCTGAGGGAAGGTCACCCATTTTTTGACTGCTAGCTGTAGGATTAGCCCGAAAACAAGTAATGCACTTTGTCAAAACCGATCTAACAGCGTTTCTCCCATTGATTGGCCAATATGTCTCCCTTAATAATGATAAAATCGATTGTGGTCCGGCGTGTAGTTGTTTGTGATGCTGATCTAAAATGATTAGATTCGTCAGAGGGTGCCTTTGCGGTAAAATTATAGGAAACTTAGTTCCAAACTCAATTTTGGCTTTTCGTATTCTCCCCCCTACACGTAACAACTTATCGTTATCTAAAAACGGATCTAGTGACTTGATCTTGCTACGTTTATGTACCGGTTTTCCAGAGTTCAAATCATGAATTTCCGTTTTGAACTGACCCTTTTGAGCTAGTCTTAATAGACTGTGCGTTGCACGTTGGATTTCGTGCACTGAAAGATTTTGCTTTCTTTTATTTTGTTTACTGGAACCCACATTGTCATAAAATCTGAAACACCATGCTACGACACGCGTTAGTTTATACAATGTTGAGTACCTCGAAAATATTGACTCATCGTCTACAGTTGATGCCGTTAGTGCGATATTTTTTGTTTTCTTTTGTTCGAGAGATGTATTAGTTTGATCACCTGATTCTTTAGGCCACTTTTCAGGTGGTTGACTTAACCAAGTTGGACCAGACCACCATAGAGTATTCGAATTTAACTGACAAGGATCAACCCCGCGTGAAATAAGATCTGCGGGATTATCCGCTGAACAAACATGAAACCATTGCTCCTTGTCTGATGCACTTTGTATTTCAGCTACTCGGTTCGCTACGAATGCCTTCCAAGCAGAAGGTTCACGCGATATCCATGACAACGTTATAGTTGAGTCGCACCAATACTGAACGCCTTTTAAAGCCATTTGCAAAGCAGATACGGCTGTTTTTGATAGCCGCGTTAATAGTACTGCTCCACAGAGCTCCAACCTTGGAAGTGACAGCTTCTTTAATGGTGCTACCCTCGATTTGGCACATAGTAATCTTACACAAATGTTTCCCGTCTGATCTACCGATCTCAGATATATACATGCCCCGTAGGCCTGCTCTGATGCGTCGCAAAAGCCGTGTAGTGATACCTCGATGGTACTTTTTAGAATAGCTTGTCTTGGTATTTTTATGAGGTTTAGTTCGTTTAATTTAGAGTAAAATTCGTTCCAAGCCGTGTATATCTGAAGAGGTACCGCTTCGTCCCAGCCAAGTTTCAGTTGCCACAAGCGCTGCAGCATGATTTTTGCAATAACTATTACTGGTCCGAGCATTCCTAAAGGATCGAACAATTTCGATATCACCGATAGAATTTGCCTTTTTGTTACACTACGATCACACGACTGCGTGTGAACAATGTTCTCGAATACATCATCATTAGGTTTCCAAACAACGCCTAAAGTTTTGCGTTTGTCATCACTCGTTATATAATATCCGATAGTCTCGCTTTGTGTTTTGCCTAGTGCTTCTAATACTACTGGACTGTTAGATGACCATTTACGTAGGTCGAAACAAGATTTTTTTAGATCGCCCGAGATCTCCCTTGCGATTTCAATTGCTTCGGATTCATCGTTTGCCCCTGTGATGAGGTCATCAACGTAAAAGTCACATGCAATGATGTTGCTAATTTTCGGTTGTTCATGCTGTATTTCCAACGCGATTTGTTTGATACATCGCGTGGCTAGAAAAGATGCTGATGCTGTTCCGTACGTAACTGTGTTCAAGCAGTAATGTTTTATTTTTTCGTCGCCCGTTTGACGCCAAAGGATTAATTGTAAATTATGTTGTTCCGGTATAATATTTACTTGGCGGTACATCTTCGCGATGTCCGCTGTTAACACCACATTGTGCTTCCGAAATCGAAGTAAAATACAAAATAAATCATCTTGTACATTTGGCCCTATCTTTAGCAAGTCATTTAAAGAATAACCTGATGTTGTCTTTGCGCTCGCGTCGAATACCACCCGCAGTTTCGTTGTGGTACTATTTTCATTAACAACGCCATGATGTGGCATATAATAACGATTCGTAGCAATGAAGTCAACATTAGTCGGATTAATTTCGCTCATATGGCCCAAGTGGATATATTCGTTAATAAAATCGGTATATTGTTGCTGACTTGTGATGTCTTTTCGTAATTTATTTTCCAAATTTAGAAATCTTTTAGTTGCTAAGTCCAATGAATCCCCGAGTTCTCCTTCGTTCTCTTTCAAAGGTAAAGTTACGATAAATCTGCCATCCGTGTTGCGCTTAAATGTTTTTTGAAACAGTTCTTCGCATTCACTTTCCTCTTTTGAATAAAATTTCTTTTGAACGCATTCTTCGATGCACCAAAATTTTTCTAATTGAAGTTGCATTTCTTGGTCTTCGCGGTTAATCGCGTGACATGTTACGTTACTGCCTGTAAAATTGTTAGAGTTAAATGCCATTTGTCCTGATACGATCCATCCCAATACTGATTTCTGTAGGACTAACTTGCTGTTACTCAACTTTATTTGACCCGCGCACATTAATTCGAAAAATATGCCGGCTCCAAGTAATACATCGATTTCCCGAGAGTCTCCGAAATTTGGATCCGCCAACGTTAAATTTGCAGGTAAGTTTAATTGTGTTGCATCTATGGACTCAACAGGTAAGTTCGTGGTTATATTGCTTAATATCAAGAATGGTAAATCGGCTGTAAAGTTATTATGTGCTGACTTAATTTTAGCATGCACCTGATTGGCCGCGTTAATATTAGTATCACTTATTCCCGATATTTGCGTGTTTATTTTATGTGTTTTTATTTTTAAACGCCTTGCTAATGTAGCAGTTATAAAGTTTAGTTGTGAACCACTATCCAACATCGCACGACAGCTTACAAAGTTTTTTGAATGATCTTGAATCAAAATAACCGCTGTAGGCAGGATAACATGTTTTTTGTTGATTGCCGTAGCTACCACGTTCGATTCTGTTTGTGCAGCGCCGCTGCTGCCGCTAACTTCAGCTGGTACTTCACCGCTTTCGTTTGCTTGCGATTTGCCGCCGCTGACCGCGTCCTCGTGTAACGCCGTATTGTGTTTTTCGCTGCACTTCTTGCATCCCTCCGATCGACACGCATTCAGTGCATGATTAGGCCGCAAACAATTTACACACAATTTCATGCGCTTGATTTCTTTTAACCTACTTGGTACTGGAAGTGCTAACCATTTGAAACAACGATATACAGCATGTGTTCCGCTGCAAAAGTGACATTTCCCGCTATGCGACGTAGCCGCATGGGAAACAATTTTTCCCGCTTGCTTACGAGTGAAAAATTTATTTATAGGTTCGATTGTTTCCAAAATTCTACATTTGTTAGCTAAAAAATTGGCAAAGTCTGCAAACGATGGGTTTCCGTTGAATATCGTTATTGTTTTTTCTTCCCATTCTTTTTTTGTTTCCAAGTCAAGTTTCCTTCCGATAAAAAATATAATTAGCCGATCCCACGTTTTCACGGGCTCACCTAAAGCGTTTAAAGCGCGTAAATGCTTTTCCGTGTTGTCTAATAATTTGCGTAACGACTGGTTTGATTCTTTCGTAACTGGTTGTACATCGATTAGAGCCTTTAAGTGCGATTGAATGATCAAATTTTTGTTTTCAAATCGGTCTTTCAACAATTGCCATGCTACTTTATAATTATCTCGAGTTACTTCCAGCGATTCTAACACGCGTTTTGCATCCCCCTGCACCGCATCAAGTAAATAATAAAATTTTTGTATATCGTCGATGTGTCTGTTTTCGCTAACTAATATCTGGAATGTTTCCGCAAACTGTGTCCATTTGTCGTACTCGCCCCAAAATTTAGGTAGTCCCAAGGTGGGTAACCGCGCCTGACTGTACGCCCCTGATTCAACACCTACGCTCTCATTCGTTACTTCGCCACCTTGCGCAGTATTCGACGCGCCGGTATTTGAATTTTGCCCGATCACGTCTTTGGCCTTGGCCACGGTGTCAAAATATTCGTTCTCATAATTTTCCCGTTCGTTTTCGGCTCTCTTTTGTTCGCTTTTGTCGTCCGCTACTAATAATTCAATTTGAGATTGTATTTCACAAAATTCGCTATAGCTTTCTTCAAGTTTCTCTAGACGAGTTTGCAATTCGGTGATTTTAGTAGCTCCGTGTTTGTTAAAGAAGGTGTTAAATCGCGTAAGGATAGCTTTTGACTGCCCCCTTCTAGCAATCAGCTCGGTTAAAGTATCCATCGTAACGTATTTGCCAAAACACTCGATTAAACAAGTCGATACGAATGAAATAAACGTTGATTTTCACACAAATGAATACGATGATAAAACAGGATACTGTAAAAAGGATACGCTAACTTACTGCGCTCTGAATTCGATATTCGTTTTCTGCTCCGATGTTTTATCCAACAGCAACCGCCGACCTTGGGATCGTTGCGACAGGAATGGGCCGATTCGTCGATTTCATGCTCTGCACCCTGCTCCCCTAGGATAGACGCCACTGCTAGCTGTTAGCTAAACGCTGTTTTCCGTTGTTTTTTTTTTTTTTTTTTTGTTTCTGTATGTCCACACGTGTTGTGGAAAATGCCTCGATGTTCCAATGTTCGCTTGTTCTTGGATCCCGGTCGATGGACCAAATTATGGTGATGTTTCACCGGTTTTTTCTCTTATCGTAGTAAAGTTCGAAGTGGACTGTATTTTTACTGGTTTTATTGAAATGCAAAATGAACGATACACGTGGTTGAACAAAACTGAAAAATGTTAACTCGCAACTCGCAGGTTGCCACGATTAGAATCGAATCAATCATAAAAATAAAAATGTCTTTCGTTCTACCCAAATTTGACATCGCCGCGTTGCCACGCCTCATCCGGTGTTGCGCGACTTATGCCTCTTTCTAGGTTCTCTATACCATAATTTGTGCCAAAATACCATAATATTTTGAAGTTGATACCATAATTTATGAAGCAAGGCCTGGCAACACTGCTGCGAACACTGGGCGGTCGGTGCTCGGCAACGCCGGGTGCGTGTGCTGGAGCTCTGTTCGATGATAGAATTATACAGTTTTGCAGTCTAAGGTATTACTAATTATTCATCTTAAGTTGTGGGTTTTGATAACGTGTGTTAAATAAAGTTCAGTTTCGCAAACAGTGTGTGCACTTTAATTCCGTCAAACCCACACCCACAAAGAAAAACTGTTACACCTCTAAAATAAATGTCAAGTGTAGGTTACGTTTTTGATTCTTACATTTTTATGTTTACAAATAGTATGTTTCCAACAACCCACTGTGATCAAATTATCAATGCTATGTTAATTTGATAAAAAGTTCACTTATGCTGTTGCTTTTGCTTTTACGCTGCTCATCTCTGCAGCGTTGAACCGCTCGTCGCTGTACACAAATTCCATAATAATGAACATACCTTCAGAAGTCATAACTCATAAGTATTTCACTTTTTCTTGGCGTATTTTAATTCGCTTGTCACAAAATGAACGCAAACAACAAACTGATAAATTGACGGGCTGAGACTAAAGCGTGACGCGCTGACTCCAGATGTAAACAAGCGGCCATTTACAAGACACCTGACGTCACAGCCAATATGTTCGCGTTTTGGCGGTCCCTTTAAATATTCACATTTTTATTACTAAAAATACACCTTACGATCCATTTTTTCGAATTTATAAGCTGTCACAGCTGTTTTGTGGATTAGATGCTACCTATTAATATGCAATTTAATAAAATATAAATACATGGCAAATACCCAATTGCAAGACTCAGTGACCTTATTTAGGAAAATCGGTGTGCGTTATCTGTCACGGCTTGACGAATTATGTCGCGTTACGGTCGGTAAGTACTGGAAAAGTCCAGTAAAATGGGAGATTACTTTGAATTATTAATCTTTGTTATGATCATTTTAATTCAGAGTTAAATAGCTCCTCTACCAATTATTTAAGATGCACGCGTCCACGACAAACTTACGCGTATATCAAAGAAGCAACCACTCGCGACATTCTTTTTTTAATTTGTACCTGGGACAAGCAGGGCAGTCCTCGGACTGAGCACTCCCCGCGACTGCAGTGTTTGTCACCGCGTGTGTGTCACTGATGCATTTAACGCCAGGTTGGAATTTATGGAACTTATTAATAATTCTTGATAGTTTTTTATTCTTGCATAGAAAAGGATATCAGAATTAACGTAAAAATAAACTATATGTATAGGAACAACTGATTTGGAAATATCTTGTTGACACAGCTGGTTGTAGCAGATATCAGTAAGAGAAAATTCTCGAAACATATTATTTGCAAGAAATATCCATCATTACACATGTTTTTCCATCATATCGCAAAGTAAACTGCGTTTATGTATAGATGTCTCACTCATGGTATAAAGATCAATTTCCGGCAACTTACAACTTTAAACCGTATCGTCGTTTACTACTTAATGTAAAGGAGCAAAATATTGTTAAATTATAGAATTAGTCCATTTTGTAACATTTTAGGGTAGTAGAGAGTACAAAATACTGGCAGATCCATTTCATAAAAAATCTTACCGCATGTGCATACTATACTAACATCACAATAGTTTGCAAATCGATTCTTTCCTTATAATTAAATACCGATAACGTCAACTGAATTATAGATAACAAATCTTGATGTTGTGATAACAAACTACTGGAAACACATATTATCATAAATATATAGCTTCCGCTACAACCGTAAAATGGTTATTAGTTACGCCATGAATCTAAATTTAATTCCACAGTGTCATGTTTGCTGAAACTAATCGCTAATATCCAAACACTTTGAAAAAAGTTCGTAACATGCTGAATATTTTGAACCAGTTATTTGTTATATCAGTGGTATTATATTAATTAATTATCATAGGCGTGCGTACGGCGGGAGAGGATCACATATTTTATATTAGAAAATAATTGAAGGGGTTTATATCAATGTTTAAAGGAGTGTTAAGTGTTACGGAATCGGTAAATTCTATATATGTATATTTTTGTTGATGACGGTGACCACGGTGACTTACAGGTGCATTGTTTTTAGGTGGGGTCTTATGGGAAAGTAGACCGGCATTGGTTTTCATAGGTGAGAATATAAATACTAGTTTTTATGGGTTTTTTGTCTCTCAAAAAGTTACAAAACGGAATACGTCGACTGCTTTATTTTATAAATTAAATACTGCTCCACAAGTTTCATTTGTGTTTTAAATGTTTTTGAACTTATTTTGGTTTGACTCTTGCTAAATTTGCTTTTTAGCATTCGATTTGACGAACTTTACTGTCGCTTAGAACAGACCAAAAAAACAAACTGTAGGTGGAATATAAGTTTCTTAATTGTTATATATTACGAAAACTATTGTTATTATGCGGTAATTTTATTAAAATAAGTTGAATAGTAGGTATTCTTATTATTCTTATTATTATTATTATTATTATTATTATTATTATTATTATTATTATTATTATTATTATTATTTGCAGTTTTCTTACTTTTAATGAAAATCAACCCAAAACGTTTACCCAACAAATAAGAAATTGTGTCATATTTGTCGTACAGCTTGTTCATCAATCGGTTGTTCGGTATTCTTAGTGGAATTATCCGTAGTTGCAATGCTTTCTATAGTATGTGACAAAAACGGAAGTTGGCTCAGCGCATCGCTGTCGTTCCCATTAAATCAGAGTGGACGAGCGTGCAAAGGCGCACTAAATGAGTAATTTTTATTACTTTTGCAATAGTGTTTGAGTTGGCAATTCATAGTTCTGCCAGATACGTATGACAAAAATAAAGAAATATGTTTGCGTTTTAAAGTATTAATAGCGCCGATCCGGCAGAAGACATGCCTTCTTATTAGAAACAAAGTCATGTGTGTTATTTAAATACTTTTTATTTTTATGTTTCATTATATAATGAATTCAACTATTTTTTTAAATAGAATTGAATTCTTGTTTGAGACGAAAATGAATATACTTGTTTCATTTTTATTATCAAATATGTACCCGATTCATTATATATTATTATTATATGCCTTATAGAATGTGTATTTATTTCAATTAACAAATTTCTTCAGGTTATAAATTTCAATATTAGCTTAAATAAATTGCAATATTAATTTTGTATTCTAAATATACCTATATAAGCTTTTCAAAATAATTGTTTTGTTATTACTTGTTATTGTCTTTATGCAATAAAATTTTCTTCTGGTACCGTCAACGATTATTCATTGCCCCTCCCCCTCTCCCTCAATGCAAGATCCTATACAGGTCTATAGTAATAATCCTTAATAGTAGCGTTAGCACAAAGATATTCTAGTTTTACAGAATTTTTCACATCACTAAGAAATAATTTTACAAAAACTGATACAAATAAACAGCTGAACGAGGTACCAGAAGTACTAATAATATTATTCCTTTTCAAAACATGAAAAGATGTTTGAAAACTGCAGGGTTTACTATTCACCAGCCTGAAAGACAAACCTTTATTAATAAATTAATAATAAATCCAGACCTACTTGCAGTAATGTATGCAGAGGTCAAAAATGTCAGTTGCCAAAAAACAGGTACTTCGTATTTATAGAAGTGCCGAACCGCTGCATGGTGATAATTACCGTAACTCCATAACATAAAAAATTTTCGGGTTTTTTACTACTACAACCTAAAACTGTTTTCAAATACCTTCAGTTATATTTATTGTATTTTTAATTTCCTTATGAAATTTTTGTGTCCTTCATTCACTATAAATTAGATCCATAAACATATTGTGAAAAATGTTAAACTAAAACAGAATCGCCACTGTGCTACTCGAAAAAGCAAAAAAAATCACTCTAAGTATATATTTAAAGTTTTGTTACTTGAGAATAAGTTTTGTGTCATCTTGATTTCGAAATTTTCAAACTCAACTTGATTTTTTCATATAGAATGAATAATGATAACATATAATTAAAATTTACTTATTATCGGGCGCAAATTTATATTTTATTTCATTTGAAAAAGCATGTTAGTTAGCATGTTAATAAGTTAGGTTTTTGCAATTTCAAAAAGAATGGACATGGAACTGGCAGTATCATGTGAGCATACACCCTTTAAAGAAATTATTTAAAGTGACACATTTGTTTTTAAACATGTATTGCGCTACTTAAATTCATGGACTTAATATAGCCCTAGAGCAAAAAATCCAGTTTTGTCAAATTATAGTAGTCTAATTGTCTAACTGTAATTGTTTCGGCAAAGTGATTTAAAAGATTCGTAACAGCCCTGCTACTGTGAAAATTAGCCCAATCTTGTTTAAAAAAAAACGTGGAAATATTCTGACAATAAATTGTAACATCTAATAACAAGTCGTATTTTTTCTGTCAAAAAGAATACACTGATCATTGAGATGGCCATTGAGGAAAATCATTGTCCAAAGTTCCCGCCCATGAAAGGCATTTTCAGTCTCTTGGTGATAACTGTATCTATTAACGAATACATTACAGTGAAAGGTGGTTTCATTAGAAAAAAGGACTTTTGTTTGAAGAATTCTTAGTTTTCTCTACAGATGAATAGAGTGCCCACTGACGAAATGCCAATCTGCTTTGGAAGTAAACGCTAGTAATTAGGGGTACAATGTTTTTTCTGATGTGCAACAGTGAAATTTATCTCAATCTCTCATGTAGATTTTCCAGTACCAAAACCAAAACAATAAAAATAATTTTCTTCTGTTACTGTTGTACTCCATCTTGTCCATATTTGATATTCCACATTATCAGGGTTTCGAAATTTCTTGAGCAGTTGCCTGTGTAAACTTTTAAGGCCAACAATGAATCCTACTTTACAATTCCAACGAACAAAATTTATTTACCGATTGGAGACGCCGAGATTAAACTGACAAAATTAATTAAGAAGCAAAGCAATATTGCCGAAACTGTAAGAACAGTTACTTCAAACTAACAGCAATCTAGATTAAGTAAAGAAATATTATCGTATCTCACAATAAAAAAAACATAATTATGCCATTACTTTAAAAAAATCGAGTTACTTATATTTCAAAGTTAAGGTGCCCAAAATAATGAAGTCGCAGAATAAACTTCACATATTCTTGTATTTTTCGTATTTTTAGCAAATACACTTTCATTTGACCTTGAACAAAATGGTTCGTTTTAACAGGTAGAAAAGATAACTGAATTAAAAATTTAAAATTTTATACTACAATACAAGCAATAAATAAAATTAAAAAATATTGTTTTTATTTTAAATGTATATAAATGGATGGGCCGGTAATGCAAATCTAGAGCATTTGGTCATCTTACCATAAGGTCAAAAAGGTATTTCAGGAAATGTCGATACTTTATTACCTATTAAAACTAGAGTGGCCTCATTTTGAGCACTATCAGTATATCTGTCAAAAATTCCACGAACAAACAATTTTATGAGTATTCTGACTCGCCCAGTAATTAATCAGATTTTAAGGAAAACTATAGGTGGGTTGACCTGTTTCGATATTTCATTTTTAAAACAGGAATGCTAGCTAAGTAATACACTTAATAAAATCGCACTGTCTCTAAATTTATTATGCTAAATCAATAAACAACCTATTGCGAATTATTCAGTGAAGTAACAATGGCATTGAAATCGATTTTATGATTAGTGCGTTACTTTAACTGGTGCGACAGTTCTGCATATGAATTGGTGTATAAATAGGTATTTTACTTACTTGGTTTAAAGTCAATATTAATTGATGCATTGGTGCCTCTTTTAAGTACGCATCGCTCATCACTATTAGAATCGCATCCTGGGATTTCTATTGCAGTATAGGAACCCGCCACTGACCCTACGAAATAAATGAAGGGTTGTGTTTACTGCCTTTTCACTAAAGCACCATCATATCTTGATTTTTCACAATAAGTTTGCTTACCACAGTCCGAAAATGAACCCAGAGCCAAATCAGAAAGGCCAAGGCAAAATATCGCGCACAACCCTAATTTAGCAAACATGATCATGAACTGTGTCGGAGGCTAGTGGCTCATACCACGTTGATAGCAGCAGTGACAACACTAAATTTGTACACTAGCTATTTATTCGTACATAAGCAATTATCTTATTGACTCTACGTACGACGATAAAGACAGGAGAGGATGGTAGTGGTAGTTAAGAAGGGGAACAGCAAAATGCGTGATGACGCATAAAAAAAAATTGTTGGATATATAGTAAAATCATTCGGACGACATACTCTTGAAGTCTACGGGAAATTAATGGAAAGCCAGTATAATGAAACGGAAATTAAACCTGAAAGATCCGAACAATGCGCATGTACAAGGTGAGCTCATGACAAATCCAATTAGTTTAGAACATATTTAGTTCGACCCGCACTTGGCAGTAAAATAAACATCCTTTTTAAGAAAGATAACGATGTCATTAACAGATTAAGGTATCGTTAGTCACAGATTATCCATGGCAGATTGGTTTGTTAAGGGAAGCCAAGCTTGCTTGTTATACAAGTTGGAAGCATTTGTAAGTTGTAACAAAGTGATCAATAGACCATGGGCGAACGAAATGCAACATATTAATGAAACATTTCGTTGAGCAGTTCGTGAAAATTTCTACTTGCGATCGGCATAAAGATTACACTAAAGTGCCAAACGAAAAAGAATTCTTATAGAAGACAAATGTGGGTAAAATCCTGAAACATATCGATTTTATTTTAGAGAGGGACATTTTGAGATGTATCATCATATGTACCGCTAGCAGCTCCCACGTTTAATTTTTGAAAATATATTGGGTGAAGGGGGTACCCCCGTATATCAACTTATTATTGAGTACAAAGATAGAAGTAGTATTTTATTTTCTGGAAAGTAATATACGCTTTTGTAAAATCGTGTTATGGCTATCGCATAGGTATCCATCTCTCTTGCCAAATTTGTCCAAGCCAAGATACTACGCTTACAAAAGTCAATGAAAGCAAGTAATGCGCTGCTTCATGAGACCAAACAAGTAATTGGCGAATCCTCTGAAGGACTTACATGCGAGAAAGCATATTCGTATGTTCTTATTTCCAAACACTTTGTAAATATCCTATCGAAACTCAACCTCGTCCTTCTGGTCAGTTTTGACCATCCATTAATTATTATCCCGGGACAATAATCCTGATATACTCGCCGACTTGGTACAAAATGTCTCACTTCAACATATTTCACATTTCATGGTCAATTTTATCGACAAATTTTTGGTACACTTATAGGTTCACCATTGTCAGCAGCAGCGGCAAACATGTCCATGGAAGCCTTTTAGAGTCATCGGACCTGAAACGTTAAATTTGGCTTGGTGATTTCGACGACACTTTCATTATATCATGGCCTCACGGCTTTGAGGCCTTAACAACCTTAGATAATCTTAATTCAAAACATTGATATAAAATTCACGATGGAAGTCGAAATCAATAATTATCTCCCACATCTTGAAGTTCTCGTCACTCGTCTTTCGTCTACCAGATGATCATTTGGGCCACCCACAGAGATCGGTGAAGTGAATTGTTACGCTTACGCATCAGTCTGACCAAAAACGGATATAATAACCGTGAGATACAATCTGCAATTAATCGTCATCTTTACACCCAAATCTAAACTAATTCCCAAACCCCCAAATAATAGATCCACTGCATTACTTCCTTACGTTGAAGGTGTCACAGACGGTAAAAGAGGTAAAAAAAGAAACAACTCATCCGTATACGATATTCCAATTCCCTTCGAGAATGTCACAGATTCTTCCATCTCCGGCGAAACAAGCAGATCCATTAAAACCAGGCTTAACGAACACAAACCATAAAATCAGGTTTCTTCAGCTACTCAGCAGTAGCCGAACATCAGCATGAAACCGGAAACCGGTCACAATGTTTTTTGACAATGAGTCAGTTCTATAGCGAAAGTCTTCTTTTTACAACCAGAAAATTCCGAGAAGCCGTAGAAATTTCCAAATATCAAAATAATCTTAACTGCGAAGACGGTTACCACCTCTCCACTATTTGGAATCCCATCACACAACGACTATTCCCACTTTCACAATCCCCACCCCCCTCGTAACGCCAGGTACAACATTACTCTACCGTTTTCGTTCTCTTTTCTTCTTGGGATTTAGTTTGTCTCAGACGTGTTTATAGCGTTAGGTTTGTACCGCATATTCCACGTTCCTGTCCTGATGATGCCGCTTACAAGAGCGGGCTAAGATTTTAATCTAACTCTGGTCGCGAAATCTTACGTTCTTACAGTCCAAATTCATTTTAATTTTATAAGGTGACCCATTTCGAGGCTAAACGTTGCCCCATCATTGGACCAAAGGAATAAGTTCTGTCGTTTTTTGTAATTTACGGATAAAATTACCAATTTGGATCTGGCGCGAAAACATATAACACAGCATATTTTCGTTAACGCTTGTATTTATGTTTATGTATGCAGTTTTAAGTTGTGTAAGTGTCCATTAAAGCTCAAGTCCGGCAATAATTACGTTTCTTGCGATTCACACGTGTCATGTCGCGTTTGTGGCAATTTACGTTTTACACTAACATTTTCTAGTATTTTCCATCGAAACCCCAAGTTTCAGTTTTCGTTGGAACGAACTCGGGATAATTTGCAGACACAAATCGGGCACTTTCTATAAAATAATTATGTGACATTAAAATCTTAAAGTTTATTGCGTTTTACATAACACACAGTTTCTCACAATTTCATTAGATACACTATTGACTTGTGTTCAAATAAGTTCTACAATATAAGTTCTCAGTGTTCGTGAAATAAATACCATCCTTACCATAGATCCCTTAGTAGATGCGTATAAATATTAGTGTTTCTGTAAAAACGCATAGTTTTGTAATGGAGCAAAAGTTCATCGAAATGGATTTGTTAAAACGCACAAATTTAATTATTAAACTAAAAATATTTTCAAACTGTAAGCCAGCAACATCATCATTCGTCGTAGAATGTTTGGTCTGGAATTTTTGGTAATCTTAATGGCCAAAATTACTTGCAGTTTTTGAAAGCAGAGCTCGATAATTTTTTAATGTATATCCAGTAGCGATACGGCGAGGAATGTGGTTTTACTACGATGGACACCTAAATATAATTGCGTCGTTGTTACAGAATTTTTAAATAAAAACTTTTCAAACCGATTGATAGGCCGTGCAAGGGTTGTTCATTACACCCAGCTAGTGCACCGGATTAAACAAAACTCGGTTTCTTTTTGTAGGGGTATGTATGTACAACATAAAATCAAAAACTACAACGAATGATATGAGAAATATAATGGTGCAGCAATTCAATAAGAGGCCCAAAAGTATATTCGAAGTTTAAAAAGGTACACAAATTCTTTAGCCAACGCTGTTTTTTTAATTCCGACTATTAGTGCCTAAGATAGATTGTATGACAAATAAAAGCTGAAATTKAAGTATCATTTTATTAAAAMGTTAAAAATGAGCAGTGCCTTACAAGCAAGTTGTTGTTATTATTTACCCTTGGAAGCAAAATAGAACAATAAGTTGTTGAGAAAACCATAAATTTTTTGGCTATAACTTGACACGCAAGCTTCAGTAAACCTCGCGCAATGTATCACGTCGCAGTCGCAGTAGACGTTTTGGTCTTTTCTGGAGAAAGACCTAAGACCTTCCTAAAAATTTTTGCTCTGCGCGGTTGTAAGTTGTAAAAAAAATATTTATTAGAGTATACAACTTTGTTACGAGACATACTTTTGCATTAACTGATCATTATATATTACTTGGCCATTACTAATGTACTATCCGTGATTTCAGTTGTAAAGCTATATTTCGCAAATAAATGCTATTCATGTTTTTATTAGGCTATTAGTAAACATTTTGGGAAAATTATGGTTATGAAACATATACAACTGGCACTATTTGGGAAAAAACCTTTTTTCATGTTTGCTGCGTATCAMCTCCTTACAAATAGCMAGCAAACATCACGACCCGATWTTGCTTAAAGTCAAAGGACTTGTGAAAATGCATRTGCTATACTCACAGTATATTGTTATTGTGCTTGGCAATAATTACAAAAAGCCGGCACAAAGAATMCAGAAGGCAACGCTGCCCGCGTTGCATGAATCATTTATAGAAACCCTGTATAGGTAATGCCGGTTAATGTTGGATCCACGATCCACGACGTACCTAATCCTTTAACACTAACAAGTATATGTCACCGGGGAGGTAAATAATATCCTGCCAAAAGTTAAAATTTTCTGACTGCTGAGTTAGCATTTAGGTAGAAAAACATTATAAGCAGGAACACGTGACAAATAAAAATTGGAATTATTCACCCGTTAACTTACTTTTTAATAAAAAATGCCAGTCATCTTTATCAAGTTCTTGTAATAAACTTATTTTATTGATGGTACTGGTTATTTTTTAATATTTCCTGTACAGTTTCTTTGTACTTCACGTAGTATACCTATATCGCACAGTGATCCAAAGCCACCGCACTTGTATTCTTTAGATGATGTACATACATCAAGTACCTACCTATAATGATCTATAATTCCAGTGGAATAATCATTAATAATACTAATATTTATACTCGCAATTGAATAAACTATTAGATTCAATCACGCAAAAAATGGCATAGCTTCTGAGACATTAACTTTAAGCAATCGAAATTGTGCCTAAATACTTTTATTACGTGGCGCAATTTTGCACCTTCAGTTTCAAAAGCTTTATTAACTTTTTAATTGATTGATTGATTGAACCAGCGTACGGTAGGCATTTCTGCCGCTCCCGGATATACCGGCCACGTCTACGCTGGGTTGGAGGGGTGACACGCTTGTTGCTAGTGGGCTCCCACGCAGCGCATGTTACAGGAGTTTGGGGATTGGAATGGGGAGGTTTTCAGGGCATCCAACTATCGGATACTTTTTATTAGCCTTCGTGTTGGATGATAGCTTAGTTCAGCTGTATTGTTCTTGTTCTTCCTCGGATGAGCTGCTGTCTGAGATTGTATACAGCTATAAGACTTCCTTATTTATTGTTTTCTTGTCTTTTGCGATTTCTAAACACTGTTCTTCAGTTACGTTTTATTCTGCTATGATTCTCTCCACCGTTCTACACTTGTAGCACGGTCATCTACCTACTTTGAGCTTGTTGCTGTTTTCCACGCCTTTCGTAGTATATGGGAAGCTTCGCKGMGTGCATTCAGTCACTGAATGCTTTTCTTAGATGTTTCCGTGTTTGATGTTGATTTAGCGCGGCTACATTGATTTCCTCCTCATGTCAGGAGATGTCTGAAGTTGCATAGAAATTCAAGACTTCTTCAATTATTATTTTCTTGTCTTTTTTAAGCGGCATTCATGATTCATGTTTCCTTTTTTCATTGCTCTTTCGTGATAATGTCGATGCTTCTTTCGGTGTTTTCATATGTGTTTATCCGTTCGTTTCCTAGAGAGTTTGGTCTAACGTGATTTGGGGTTTTCTTTCTTATTTCTCTTACAAGGTATTTGTGTTGCTGTTGGTGATGTGTTCGACGTATATTTGGTAGTTTTGATCTTGCTGAATTTGCACTTGTCTAGATACACGAAATACTTCACTGTAACGACAATCACAATAACAATGTAAACGCAACAACGTAGCACTAGAACACATTATTAACTTAAAACCTTATAATTCACAATAATCATTTGATTCCTGCTTGCGTTGCTGTTTCTTGATGGTATCAACGTTTTGTGATTTCGTATGTGCTTATCCATTCGCTTGTTGGATCTCTAGATGGGGTGATATTACTCCACTCGTCGTGTGTATTAGTATATTTTCTTTTTTATACAGTGTAGCTTCTTTAGGACTATCCCAATTTTTTGTGACTGGATTTGTTTACATGTTTTCCTGGTTTCTGTACAATTATTTCGCACTGTCATAGCGCTTTCTTACTTATTGCTTCTTTCTGTTCTTGTCACTATGATTTCTTCTTCCAGCTTTTCTTCTTATTTTTCTTGGGCGTTTTTTGTGTTTTATTGGGTAATGTTTTCCCGTACATTTGGTAACTCAATGTGCTTCGAAAGCGGTTGCCGTTTCCCGCGATTTTCTGTACCACAATTGTGTGTGATTTCTTGTATACATTTTTTTAGACGCACGGAACTACTTCACTGTTATTACACCAACAATAACGACAACACAAGAACCTAACACTTAGAACACATTATGAAGAGATCTAAGAGTTGATAGCAATTGTTCCCTATGTCGCCGATGCTGAGCTAACCACAAGCTATATTAATATTTGGGCTTATATACATTGACAGCATATTCCCTTTTTCTTATATATCTATCTTATTGTTGTTGATTCGTTGTTACCGTAAGAGACTTTTTATGTTTGTTTTTCTGAAAGAACGTCTGAAAAGACGAAAGTATTTTTTATTATTTTGCTGGTTAGTTGTTCGTTCTATACTTGTTCCTACTGCGGTATGTATTTTTTTAACAAGTCGACATAATTACATTTGATCCAATTTTGGATATGCCGGTTTCTCTAGGTTTTACTACCCTCCCCTATTGTTAATTTGTTTTTACTGTAAGAACGTCTAAAGGGACGAAAGCCGTTATTCTTGTTTTGTGGGTTAGTTGTTTATTCTACTTGTTAATACTACGGCGTTTAAGTTTATTATTACTATTATTTCTTTTTAAGATCGTACTAATGTTCTATTATCGCGCGTAAGGCAGATCGGGGTATCTACGTTTGATCTATTTTTAGATGTATTGGTTTTGCTCCGTTTTTTTTACACTTTTAGGGCCTGTTCTTCTTTCTCTATCTTCAAGGTCTGAGAATCTGGAGCGGTTCGTTTCTACCAGCGTTTGACCGTTTCAGCCCCAAAATACGCTCGGTGTAGCGTTATATCGCACAAAATCCCGCACTTGGTTATACCAAGACAGAGAAATAATACGTACTGTTGTTGTTTATGCACATGCAACATACTTAGTAATTATTACGTTAGTCAATTATTTTTCTACTGTCTTATCTTATTTTAGTTCCTGTTGCATTCGGTGTGCCTGATAGGGTGTTCCCTCACTTGTTCCAGCTACGATCAGGTAACAGGTATTCACCTGGATTCTCAGGTATGCCACCACTTTTACCACGCTAAGCACTTGCCCCCCACCTTATGACCATGCAACACTCACTAAATGTAGTTTAGTTGTTTATTAATTACACAAAAGGGAGTAAAACTCAAAGAGCKGTTCGGGTGCAGCTTTATTAACTTTTTAATGTAAAGAAATTAAAAAGGAATTATTGGGAATTATTTGTACATATGAATATTGTAAATTTGTCGAAACACAACATAGTATACCTACCTAAATATAAATGTTTGTTTACGAAAAAAAAACAATAACAGTATTGCGGAATAATTATTTAAACAAAACATAAATTTATTTAGATTACCATGTGTTTAAAATGAACTACCTACTCAAAACATATAAAATAATTTCTCTTAACTCCATACAGATTACCTGAAAATTTGTGTTTTGTAATAGCTATGAAAATGCTAATAAATATCAAAACGAATAACGTGGGGCGCATATTTATACCTCAATTATTGCATAGCTATTAAAAATTCATAATCACAAATTTTTAGGACATTCTGTTTGACATTATGAATCTGTTTGGGGGTTACGAATCTATACGGAATTAAGAGAAATTCTTTATAGTTTGTGAAATTTTGCAATAGATTTCAAACATTGCGGACAAATTGACAAACTGCAGGTTTATTTCAGATTGTTCTCCACCTGATCATATTTAAAATTAAAAATCTGTATACCTCCCACTACCTGCATTATCTGTAATAAATAAAACTTTGACAAGTTAAAAAGTTGATGTCAACAGCACGCGGTGTTCCCAAGCGGTCACCCATCCAAGTACTGACCGCGCCCGACGTTGCTTAGCTACGGTGATCGGACGAGAACCGGCGTTTTCAACGTGGTATGGCCGTTGACACAAATTTTGGTATTTTGTTTGACAGATTAGCAGCTGTATCAATTAGGACAAAAATGTATTAATTATAAAAAAGGGGTCAATATTGCATTCTCATCCATTTATCAGCCTAAGCGTAGGTACCTATTAAGAAAGAACTAAAAATTAATTAATTAATATTAAGAGGTAGGTAGGTGTATTCAAAGTTTCAAGTTTCTAGCTAAACGGGAAGTTACCTATACTTTCAATTGGATTACTTAAAAAATTCGTACCGAAAAGATAAACAGAGGGGACAGAGGAAAGGGGGATCAGAAGCTTCGTCCCTCGAAATTTTTATAATAAGGATACTTAAAAATGCATCTTGAGATTTGTTACTGTTCTGTGAAATAGAGACTAAGATCTTAAAATTGGTAGTCAAAAATAAGGTGAGGCTTATTGTTCTTCAATGAAATGAAGGGCCAGGGTTCCTCCCTCAGAAATTGTTTAGTATGAGGATGCTTAAAAGTACATTTAGAGGTTTGTTACTGTTAACTGTTACTACTAAAATCTTAAAATCGATATTCGAAAGTAATGTTTGGCTTGTTTCCCAAAAGAAAGAGGGGTAAGAGGGTCCTCACCCGATTTTTCTTAATAAGGTTGCTTAAAAATGCATTTTGAGGTTTGTTCATGTTTATCTTTTTAATGTAAAAGACTGCGAAGAAGCTGCTACCTATAAAGTTTTACAATATTGGTAGCCAGAAATAATATTTGGCCTGTTTCCCAAGAGTTAAGGATATACTACCCTAAATTTATTAATGGCTAAGGTTTTTTTTTAATGAAAAATCTGTAAAATAGCAATTCAAATCCTAAAATTGGTAATCAGAAATAATGTTATGCATATTCTCCGGTTGAATGGGTAGTCAGAGCGGTCTTCCACTGAAAATTGTAAAACAAACAAAAATCTTTAGGAGAATGGGGAGTTGAAATAATGATGCTAAGAAAGAATTTTGAGCCGTTAGGGGTTTTTTGTGAAAGACTGGAACAAACACTACAATTTTAAAATTGCCAATCATGCATATTATTTTTATAGCCTATAATCTACTACAGCAATAATTTCTTACAAACAGGTTATTGAAGTACGCATACTTTCATGCTTTATCACTTTTCAATGTCCAGCTATATACCTAGGTAGTCTAAAAAGTTACGTAACAATAATCAATGGCTAAAAAATAAGACCGTTATTATTAAGCTTTGTTTAATGTAACTTAATAGTAAGAAAAAGAATTATTAAAACCTAATTATAAGTGGTTATTACCTATTACTATTTATTATTATAATTTTAGAGACAATAATTATCAAAGTGGAAAGCTGGATTAAGGTATAGAATTACATATAGGTATTTTTAACAAATAATACAATTAAAAATAAATAAAAAAGATTGTTTATCATCTCCTAGTCCCACCACTACCGAGAAATAAATTTTTCGAGGGTAGTGCTATAGTCCCTGAATTATTTATTTTTGATTTTTGGAACTTTAGGGGAGGGTGGGGCGATAGCCTAAATCCGTGCCAGCTATCTATTATATAAAAATTGATCAATATTAATTTGTTGAGTCTATAATAACGTTTTAATCCGATGTTCATATACACATGTTGCATTTACTTTGCAGCCGACTCCGTTGACAGATATTTTATTTTAGTTCTTGCTTATAGGGCTATAAGTATTAAAACCGAAAGAACACAGGATAGACATTAATACCGATGTATGTAGTACGTACTTAGGCTAAGGCGACTTTTCTGGTAGTTTGAAGAGTTCGAGTTTGTAAGAACGAAAAATTGGTTGTTTGTGTTTTTTGTTTGCCACATTTCACAGCGTGGGGTGATGATTTTAGGGACGCTAAGGGAATAATGAGAAAACAGAAAAAACTTAGTCGATAACAGTCGTCACGATTAGTTGACTTGGGTGTATTACTGTAACTGTAACCTTTCATTTACGTATGTTTTGTTATTCATATAAGTTTTATTGTAATTTATTAGTATTATTCGTGGCATTTGTCGATTGGCTTCTGATGGTTTTTGTGCTTAGTGAAGTGTTATTCAAAGAAGCAGGTATAAGTACACTACACTACTTTTTATCTTAGTTAATATGTGAATGTTGTCTGTTTTAATGGTGTTTCTTCTTATTTCTAATTATTTCTTAAATAAAATAATTTCTTAATTAAATAGGTATTCTTATTTCTCATTAAACCAATACTTAAGAACAACCTCGATTTATAAGTTTAAGACTTTCAAATCTACATCACCTTCTGAAGCACAGCAACAACAAAGACGATTACAAACACGTGAGCATGAATAGTTCGGTATAATTTAGGAATTATTCCTATAAATAAGGGTTTTGTTCGCAAGCGCACGTGCACTCGACTCTTCTTGTTGTGTTTGAGTACGTTTGTACCCACTGACCTATGACTTACATAACTCACATTATTATTACTAAACTGGCACACACCGGACAATTTCACCCTTTTATATTTCATGCTAGGCGTTAGTAAATTTGTTTAAAATAAAACTACAGATTTAATATAAAAAGCTAAAAAAGATTAATACCTAACATTATGTAGGTATATGATTTTTCTTCGTAAAATTTACCTCAAAATCCCATTTGAATTTTCTGATTTGTTCAAGTTAGAACTGCGATAAATCGTGGTAAATAAACGGCTGTTTATCAATTTGAAATTGGCGGTTTAAAGGTGACCATGCATCGTGGTGTCGTGGCATTACGTGTGTCAGCGACGTAGCTGCACTTGCTGACGTTGACGTTACGTGTTTATGTTTTCAGAAAGTTGGCACTGATCGCGGACGCAGAGTTGCTGGGTAGCTAGAAAATCTCGTTGAACGTTGAACGTGAGACAATATTAGGAAGTGATTGAATTTCCATAACTGCTCCAGCAATATTGTCAAATAGATTCAGTTGCTTAACATAATTCAGGTACGTAAACAGACTAAATAGTACTAGGTTTAAGTATCCATTAAAACTAGTAACCTAACACCTAACTGTATTTCTAGAAAAATGGATCAAATCACAAAGTTCGTGGAGCCAGGCCGTCAGTTCGCAAAAGATTCTATTAGGTTGGTGAAGAGATGCACCAAACCAGATAGAAAAGGTAAATAGTTGTATGTAAAGGCATTGATTTGAATCGTAAAGGTTTGGCACCACATGTTTGCGAAATTAGTAGTGATTATTTGTAAAACTGGTTTAATACATAAAGCGAAGCATGCTGCGTTGAACAGAGTGGATATTATAACATCCATACAGAACATTTCATATAAGTGTGTGAGTTGTTTCTGCTACGATTTCAATATTATTACAAATGGTTTTTAAGGTAATCTGGTTGCATTGCAAACCTCGCTGAAAGCAGTGGTTGTGCATCGAGTGAGACTAGTGAGTTGTCATTAGCTTTGTTATTTCAAATATTATTCTCTTAATGACATTTTGTAATGAAAACCTCACATCTTTTAATAAGCAATATGTTGTGGGAAATTATGTTTCCTACATACCTTTTATCTTGCTTTTGAGCAGTGTATTTCTTCATTTATTGTATATCTCGTCTGACTTGCTCCATATGTTTGTATATTATATCCTAATGCAACTGCACTTACTCTTACATTTACATGGCATAATGACAGCTATTTTCAATAGTAGTTTGTTAATCATTACACCTATTGATTGGTTGAAATTTGACTCAATAGCATCAGGCATAGTCATAGACAAGAAAAGGAATTATGTAATATGGATTTTTATGACATTCAATGGATTAATTGCTTTTGACAAAGTTAGTTGTAGAAGAACCATGGATGGATATCGGGAGATAGTATACCTATACATCGTTGTGAGTGTTCATCAAATTTTTGCACATATTAGTCATTACATATGAAAAGATAGGAAGCAAATAGCCTTATGTTGTATTGTTCAGTACAGTACAATTTAAATGATCATAATAATTAATAAATGATTTCAGTTTCCCTTTCAGAAACACTCCAATTCTAAAAATATCTGATTCCTTCAAATGTTTCTCACAAACTCTTTTTATGCACTGCTCATGAGTTGTTTTATCCTCTAACATTTGAACAACAGTGCGAATTGGTTCCTTAGTGCAGTCTAGAATTTTGTACTTTTTCGGCATGATTTTCTACTTTTAAGAGGTACTGATGCACTTCTGCAATATGCTTGTATGCTTCTAAACTCATGTGCGCTTGAAAAGTATATACCTAGATATATTCCATGCGTTCTTCCTACCACAGTAGGTACTTGCTTTCCTACTCAAGGCTTTGATTGTACAGAGCACTATTTGTAGCACTACATGGTGTTACTTATTGGCACCGCTAGATCACATTTTCTATCAATTAGCTTTCATGGAATGTACCCTAAAATGAAAGATCAGACATGTCCATGAGAATAATAGAGTTTCATTAAATGAGGTTATGGTAACATAGCCCTCCCTTAATGTCTCCAACCACAATTTCTATTTTTTAATAATAATAATAATAATAAATGTCTTTTATTTAATTTTAAAATACATTACAATTACACGCTTTTGTACAGGTAAGGTTCAGCTATAAGCTGCTTTTCAAGCTAACCTGCTCTTTATATTATAATTTAACAATTATTTTATTTTTATTGGTAATGGGTTGTATATATTGTGATCTAGCCTTCAATTGGGTGAGGTTTCGTCCATTGCTATCAGAATGGGATTTGTGCTGCTACTAAAATTAGGCTTACTGACTAGCATAATTTGAGTACTTTACAGTAACCAATACTTAAAAATATTCTTATCTTTTATTTTATTATTATTATTTTAGAATAACAGTCCTTGCTAAGTAGCAACTTATTACAGTTTAAAGTGATTATACATTTTTTTATGACAATTACATTCTGACAATTTTTATCTATAAAATAACAACAAAAAATACTTGGTTGTTTCACGGTATTTAATAATTTCTGACAAATATTATGTTATGTATTAAAGTAATATGACATTAATACTTTAAAATAAAACCACTGCAAATATGTACAGCATGTTTATTCCACTGCAACTGTGAATATGTACTGACTGCTCTGCAGCAGGTTTTTAGGTAAAAAACATAGCAACAAAAACTTGCCCCAATGCTATACACTATACAACACCTTCACCCTTAATTTCTAATTACCAACCTATCAGGTGGGCGGAGTTGGCTTCGACGTCTTAATTCTCTCTGAAATATTAGAGCTGGAAAGTTGATTTTTAGTTGAATCGTCCGAAACCAACTCAGAACGGGGAGTAAATGATTGGACGATATATTCTTTACGAGGTTTAATTTGATCTATCTGACGCCTAATCATTTTCTCGGAATATTGCAATTTAACTACATACATTTGCTTTCCAAGTATTTTTACGATAACGGCAGGTAACCATGTTGTGGCGTTAAGACGGTAATCTTTAACTCAAACAAAATAATTTATCTGGAATCGAGTATCTCGGTTCCCCTCATAGTACTTGATCTGGTTTATTTGTTTATTTTCAACATCATTCGTGACACACAGATGAAGCAAGTCAAATCTGGATCTTAATCTATGACCTAAAAGCAATTTAGCCGGCGCTTCTCCAGTAGTCGTATGGGGAGTATTTCTATACTGAAACAGAAATCGCGAAATGATCAAATCTATATCTAAAGTGGGCATTTCATGCTGAACTTTTAGAATAGCTCTTTTCATAATTTTTACGCTGCTTTCAGCCTGACCATTGCTAGCAGGATGATATGGAGGACCAGAAATATGCTGAATACCATTGAAATTTACAAAAGTTTTAAATTCTTCCGACGTAAACGCGGTACCGTTATCCGAACAAATACATTTAGGCAATCCAAAACGGACAAATGTGCTTTGTAAACATTTTACTGCCAACTCCGTCGATAAATTACTTACTGGAAAGCATTCTAACCATTTAGACGTTGCATCTTCGAGAACAAAGAAATATTTATTTCGTATGGGCCCAAAATGATCGATATGAATACAAGTCCAACTTTCTTTCGGAAATGGACATAGAGTTAACCGTGCTTTTTCAGGACTGTCTGATAATTTACCACATGTTTGGCAACACTTTGCCGTTTCCTCTATGTGTTGATCCATTAATGGCCACCACATATACGACCTTGCTAGAGCTTTCATTTTGACCATGCCAACATGATTTTCATGCAACTCGGCTAACATTTAATTATAATTATAATATGATATCCCTATAGCAAACATCCTTTCTCTATAGAGATTTCATTGCTCGTCAAGAAAAATGCATTCAACTGAGGATCGCTTACTTTGCGAGGCCATCCATTCATAGTGTAACACAAAACTTTGCCTAAAATTTTATCTTTAGAAGTCTCATTTCTAATTTGCATACAACTAATTGGTACTGTACTAACTTCTTGAACATAGTTGATATACGAAAGCTTGTATTCATCATTTTCAATAGTTTTAAGGGGAAATCATGAAAAGAAATCGGCTTTATTTTTATTTGATGCTAAGAACTGAATTGTATAATCAAAAGACGATAATATTTGAGCCCAACGTTGCAATCGGTTGGCTGCGAAAATTGATATGCCATTTTTAGGACTGAAAATTGTCAAAAGAGGTTTGTGATCTGTAAATAGACAAAACTGTCATCCATAGAGGTACTGAAAAAATTTTTTAATGCCAAATATGATGGCAGCTGCCTCTGTGAATAATTTAATATGCCTGAATTTAACAATCTAGAAGCGAACGCAATGGGTCTGTCCTGATTATTAAAAGTGTGACTTATAATTGCACTTAAACCAACTTGTGAAGCATCTACGGTTAAATTTATTTGATGTTGAGGATTAAAATGTGTCAATACTGTAGAAGATGCTAAAATTTTCTTGATATTCTCAAACGATTCCTGACAATCAACAGACCACATCCACTTTGTGTCTTTTTTTAGTAAATTGTACAATGGCTTTAACAATATTGAAGCATTTGGTATGAACTTCGCATAAAAATTTACCATGCCTAGAAAAGATTTTAGTTGTGTTACAGATGTCGGACGTTCAATTTTTAAAATTGCTTCAATGTGATTGTTATCTGTATGTAAACCGTTTTTGTCGATTATGTGTCCTAAATACCTTACAGAATCTTGAAAAAAATGACATAACAATATGTTGTTATACTCTGAAGAAGAACCGAAAGGTTCGAAACAAATCTGTCAGAAATTATTAAATACCGTGAAATAACCAAGTGTTTTTTTTATTTTATTGATAAAATGTTTCACCAAAGACCACGAGTGGAATCAGTAAATTTTAATATTTTTGTTCTATAATTCATTACTATGTAACTTAAAAAACATATAAGAGAAGATATTTCTGTCGAGAAAAATAAGCCATAGTGCTATAGAGAAATATGTTTTACTATTACAGTTTTTTTGACAAAGTCAAAAATCAGAAACAAGCAAACTTGACTACAAACTGAAAAGCAACCCACATGCCAGTAACTCAAACGAATCATTAATTTAGATCAAACAAAGAATTTAGAATAGGACAATTGAACTTACAAAAATCATTTAAAATAGTAAAATTTTGTTCGTTAATAATTTTATAAATCTCTAAAATTTCCAAATAATTTAATTTAGATGATTTACTACACAAATGTAATGTGTGTTTATTTACTAATAAATGATTGGCTAACGAAGAATTTGTTGTTACAATATCTGTATTTTTATACTTTTCAAATTGTTTCAAATGTTCTTTACCTCTAGTTAAAAAGGATCTTCTGGTTTGTCCAATATAAACTGAATTACAATCATTGCATGAAAAACTATAAACGCCTGAATAAACTCAATATATTATTTTAGAAAGATTTTCACAAAAATATTCGGATTCATTTTTTCTGGAATTGTCGACTATTTTCCCATTTTCATGGAATACATTTCACTAAATATAACAACGTAAAAAAATGTGGAAGTAAAAGTTATCTGGTGCATCATGTATTTTGATTTTATATCCAGTATGAGCACTATCATGTGATATTTTTTAAATATATTTTGGCCTCTGAAAGAAATAGTGCATAAAAGTTTTAACAAATACTACCTCGTTGATACACATATTTTCATGTACTTTTATCATATTCTGGCCAAATTTGCCCCATTTTGAAAAAGTCCTTATTGAAATTATGCCTAAAAAGTTGAGGAATGAACATCTGCATAGAAGAATTCTTACTGTGTTGGTACCATATCGTGTTATTGGGCAGATCTGGGATCTCGTCATTTGGGTAAAGAATTGCAAGGGCAGGGTTTCAAATTCAACCCTGAACGAACCAGCAAAAAATGAACCCTAGATATGATTACTTACAAAGTTAGCTCAAACATTAATTTTTTGTGACTGGATTTTCATTTTTAAAAGTGAATCTCGAGGAGACTCGTGGCCCATTTTCGAAATTTCTCTATTATAATGTGTTATTAAATAAACTTCAAACTTCTACTTGTGTGTGTGTGTGGGAACACAGTCTCTATAAACGATCATCATCAAAATGTTGGAACATGTCTTACATTTTTTTGGTACTCCGTAAATTGTGATTCATGGAGATCCATTGAAAAACAAAAACGGGTTGCCATTTCATAAGAACTACCTATGATGTCAGCTCAAACAAATAAAAGATGTCAATTTGAGGATGAATTTCACAATGAAAATCCTAAAATGATTTTCGGAATTTATTAAATGCTTTACGACTTTACCATGGTGGTAAAAGTTTAATAAACTCTCTTAATTGGGAAAGAAAAAAGCAATCTCAGACTTTTTTTGAGATTATTTGAGAGAACCTTCACTTCGTCACAACCTATTAGCAAAATAAACAATTAATTAAATGTGAAAACTGGAAGTTGAAATATTTCTTCCTTTATACTCCTATTTAGTCTACAATAAGAGATCAACGATATAAAGAAAACAAAAACTCATCATAATTTAGTCCTTTGCTCTCTTTATGCTACCATGGCAAATATGCAAAACTTCTTTCTGAAGAGGCTTAACATGACTTCATCTAACATAAACCTTTTACAATACAGGTTTTCTAATATGCACTCTAGTAGAGATCCAATTGAAAAATACTTGAAATCTTGTGTCTTTTTAGGATAGACTGTTACGGTTTATGAAATAGGAATGACCTTTTCCCACAGTTATAAGGACTGCTTTTTATTTCCTTTCCAAATATGTTCATTCGAATACATCTACAGTCGAACTTCAGCCTGAATTAGGGCTTGTTACAAAAAAAAATGAAATTATAAAAGCTTTTACGTATGAAATAAATACATTTATTCCAGTTAAAGAAGGTTTATATGTGAACTACTGTCTATTTTTTATGAGGGTAAATTTTTCATCAGAAGACATTTTTAGAGTACATTTTTTTCTAAATAACATTTTGTATTATGAAATTCATGTATTTACTGCAAACTTTCATTCAATACACAATATCCTTATTGATAAACAATTTTTGTTTCAGAATTTCAGAAGATTGCTATTGCTACTGCCATCGGTTTCTGCATCATGGGCTTCATAGGCTTCTTCGTTAAATTGATACACATACCAATCAACAACATCATCGTTGGTTCATAGGTATGGACTACATTGTTATTGTCATTTAATTTAATTCATCTTACATGAAAATTGTGTATGTAATTGGTTGAATAAGAACATTTTGTATTTCAGTGTTATTTATATTCAATAAAAACACAGGTTTCCAAATGAGTGTTTATTAAACGTAAAAGTGGCTCTTCCAGTTTGTAGATTAATCTAATTAAGGCACAATTCATAATTTCAGGTAATTTTAAACCCGTTTAAAAAGACACAGGTAACGTAACATACTAATAAGAAATACTAACACTAGCTTACAAGCAATACTAATATAGAAAGCGAACTTGGACTTCTCAAGTTTAACTTGTTTTCAATAAACGAACTTTGCAATATTAAGCGTTTACATAGAAAAATATAGTTTCTTAACATGCTTAGAATACTTTGATGGCACGTTGGATTAATGTCATCACTGGCTGAAACAAAACTATAATAATATTTTACAAATTTAACCAACTGCATGTAGATATCACAATTTTTCTTCTTAAGTGTACTGTACGTCTTTTAGAATACATACTGGAAGTGCAAAAACATATGCCACACTATTGCTTAATTTAACAATAAGGCATAGTTTAAAATGAAAACGTAATAACATTAAAATGTAAATTATCAGCATATATAGCAATATTATTTCAAACAGCAACAAAAATATTGTTCTTAAAGCAAATTTATGCAAAATAAATTGCCTAAGTAACTTAAAAAGTAAGCGTGCTTATAATTTTGAATAAAACATAAAACAAAATCACAATTTCAGCAACTTTAGTACACAGTTAAAAGGTATACATAGCACGTCTTGCTTTTGGATATTTCACTTTTATAGTATGTAGTCTTTGAGACAAAAATACCCGAAAGCAAATACAATACGAGGTAAAGAAGAGTAGAAGGTACAAAATAGTTTTTAAAAAACTATCAAATCCTAATAAGTAAATAGAAAAATATGTAATATTAAAAACAATATTAAATATTTAACATACAATAGATATTCAAAGTAAAAATAGGTAAAAATTTGGCAGTAACATATAAAAAGATGATTATTAAATAACACGAAATAAGAAAATACTATTCCTAGCTGGAATGCTGTATTACTTTGTGCACCAATATCAATAGAGAAACGCAACACAGTTAATAAGACAACACAACCCCTACCATAACTGTGTCAATAGGTATATGAATAATATACATATTTTGCATCAAACATTGGTATACATTATCAGATCTGGTAACAAAATGAGGTGAATGTTAATCATTAACAATTAACATTAAGCCATGCAGCCGTTGTCCAGTCCAGGGGAATTCCCATAGCCCTGGTTAGCACTGGTGTAGTTGTGACATTGATCATTGTAATGATATATCGCAGAAGTTATCACGGGATCATCCAAGTTGGTCAAATGGGGCTGGTAGGGTTCTCCTGGACTGTCAATAACAATACTCGGAGCTTTAGTATACTGATTAGAGCGGGTGAATGGACTGTCGGCCCCCGATAGCCTGTTATACACCTCAAGGTTGGCGTTTGCAAAATTCGTTTCCAAGGAGGACGGTCGGACATAGGAATGGTTGTCAATAACGGAAGAAACTGGAGGTAACCGACTGTTGAAAAGAGCTTCCCTACTGACAGGCGGGACGTTCCTTTGACAGTTGGGACGGTGGAGGGACAGGATCTCGAACAGCTGCCTCTTCTGGTTCTGCAACTCCTGAACCTGA
Source organism: Rhyzopertha dominica (assembly GCA_025024175.1). NCBI lineage: Eukaryota > Metazoa > Arthropoda > Insecta > Coleoptera > Bostrichidae > Rhyzopertha > Rhyzopertha dominica. The sequence goes on from QCXZ01000041.1 coordinate 31,435,576, forward strand.
GTCTTCAGCTCGATATTCTGGGTCTCGAGGGTTTCAGACTCGCTCACGAGGTTGGCGGTTCTCTCCCTCTTCTTGAGTCGGCACTTGGTCGCCGCGATCTTGTTTCTCTCACGACGTCGTCTCCTTCGCTCCTCGTCTTCTGGGGTCAACTAGAAAGAAGATGGTGCATTAGTTTAGCGTTGCTCTGTATGGCTTTGATATATACATATACTTCAAAAACAGTTTAATCTATCTTGTTATCTAAAAATGCTCTCAAAATCTCAAGTACTTTTTTATATAACTGACTGATGAGACTAGTATTGATTAAAAAATTTAAGATCACCATAGAAAATATGGAGATTTAACTTCGATACAATCAGCACCAATATACCAGTTGTGCATGAATTCTCATATAATCCAATTAGACCAGTTGTCTACCTGTTTTGAATTAGCAAAATTATTTACTAAAACTTTTCTTCATGTTTCATGTTATTTCGCTAAGTTATTGCTTCTATATACTTCTCTTACTTGAATAACCAAAATTATGGATTAGTAACTATTTTTTTTAACGGAACGTTTTAAAAAGCTCTTAACATGCAGTCATATGTCTTGTTAGTATTCTCTCTTGTATGAGAGAATTTTTTAAACTTCACAATTTTATAACTCTTAACAGCTGGTTTTTAATAAAGTGAGGAGCACACCATAGAAATCCACTTCAGCAACAAAGACATACTGGCTCTATAAGAAATTTAGGTTGGAAAAAAATAAGAAGTAATCAAATGATGGGCCCTTGGCAATATATTTCCCAAAGTGTAGTAAAAAAGCTTCCACAATAGAAAGCTGTCTATACAATATTAATAAGATTATGTAAAAAAAGTAAATCAATATATTTGTGCTTAACCTTAAGGGATGAAACTAGGTATGTATTATGTATTTCACATTAAATTTAAAGCAAGTATTTTATAAACTTTTTTGAACTTTCTCAATGCAGTCAATTGCAGAAACATAAAAAAGGTTCCAAATCCAGTGCAGTATTCCAGTGTTGCTGCACAAGAGATAAATAATGAAGACAAATACCCCAAATATCAAAAAGCTCAACAAACTGTCTCTTAATACAACCAAGTAGTTTATTTGGATAAGCTACAATATAATATTTATTTTTTTGACACTAAAGCTTATTACTTTACACTTACTGAAGTTGAAATTAACAAACACATTACTTATGTAAAGTAAGAAAAACATAGGCCAACATATAGATAGAGCTGTAATCTCTGACAAACTTTTATCATTCTAACATTTTGCCTCCTGTTCATAAATAAGGCTAACAAACCGTGCCTGATGATATAGAAATTTGTCGAACCCGATGTTAGAGCCATGTTGTTTGTTAGTGATGCAAATTTTCAACAGTTAGTGTGTCTAAGTTTACCTTATATTTTCTTTTCATATACATACAAAACTCTATACGAGCAAATACATTTCATATTTACTTATAAACTCTCACTTAAGTAATTTTTTGAAGATATTTACTTTTAATATAATTTGGGCAAATATACTTCACTGAAATTGAATTTTGAAACCTTTTTTCAGAAGGCAGAACCAATAGTGGCATTTGCATACAGTATAGAATCTCGCTATAATTAATATTGTTATTTCATTAATTTTTAGCATAACGTTCAATTCTAGAATATTATTATAAGGCATGTGACACATAAACATTTCTGACAAAGGAATATAATAAAAAAATTATTAGTATTTCTTACTATTTACAAACTAAGAATCACCCTAACTGGTATCAAAAATAATCACTTTTCGTCCCCATTCATGTAAATTAGTGCTATATAAGTTCCTTCCGAATCATAATCATATTGAATTTAAATTGTAAATACTGGCATATACCTTCGTAGTTAAAAGTCAAATACTTTTTATTTTGATAAACTGGTATGAGACCAGTTTCAAACCGCCGGCGCCGCTGGTTATTGATATAGTTGAGATTAAGAAGCACTCGCTTAGAGTTCGTAAGCTATCACGTTACAACTTAACATGTACGCTAATTTTCCTAAGCACGCTTCAATCTTAGTAGGACACACACTGTATAGGTACTGTATTACAAAATTTGTCCTTGCAGTCTCTTATGGCAAATGAAACTAATTTAATGCACACGAGGTTTAACAGCAATAAATATTCAGTTCAGTAACAATCTATGAGGATGCCGCATCTACCCACAAGCATTTAAACTTTATTCAATTCGGAGCGACACTATATTGAATGCCCAACATACTTTGCATTTACCGCAGCTAGCTGCTCACTGCGCATTCGAAGTTACCAGCTAAATACACTGCAAATTTAAAGATATTCTCACCACGCTTTCATGCGGCTTTGCCATTCACAAAAACAAAATGGATGCGATAAGCACTGGAAAATACGTCTATAAAAATTCATCCATACGGATCTCAAATTATGCCACGGTAAAATCTATGCGCGGTGCACTCAGAGTACATATTTTTCACCATAACAGCTTGCAGTAAATAACAAGGTAACAATTTGCTAATTTAAAAGAACAATTGAATTCCTGAATTCTGTTTTGAATTGTTCTTATGCTTGTTGGCCCGAAAGTGTATCGATACGGCGACTGGATGTTTTGACCAATAATATAGGTACAAGTATTGTATGAATTTAACACACACAACATGTTTAAATCAAATAGTTTTGATTATAAACTCTATATACTAAGAATCCTAGTTTAATGGGATGAAGAAACAGAGATAGTTTAGATATGTGGTTTGTGGTTGAATTTAATACGGAAATTTTCTCTATGTATACAACAGCTGTCTTATTACAGAGCACTTGTGGAGTAGTTTTGTGAAAATTCCCATACGTAAGTCATCTGGCGGTGACTTTACGAACTACGGCATAGGTTGGTATTATTGTCTGCACGTAGACACCTCAGAGATGCATGGCGATTGCCCGGTCATTTTGTGAACTTTGCGAACTACGATGTATTATGGTCGGCAAGTACAAAAAAAGCTTATTAAAACTACAGTCCTTTAAAATGAAATGACTGACTGAATAATCTTTGTTATATTGATCTTCCAGGTGCCCACGCCAAAATTACGGGTATATCAAAGATACAGCCACCAGGGACTTTTTAATACAGACATGGATCCAAAACAGCTGTAATAGATGCAAAGATGCAACGAAGAATTAAAAAAGTATCGAAGGGTGTGAATAAACTGGGGATAAAGAGTAACAAATCTAATAAGTAGGAATATTTATGTAAAAGTTAAAGTTATCCACCTACATGATTACAGAATCTGGTATTGCAATATTCGCCACCCGTTTTATTCATGATACTTGTAGATCAGACAAATTGATTCCGTAGTGTACTAGTCCGAATTTTTTTCCTGGCTTTTATTAAAAAATACTCAGACACATCATAACTATAACAAAACTGCCATCTCAAGATGTGATATCGACATTTTTTACGCATCTGTAGGCTTAAAAGATTAAATAAAGCTCGGGACATCCTCTGCAAACACTGGGGTATTTACTGGCAAGATATGAAACAGATAATAAGAAAGATGAAGCAATAACAAGGAAAATAAGTCTGATTTAAATCTCACATACATTTTCCAATAGATAAAGCCCATCAAGGCGCATGTGCAGTTACAGCACTTCAGTCGGGACAGTCTGTGGTTCAGTAAGTGTTAAAAATGTTTTTAAATAAAGAGCCAGATCAAGTTCTTGTTTAATGCAAAACCATATATATTTTGCATTTTCGAACTTAACCTCAAAAATAAATGCTGCTTTTTCTACCTTACACGGTTTTGGCGATATTGGAAGTGTAATATATCAGAAAGTAAAAAAGGAGGCAGATGAGGTTTCTTTTTTAGATCGCCGATAAAATATTGCTTTTTTTCCATAGCATACGTTTATTAACACTCTTACGCAATTCTTAAATACGTGATAGAGGAAGTAGTTAACTTTGAGTCAAATATATAGCAAACATCCAAAGTAATTTCATTTATCTGGGTTCTTTTTTTCGCATGGGTCTTGCAATGGGCTGGAAACCCTCATTGGGCAATCGACAATGCAGCTCTTTGTATTCACCGACAGTATCAACCTACAGCATAGTTCGCACAGCCAACGATAGATGACGCATTACCATTTTTCACCAAACGACCGGACAATCGGCAATATAGGTAGGTCTCTGTTACATACCCTATCGACTTATAACGTAGTTCGTGAAGGCATCGCTAGATGAGTCATTACCGATTTTCACAAAATGACCCCTAAAGTGCGGAGTAAGATGTATCCACGGCAAGTGACCTTCCTCTTGAAAATGTACCTAGGTAATATAAATCATTTTTAAATTCTTCATCTACCTTTTCCATTATTTCCCTGTTTCGCGTATCATTATTAGCTGTAGAGAGTTATTTTTCCACAAAGCACCACGAAAAATAATCAAATTTTGTTAAATCTGTCTAGCCAGAGTTAACTGGCTTGCCCGATCAATGTTATCAGTTTAGAAACTGCATGGTTAATACATTGCGGGCTTAGATAAACCTATAGTAAGGTGGAGCGTATTCTTGCAGCATTCATACATGGCTTAGCGTAATCAAGGAAAGGTCGTTTAGCAAATCTATTCATTCGTTTTGCAGATTTTTTTTAAGCACGCCGCTTTAATAATGTATTAAAAATACAGTCCTAATCACACAGTCATCTGATATTGCACCAGGCATTTAAGGACCAATGAAAATGATGAAGTTTTTGCCTCATATGTGTAGATAGCATAACGACTATAGATAATCTATCAATAACCCAATGGTAAAATTCTTGCTTTTTTAGCAAAATCGTAAGTAGGGACTTTTGATGCATTAGAACCTTGTATGTAATATTTTTGTATGTACGTACAGGATCCTGTTCACAGCTACTAAAATTTTCTTGTACACAATCCCGAATAACGAACTCATTTTCTTCTACTGTTAGTATCTAGCCCCCTATTATTTTATTGAACTGAACATTACCAGTTGCGATAAATAAGTAAAGTACCTAGGCAAATTCTCAAAAAAGAATTGGGAGTGTTTCTATTTGGATAGTGCTGTGCGCATACACGTGATGTTAGCAATAGATTTCTATTGCATTTTCTTTATACAAAAGCTCAATTTACGATTATAACTTACTCTTCTCAAATACCTTAATATTATAATACGAGAAACTTTCCTAAATTACGTACAATACATCGGCGACGACGCTAAAATAGTATGATCTGTCTGCTTAAGGTGGTACTAATTCAAGTTGAAAAGTTTAATACTGAATTATCTCCTTTATTTGCAAAAAAACTTACCAGGCTTAAGTCACCTAGAAAATAACGAATACTTACTAAAATACATTAATTTGTTCTACACGAATAAAATCAGAAACAGTACACTTACTCCCTATATTCTGATTACCTGTCACGTTTTTCTACGCGGCTTCTAGCTGAAAGCTGTAGGTAACATCATTATCATGCGGTCAGAGGGCGCTAGCCAATGTCACCAATAATTTACAAAAGTTTCCAATTATAATAGTAAGATATGTGCTCTTTTTGACGAATTCACTTGTAGACTAAGACAAAATGAAACTAAATCAGACTGTGGGGGAAAAATGATAAATGAAATGTTGTTTTCCGGACTGGTTTTCCCATGTTACTTGTTTGGTCTTGACGTTTCGATACTCATGTCGGTATCTTCCTCAGAAGTAGCTCTTTCAGAGAAACGTCAAGACCAAACAAGCAACGTGAGAACCAGCCCGGAAAACAACATGTCATCGACAAGAACCACGGAAGCCTTCAAACCAAAAAAAACTTCAATTACCAAAACCGTGTAAATATGCAAGTGTGGATAACAAAAACGTCTTTATTTTTGACTGAAAATAGAAGATTTAGTAGCGTTCAGAGAAAACCACAAAACCACAAACTACATACTCACGATTAGTTTGTATTAAAACAAAAAGTACGCGATAAGCTAATAAGAGCTAAGGAATAACTTGCTATAATTTACGAAGTCTCCTTTAGCAAATTAAAATTAAGCAATCTATTAATTTTTACTACGAATGGCATATTCCCGCATTTTGTACACCTACGTTGTTAAAATTTTCTCAAAATTCACTCCTCCTAATAGATAATTGGCAATTACTATACTGTAGCTGCCGTCTTGCCGTAATGTACACACGTGTGTGCTAATGCTACAAAATAACCCAAGCAAGTGGTTTGCTGTAAAACCTAAATGCTTTACTACATCCAAGGTCACTTTACCCAAATTGATTACTCACACGGTCGTTAAAGCAGACCTGCTGAAAGTTTTTACAACACTAAATCCGCCAGCGATAAACACCCATTATACAAAGTTCCATTTTTCAGTCCATACGCTAGTGGGTTTCGGTTGGTACATTTGAAKCCCTTGTTTYCTTTACAATMTTATACGTAATTGCGAAACCACTTTGCATCTGGTCAGACGAGATAGGGCTACATCGCTTGAGAATAAATTTTTACAAATGTTACTACTATTTATTTTCGTCGTAAGTTGGCCAAGGATAACGTCGTAGATAATCACTCGACTATTATTGTGTTCGTAGTCAAATGCAAACATGGTAACTTTTATAAACAACAAAAAAAAACGGCTGCAAATTCAATCAATACTTCCACATCCAATTGTCAAAATGTCATTTACGTTTTTATTTCTTACACTGTACGATTAGTAATTAGATTTTGAGAATTTTATCTCTCAACACATTTTTTCTAAGACAAAGTCATCGTGATATTAGCAAAAATATATAAATTTTAAAATCTTTTTTTTCAAATAACTCGAAAATTATTGACTTAACAAAAAAATTACAAGAGTGCTTTCTGATCAGAAATTTGATTTTCTATATAATACCAAAATTTAAAAAAATCGTACGAGCAGCGACCAAAATAGGTTTTTTGGAAATATTTCGAAAATGTCAAAATTTTGAATAAATTTTCTAAGACACTTTTTGTGAGAAAATTTATTTCCTATCTGATGGCATTTTCATTTTTGGAATATATTCAATAAATTCGGAGATATTTAGGAAAAACCGTTTTCTTTAAGTGACGCTTTTTTGCTAATATCTTCTAAACAGTTTGCTGCACGAAAATTTATAAGAGCGAATAATACTCGCTGTTATACTACTAATCACATACTAAAACGAAAAAAATATAAAAAAATAAAAATTTGCCAAAAGGGTAGTTGCCCGCCAATTTCGCCCCCTTCCCGATATCGTACTTACCCCACAAACAATAGGTCGCTTTGGGTAGTTGAGAGTTATACGTTTGCCAAATTTCGTTCATATATTAAGTCTTTCGAAAGTTATCGCGTATACAAACAAAACCACAGACACACAGCCACAGACAGGAATTTTTTTTGCTCAAATTTTGTTTTTTTGCGTTTTTGACCATTTTAAAGCGAATGAGAAAATAAAAATTTTTTTCGCTGTACAATACTTCCCATCCGTTGGATGTGGAAGTAATAACTACGGTAATCAAATTTGTCAATTTATTTTTAAATTAATATGAGCATACCGTAAATTCGTAATAAAACCAAATTATGAGAATTGTAAAGTTTAGATATGTTGTTTGCTATTTTATTGTTGTTTATAGTAGTGGTCCTTAATGAACATTGTTATATGTGTTCGATCAATAAAACTACTAATAATAAACTCCACCGATGAAGAATATTTCAAATTCTGTCACTCTAAATCAGATAATACAGGATAAAATTAACACAGATATAGAGTGAATAATAATGACTCAATCAATTCGAAAGGCGTGATTGAACATAGTAAAAGAGTAATTGTTAATAAAAACCTAACGAGTTGAATGTTAATCACGATTTCAGAATTCGACTAACGACAATTTTTTTAATGGAGGTCCATTAACAATGTCTAACTCCGTAAACTGAACATGTGAAGAAGAAAATTTAAGGAAAAAGTCCATCTCGATGCAACCCTATTACGAAGCCTAAAGATAAAGTACATAAGGTATTCATAGTTCAAGAGGATTACAAATGTATAAACAAATACGTAGGTCAGCATACACAAATACCTAAAACGAACTGATGAAGAAATTTTGTACAGCAATATTATGATCAGAAATGTAATTTATTTGATGGTAAGCCTTTTAGATTCTAGCTATTTGTTTTATTACATTCTTGTTCTATATACTGTATGTACTTGATTTATTATTTGTGATATACTTTTATGATGTATCTATTATTCACATGTTATTAATCATTATTTTTCGATTTCTAATGTGTCATGTGGTATCCTTTATTGACGTTTTGGTCTGCTGGATGAAATACAGATTATTATTATTAATTAAAAACATTAAATTTTTGATCACCTACTTATTTTAATGCAATTTTTAATACACAAATTAATGTAACCAACCTACTATAAAATGCAATGATTTTACACTATCGTGGTAGTGCGTTCGAGTTGTAGTTATTTTATAACAATAATAAATGGCTAGGAAAGCTGATTTTGTTGATAAAATATAGACAGTATTATAGTCTTTAAATTGACTAGTTTGTATTCATTAGCTCTGATTTAAAAGATCTCGTTTATTCAACAATAAACCATAGTACAAACATTATAAGAAAAACTATATCGGGAAAATAAGAGGTTTGAACAAACGCTATATAGATAATATAAAAAGAAGGCGACATGTAAAATTAATGACAAGTAAATAAAACCAAGCTTTGATTAACAATTCAATTCTTTAATGGTTACATTTTTGTCATGAGAGGAACTGTTCATGTATTTGTTGTTGTTACTGTATATTCATCGGTAGTCATTAAGTTATTGTTTGAATTTTTTAATAAAATATCAAAGATATTGACAATGTCACACAGGAAACAAATGTTAAAACGAGCAAATCATATTTATTGCCGCAGAAGGCATTGTGGTTTGTGGATCTATTMAATTATATGCAWTCCACTCTAGTACCATTTTAAGTGTTTCATCGTATTGATAGTTATATGCTTATGTAGTAAACATATCTAACATCTAGCTATCAAACGTTCAGTGAAAACCACATTAATGCTTTATCGATCGAGAGTTAATAGCTTCATAGAAGCATTTCTGAAGTGCAAAAACTAACACTGAAATAATATAAAACGGAATTCACAAACCAAAAACAAGTAAGTAAAACTTAAATATTTAAAATGCATATGTACCTATCAAAATCTATTAAAAATAGAAAAGCGACAAATCAATTACAATATCTAAAAATTAGCTTGTATATGACATTGTGGAAAACAATATTAAAAATATGCTTATTGTATTTTCACTTGGTAGATATTTAAAAAGTGTATATTCTTGCAATACTTGTGCATGATAGACAGACTAGACTTGTTCTTATCAATGCTACTAATCGGTTTTACTGTGGTAAAAGAATTATCAAAACACTCCACAAAGGACTAAATGTTCCACTTGGCCAACTTGTAACAAAGGAAACTAACATACCTAATTACCGCTCTAATAGGATAACCCTCTTTATTTTTAGGAAGATCATAAAAAAGACTAAATGAAGCTCGTAGAAATAGTGCAGGATTTCAAAGCGGGGCGTACCTATTTAATAGATTTATCGTTGAATTTGATTGTTTGATTTCTTTCTACATTATTTTTGATGAGATGAAATACAGTGTGTCGATAAAGCAAAGCATGAAATTCAAAATAAGGGTTATTTAAAAAAATCGAAAAACCGCTGAAACAGGTGTGTATCTTAAGATTTAAAGAAAATTTACTTTGAGAGAATCGAAACAGAGCATTTTTGTGTCATTCGAATTAAACCATTATGCCATTTGACATTTGGCACAAAAAACCCTCAAAGTGGGCACAATACGCTATATTAGTGCTGACGTAATGACGGCAATTTTTCTGCGATACGTCAAAATCCTGGATCCTGACAAACCGAGTTGTCATAACGTGCGTAACGGACCTCATTATTAGGTTAGGTCCAATTTTGTGACTCTAAAAGAATATTTAGAAGTGTTACTGTGCTTATTTGGGTAGCTTACACTCCTTAGTTTTTCTTCACAAATATTACAAATCGAAATTACATTTAATTTAGATCCTGGATCAAAACAAACCAAGTTGTCATAACGTGCATAAGGGAGTCCAGTGTTTGGTGCAATTCTTTAGTGTTAAAAGAATATTTTAAAGTGTTACCGTGTATGTTTGAGTAGCTGACACTCCTTCGCTTTACTTAGCAAGTATTACAAACGTAAATTACATTTAGTTACAATGTAGGTATTGCTGAAAAGCTTAACCTACAATAAGTGCGTGTGTAGAGCATTACAAATTACATGTTGTATCAGAAGATGGTAATGTGCTAGGTCCCTGGATGTTCTTGTTATAAAGAGAGAGAAACGTATAAACTTTAAGCACTTATTATAGATTGTCTTTCAACAATAGATTGCAACTTAATGTAATTTCTGTTTGTAATACTTAATGAAAAAGGTATGTAAACCACTCAAACATACACAATAACACTTCAAAATATTGTATTATACTATAATTTTGCTCTGAACATTGAGTGTTACTGTGTATTTTTCGTGGTTTATATTCCTTCGTATAATTTAGTATTACAAACCAAAATTACATTTAGTTGGAATCTTTTGGTGATAAACAACCTAAAAAAGTGCTGTAACGATTACACGCTTCTCTCTCATTATAACGGGAACATCCAGGGACCCAACCCATTACCATTTTCTGGTAAAACTTGTAAATTGTAATGCTCCACACACGTACTTAGTATATGTTCAGATTTTCAACAACACATTGTATGTATGTAAATGTAATTTCGGTTTGTAATACTTGCTAAGTAAAGCGAAGTAGTGTAAGCTACTCAAACATACACAGTAACACATAAAATACTCTTTAAAACTAAAAAATTACACCAAACGCTGAACTCCCTTATGCACATTATGACAACTAGGTAGGTTGGTTTGGATCCGGGATCTTGACGTATCGCAGCAAAATGGCCGACATCTACGTCACACTAATATGGCGTATTGGAAAAATGGTTATTTAACATTTGCATAAATATGAAGTTCATAAATAAAATAAAATACGTCATCAATTGATTTAACATTTAATGAGTTAACAAGGTTTACAATTAGCAAAAAAACACCCAAATATTAACACAAGTTTTGAACTATTTCAGTTTCACTGGAACCTACAGATGATAACTTCTTGTCTATTGATACTAGTTGACGTTTTTGTTATCTTTTCGTTAATCTAAGATATTCAACAGGTGTGCCAAATTGTTAATTGTCTGATCACACTTTGAACATTATTTGCTCAATACATAATCACGTATTAAATAATTATTTTTCCGATTGCGCCCATTTATATTGTTTTTTATGCCAAACGTCTCTTAGACGATAAGGGCTCGAATGACATGGTTTTACCTATTAAGAAAAAATTGATGATGTCATATCTTTGTCGTAGTAACAGACTGCTCTTCTCCAATCGTCTCCAAATGAAGCTCTTTCTGAATAAGTTACCTGTTTCAGTGTTTTTTTGAATGTTTGCAAACGATCTATATTTTAAATTTTATGCGTTACTTTATCGACAATATATAATGAGACAAGTTTTTTATGCCATACCTAGTTTTAGGCAAATTTGGGAATCTAGAATGAAAAACAAAAGCCAGTAAATTTTGCCAAAGAAAGGAAGAATTCTATATAAAAGTACATTGTACCGGCTAATTAACCGTGAAGCCGACTGTCCATGCATTGCAAAGTTTGCCTGACTTTTGTCAACCGAAAGGGCCTGGGATTCCATTATTGGACGAACCAGACAAGTGCTCACTTACCCCGCTGTTGTAGTTGTTCTTGTCCTCCTCGGACTCGCTGCACTCGCTCTTTTTGATGCGCTTGCACTTGTCCAGGTCGAGGAGGTCTTCGCTGTCGCTCTGCAGTTTTCGTTTCTGTTCGATCGACAGTTTGAGTCCAGCCTTGATCAGTTGGGAGCACGTGTGCTGTATGCTCGGGGGTGTGTTCGTCGGCGACTCCATCTGGCTGCAGCTCGAGCTGTTGGAGTCGCTCGACATGGACGTCAGGGGGCCGGCGGCCGTCTTCGGCGCGTCGTCCCCGAAGTTGTAGTTGTCCAGGGGGTTCGTCATAGCGATGAGAGAGTTGAGGATTTCGGGGGTGCGCGGGGTCGTGCACCCCGTCTCCACCGACAGCAGGTTGTTCACCGCGTTTGCGGCCGACGCGGCCAGGTTTACGTTTAGATTATACATAATATCACGTTTTCAAAAGTATACAAACTAAATCACAATGGTGCTGCGATCGCAGGTCGCGCAATTAAAGCTGAGATTTTTGTGTTATTAAGAATCTCTGTTTTAAGGAACACACGCAACAGTTTGCAGCGACGGCTAGCTGCTCGACGCCACTACGGATTTGTGGTGCCCAAGATCCAATTGAATAGCTGAAGGTGATCTGAAACAAAAAAGAAAATAGTTATTATTATAGGTATTGTGTAAGGTTGTTGGCGTAATTATGTGTTGTACGATTACAGCAATTTTTAAGTTGAACTCGAACCCGGGACTCCTGGTCCGCTATCAGTTGTGCTATGGGGGCTCTGTATAGCTATTATATCAATGGTTTATTCACATAATTCGTAGTATATGACACACTCTCATCGAGATTCTCGCGAGTCCTTATAGCGCAATTGTAGTCCAAGTGGGGCTAAAAATAAGGAGGCCAGGGTTCAAGTCCCGGTGTGAGCAGAACATATTTTTCCAACTCAAAAATTGGCGTTGAACCCACAATAATAATCCTCCAATAATTATTACTTTTCTAAGACAAATTGTGAAGTGTGCTTTGTTCTTCCCAAAACACTAGAAAAATTTTATTTTTATTTTAACCATAAGGGATGGCAAAATAGTAATTAAACATTTAATTAATTAAATTACACCGCCACCGTCCCATTTTCGTTATAATTGTAGGGTATCTTGGTAACTATTAATGCTAGAAGGTTGCGGTTTTGACATTACTGTATTAATTTTTTTTGTCCTGAATTCAGCTGTACCCTCGCCATTTTTGTATCATCTTTTGTTTTAAAGACATAGCCAACTTTTGGAAAATGTAACATTTCTTCAGTTCTCAATATCTCGATTGACTATCTGAACACACAAAAACAGTAAAGACATTTATTGTAGCTATTTTTATTCTGAATTCGTCGTACTCAGAATTTTTTAGTGGCCACATTTTTGAGAAACAACAAACTTGCATTTTTTAAATGGAAACCATAGTTGACTTTGCTATGGTTAAAAAGAACTATTTTTCTGATTAAGAGAATGTATACATTGTTAGGTTTATCTTTACTAATTTTGGTATTATTCCAATTTTTGTAATAATTTAATGAGATTTTACGTTTTTACGGTTTTCGTTAAAATGGATGTAAATATGTGATGATAAACAATGCATAGGTACTTATCTCCAAATAAACAATCATTTTCATTAGTTACATGGCCTCCTAGATTATCGATAAAAAAATGCATGAGCGCTCTTAGGAGTCTTATGTATGTATTCAAATATGCACATATTATTTTTAAAGGATTAAAATTTTTACTTAATAATATAAATTATATCGTGCATTTTCTTATCCCATAGCCTCCTGGATGTAAACGTAAAATATGATTATATTATTTTAAAAAATTTGAATAATTCCAAAACTAGTAAAAATAAACCTATAACAATGTATACATTTTTAATCAGAAAAAATAGGCCTTTTCAACAATAGCAAAGCCAACTATGGTTTCTATTAAAAAAATGCAAGTTTGTGTTATATATAAAAAATGTGAACTCCTAAAAAATTACGAGGTACGCCACTGGATTCTAAATAGAAATATCTATAAAAAATGTCTCTACAGGTTTTTTTGTATCTATATACCCAAGCGAGAAATTGAGAGCTGGAGAAATGTTACATTTTCCAAAAGTTGGCTATGGCTTTAAATTTTAAAACAAAAGACGATACAAAAATGGCGACGGTACAGCTGAACTCGGAACAAAAAAGTAATACAGTAATGTCGAAACCGCAACCCTCTAGCATTAATAGTTACCGAGATACCCTACAATTACAACGAAAATGGGACACCCTGTACATGTACTCTTAGAAKACAGCTTGTATTTTGCAGCCGCAATTTTTGTTATTTAGGTATACTAGATGATGACGCACGCGAGTACTGTGATTCCTTTAGGGCCTACACAAACACAAACAACTAGTATAACCAAATTGGACATAAAAAAGGGATGAACGATGCATTGAATCAGGTATTTCCGCTTTTTTTTAATAATATATTGTTTATAAGGAAGTCTCGAAATTTTCGACCTTTTTTCGGTTTTTGTTTATTTGACCCAGAAGGACTAATTTTTTAGCAACGACTGTCTCAAGACGTAGTATGTTATTAGATAACCGTCCACCCTCCCAATGGACTCTACAGGAGTCTCATGCGACACCAAAATGACCTCCCCCTCACTCTACTATCAGGCAATTTGAAGGTTTCTTGAAAGCAAAATATTTTCTATATATAAATTTTTCCTATGTCTATAAATAACCATGTGTGTTATGTATGGTAAAAGGAGAAGCCATCAAGACAGGAGAATAGAGGGTAGTGTGGTTAAGTGGTTCTTTGTTTGCACGTAAGTGTCGCCATTTGGCCCGAATTACTCATTCATCTCACAAGATGTGCCAGACGAAGACAAACTAAACAAGGAATTGTAAACGTCCGATCTCGAACATTCTTGAAAATCCTCCTATCTTCTCAAAAGACGACGTCTTAGACAAATCAGGTCCATCAAAGAGATGAAAAGTTGAATGAAATAACAAAGACATCATCCCATCCTATGGTTCGATCCACAGTGTCCGAGTTAGTTAAAAATGTAAGAAACTGGACATGTAAGATATACCGAGGTCCGGACGTCCAAAGTCGGATACAAACGAACATCAAGCTCTTGATGTATTAGTTAGCGTTGTGGACCCATCTACGTGAACCACACAACTTGCTTGGCTCTGTTGTTCGAATTTCGAATACTGAAAAAGAGCAATTACAAATCCTACAAAGTATATCTTCTCCATGACCTAACTGAACTTGATCCTGACAGATGTTTTGCGTGATCACGATGGACAAGGCCAATAATAATCCAAATTTTGACAAACTACATTTTATTTTCTGACCAAGCCACTTTTTGCCTAAATGTACAGGGTTTCTATAAATGATTCATGCAGGCGGCGTTGATTTCTGCATTCTTTGTGCCGCCTTTTTGTTAGTGTTTATAAAATACCCCTTCATTTACATTGAAATAAATACCTAAAACACCAAACAGCAATCATAATTTCGGTTTTCGTACAATTCTTTTGCCGGTTACCAAAATTAATGACAGATATGCTAGTATATAATTAATACCGCTATTCTAGGGGCTGGCCCTAACGAGCATTCCGTGCACAATCAAAAGAAAACTAAATGTCTGGTATTAATGACTTCAGTTCGTGTTACGTACATTCATTAGACAAAAACCAACAGATCGCCAAATGATGTGTTTAAAATTTTGGACACCCAGCGATAAAATATTAACGCTTGGCAACCGAGCTAAAATAAGCGCCTAGTAAAAGCATTTTGTACAAATCCCAACTAAAGGGTATCGAGTTACATTTTGGAATATTTTTCGAAGCTAACGAGTGTTTACTTACAAACTAATAAATGTTTACGTTTTACGTGCTAGTTGCCATAAAAATCCAACACATTAAAATGTGCGGCGAGATTGCTGATTTAATGGTTCCAAAAGCCAAAGAAATTCACCATGGCTCGAATGATTCAATCAACCCATGTTTAATTACACTATTATGTACTCCCCACTTACTACAAACTAAAAATAAATTCAAGCGGGCAATTAAATTTACATGTTCAAATGCGATGGTATTTTTTAGACAAACAATCTCGAAAGAGATTTGAATAAAGACCGCACATTAACGTTAAAGGTCGAGCTCGTTTATATCTTTTTGTTTTTATCCCATACGTTTCGGTTTCCTGCTTCGCAGTTGCAAATTCGCATCACGGTATTCTAATTATCATAATGGATGTGTTTTTTCGAAACATCCCGGTCCAATCTTTTGGAGGAAACTGGGTTGCGTATTTTTACATGCTCTAATTATTTTTATCAGTTGCTTTGATGCAGCGCAACCATTAATCAAGTATTTCGTGGTTACATCAATTGTTAATGTAATTTCAAAACGAGCAATGGCCCACAAAGTTATCACCAAGGGAGAAATGTAAAAAAAAACATTGGAAGTGTTATAAATTATCATGATGAAAGTTTAACTGCTAGTGCTAGTAAGTTTATAATTTTTTTTGCAGCTGCCACTAACATTTTAGGTCCTATGTTTAATCTAATCAGCATAAGGAATTTTTATACGCCCTGAAAAATTGTGGTTAAATTATCTAGAAACAGAACAAATATTTATTCCGGTTTCGCAATCCTTTGTTTTAACCAAATGACCGTACGAATGCGGTTTTAGTTAGTAATTCATCTCAATAATTTAGAAGCGATTTTACTGTTTATCTTGGTATGGACCTTCTGATAACGTGATTCTCTGGAATTGTTTCTCGGCAATAACGTGCGTGAGTACATACAGGTAAAAAAAGCAAAAAAAGCTATGTGGGCTCCACAGGTGCTGCATTTAAAATCATTTAACGCTTATAAGCATATTATCCTTTCATTGGTCACATGGCAGTAATTAAGAATTAAGCTCGTCAAAAAAGAGTTATGTTGTGTGTCTTGCAGTTAATATCTCTCTGATATAAACATTTAGACACTAACGACGTTGTTTTTGACTTGTTAATTAAAACTGCTATTACCCTCCACAATTCAAAGATTTATGGCCGAAGGAAAGCTTCGCAACCACGAGTACACCATTACATGAAAATAGTGACTATTATGTAAATGAAGCGGTAGTTTTTAATAGTCTTGCATTTTACTGCCTACTATTATCATTTATCACTACCGGGAATTATTTACATTACAAAGGTTGCGAAAATGCACGCATTTTACGACTTTTCTATTGTGAGAGCGGCCGGATGCGGTTAAACAGTATACCCTGTTAGTACTATGCCTATATAGACCGTCAAATGGTGACAGATTTAGGTGCCCCATTTTCGCATGCAAAGGCCTCGAGGAGGGTTGAAGAGTACACTGATGAAGAGTAAAATGAAGGTAAATTTATGAGTGGCCCCTGGGTATAAGATATAGAAAAATTCGGTTTTCCTTAACCCAAGTAAAAGGTATATCTTGCCCATATTTTCACGAGAACCAGAAGCTTGAGTTTTATAGATGGCTAAAGAATTGAAATATGGGCGTAATCTTGCAAGGAAAATTCTACATTTTGACCAATTTTTCCATAGAAGCCCATCGAAAATATGGAATGGATAAGTACATTTTTATTTGTGTTAAGGAAAATTGAATTTTCCATGTGTTATCCCCAGGGGCCACTCATAAATTTACCTTCATTTTACTCTACACCAATATACCCTTCCAATCCTCTTCGAGGCACCTAAATCTGTCACTATCTGACGGTCTAACATTTGATGTTTAGAAATCATATCATATCGTAAAGATAAGTAATAGCTCATACCTTAGAGAATAAAAAAAATTGACACCGCACGTAATAAACCAAAGTGTTACCGACACCAATCATCAGTGGCGTACTAGCTTATACGAGCCGTGAATTGAATTCCGTTATTTGCTGTGGAAGATTATTTCTTCAATCCAATTTTTATACTTAAAGCTGAACAGAACAATAATGCAGAATATAGGGCAAAATCTGATGTGAATGACGCATTTTGTCAGACACCATTAAAATGGCTGCCGTTCGTTTTTCTTAACACGTTCGGTATATCCGCCAAATGCTTAGTTAATATCTGAACCTTTCTTCATTTAAGGCTGCTGTACTGTCAGGGTTGTCACTCGTCTATCTTATACATAGGTCAAGGTCAGAAAATACTTCGAAACGTTCATATTAGTATGACTGCAGCTAGTGAGATATAGAGGCAACGCATAGTCAGCGTTTTCATGCACATACTTTACCTACATTTTGTAGGAAGGTTAGTACTTCATTTGCCAGAAAAAAAATAGAATGCCAACGGCACTAAGATATAGCAACAAAAACACTCAACCGACACCCGAAAAATTTAAACAACAAATAGCTACTGAAGTAGTGTTCTTTGGAATAAAGAAGAATTACTGTGTTGTAAAAAATGCATTCTGTAGTATAACTCTATGCTTAGCCTAGAGTAATTTTTAGCTAAAACAAAACGCAAAAAGTATCGCCTTACTCAAGGAAACCTTTGATAAATTAATACATACCATACTGCTTAACATTAAAGAATATAGAAAGTCTCAACAAACTAAAACAAGTGCACTGGGTGATTAAAACTAATAAAGCAAGCTAGAATTAGTTGTAAAAATTTTTATACAAAGAAGATCTAGACATACTGACATCAAATGAGCTTTTAAAAATTAAGGCTAAAAACAAAATCTTTTGTCTTAATAAAAACAAACAAGTGTACCAAAATTTATTCAAATATTACAAGTATTACCTATTCTATATTCTTAGTTCTATATCAGTCAGTATATAGATCTGGAAGACACATGCGGTCATTATTTTTATCGTTTTATGATTATGCTTTAAACAGTGGAGTAATTCTACCCTTATCCGAATTCCACAACACAACAAAGTATAATTACAGCTTTTTCATAATATCAAGCACGCTCACTGATATTTTTGAGGTCATTTTGTGAAAATTACGACGTAGGTTGATACGGTCTGCAAGTACAGAGACCTGTATTGAAGAATGCCCGGTCATTTTGTGAAAATCGGTGTGCATCATGCATCTAGCTGTGGTTTACGAACGACGTGTTACGGTCGGTAAGTATTAGAAAAATTCAGCGAATAGAGGGTCCAGTGAAATACAATTACTTTTTTTATTACATGTTTTACAATCACCTATAGTTTAAAGAGACAATTTTGAGTATGTATATATATATATATATATATATATATATATATATATATATATATATATATATATATATATATATATTCTGCCTTTATCCAATTAGAGTTATAGCAATTCCAAATAGAGCTTTCATGATACTTAAAAATCCACTTTCGGACACAGCTAAAGGTTACATATAAAACAGAAATCTAATCGAGTCGATTTTTCTAATATACTATTTAGTGTTTATTTTTTGGGATATTATACCCATCAAAAAAGAATACACAAAATATTAATAAAAAGCTAGTATAATAAAAAATCGAATATTAGACAACAATCTAAAGTAAAGGGTTTCCATTCAGCTTGTCAAAACTTTAAAATGAAATACCATAACTATAAGTGGTAGTCAGCTAATTTTTACATTATTTTGAAGAATCTGAAAGTAAAGTTATTTAAATGTCCTCCTCGATTTCCTACAGTTTCGTTTATTCTGAAGGCCCAGTTTTTCACTAGTTTTTGATACATATCACGTGGTATGGTTTCGAATGCCCGTTGAATATCCCTGTTTTGAATTCTTCGGGGCTTATTCCGGTAAACCACAGATTTTTAATAAGGGTGTAGGATAGCAAGATGTAAGTGAGCCACTTTCATTAGCTTTTTCGAAACCTTTCTTACAACAAAGCGATTGGCTCACAAAATGTATGTGAAGTGGCACCATCTGATTGAAAGAAGATACTGTTGACGTCTATATTTATCAGTTCGAGTTACGTATATTCCGTTATATCCCTATACAGTTCAAGAGTAACAATAACACGAAATCAATAGTGGCCTTCATAAAAGTAAGATCAGATTACATCCTAATGGTCATAAACCCAAAAAAAACACATAAAAGTGTAACTTTCTTAGGAAGAAACGGTAACTCATGGATCTTTCGAGGGATTTTTTTTTCAGTCCACGATAAATACTCGCTATGTTTACTATATTTACCTATCATAAATTTGTCGCGAACTAAACACTCATTTATTGAATATTGTACCTATGAACTTTAGATCTTCCCGGGTCCATAAACACATTTTATACAAAAGCTTGTATACAAAGAATGAATACGTAGAGGGTAGCTCAAACAAAATAGCAAATTCAGGACACCTTCAGTGTATTAAATTATGAATACAAATTTGTTTTCAAACTACACAAACTGGCAGCTTAATACTGTTATTCGGGCCTACATATTTTTTAAGTGGTGCGCGTTATATACAACCGCCACAGCGCACTACTTTCCAAAAAGGTGGAGGCCTTTTATGACCACCCTACCTACGCGCGCGTCTTCTATCGAACTTTCTTGCTCCATGTTCTATGGTGAAAATTGTTGCGTTCTCCAGTTGTACAGGTAGCTCTATTAAACCAGCAAATTCAGAAAACCTCAAATGTATGAAATATTAATAAATTAAAGGCTGACAGATGATGATAATTCACTAACTTTTTAATACTATTAATTTTTTAAAGCAGTGCAGGTTACAATCCGCCAATGTCTGTTGCTATAGAGTATAGCTGTCGGAAAATCATAATCCGGAACTGCATTTTCCGCATCGAAAATATCTGCATCCTGCAGCTGGAAGTTTTCATGCCAACGTCAATAAAACTAGGCAATATATTTTATTGCAGCTCTTAAAGGAACTGGACATTAACATACATGCCACATGCTATGGCGGGCGGCATGAAAATGACATTTTACGAGCAGCTGTAGAATTGCAGCGAGAAACGGGCCTTAAAGGTCAAAAACGGTGTTGTTCCAGATCGAGCAGAATCCTGGAAGCGCTCGACGTGCGGCCATTATTCCGAAAGAAGAAACATTAAGGAATAATTGTGGTTATTGGTTAATTATCGGTTTTAGCGGGTCAAGGTTTTTGTGGAACGTGCTTTGTAATGGGTGTTCGCGATGAAGCTAGGGGCCCCTTCTGGGCGTTCCTTGCTGTGTGTAAAAGGAAGAAGATACTTTTTTCTACGTGTGTCCGTCTGCGGAGAATTATAGCCGGCTTTTTACCGCCCAGCACAACAATAACGACATCCGGCAAGCTAAACTTCGATTAATTAAATGCGAACAGCTAGACAATTGTTGCCCAGATAATCTGAATACCAAGAATGACAATAACTTTTAATAAAAGCAACACTAGACGTTCTCTTAAATTAAAATATTTGTTAGGGTTATATGATAGCTAAACAAGCTTCGCTGCTGGTGACAAAAAATATACAGATAAAAAAATAACTAAAAGTATAGTCGCCTTCGACACAATCATGCAGATAAATACCTATTTACATTTAGCGGCATAAAATGAAGTATTAGTAGCAGCCAGAGGTTCGAAGAAAAGACAAGTAGCAATAAAGGTTATTTGAAACCTGCTGGAATGTACTATATCCGATGCCATTAAATACCATTTGCTAATGCTTGGCAAAAATAACTGTGCAAAATTCATATATTTAGGTCCATGTTACGCCAGCAAGTATTCATTTTATGCTAGCAAAACGTTGATAACTGCAACAGCTGTGGGTAGTGGCAAAAAATGACCAAACATTTAAGATGAATATAAAATAGAATCACAGCTTCACTCACAATACAAACAAAATCTTTTAAACATCCAAAAATTCTTCAACAACTTGGCCATTTCTTGCTAGAGGGAACATTACTACGATTACCGTAGTTTACAACATACCAATTTTTATTTATATATTTCTATAATTCATTTGGGTGAATAAATACATTTTTGCTTTAGACGCTGGAAAGTTTATAACATGAATAATGTAATAATGAGAAATTGTTTGCATAATTTTGGTTAACATAATTAACATATCTAAGTCATTAAACTGAAAACGGCGCAAATAGCGATACATTTAAAAATGCGTAGGACGTAGTATCTAGAACATTCGCGCAAGAATAATACTATTTGATGACTAGTGGCTTAATCGAGAAGTTGCAGTGTTTCTAATTCAAACATTACCTCCAAGCTTAATATAAGTATTTTGGAAACGCTTAGACAAGAAAAATAACCGCACTATTGTCCTAAGCAGATAACGGCTGCTAAAGTTACATATGAAAATGATGGTCACACCAAATTTAAGAGTACTACATTTACCGACACAAGAAATTAATGAAATAAGAAATTAAAACTAAGTATTTTAAAACATAGCTTCTTTTTCCTTGATTTTTCAGTCACTCGCTAGCTCATTATTCTATCTACTTTTAGACTGTTAACAGGAGGTCATTACATTTTACAATCAATCTCTTCATTTTACGGATCATAATAAATTCTACAGTATGTCTCCGGGCTGAGTTTACAAGCGCAAAATCAAAACTCAATAAAAAAAATCAATTTTTTTGCTTGCCCTAAAATCAGCAAATCTGTAACTACAACTTCATTATTCTGTGTCAGTTGAAAAAAAGTTTATTTTTCTCTTGATTTTTGGACTAATAATTTTACTCTGATTTTTAAATCTTATCACATTGGCGATCTTTTTTGACAAGCATGTCCCTTTGACAAATGGATTTAGGCAAGTAAAATAACAAAACTGTTTGTGAAAAACGACGTAATTTCCATAATAGGTCTAAAATACAAAGTAATTTTTATCACGAACAATCATTATTCAATTAACCTGCTCTAAAACCACAGATAAAAATCCAAAATCGTTAAATCGGGACTCCTCACAGGGCAAGATAGTGGACCATTTCTCTCTAAAATCAACCTTTAACCAGTTAGCAACAATGCGATAATAAAGTGCAGGACGACCGTCCTGTTGAAAAAACATTTAACCTAGTATTCAACTTCTAAATGATCAAGTCCATGGCTAACAAAATTCATAACATCTAGATATGTGTGCTGATTAATGTTGTTGTCAAAAAAGTATAGACCTATTAACCCAAAAAGGCACCAGAGACACACCATCGTTCCAATATTTTACATGTGAGGCAACTGTCCCGCTGGTACAAAATGTTGCCAGATCAAAACACATTATTCTGCGACAAATTTTCGTCTCTCGGTATTTCATTTCCTATCCACAAACTTAAATATAATAATCGTTTTACATCATTCGCTAGTTCCAATATATGACTAAATTTCGGTTTGTAAATTTCCTTTTTTTTTCATAATTATTTGAATGTAGTACTTCTAGCAGGAGCGAAAGGTTTTAACTTTTTTTCATAAAATTTTTAACGGATCCAGTTCTTAAATTTTTTTCATGTTTTTATGTCCCAATACGAGAAAGTTGAATATTAGGAAATTGCACATTGAACAAAGCGAGCCACTCGCATGATGAAAACTTTCCAGTTAAAATATATCATTACAAATAGGTTCAAAATCACTGAGCCAGAACAATGAAGTTTTAATTCTAGATTTGCCTGTTTAAAACTAGCAAAATATGTTTTTCTTTTCAATTTTTGACATAAAATTAAAGATTAAATTCTCATTTCCTCTTGTAAACCAATCGAGGACTTAGCTGTATAATATGTTCTTAACTTTTTCACGACACGTCATTTTATTTTCCTTATAAACGATAAGTGAGATAATAATAAGCATTGTTTGATAAAAACAATAAAACAGAACTAAATTCTTTTTTTGTGTCTAAATTAATTGAGTATTACTCAAGATATTAATTTATATTATGAGATCACAAACGAATGAAAAGAAATAATTACAAATCCTCTTTGGTTAAAAGGAAAAAGCCAAGCGATGCTAAAAATTTCTTTAAGTTTTGCGTGTTTATTAAATTTAAGGTATCTTACAGTGGTAGTAAATAATTCAGTAATACCCACTCATATTGCGATCGAGTTGGTATCCGAGTCCATCAAGCTCTAGTACTAATTGCTCTGGTACAAATTGGTAAACATTGTTTTTTGGACTGCTTTTAACAACTATGTAAGCAATTAGATGCCTTTAAAACATCCCATCCACGCATCATCTGCAAAACCTTGTCCCGCTTTTTCCACTTCTAGTTTTCAACTCCAAAAACGTCCACCGGCATACTACATAAACAACAGGATGAATTACTCGACGTCACACTCAAATTTTCTGCACTTCATTATCTACCTACGTGACATTACTGCTAAATCGTCGACGTAGGAACACCCTCTCGAGGCAAAAGAGGAGCCGTGCGTACGCGACAGTTTCTACAAATTTCAAGTTAAAATTGCACAATAGCATAATAAAGTGAACCGAGCAGCAACAAGCGCGAGCCCACGCCAACATCGCCTCTGCTTTTTTCATTTTATTGACACTGTAAATATTTTGCATCGAGTTATTTTGGGGGATCGGAATGGAATTGACAGATGAACAGTAGCGACGTTTTTGCTGTAAAAATAATTAACAGCGTCCTCCTTGGGGCATTTGGAATTCAAAAATAATTTATAGACCATGGGCAGAAAGCGTGTAAAACGAATCGGTATCGCTGCCAATTTATATTGGATGCAGATACTGGCACAGACGTTTATACTGATACAGAAGAGAACTAGCGCCAACCGGCGGAATTTGCGGGCTGTAAACACTCGACTCAATTACTGGCACGCATGCAAGTAATTACAGGTATTTACCTCTTCAAAGTTTTAGGCTTCTGGCTTCTAATTTATAGTATTAACACTCTTGGGACAAGCGATTCACAGCTTTCAAAACGTTCGTCATATTATGCCACAATCTGAGTACTCGTTAAAACCTTGATGTAGTAATAGTATGTGCAAATATTCACTATGCTATAAGTTTACTGAGATGCCTTTTGAGAATATTTTTTAGGACAGCAAGCATAATTTCTTTTTGCTCCTTCTTTTATTCTTTTATCGGTAGCAAGAACTTCGAATTCTATATAAATGCACTGAAAACGAAAGCAGGGGTATAAGTAACATCAACCGCGTGGTGTGTTTGGTGGGGAATTTTATAACTGTAATTTGTAATTAATGTAATCTATTACAAAGTGTAAAACAAATTGTTTCTGAATGTCAAAACCATAGATACAATTTTAGTTAGCTTGAAACCAGGGGAAAAACGTTACATATGACGTTACCGTTGTTGGGTCATGTCATAATTCCTGCACATATCAAGCTGGCGCTGAACTGGCGATGGAGAAAAAACAAGTACTGTCAAATTATAAAAGTCTATCACTTAGCTATGTATATACGAGTGTCGGTACTTCACTCAGTTTATGTGTAAGTAATTCTCCAATCTGGGTAGTTTGATGCAATGGAACGCGTCACTGTAGCGGATTAATGTGCGTATATCAAAATTCAAACACTGCGAGAAAAAACGATTGCCGAAATTCACGGTACGTTACAAGAAGGTTGCCAGGAGTCTTGTGTGGATAGTTCAACAGTAACTGGATACTGGATGGAGTTCCAACGTTAAAAGCCACCACAAAAGTTAGAGACCTCATTACTGCTACCGACAACACTTTTGCTGCTATTGTGGCTACAATAATGGAAGAAGACCGCAATACCAAAAGACAAATGTATTTGTCTTCTTTGTAGAAAATTTAAATGCATGATTCCAAAAGTGTAGACAAGATATGAAACACAGCGGCGTTTGCAGTTTGCGAGAAGAACTGCTGTGAAATTCTCTCACATCATCCGTGCAGCCCTGACATGAGTCCTCCAGATTTTGTTCTGCTCCTCCGGTGAATAGGAGAAAGAAAGAAAGAAAGAGAAATGAGAAGTCCGGTTTATTTACTTGGAATGATAAAAGCCCTGCAACAGCAAATGCGTTCCAACTGCTGAAACATGTTGACAGAAATAGCATATTTAACAACATTACATTACTGCCTGCTTTGGATATGCAAGCGATTATATTGAACGACTTTATAGCAATTTTTTTTAAATATACGTTTTATTTGCAAGCTGTATTTTTGTTTTTGTTTGTTTGCAGGAATTTCGGCATGACCTTCGTATATAAAACGGTTTTAGAGATATGGAAGAGATCTTTTGTGAAAGAATTATTTATTGCTTTTTTATCATGTACAGATAAACAAACAAAAGAAGCTTCTAGCAACGACAAAAAATAAAGTAACATAAGATGTTAAAAGTGCCCTCCTCCCATTTCGAAGCAGAGACGACGTCTTTGTCTGAAGGACATCCGAACTCTTTCTAAAACCCCCTTGTTGGTTAGGTTTTGCTGACACTTCAAATTAATTCGTAGCTGCAATTCCTCGGGGCTATTTACACTAGTACCATAAACTAACATTTTCAAATATCCTCAAAAAAACTAGAGGGTTTATATTAGGCCATTTTGCAGGACATAATACAGGTCCGCCCTTTCCAACCCATCTATTTGGGAAAGTTTTGTGTAAATGCAATCTAACGGCAATCGAAAAATAAGCTGGAAAACCATAAATGCTGAGACCACATTTGTTGCCCCTGGTCCAAAAGAATGTCGTCGAAAAGATCACCCATTGTATTCGGCAGAAATTTTAGGTAAGCAGCGCTTACAGGGTCTAGAAATCTGTTGCCTGCAATACCCAACCAAATATTTAATTAAATACATGTCTGTTGTCCCCAGATTCTATCAGAGGATGACCCATATTAGTGGGTAATTGAATGTTTAACCTTTTTGTCCCTTAAAATTTTGTGAATGGTTCTATTATTTTTTATCAAAAGAATAAAAAGTTCCTTACGAAAGTTATAGTAGTCAACAAAATCTAGTAGATTCGTTACTTTTAATTAGCAATATAATGCGCCTAAAAGTGTACGCCAACTATACTTAAGCACAAAACGAGTTCAGTCAATTCATAGTATTCCAGTATTATTCACTTCAAAAGCAGGTACGCAGTCATGTTAACACGATAATTCCTATTGTATCAAATAATAATTCCCCTACAACAACTGCTCCTGTCCAAATTTTACTTGATCTGAAACTGCGGTTGTATATATTATTTTTAGAACAGAGTTCCTCTCATGTTAATGGACACATCTGTTAACACGGTGTTGTTCAAAAGCCAGTGAGGTTAGAATGAAAAATATCCGAACACTGAAAAACCTCGGAAATCTGACAATGTGCTATAAGCTGGATTATATTTAGTACTGGTGGTTCAGCAGACAGTAGATCGCATCTTTGTTTATGTGGGTCAATTCTAACACCTCCGTAACTGCTAACGATTACACCATAAAGCTCAAGGAAAACAAACTTTGCATTTCAGGTTTACTGTCAATAATGCATGTTGCATTGAATTTAGCTCGACAGCATAGGATCTGACTAAGCAGTAGCGTGGATGGATTGATTTTGGCACCTGGCATGCCCCTGTCAGATGAAATCCTTGCAAATTTGTAGAGCAGCGAACTAGTTCAAGTAAATTATGCCCCGATATGTAAAGCCGCTAATACCCATAATTATTGAACGCAGGTTGGCTTCAATTTCAAACATTGTAGCCATAAATTCTGCCAAACATTTTTATCCACCTGAGGCCTTAGTATAAAACGTTCGTAACCTTTGATGTTCTAATTACGAATGATTCGTAGAAAATAATTTATGCGGTATACCCGTTTATACTCAATGAGCTTTCACTTGCGGTTAAAACTTAAGCATTTTGATTGCGAAAACAGATAATATTACACGACCTCTTTTTCAGAAGGATGTGAAACTAAGCTTCTTAGAAACTCCTTAACTAAAAGACGCGTGTTCTGAATTGAACCGCTTTCAGATGCGGGCCCGGCCTTTGGCACAGTGCACTTGATTTATAGCTTGTTAAGCATGGGGACAACAAAGAACGACATTTGTCTACGTCTAAATTTAACCACATCAAAATTAATCCAACGTGTGTAGTTTTTGTGTTTGCCCAACCTGTGCACAAAACAATTTTTAAATTACCCGTGGGATTGTTCCGCTGTAATTTGCTGGCCTAATTTGGGTTCACTGCGGTGGGACCGAGCAGACAGTTTTTGGGTTAGTTGATGCAGCAGATTCGAACTAAAATGTGGACTATTGAACGCTAAAATACAAAAATATTATCTTTAATTATTAATGTGTCTGCTTCATCTGCAGTTAGGGATCTGAAAAGCACTAAATTTTTTTGTTTGATTATTGTTCTGCTTTGAGCACACACACACAATTCCATATATATCAAATCTTCAGAAATAAGTACATTTCTACCATAAGAGGTCTAACAAATTAGCTTTCAAACTAACTAAATATTGTCTTATTTATGCTACAGTATAAACATTTATTGTAATATAGTAACTTCTATTAATTAATTTTCACAGTACAAGTTATTTTTTCCACAAGTTTTATATCCATCAGGAAATTCACACAATCTTCCACGAGTGCTTATCTAGCGATTCACAAGAAATGTGAGCTCTGGTTAATCGTCCATTGTAGGTGAAATTTTCTACTTTTTACCATACTTTATTCAACTCACTTTGTTTGTGTGGAATGAATCGCTTCTTCTTCTCTTTAACAAATTAACTTGAAATTTTTCAAGCTTATTTACCTTCCGATGACAGCACATAAATCAATTAAAAGATCCACTAATTAATTGATCAATTATGATTATTTATATCATCAGCTTAGATGGCGCTAGTAACCGTTACATTTGTCCAATAAGTTATAAGATCGTTAAGTTAATAATTAAATACTTATAAAAACTTTTCTGAAGAGTATATTTTTTAAAACTGCACTAAAAATTAAAAAAAAAATAAGGGCAGGACGGGAGTCGTGGTAGACAATGTTGCTAAATATAACAGAGGTAACAATAGAGTTTAAAAAAATAAAATTTTTTATAACAATACCAGAAGTGTGGTGCTCTTAAAATAATAGTTTCTGTTCTATCCGTTGAGTGCCTACAATTCTAGTAGTGTTTTATATTTTCATTTTCATCGACTTGTTTGCCACAACTCCTGTCCAGGCTTATTTTGTAATATTTTTAATGTTAATAAATGTGTGATTTTAACAATTATTTTATATTATTTTGTTTATGTAATTGTCTATATAATCTGAATAAAAAGAGTTGTTTACTAGGCATATCATTATTACTCAGTATCATTTACGATGGCTTTTCAGATAACTTTTAGTAGTTGGCTTTGGATAAGGATCAGAATCAACACAATATTACCAGAAAAAGTAAGACAGTTTTACTTACTCTTAGCCCTTTAATTAAAACGAGCCGATATAAAAATACTACCATGATCTTTAAGCAGTCGGCATCAATTGTAAAATTATAGGCATTACTTAAAGTACAGACTATAGATAGCATTCTCAAGTTTACTGATGAAGGCAAGCATAGGTGAGCATTAATGTTATTTGATGTCTCCAAAGCATTTAGAATTTCACACCCATCCATATAGGTAGATGACCACAGTACAAGTATTCGTATAAGCGTGCTGTGCTGAAATATTCAAAAAGAAAAACATCTTATCTATATGTTCTGGAAAATTAATTGAGAACTTGGTAATTGTATAGAAATTATGGGCTTGCACTGAATATTACTAAAAAGCTGGTTTTACATAAGCAACGATGATCGCACAAGAAAATAAACTTTTGCCAAAATTATTAATAATACTACTGTTAATCAGGTACATATTCCCAAAATATCCGTCAATTTAAACATTTATGCGTTCGCCATCAAACTTCCGCAAACACTTGGCTAAAAGATAATTTAAAATGTTTATTGGCACGTGTACCTTATCCAAACGTATAATATTTTTTGATAAAAGCATAATTTGTTAAGAAAAGGTCAAACGATCAAAAATAAAACAATAATTTATTACGGCTTAGCAATTTACATTCGGAAAGAGKTCTGCCTACAGGACTGATAATGGTGGCACTTAATAAATCGGTTTGCTATTTTTGTTTACGAACGCGAACGGGAGCAAACAAAATTCGGTTCTATAATTATTCAGAATGGTAAACGGCTAATTTTGAGGTCCATCGTAAATACGCTTCACTAAATCAAAACTGGATAGGCAGGTAGGTAACTATCCTCATAAGGTTTATAAAATAACATACAGCGGGAATGCAAGTAAACAGACAAAAAACCAGTCGTATAAACGCCTGAATATAAATATCACGTAATTCGTATAAGTGAATTCCTCTTCAATTAATTTTCAGTTGATGACTCAAGGTGCTTCCTGGTTGCATTTGATTTGAGGAATTGCCAAACTTAAAATCGTAAAATACATAAAACGTGTGCTATTTACTTTTCCCGTTGTTAACTAATGGACTTTTACGATGCATCACGGCAACAAAAGGATGTGTAAAAGGTATCCAGGGTGACATTTGATTAACCTCGATGCCCAGCAGTTTCAAAAGAACTCTGCGGTTAGCCATGCAAATATAGCTAAATGAAATCGAAAGGGGATACCGTGAAAATTTGTGTACAAATGCACTAAGAACGCAAAAGATGGCCCGCGGTACGAATCTGAATTAGCATAGGAAGGTGGGCGTCGCTCAATTGTTTATTGTTTGTGTAGAAAAGGAAGGATATCGCACAGCGACACGTGCGCGAAAGCAACAGACGTTTTCCTCCCACACCCACACCATTCCAAGGATACTTGTGAGAATCAGTTGAAATTTTAGAAGTATGTTTGGTCAAGGCGGCTGTTAAAGTTCGATGGAATTAATTTTGTGTTTAACACCTGCTAATTGCAGCGTAAATCTTTAAGATTTGCTTAATTATTTATTTTTTTACACGTAACCCAAACGTGTTAATTATAATATCTTTCGCTTATCGCTTATGAAACACGCGATAACTCAAGGATGCATTCGTAGTTACCGATAACGAACGTTTAGCGATAATGTTGCAAATTGATTGTCGTAGTTATTGTTTACGGTTGTTTATAGTAAGATAGTTTTGTATTTAAAATTAGGTTTTAGAGAAGCGCCTGTACATGTTTCCACATTAGTGGAAATATCTCATCTTAATCTTTGGACGTTAAACTTCAATCATAAGTATTGTGTAGATCATGTTTCTATAGTATTTAATGTTTCCTTGTCAAATACGTTGCTTTCTGCCTCAGATATTTAGTTCCTTTTCTAAATATCAAATTTACCGTAACTAATAACAGTACAAAAACAGTTCTCATATCAATAATTATAAAAATAGTTTATTTTTTCATTGGTTTAAAGATAGTACTAAATATGATGAACTTTAGTTGTGTGGTGAAAAAAATACAATCAAATCAAAGCAAACAAGGGTATTCTCAAGTAGGTGATGTGTGGCCTTTCCCCGAGATGTGACACTTATATACAACAAAGAGAAGGAGAGAAGAAACCAGGATTTTTATGTCTCCAAAATTTTTTCTGACCTGTTMACTATGTCTGTACCTAGTCATTCAATGAAAACGTGTATGATGTAATAATTTTGTGAAACATTTCTTGTTTCTTAACAGCACAGAATATACGCTCGTCTTGAGCAAACTGAAATTATAGGAATGTCATAGAAAGAACTAAGGTAAAAACTGACAGTTAAAAATTTTAAGTAAAATTCGCAAACTTTGACCATATTTCTAAGACTGCAATGACAATTAGCTCTTTGTTACAATACTGATACTTATTCTGATTATGAAATGTTAATTACTTCTTAAAGTTGGAGAGGTATATCCATATGCATTTTTCTAAAGTAAAAAATTGTATACTAAAACTGTTTTACAACGTGCAAAAAAGCTGCAAGTCGAAAACTAGGACAGGCATCCATATTTATAACATACACGGAAAATCGACTAGAGAATTACGCTTAAATATCAGACACAACTAATGACACACACAATATATTAGTAAGTCATATCTTCAACTTTATTTCAGCTGAAAAAGAGAATTTAGGCGTTGCCGTTGATTTAAAAGCAGAAATAAATACCAACCTGTACCTTTCTACACCCATTACATTTATTTAAACTGAAAGGTCCACCTTTCATTAGTTGTACGCAAGTGTCACGTAGACAAGTGACGTACGTGCATTCGTTAGAATTTAGAATTGCGTTTATTTCTAAATAATCATTTCCTGCCTCATAAAACCGACATGCAAGTAAGTGCAATCGAAAMCTACAGCATATGCCAAAATTCTGCAGAAAGCAAATAATGTATTGAAACATAATATTAAAAAGAATTATTTTTCGCCGACGAAAACCAGCAATATCGGAATTTCTAAGCAAGACTCATTTTAAATACAGTATCTGAGAATCGGACCACTGACCCAGAAAGCTAATGACTGCGTAGATCTACTGGAAACAGGAATACTCGAACCCTATCCCTGCAGGAATCCTACTGATGCATTTGAGTGATTTAGTTGTGTAATTCATCAGAATTATAACTTTCGAACGAGTTTAGTTAAAAATCGCATATAATGAGGTTAAGACGGTTAGGATACCGTTACAGTCGCTAGCAACTCAAAAACTTTAAAATAGCAAGGAGCACTTCGTTTGAAAGCCTCTTTCATTACCTTTAGAATGGATCGTCTCATTTCAATTATATCGTGTTTGCTATTTAAAATTTTCGAGTTGGTAGCGAATATGCCGTTATCTTTGGTTACAAGAAAAAAAAAGGAAAGGAAGTTATTTTTCATCCATCTTAATCCCATTTTATCCGAAATTTCTAACTTAAGGCTTTCAAACTCAAGATGAGGCAGACTTTAAATACAATTTGTAAACTCGTGTCAGTGATTTTTTATAGCGTTCAGATGATGTAAGTGTAGTTTAAATCTCTTGATTTTTGCATATGAAGAATAAAAAGCGAGGGGGTATCATTTCGTATACATGAATTGTTTATGGACGTCGGCCCATTCTGCATGTAAACTGCTTACAAATAATGTACTTGGAGTATTTTGCTCCTTTTTATATGAGTAGGTATAAACTAATAACTTAAACTTATATAACATTTATTAAACTTCAAATGTCTTACACCTGCAGTATTTTTTCTTCACTTTTTCGGTGTAATTATTTCAAAAAAAAAATAAAAACCAGTTCAAGTTATATTTATATACGAGTAGGTATTACATCAATAGCTTTTTTAGTATTTTCTTATCTGTGGAGCATACCTCTTAAAGTGATAAAAAAAGAAATCATATACAGAAGAGTTTTATTCTTCCAGCAACGACAATTACTTCTTTGGGTAAATAAATACAGATGGTTATATAAGTTATAAATTCTCAATTTTTACTAATCATACAGTTGTTCACATAATGCTAATGCACATTCATTAACTCTTTGCCCTAATACTAATACCGATTTGAGTACATGACTAATACATCATACCGTGCAATGTCCTTTATAACATCTAGAGATTTTTCATAATTGACATTTTTTATCGAAACAAAAGCACGACTTCCACTTCCATTTTTTTCGCTCCCAACACACTTTCTTTGCCACAAATATACCCGCACCAATTATTTTTAATCCAGCCTTCTTATCCCCAAACGCGCTTATTTATGTTTGCAGCACCACTATCTGACCGCGGCGACCACTATCTCTTGTTGTAGCCAATATGAGTTCAGCCAAATTAACTCTAATTAAGCTGCTTATTTCGACAGACCAATAAATTAAAATGTTACAGACGCGGAAAATTTGGTACACAACATATATCAGTTTATATCCGGCCGCTGCTATCTTCATCGCACCAACGCTCAAAAGAAAAAAGCTCGGCAGCGCGCGGGTTGTGCAGAGGTTTGTGTAAATGACAGCGAAATACGTCCAAGGTGGTTTCATTGTGGGATCATAAGTTTTGTGGGTGGAAAGGCGAAGCACTTAGGTACCGTTACGGTACTTAACAAAACGGAGTTTTTGGTTTAAAAAGTATCACTGAATTTATCAGCCTCCAGTGCTAATATATAGATATTTCTACTATGGGACTAATTTTGTATTATGCAGTTGCATAAAGTTCAAAACAGTACACAAGAAATAACAAAAAATCGAACTCGAAATATTTATCTTATATCTCACCATTTATTCAGTTTTTGTTTGATATAAGTCGGGAGCTGATTTGTTTGGTTTTTTTTTCATTGTTAATACTTAGAAATGCTTGCTCCACTACCATTTAAGCAAAAGTTTCCCGTATTGAAATAGTAAAGTATTTGTTAGTTTTAATTGTATAAACAGAAATTGTCTTTTCAATGGCGCAAATCGGTTGGCAGTGAACTTACATTCATTTACAATACTAATTACCTACTACCTGGATTTGGAAAAGCACCCTTAGCAGGTTGCGCGGTGATATGCAGAATGAAATCGTCAAAAATGGAATGAAATTCTTTTTACTGACTAATCACCACCCGTTAGCCAAGAAATAGTGCCAAGAAAAAGATACAAATGTTTTGACTTTTCGACTGCACCGGTTCTGTTATTTTTGTGGATTGGTATTTCCCACGAACAGAAAGTTCTGTTATTCAAGAAACTGTCGTCTTATTTTTGCAATTTACTGGAAATGGCTTACTTAACGAGTATGTACTGAATGAGTTACTGGATAAAACTCACAATTGTGTAATTGATTGGCCCTCGTGAGCACCTTTGGTCGTGCTGATATACAAGAGTTAAAATTGAAACGGACCCTTCCAGAAGAATTTCAAAGAACAACTCAATTGTGCAGTAACCCATCAAAGCTAAATCTGACAGAAACAAGACATGCACATTACTCGAACAAGAGAACTCAAAATGTAAAAGAAAACAGCAGGCAAGCTCGAGCTAGGGCAATACGTGTGCTAGAGGTTAGTATATGGTTCTGTATATGTGCATGAATATGTGTTGCCTGCCCACTGATAGTGGTGTGTTCACTTAAGCACTATGAGAATAAGCGGAAGTGCCTGCGAAAGAGGTATTTTTATATTTATAGGCTTATCAAAAAGGGCACTACTGTTGGTCATTATTGAAATTGACTGGTGCCCCAGTGCCCCAGTGGGTTCCGGAATAAAAGTAGACCGGTGGCAGTGGCCACAAGACCAAGAGAGTCTATGTAATGTATTACATACCACGAACGCCTATGTACGTGGCGCTAAATTGCTCGGGAGGCAGTGACCGCGAAGATTCCTCCAACTTATAGCTATAGGAGCCCTGGACGGCAATGGTGTGTCCATCCCACCCATGACCTGCTTCTAAGAGCAGTAATCCGCCCGAGATCACTGTTGGGAGGTCATCGCAGATGGAACAGAAACCTCTACATACCGTTACTCCACCAAGGGTTTTAGATTGCCTGTGCCTAATCGATAGACTGGGGCCCAGGGATGGCAATCCCCGCTAATTATACGTTACAGGATGCCAGACTTCATCAGCTTCTAGGCGGCTAACACCAGAGTTCTGAGTAGCCAATGTGCGGTTATCTCGCTAATTGCTGATTTATTTGTATTTCGATGTTGCCTTTTCTCTGGCTACCCGACTAATCTAATTAAACGCGCCAGCCTTGTCCGTCACCCAGAGTTCGAAAGGGAGTTAAAGTGGTATTAGAGTATTTAAGAAACCAATAACGATTAACATACACTCATCTCTTTTTGAGTTGCTACACTTGTGCTTGGAAAAGTCAATGGCATGATGGTCAAATGCAATAAGTCACATTTGACACAACAAATACAGTATTAATAGATAGTAATAAGTTAAAATTTCATCATTATCGTAAGTTACACTTTTATGTATAAGTTTTACATAATGAAAATGTCTTTGTTGTGATTCTATTACTTATTTGTTTGGCCGTTTTTTTTGTCAGTCCTGTAGATTAAATAGATGTGTGTTAAATATATATAGATATATGGATAGATTGTTTCTTAATATGGTGCATTTTTTTGTATGTACTTAACATCAACCAAGGAAAACTTAATAACTTGCATATTCTATGTAAGGATGTGTTTGCCATTTACATTAACACTTACATAGGATGAAATAAAAGCAGGCTTTAAGCTTATAATGCAGAGTGTACATAGGGTAGATATCAGGCTCTAAATATTAAAATCCAGAAACTGAAGGCTTTCTTATTATCGTAATTTCAGTTTAGGATAATAAAAAACGCACTTAAAAATCGACATGTGTATATTGAAAAATAATACAAAGTCTTGAAATAAACCTTTTGTAGGTATTTTTCAATACAACTTTCACAGTATAAATTTAATTCATATTTTAGGCAGACCCACTTATCCATGCATATTGTTCTGAAATCGATAAGGATATATCAGGGATGTCAGCATTTGTTTAATATGACTTTAATTCAATACAAAAAATAACCCAATTCACGATGGCAACGTTCGAGAAGCCATTTATTGGTTGCCTAATAATTGGTGACGGATTTGCCAGTTTGGTTTTCACAGCTAACTGTCTCCGATCTACCTCCGCGCTTTTTATACACTATGCTTGGATTAGTCCACTTTGTTATTTTGTTTGCAATATTACTTATATTATTTCTGWTTACACTTCAGCTGTTTATTCACGGTAAAAGCTTAAGCCTACCCCGGGAATCCCCAACAAAACCAACTATTCACACATACTCACCGGAAACAACAGATTGATTACGTGTTTTTTATTATCAAATACCAATAGGACTATTTGAATTTCGTTATTTACGTGTAAAGTCGATTTAAACCAGGTCCCAAGACCTCTACAAATGTATAATTTATTAAAAGATATGAAATGTGTACGTGGCTACCAAAATTTGATAATTGAAAAAATATCGCATTTTTGAAAGGTTTTGCTGTTTAATTACCTGTGAAATAATTTTTTATTAAATAAAATAACGAC
Source organism: Rhyzopertha dominica (assembly GCA_025024175.1). Lineage (NCBI taxonomy): Eukaryota > Metazoa > Arthropoda > Insecta > Coleoptera > Bostrichidae > Rhyzopertha > Rhyzopertha dominica. The sequence goes on from QCXZ01000041.1 coordinate 31,472,265, forward strand.
ATTACATTTTTAGTTGTCGAGATTGTGATATTTAAATGAATTTTAAACATGTAGAGGTGCTCGTGCGCAATTCCGTTCGCATAATTATCGGTATTGCAGTAAATAAGTAGATAAGTCAACTTATTTGCAAATAGTATCGGTATCGTTATCGATAAACAGTTTTCTACACACAGATACTTAAAAACTCTATAAGAATATCTAGGCACAACTTTAATGCCATTCTGAATTCTAGTAATAGAGTAGTTATTATATTGCTTCTACGGCCTATTTGTAAGAAGAATAACGCTACAGTAATTTCAAATTTTTGCTGCAAAATACGCCACATTATGAAAGTATTTCGTGCGAATAGTTTGGTTTAATGCATTCCACCAAACAGGAATTGAAATGTGTTATTTATGAGATAGACTGTAGTTATGTTTTCTCAGATCCTAATTGATGTTACTTATGTCAGTCAACATTGCTTATTTTCGGATCACGCCCACTACCCTAATAATCTCTGATGTGTGACATTTACGCTATCTTTAAAGTTTAATATTTTGCGTTAGTTATTTATTGCTGCAAACATTCGATAACATGGTCATATAGATAAGCCGTACAATATAAACAGGCATAATACAACTTGCTAATTATCAAAACCTTTTCTGCCCCACGTTTTAACACACTAAACTTAACTGTAGACACGTCGCATAAAAATTCATCGGCTGTCAATGTGTTAATTTCATATGTCAATGGCTATATAATTAGTGGTGTAAGTTTCACTTTGTTAAATTTTGAATGTATGGGCGTAGTCGATTTCAACTGAAGTCAAATGCTAATGATTACTTTTAAGACCTCAATTTCGAGCAAGGAATATACGAGTAGTATCTTTAACAAAACACCTGGAAGAAGATAACAAATCCAGATCTTCACTAAAGCCGATAAGGCACAAGCTTGGCTGCCGTGTACGGATTTGGTATAACCATGTTAAGAAGTATAATCGCTAAGCATCATAAATACTTTTATAAAAAAGGATTGTTGTCTATAAATAGATGTGCCGATAAAGCACGAAAGTACATCATCAGTCTCTTTAAAACGTGAAACTTGTGGTACACGTGTTACCACCACATTTACACATCTTCGTTAGTATTACAATACATGCACATATCTTAATAAAAATGTCCGCATTATGTTACAAGGACAACGCGATACTGAAAAACAACTCCAAGCTGAATAACCTCATTTAAGCCACTCGTAGATGATGCTGACACCTCGCATTCTCTTAAAGCTTTGGTGAGAAGAACATTTAATTACTATCATGTACAAGGAATTTATAAATATACAATCGTGCAATTAGTATTACATAATAAATACCATCAGTCTTAGTAGTTAATGTTTTAAAGTTGTTCATTCTGGATTAGTATTTCTACACAATGTACTCCTTGGAGATAGAAGTCAATATCAATAAACAAAGATAACCAATTTCCTTAGAAATTATTACCTATATCAATCCTGGTAAAATCCAGAACAAATTTACAGCCACGTATTTCGCGATCCATTGTGAAATGCTACTCCGCCGGTTTACTTGGTGCTCATGCAGTAGCACTAGATACAAATTTAACTGACTAAAATTATGTTTCGATGATTGACTCATTACATGTTCCCGTTCTGTCGACAAAGGACTCCCAGACACATGTGAAGACAAAATGTGGTTGTGATTGCGTAAATCAGTTTTGACATCTGTCGGAATCTTTGGCTCCCAACACTCTTTTTTTGCTTTGACACAAATTGTTTTCGACCACGGTATGCTAATGCGTCACTGGAGAGGACTTATTTCTAATACACACGAGTACATTTTTGTAGCAGAGTTTCGTTTTTGGTGCCACTCCTCAGGAAAGAATACCGCATGAATTTATAGACATCAATCGTTACATACGGTAAACTATGTGATGTATTTGTTATAGTTTGTTGACGCATTTTTTGTTGCTTCATTTTATGCACGAAAATATATCATTATGGTTCCACGTAGATTTCGTTTTTAGTAGTATTTTAGCCTCAATAAAACAGTTTTCACATTATGGGGATGTATATAACCATAGGTAACTAGACGACATGTTTTCATCGCTTGCCAAACACGTCTACTCCAGGAGCCCACATACTTACATGGCGGTTCCACTTAATATTTATACAATTGGGTATTATCACTTTTTTTGAAAATTACGTAAAATGAATCTTGAAGTGCATATATATCGTACGCCATGTTAAATAAAAACAAAAAAATATGTAGGTAGAGAATTCCTGGTCTAAAATTCGAATCTTAGGACTCACCGCCAAAACGCTTCCATCCAAGGTTATTCAACTCGTGACGTCAAGTGTCATCTAAACATTACCAAGGAGCGTGATGTTTAATGGTGTAGTATCATTCTTGTATTGGAAAAGCTTTTGTATGGTGTTTATTGAAAGGACGGTGTAAGAGGTCGCACCATAAAAAGTTCACTTATGTTGTTGCTTTTGCTTTTACGTTCCTCATCTCCACCGAGTTGAACCGCTCGTTGCTGTACACAAATTCCATAACAATGAACATGCCTTCAGAAGTCATAACTCATAAGTATTTCACTTTTTCTTGGCGTATTTTAATTCGCTTGTCACAAAATGAACTCGAACAACAAACTGATAAATTGACGGGCTGAGGCTGACGCGTGACGCGCTGACCCCAGATGTAAACAAGCGGCCATTTACAAGACACCTGACGTCACGCCCAATATGTTCGCGTTTTGGCGGTCCCTTTAAATATTCACATTTTTTAATATTAAAAATACACCTTACGATCCATTTTTTCGAATTTATAAGCTGTCACAGCTGGTATGTATGTAGATTAGATGCTACCTATTAATATGCAATTTAATAAAATATAAATACGTTGCAAATACCCAATTTTTTTGAGTTGGTAAACGATACATACATATTTGAAGTTGTTTTTAAGTAAAAATGTTTTAGAAATAAGTGCAATGCCTATATGTATAGGTACGATGGAAGATATCATCGAGATACCCTTTTACGTTACGAGTCACGCCACTAGTATAATTCATATGATCCTGATTATCACTGCCCTATTGAAATACAACATATTTACCAACATCAAGAGGGAGCAACCATTCTGTAATTCTTGTTACATCTTGCTGGAGTACGTTGTTATTGTTGTTGTTATTGATAAATGCATTGGTAAAGTTTTGCGTTATTTGCATAAAATGAATTTCGACTCTTTAGTGCGGCAAGAAAAAAATAGGTCCAAACACAGAACCCTGCTGTGGAATTCAACAGATGATGGTTTACCTTATTTTAAGGGAGAATGGTCTACCACTTACAAATTTTATCAATCCACAACAATAATTATCATCTAATGTCCAGTGTTTTCGGATTTATATCCTTTGCAGCACTTCCTGACTTAAAAGCCGTTTCCTCATTTTCAGTTTTAAGAACCATATAATATTATAAATTTCATTATTTTCGTAAAAAACGGTGTTAGACTTATACGGCCTATAATTTTCTGATCTGAGTTGGTCACTGTTTTATACATCGCTGTAATTTATTATGTTCAAAACAATTTTTCATTATAAACTTTCATCATGTAACCTATTTAGATGGCACTCATTTCTGATGCAGCTAATTTCTTATATTTTTAATACAGTTCTACTTTGCGATGTAGAAGCCATCCGTTTTAACAGGATTAACCACAATGGTAGCCTGAGTTCATAGATGTAGACATTTGAAAAGAAATTAGTAATTTCTTTTTCGCTTCCATATGGCTATTTTAATGCTATAGTATAGACACGACTATCTAATCTATTTATAATCTTTTTTATGCATCCATATTCAGGAGAAGGGTTTTCATAGTTACTTGTGCACGTCTCCACTAAGACATATAAGGCTCGATCCTGTGATGGAATTAATCTTCTGTGCTCTTTGAGTTACTGTATTTTTGCCAATTTGATCCGCAACGACTAATACGTCAAACGTGCCAAACGTCATACATAAAATTATCTAAAGTAATCTACATGCTTGATAACCCATTTTTTATGAACGCTCGATACAATTATTGTGTGCTGGTTTATCGAACCAGCACAAGTTCCTCTTTTAATTCAACAATAATAAGCTTTGAGATTTATTTTATTTACCTGGCTAGTTTAAACTCCATCTTTATTCCATAATATCGCATTTTGAAGGTAGCAACTAGAAACTTCTAACGCTTGATTACACCAGCTGTTTACAAAATGGTTTTTCATATGGAGCTCTCATTACGCAAAAGCATCCAGACGGGTGCTGGCACATTTATTGTGTATGTATAATTAAATTCGTTAAAGCCGGACGGAAATATATTTGAAAAAAATGCGTCCGCGTGAATTTCACAGACGCTCCACGTATCAAACGAGCAGATGTTCCCGCTTTTACCAAGGCCGCTCGAATTAGTATGCCACTGCCAAGTAGATCCCGCGTTACGTTACCAGCTTGCTCCACATTATCCATCGGTGGTTATCCGCCAAGTATAATGGTGCTCCTGCACGCAATTCGGCCGCGAATTTATAGGCCAGTCCCAGAAAGTGACTCCCGTGCTTCCTCCACTTCAATCAATGACTGGGGGGCGCAGCACAAAGGACGATTGAAGCGGCTTCGAAATCTATTTTAATGTTCCGAGCTACAGGGTGGGCCAAGTTGTGCAACCGGAAACACGGGAGAGCCGATTTTGTTGCTTTCTGTTGTTGGTGGAGTGTTCAAAATGACACCGATCGTAAAAGCAACGGGCAATATTAATATTCTCTGAAAGTATTACGAGATTTTGGCAACGGTCGTGTGCTTGTAGCTTTGCCAGGTTTATAACATGATTAATTTACGGGTTGAAATGAGTGATGCAGCGAGGCAGTGATGCTTTACACCTTGCTTTGTTTTGTGTTTCAGGGACTGTACAAACATATGGTAGTGCAAAACTAATCGAAATAGAAGAAAAAAATATAGACAAATAATTATATTTGGTATACTCGTACTTCGTAGGCTTCTCATCCGGACCGTAGGTGGAAATAGAGGATGGTTTAAACCGCACATCAAATATTTAATTCCAAAAGCGGGAAATAAAATGAAYATGATTAGAAAGCAACTTTAGAGTGGATTATCCTGTACAAATTTATATTTTAAATTTTTTTTATTTGTTTCGTTTCTGCACCACCACCTTGTGAGGAGGAGCTTTCAACGCCTTTTTAGAGTTGTCCCCACCTTGCCATTACCATTTCGTTCGTCGACAGTAGCTTCTCTGAGTAACTTTTCCTCGATTTGCGAATTAAATAAACCTTGTCCCGTAACAATTGGAGCACATGATGGTGTAGCGCAACCTGGCTTTAGCATAGACTCACACCGTTTCCCACATTGCAGTCGCCAAATATGAGCTGCATAATTGAAGTCGGAGCTAGTACTTATTCAGTAGTTGTTAAGGCGTGTGCCACAATGTTCTTCGTTTTTATCCGTATGTTTCTGTATTTCTTCTCTCCATGACTGAATTTGATGGAAAACTGTACGAATGTACGAATTACAGCATGATGTAATTGCCGGACTAGTTTATTTGATTCCCTCTTAAGAGCTTGGCACAAGCAAAACATTCCCGATTTCTTCTTTTTTTTTGTAGATCGAGGATCGTTTTTTTTATATTTCAATACGGCGATTGTGCTTAAAAAAATCTGAGGACTGCAAATCTCTGAATCTGGTCCTGGTACACCTCTACAGTACAATCTTTAGCAACAAAACACTTGTGGTCACACTAGTTCACCAACAGCAACTGTAAACTGCTTTGGTTTAGCGCTGGAAATGGTGGCAATTTCTAATAATTTCACCTCTGTATATGCATTATCTTACTCTTCTTGACCTCCATGAATACAAAACAACTTAAACCAATATCGCTAACGAAAGTATTTATTAGCAGCAAAAACAGCAACACTGTATTTTAGAAACACACTAGAAGTGATCATGAAGATATGGAGAAGGAAAAATCTCTTTAAATTTTCCTAACAATACGGTGGTTTGTTCACAAAATGTCTTTTAAAGAGCTATATGTATAATATGAAATGTATCTTCTGTAGCACATTGTCCAAACAGCCCAGGAAAGAGAGGTCTGTAGGAGTCAAAACTGTACACTTACAAGTTTTTTTAACCGGTCCACATTTTTCATTTAAAGCGTTTATCGAGTATTCCTTTTTTGCAAAATAGGGTAAGGGCTGAAAAGCTGCTCCCATCAACTACAGATATGTGAGACAAAAGGCCCATTTTTTTTATTTTACCCTGTGGTTTTTCAAAATTTGCTTTTGGCTTATGCAAAGGCTAACAAATTAATTAGTTTTTGTTGTAAATCATATAACAAAAAAAACCAAAAAGGCTTTTAAAAACGGCTTTATTTTCTTTACTGATTACTTAGTCGAATTATATCACGTAAATTTGTCTTTTTCGTGCGAAAATTTGCGCCGAATTTTAACAATAAATAAATTTAATTAAGGTGAGTCATGCTTGTATTTTAAACAATTACAAGAATTTTAAAACTGTACACATCCCAAAAACTGGGGCGTTTTATTGCTCATTCCGCGGTATTTATTCGCTATTGCCACTGATCAAGAAAAAGAAAAAACATCATTTTTGTAGAGTACCCTCATAATTCGTAATGGGAGTTGATTAAAAAGTGCATTTACAAAAAAGGGTTTCGATAAACATTTTGGACGCAAAATGTGGAAAGCCGGTAAACAGCACTCCTGACCACACAACAAAATAAAAAATAAACTAGTGTATAGTTTTGGACTACATCATAACTCTTTCTTTGCATTAAAGATTACAGTAAAGCGACGTTGATTAGCGACCGCGCAAAAATATTCTAGTTCAACTTGTAAGTTTCAAGTTGATACTATTGCATTTATTTATATAACTGCATCAAGAATTTACTTTCGTGATTTTCTACTTTTTTAGTTTATCTCTTATAATGAAACTTTTCGGTGTGTATACAAATACAATAGTKCCTGTATCGCATAGTTTMCTTGGAGATGTATTGGCATGTGTCCAGCTACCCAGTGACACGGTTTGCTTGGGATAATGTTTGGAGAAGTCAGATGTATACTAGATTTTTACGGTTTGATAAATCTCKCTCTAAATGTCAAGTAAGTGTTACAATAAAATAAAACACACAAACAAACGAAATACTAATTACCGGAAAGTTGCAGCAATATCATGTAGTTTAATAAACTCCCGTTTAAAACAATTATTTCAAAAGCATTGTTAAAGAGCCCATTACTATATTTAGTGAGATCAGTCCTCTTAAACTTCAACCTTAATAATATCATTTTTACTTTAATTTCAATTAATCCAATATACCTACATATTTAACTAAAGTATACAATCCAAATCACTGAATTCTGTAGTTACATTATATTATTATCCTTTATATTTATCTTTATATTGCAGAAATAGCAGTAATGTCAAATGGGCCACTTGCAGTTCGCTATTGCTAGGAATATGCTGCAAGCGTGGTTTTGCAGTTGTTGTTTATATCTCAACGTAAATTTTCGCATGTCAAAAATTTAGTGCGCTTTCGAAATCAAGTTTTACAGTGCCTCATGCCTGATGACACAGATCGCTAATTTTGCAAGTGACTTCATTTCTGCGGTTAAATTATGACCAGTTATGCTTGTGTATTGCAGAAGGCCCTACCCTCAGGATCAAATGGAGAAAACACTACAAATCAAGGTTACAGGTATGCGCAAGCCGTACCGAGCTTAATTTATTATTACGATTTCTTAAGCAATAAAGCGACATAAATCTTTCGAATCTTTTATTGTCCTGCGACTACTGGATTAAAATGGAAGGAGAGTTTTATTGTTATTCTCGTCGCGTTGTATCAAAACGACACACGCGATATTCCCACAAAACGGTGCATGTGAATCTGGGTATACAGGATGTGGCTTGCAATTTTAAAAACGCCGCTTCATCCGGGTGACAGACAATTCATTTTTTTTTCAGAAGCAAAACAGGTTCACTGCCAAATATCACACGTATATTTTTAAAATGATGCAAAAAGACGTTTTATCGCCTACTTGCTCATAGATACCCAGTTTCGCAAATAGCACACCTGCCAATACAGTTATTTAGACATTCGTTTTTTTAATGAATATAAGAGGTATTATCAATTAAATATATGAGCAATAACTGGATCAGCAATCCAGTTTTTAGCGAGGTAATTGCCAGCTACCAACTGCAAGAATAGATTTCGACTATATGGGGTGATTTTCAAGCCAACAAAACTTAGCGTGCCTAAAATAAACGTTAAAAATGATCATTCACATCTACACATCGTTTAGTGTGACGTAACCACTGTTCGGTCATTCTCATTGTTCTAATTTCTGTTGCAACCTCAATTCCTCTCGCGATCTTAAAAACTAAAGATTTCATTGAACCCTCATAAACAGAAATCACATTGAAGGAGATCTGGTGATATCGGGGGCATTATACTGGACCACTTGGCAAAAACAAGATGGGTTTTGAAATTTTGTACTTATAGTATCATGTGGATTTTCAATAGACTAAATATTTATGCCATTTTCAGTCAGTATTACCTCGTCTACGGTAAAAATGATTGTAGTGAAAGTTCCGCCATTTTCGCGTTTTTACAATATCCATTCGCATTCGTGGATGAATGGCAGTTTATAGCCTGTACACGTTGGATATTCTTTATGACATGCAATATTACTGTTTTTAATTTGAAATTTGTATATGTCCGTGAGTTTGATATTTATGAACAGTGAAAAATAAAAAAGCTTATTTCTTTGAGCTCTATCCACTGTGGAGATGTTTCAAATTGGAGATACTAAAGAAACCAATAAATAATTTTATGAGTAATTTTTAAACTCTTACCGACTCGAGACGATGAGCAAATGTCTGGTACCTTTCGACTGACATGAAACTTGAAACATGAAATGGCCGACGATATCCGCATCTCATTTTTTTCGCTGCGACAAATTTGTCTACTAGAAAGTTTCATGCGCGATGAAAGATTGTTGTTACAGCACATAATTTACAGTTATAATTCGAATATCAAGATACATATTTATGGATCGAAAAAGGGATGGCAGTCGAAATTCGACATCAAAGCAATATTGATCCTCTTTTTCGATTTGAAATGAGTTGTACCAAAAGAGTTTGCATATACTGTTCTTAATAAGGGCGATTATCAGAACGTTTTCGGAAATGTGCGAGTCGAAAAAGAGCATTATAATGCATCCTGACACACATCACTTCTTATAGAGGGTTTCTATAAAAGATTCATGCAGCGCGGGCGACGTTGATTTCCGAATCCTTTGTGCCACCTTTTGGTAACTGCTGCCAAGCTACAATAGCACGACGTACTGAAGGTTGCAGATCAAGTTACAGTAACTAAATAGATGGCTTTATAAACATTTTCCAGCAATTTATATACGGTTCTATTTTTCTGTCAAAGGTAAGAAATTAGAATTGGTATAGTAGGCTTGTGGTAACCTCTACAGTCTATACCCTTGCACTGTGGAAGTTTTGTGCAGTGCAGCTAACGAGTAACGTTAGTAGTAAACCACTTAGTTTGTGAATTTTACCATCGCGGCAGGCTAAAAGCATCATTCGGTACATCATAGTACAATTATTATTTAACAGGTTTAGTGTAGCTACAGTCTTACAAATACAATGCATAACCTAAAAGTTATACGAAACCGTGCCACCCCACAGCTCCGAAATGTGAGCTTTCTGCAACCTTAGTGTTGATTATCCCACAAAACACTACAGAATATGTTAAAAATACACACTCCCACGAGTTTTAGGATATTAAAATAAATCAAATAATTCTACAATTGACAGATGATAAGTATACGTCAAAGTAATAGTTGTGTTCACTTTCCTGATAGGCGGCAAATAATTTCCATAAGCGCTCTGAATGCATGAATCATTTATAGAAACCCTGTATAAAAAGATACTGCATGTCCCCAAATTCCACATTTACCTCATTTCTCAGCAGTGACCTAAGACTCTTCCATAGAATGAAAAGAATAAGTTATGGCACGGTAGAAGAAAAAATGCAGGGAATAAAAATTCTTTCTATATTGTTTTGAGGAGTGTAGCGCACAAAGGGAGTACTTTGATGGATACTGAACCACATTATCCTTTTGGATTAGTTTATTTACTTTCATGAAACCTAGCGGAGTGGAGTCACCGTTATAAGCTACAGAGGTAAAAAATCACCTTCATTCGTGGCTATCACGTCTGGTTTTGTGAAGAAGCAACTTTAGGTTTGTATGCCTGACCTTGAAATCTGCAGAACACTAAAACCAGAAATTCAAATACTGTACCTTAAAATAAATTACGACGTTAGCGTGATTAGCTGATGTATTTTTCGAGTAATAACCAGTAATTAAGGCAGTCCGTGCTGCAGCCATTAGACAAACCCGGCAAATAAAATTTGCAGCACGTACGAGTATGGAATAAATGGGTACAGCCTAATGAGTTACCCATAAAAGTGGCGCCGAAGTAGCTCGTTTTGGCTAATTAAATATTCTGGTCGGGACGATTTTGTTATTCAGACAACCAAATCGAATACACTTGGCGATATTGTATGCAAATTCAGCTGTAAAATATTAGGAGCTATTATGATTATTATTCAATCCTCTATCAGAATCTTATGCAAAGGGTTTTATCGCTGTTTTAGTAGATTTTTGCAGGTAAATGTATGCATAAAAATTTTCGACGAGGTAATACCTACGAGGAACCGGATATGTATGCATTTTTATTTGTGTATTAAAGTATTAACATTACTGTTTTGATAAAATTAGAATGTAATTAAAAATAACAAAATATCTTACCCCAATGTATACAGTTTACAAGATTCGTAAAGTTCAGAAGGGTATTTTTGATAAATGATTATGTAATTGTCCGCCTGACAGAGAATTTATCTAATGAACATATCCACTAGAATTTTTTGCACGAATACTTTATCACGAAACGATGGTTGTTTTCATGAGCCTTAGTTTCTTTGGTGATTTATGTTTGATCTTATGAAGTTTGCGTGTGAATGTGTTGCACAATAAATGATTACAGTTGTAATCTATAGGTTAGTTTTTTGGCAACGTTTTAAATACAGTAGTGTCGACGATTCATTATATGGCAATTAGTTAAAATGGCACTTATTAATGTTATTATATTTATTATTAAAACAACAAATAGTGTTAAATGTATGGATAATGTCATTTTTAATGAGCGTAATTTGGTTTTAGCACACAGTTATTACGTCATTAGATATTTATTATACAACAAACCAATATAAGTATATGAAAAACGAGTTGTAACGTTATTTGTGTAACAATTAAAACGCTTAAGGAAGAATTATTCTAATAATAAATTAATTGAATTAAGATATTTTTATCAAACAAATAAGTCTGTTCAATGTTACATGAAATCATGCGGTCTTCATCATTAACGACTTATTGTATTCATGTTGATATTACTCGTTCATAATTAGGCGCTTTCCAATTAATAAGGCTGCACACATGCATTTGGTATATGAATATGATGATGTGGTCATTGATCGTCGCAGACCACCAACGTTTCAAGAGATTTTATGTAAGTACACCTGATAACCTGTTTATAAGAGAATCTAATACTAGCACCTTTATTGGTGTGTTACAAAATGGGGTATAAGACACTTTTTTGGAAAAATATGTTTTGTGAAGCTAAAGGTATGCTAATGCTAATTTCAAAATATTTCTTTCGTCTGTGGAGTTTTAATGCCCTAAAAAAATTATTGTAAATTGGCGGGAGACAACGCCCCTTTTTAAACGCGGCCAGTACATACGTCATCATGACGTATGTACTGGTCGAACGTTTGACAACAGAGAAAGGCAATCAGCTGACGGACATGCCCGTAACCGATGACAAATGACAGCATGACAGTGAAAGACGAAAGTGCACGTGTTTGTGTTTGGTTATGTATAGTACTCGCAGATTTTGCTATTTGTTATTTGATGTTGTGATCAATACGCGATAAGCTGCTCGAATCAGTCTTTAATCTTTATGCTTCCTGATGATATTTTGCCTACAAACTGAGAAATGGTATTAATACACCCAGTTTTCGACAACTCTAAAGTACCCATTAGTTTAGGTTATGTTTACATAAACATATGATCATGTAAATAAACTTGGCAAGGACATACAATGATGCCAAGTGTGCAACAGACTGAATACGATTGGCTGGAAAGAAGCGCGAATTCGGCAAGTCATTGAAACCAGGACGAACGGACCCTTCAGATTTGTAATTGTTATAAACTATTCGTATGTATTTTTTTTAAAATAACTGATGGTTGTATTAGGATAGTAGAGCAAAATAGAAACATTGTAAGTGATTGTCTTGTTCAGTTTCAGTAGTTGTCCTATACCCCATTGTTGATGAAGACTTTAATATTGGGTAATGTCCTGAAAATTTGCAGTTTAGTTAAACCTAATAGGTTTAACTAAGATGGCTCAATTCGAGCGACCGTTTAGATTAGTAATAATAAACCTACAGAACCTGTAGAACATTGAGAAACAGTTCAAATACGTACTGTATTTTCTTAGTAGTAGTAAAAATGTTCTACCAAGTGTCAAGAAAGCATTCAATTCAAGAAGACAGTAAAATGAACATTATTTCAGGTATTTAATTTGTAATAAACTTATCATTATCCAAGTATCTATCTTTGTCAATTTGTTATAAAATCTATTTTGCGATGCGACCGAAGGTACGTAGGTAACAAGCTTTCAAAGAGTATTTGGCAAATAAATAACACAAAAACAATCATTTTTGACATTTTTACATGTCATTCGGAGTAGAACACGCTTCCAAATTACTGGAACAAGTTCTTAAAACAACTTACTTATTTTAATCAAATGTAATGTTAATAGGAAGACGTACTTATACTTTAAATACCAGGGTATGGTTACCTGCCTAAATCAGACACAGTGGGTTAAATATAATTGAAAAACTACTAGTGTTAAAAGAGATATAAAAAATAGGTGTAGGAAAACAAGGTCTGATCTTAAACATCTCGGGTGCCTGCTTGCTATTGCGTAGTTTTAGTATTTTTTTCTGTGCGCTTGCTTTTAAATTCCCCATTATGCAGGCGCTGATTAAATTCAAGGTCTGGGATTTCAGAACAAAAATTAGGAGGTACCCTGCCTTTGTGTAATTATCGTGCGCTGTTTTCTTATTAGACAACGCAGAAGATCGTTTTGTGATTTAACAAAGCATAACTTATTATTCATTCTCAAAAAAATGCAACGCAAAACTTTTATATATTTGAAATAATTTTTAAAGGCTCTTTCTTTTTATTTTCACATAACAATAGTTAAATAATTATTTTGCTCGTCACAGTTAGCACTATACTTCTGTGCTACAACGCTATTATAATTTTTTTGCATTTTACAAATACACACAGGAATAACGTTCTAACTCTTATCTAAATGATGATTTATGTGGCAAAGAAATTGATGTTAATTGCTACAAGCTGCCAGTTTGCAATGATCCATGATACATTTCGAGTTATTAGGAAACCGATAAACGTTATTTTTTGTAAATATCTCTCTGCCTATTAGTACTGACGACTTTAGAGCGTTTAGGAAATATCAAGCAAGGTACTGAGGATTCAGAAAGTGCACTAGAATTAAGCTGGGACCTTTTACAATTTTTTTATTTAAAAAAAAACCCAGTCGGTATGTAGAGTTCCGGAAGATGGTTTATAACGTTGCTATCTTGCGAACTAGGTTCTCGAACTCGACGCTATCATACACTGTTTTGAGTTCTGACTACAGGTCGCTGGCGGTGAAGGTAATTTTTTTTTGTAGTGTAAGTGTGATTTTGACAACCTCGCAAAGGTTTTAGAGCATTTAGTAAATATCAAACAAGATAAATATTTTTATTTCGTATATCATTCCTATACCATATTTTGAAAGGACATCCTTTTAGTGGGGTTTTTATCTTTAGTGTAACCAATTTCAAGCTAATAATTATATTTATATTCGATAGGTAGTCCAAATATACGACTGCAACTAACCAGAGCGCTGATTTTTTAAATCTTCAGCACAAACCAAATTTACGTGTTTACAACCTATGCATATTGCAAATTGCAAGCACGAAAGGAGCCGCTGTCGTTATCGTGTTAAACGTTAATTAAGCCAAATGGCACTTCGCGCAATCCATAAAGTACAGAGTAGACATCTTAATTACGAGAACAAAGACAAGAATTACTGCCAAAAATCAACGTCTGTACGTCCCCTTGGTTCTTCCGCTTCATCCTTTGACTGACATTGAATCATCTGCAAATTTGAAAGGATTCTAAATAGCGCCTGGAACCACAATGCGTGTYGCTGTTTCGTTAGAACAATGGACAAGATAGATGGCGACAGGAAAAGGCTCGAGTTCTCAAGGTCCGAAATTAAACAACATTTGTAGGAAATGGACCATGTGTTACGATCCATAAAAATGTTTTAGTGCGACCGGCTTTTTACTATGTCCCCGCATTTATATTCTGTTTTTCATGCGGGTTATGTAATGCGCGCGAAAATTATGGCCCTTGTCGCCTGTTTTCTAGACCAGAAAAAAATTCTGTTCATCCTCAAATAGTTAAATAATCCTCCTMGAGTTATCATACTTCAAATTGCTTAGCAACGAATGCAGTTTACAAAAATCACTTCTAGCAATTCCATTATTCTGTTGTTAATACTGATTAGAAGGTGTGTAATTCCTGTGAATGTCATTTTATGGTGTGCGGTTAACATGCAGGGAAAACAAGATAAACCTGCTTGCGAAACCAACCGGAGTTCACAGTTTTCAGGATGCTTGCAGTTGGTAAGTTAGTTTGATGTAAGGATAGCAGATGATTTCTCAAGCAAAACAGAAAAGTTTGACACATAATATGTTCGAATAAGTTTAAACAATATAACAAACTTTGTGGGAAGGAAAATTCAAAGTATAAATCTTCTAGGGATTTTATATGTCACTTTTTTATTAATACTGATGCTGTTTATTTATGTGTACCAAATATAAAAAATGCATTTAGTGCTAGCTTTTTTATAAGACTTCAGATTTATCAAAATTAGATTAGTGGTTGGTTATTTATGGTTAAAAATTAACAAGGTAGCTTTACCATTACATGTTCCATGTTTTTTCAATCCACTAGAAAGATGTCTTGCCGTTTGACCTAAACAAATTATAACGGAACCTCTATTTCTAATCATCAACACTCTTCAAACCTTGATAAGAGGGATTGCACTTTTTATTTTGGAGAAAAGGCCTGGTAAGCAGTAAATGAGCAATATGTTTATAAGTATTTAATTTTTAAATAAGATGCAAAAATTCCATTATGCTCTAAAACATTATATATGTCAATGCCAATGGGTAGGTACACACACTTTGTGTATAATCGACTGTTGCTTATATTATCAGGAGGAACGTCTCTTGTATTGTACACAATTACATTGAAATTTTTGAAGCAGGAACTGGTAAACAGTATCTTTTGATTCCATTTTTCATTAAGACAAATTCCTGTTGTTTACAATACCAAACGGTACTTTTCACGGGTCGTAAATGTTCTTATATTTACCATTTATTGTCGTTTGAATTTGTTTTTATACTTGTAAGTCATACAGTCATGTGAGTGAGTGTCACCTGTCATGTGTTTCCCAGCAAGCTATAACCATATAAGATATTCAAGTAGATTATTTCCTAGTCATGCGATATCCACTAAATACAAAAAAATAATAGCCACCCTTGTAAATTTTAAAAGAAATAATGTATAGGCCCTATAAAAGAACATAAATAGTTTTAAAAGCTTGGCAAGCTTATGAAGGTATACTACTTTTACTTTGCACTTTAAAGTAAACTAAGTGAATCAGATAATACTTGAAGTTACAGTTAAAAAATTTTACACACTGTAAACAGATAAGTTACGCTCGTTTTTTAATTAATAAACCATGAGTACAGTATGAATTTGTTGGTTTTGTTTTATGAGAGGGAGAGAGAGAACCACCAATTTTTTTACAAAACAGCACAACGCAATAATTATTATTGTCCCCATATGTTTCAAAATAAGCTTATTCCAAAGTTATGGTACTCGACATCATTTTTATGTAAGCTGCTCTGTATGTGTAAACTTATTAGCGTAATGGCTGAAATTCATCAAATTGTAGGCCAAAACGAATGTTAAAGGTAGACCTCGCAATAAGCAATTATTTTGGCCTAGAATATTAAGCATACCTGTAAATGTAGTTTTAATATTACTTCATATTCCGAACCCACCTCCTATGATAAATCCACCTTCGGTCCATAATTTTCAACTTAATTACATTTTTATTCGAACTGTAATTTTGGAACAAAGATGGCGACTCCGAATACTCGCCTTTATAATGCCTTAACTTAACTAATCAAGCAGCAAGATTTCAATTATCTCTAACAGTATATATATTATAGTATAATTTGCAGAGACAATTTGTAGTACAAGCAAAGGAGGTGCTAACTGCTAAAGTAGTTTACTTAATTAAGCAAGTTTGTTGTTGGTTTCACTCCAAACTGTCAAAATGCAAATGCAGTAATCAATTTGCAATTAACTTTACAAATTCCTAAAATTGACGGCATTCTAAGAATTTGTTGCTTATCCATTATGCTCTGTATATTACATGTTCGTTGGAAACGTTAGACGCAAATCAGAACTACAATTCACTTAAAAACAAAACTAACGCATAATGTATAAACCGTTTTATTCACACAACGAACATTATAGAAAACAAGCGTCCATTAAACGTCTTAAGCAGAAGCCTATTCTGATTCTCATTACGTGCTAATATTGTTTAAGTCATCGCAAACAGAAACCATTCGTTCTGCATCTTAATCTGCTGGGGTTAAATCTTTTGCACTTCCCACATCTGGAACACGCAAACATTCCGGGGATTCCTCCAAGCAATTCACTGAGTTCATCAACGGTGCACTTGCCGACAAAGCAGCTCACTGTGTAATGTGTACATTATCTTTGTGATCTACATTCTCATACGTATGGACCATGAACCTCACCCCTTTGTAATTCCTGTTATCAAGAAAAAGAAATAAACGTTATAATTGAGTAAAAACGTCGAATTTGAATCTTAATTTGTCCCTTTTTTATACCGACTTCTGTACTTAAATGTAAATGTATAAGGAAATAGACTAATACTTATGCATCGCTAACATACTGTTGTAGTTCGGTCTGGAACATTTTTACAGGCAGAAATTTTTGGCTCGAAAGCTTTAAAAAGGTTATGGGAAAAGTTTCATTTAAGTCGAACTTTCGAGCTTACAATATAGTTACTGCATTTTAATACAATTTATTAGCTAATTCTGCAATATATTTTAATGACCCAAAATGTTGGCAGGCATACGAAATACTAAAAGGCAAATGTTACCGTGATATTGTAAATTTATATTTATAATATAATAGATGTTGTAAATTTATGTCACTTAGTATTTAATTAACTGCGTATTTTATATGGTAATACTTGATGTATTACCTATCCAAATTAACTCAACACCGACAAAGTTTAGCATAAGTATTCATGAAATCAATGTAAACCAATTTATGTAAATACATAAAATCTACAGCACTCCTATATAGTCCCGCCCCTCTTTAATTTCAACTTAATAACGCGTTATATAGAACACTAAAAATGACTTCTTTTATAGGTTATTTTTAAAATCCAAGATAGCGCGATGAAAGATATGTAACAGCCAATGATAGAGGTCGTGCTATAATACTTCATTTGAAATTCAGATTTATTATAAACAAAATTCGTTAAGAGTTTTGGAAATCACACCATCCGTAAGGGTTTCAATCTAAAAACAGCTCCGTGTTACATTTAATCAATTTCGCCTAAGTTAATCACAGAGGGTTATATCATTTTATATAGAATAAAAAAATACAAGGATAACAATGCCGTAAAGACCCGCAAGCACAAAAACAGCATCAACAGATCAAGCAACGGTCGAAAAATTTGACACAGAATATCGCTGGCACATAAGCGCATGCGTCACGACTTTTGTCCCGTGGGGTGTCTTCAAAGTCACAGGTATTGCTTCATGAATTAATTAATTTTAGAATGGATTATCAGATTTTAGTTTTCTAAACGCTTTCAAACGAAGATAACACAACTCCTCGGTTTTTATTTAAAATTTTAGGTCGGTAGCATGCGTTGCCATCTTGGATTTTGAAAGTAACTTCCTTAAAGATATTACCCGAATTTCATCCGCGTGTTTTAACTTAACAAGGTCGAAAAATACAGTAAAATAAATGTTATTTTTATTTCATAAGAAACTAACACCAAACCAATGACATTGTTTTGTCGATTCTTTAATACTGGGCCTTTATCGTTTTGAGGAATTTGCATTTTTTTCAAATTCTACATTACTGTCGTGCTTTATTAGAATATGGCGACTATTGCAAAATGCCAAGTGTTTCTAATTTTACAACTACTTGTGTTGTAGTCACGTGCAACCTTTATGATATTAGGCTTTAAAGTTAATCTGGAAAAGTATAAAAAAGAATCTAAACAGTGACTGAAAAAACCGTTAAACCTTAACTTTATCCACTTACATTAGCCTACGMAGGAGTATTTTAAAATTGTTCAAAAGAATTCCCTTGTTAAGTGGCAATTTTATTAGAGGTACCTTATTTCTGTCAAGATTACCTTAGCTACCTGCCTGGATAGCAACAGCTCCACCAGCAAGACCTTCGCGTGCAATATGCTTACCTGCAACAATAAAACCTTATTAGAATTTCAGGCGCCACACATTTTAGTACAACAAGCAAACAGTGGATGTTGGAATGTAATCAACGAAATCCATATTTCCTTCGATATTAACATGCAGCGGTTATGCCGACCCTCGAACAGACTAGAGGATTTGTTATACATGCAAGACTGCTGTAAAATCTATTATCAAATGCATGCAACATTCACGCCCAATCAGATAAGGGTTAGTTAAATTACTTTTACGCCTTTGCTGCACGTTAACGATGTCGTTTCTAGATTACGAATCGCAAATGGAGTATAGAATTATATACGTTAAAATGCATCATCTATGATATTCTGTGGTTTTATACGGACCATGTGGTTTTTAATTACGAAATTCAGAGCGTGTGTATAAAAAAACACTATATTTGTACTTCACCTTTAAATAAAAAAATATTGAAAAAAATATTCCACATTTTTTTAATTAATGGGGTCCTAGACATGCAATAAATCAGAAACGTATATTTTTAGAGGTTTTTCCATTAAAAGGTTTTTCGGCAATATTATTTATAGGATACAAGAGTACTAAAATAGAATTTATAGACGTATTGCTATTAAATAAAATCGTTACTTTAATGCAGACCATCATATCTGTTTTATGTTTTTTACCAATATGACATACTGGTGCTGTTTTAAATACCTGCTTACTGCAGGTGTGCTTGTTATTCCATTCATTTTACATGAAATTTATGAAAATTATGATTCATGAAAATTAATCAAAAACAAAAATATTCCCATTTATTGCAATTTCTCTTCTTTTTAATCAATGAAGGTTGTAAAATTACCGTTGTCTTAATATTTTACAGCACGATGCAATAGCTTTGTTTTCGAGATTTTTATTAAGAAAATCATAAATTTTGAGGAGAGTTAGAAGACATCCTCCTGGTCGGAGATTTATAGCTTGGCAAGAAAAGATAATTCCAAAGTGCTGTTGGAAATTAACCTTAACGTAAAATGAATCAACCTGGAGAGACTGACTCGCGAAGCTGTATGGCATTCAAGTTGTTCCTTTTATCAACTCCGTCCAAAATACCACAAGTTAATAGAAAACTTGAACATTCGCTGACCCCAAATTAGAGAACATTAAACAGGTAATGTTAAGCCACCACCAAGAAAGCCAAGATACTAAGATAGCAATTTTTTTAAAGAATATGCTTCCGGGAAAGGCCAGGAGCCACATGCAAAGATAGATTTATTGGGCAGAAAAAAGCTCCAACCAAMAGTTCGCTCAGAAACTTGCATCCTGGATGCTGAAAACTGGCAGCAGTAKAKGGGGAACAGCAAAGGAAACTACCCCACTGTTTAACCCAAGGAAAGATGATCAGCGAATATAATGCGGCAGTAAAATAAAGATAGTGTGTTTGGCAGAGACGGAACAACTATAAGACGAAACTAACGAAATAAATTTTCTAAGTCGATTAAACGTACGTCTAACCGCTGTCTAAATATTCATACAATGGTGTGACAAAATGCAGCTATCGCTAACTTAACAAAACTTTCGGAAGATCAATTATAGAACCTTTAAGGACAATCTCAGTAAAAACAAACCGCCAAACCTAGAGTTCGAAACATCTAGTGGTAAACTGATCCATAACGATGGGCAGATTACGTAGAATTACTTTAACAACCCTTTGAATTCCGAAACTATATACAAACTCCATGTTTCAAGCTGTGGATACCTTCTTCATAAAAAATGTGGTATCTCTACATATTGATAACCTATATAATATTAAAGGAAGAACATCGAGGGGGTTTCAAATCTATCCGCTCATATGTCAAACTTGGGAACATAGAATTTGAAGGGACCTTCTCATATTTCAAAAAAGCCTATGACCATTGACAACTCTACCCTGGTAGAATTCTAGACTAATAGACAACAAATCACTCAAACTTAACTAAAAATTCAGAGGATGGAGTAAGAAGCTTTTGAAATAAGGACTCTAAGGCAATGAATGAGATGGGCTCTCGTATCTACTCTTTAACTATGCCCTCGATAAGGTCATTCGTGATTAGTGCATAAGATCTGAAAAGCTAAGGTGTTAAAAATGGTGGCAGACTGGGTTACAGAAAACGCAATTGCTTATTTTTTTTATAAATAGCAGATTGATCAATAAGAGTGCAAAAGCACAAAGTGCAAGTGAGAAATTGAGTTTCTAACAAATACGAAGTGGTCGCTCAGAGTTTACAATCGGCTCAAGCAAAGCCAAGCGAGTAAAAAAGTTCAAATATCACGCACGAAAAAATATAATAAATGTGGTAAGTGGTACAATTTAACCAAGATCGATTATAACAAAGGATTCTGTACGCTTAGGAATGCCTCACAATGGAGAAAAAAGAGGCTGGAGGCTAAAAACCAATGAAAGGAATATTTTGACAAATGTTAGCTCCCATCATAGAAGGACAATGGGGAATATAAAACACGTTCCTACCACGAGGTGTACTCACGTGGAAAAGATAACTGAAACCATCCGAAAAAGAAGGAATAGTTTTATGGACGTGTGACACGAATAAGCCCGGCAAAATCGCTTAACCTTATCATTACCTATATTTTCAGGTAATGAAAATTAAATTGGTCTGGTTCACTGAGTTGGACAGAGATATAGAAGTGACGACGCGTCTTACTCAAGAAAAAACTTCGGGCAAGGCCGGGTTTCCGAGGAAAGTCGAAACTAGAAACTAGACACAAAGGAGGAAGAACCAATGCAAATGAACAAAGCTCGAAAAACGAAACAGAACAATATGGTCCATACTTGAATGGTGTTGCGAAATAAAATAAATGAATGGAGAACACCGAATTCTTTGTTCGATTTTAGTAGTTGAAAGAGCAAAAAGCAAGAGCAAGCAAGCTCACGGACACTAAGAAAAGAAGCTATGCAGACTGTATTTCCAGCTTTATTGAGCAACTGCTGGAACTGAGAATTTATTGCAACTCCATTCTTCTTTTCATTACATGAAACCTTCAAGTCAACGCATGGCAAGTCCATTGTCTTAGTCACTAATAGGCCACGAAGCAATTTTCATATAATACTAAAATAAATCATGTCCAGTTGCAGCAATATCCTCGTCTATACTCTCATATGCCATGCTAAACCGATAGATATCTCCACTTCATTAGATGCATTATATCATCAATGGCAATAAATAATTAGATAGGACGTTCATAGTCTGATGATAGCCAACAATGGCAGCAGAACTAATTACAAAAATACACCAAACAATCGTGACTAAGATGTACTCGAAGACAATTGTTAAGATGTATAAAGATGTATATTTATAGTTATTGCTCTACAGCGTAACATAAAGAACACTTTTGTAATTCTTCCCTGCAGTAAGTAGTATGTATAACCATTAAACCTAAACAAATTGTGTGTAACTATAGTTAAATTAATAATCTTAATACAATTAGCCTAAAAATTGATTAATTTGTGAAATAATTATTTTAACTTCAGTAAATGAAAATGTTTACATAGTGCATACGAAACCACTTCAGTTTTGAATGTTTTCATGCTTCTTATCCACTTTTATGTTCCGGGACAGCCCGTACAAAAATTAATGTCCCTCTGGATTTCTGCTTTGAAAACAGATACACAAACACGCAGATGAAAGAAATTCGCCGCCGTTATCGAGTGCCTCTGGCAAAAATAGGTCAGTCGGGTGCACCTCGCCAAGTTCTCCTTTTAATAAAAAAGTGCTAGCAATTGTTTTGACATTTCTTAAAGCTTTTACATTTTTGCAGGCGTGATAAATCACTGACAACTGCAGGTTACACCGGGTGTGTTACGCAAACCTTACCGGGTTTAAATTAGGTAGTGAATTTCGTGCGTACCGACCAACAACAAAAAAAAGAACTAACGAACTCGGGCAATTATCCGTAAATGAGGCGGAATGATAATGGGACAAAACATGCGGGCCACGATGGGTCATTATCCATGTAAAGAATTAATTGATTGAATGTTTCCTTTATGAGTAATTAGTGAATAACGAAGTGGCCCAAGGCGTTGCGTGTAAAAGAATATTAAACTTTTAAAACATTTCATAAGCGCCTACATGTGTAAAAGAAGTAAAAACAGAAGAATTCAGCATATTCCTACTTCACTACTGCTAGATAACTTAACGAGGTTATATTAAGTGACAATTATTAGATTTATCTATATTTTGAGTTAGAATTCGTGAATAATCCTGTATATGCAAATAGGTAACATTAATGGAAACAAAGCGAAACAGAAGTTTCATTGACTTATTTTACGTCGCGAATTGAAACAGGGTAGGTATATTTTGATTATCTTAGTAAATTTTACTAAAAGTACTATTGCGTTCGTTTCTCAAAAAATACATTTGCCAAATAAATTAATTTTTCGAAATGTAGCATTGGAGCAAAAATTAAAACACTACTACTACGACTACCTTGAGCGAATTTACAAAGCATAAAATGAAACCTGGGATACAATAGTTAATTTTAAGAAAATGTAAAAAACTACCAAGTGATTAAAAAAAATAAACCGACAAAGAAAAGAAATAAAAATGCCATTTATACTAACAGATGACAATGACCTAGTGGTGGTAACAGAAAATGAGGAGGATTGATCCTTGATCGACTTTCTAGAAGTAGAAGATAATAATTTATCAAAACTGTCTAACCGCACAGAAACATTCAAAGAGAGGACAAAKGCGCGCCCTAGCTATACTGCCATTCGTAGAAAACGTAAGACGGACTAGGGCAATTTAAACAATATATATACATCAGTAATCCTGCCCATCAATTACATACGGAAWCGAAAGTGCCGCTAATAGGACAATCCTGAGAAATGAAGAAAGGAATATCTGATTGAATATAGTAACATGTTGGCCAAAGTCGAGAAAAGACTGTCAGTCTACCGGGTGCAGTAATAGGTAGGTAGAAATATTAGGGACATAGCCACAAATAAGTGGAAAAAAGAACGGCAACAAGCTCAAAGTACGAATATTTGGAAGACCGTGCAAAGTTAAATAAAACTGAAGAACACTAGTCAGAAATGCAAAAGACAAGAAAGCAATAAATAAGGAGTTCCTGAACTCGTACACTATTCCAGACAGTAGCTCATCCGAGGCACAAAATTAATGCAGCCGAACTAAGCTACCATCAAACACAGACGCATCTGAAAACCTGCCAATTCCAATCCTCAGCTTCAAGTAATATTTGCTACGTGGAAGCTCACTAGCGTGTCATCCCTCTATAACTCATTGTAATCGGACATGGCCCGGTAGTATATCCGGGAGCGGCAGAAATGCCTACCATAAACTGGTTCGATCAGTCAACAGTTTGTGAATACTGCTGGAGTCACTCAAACCAAACTGTCGTTATTATAACGGATGTAAGCAGAAGACAACAATTTTAACAATCAAAAATTTGCACAATCAACTGTAGCTCTAACTGGAAGCTTCAATTTCATTATGGAACCACAAGCAGTTCATCTTGGATTCCGAAGCGACAGATCACAGCATCAACCAGCTTTAATAAAACGATGTACCATTCACGCCGTTAACAATCTTAGAACACCAGGAACGTTATAAATTAATGCTACATGATCCTGATGCCATGGCTAACTTGTAGAAAAGCATATGCATCATTTTCAACGAAGAGAGAGTCGCGGTCGATAGTGGATAAACAAACCATTTTAACAGGTAAGCCTTTAAGCGGTTTATATCAAATTACTCCTAAAGTCCATAGAAATGTGACATCATGACTAGAGATCGACATTGATTGCAAAAAGTGAAATTTATTCTAAATGTAATAAAAACATATTTCTGCATACACGATCTTGTTTTTAATTTTGAATCATCGAGATGTTTACCGCACCGGTCTCATGCTGTGAGTAATCTTGGTCTTGGGTATGGCGAAGAATTCTTTTAATGATTACATCACCACGGCCGGACGCATACTCACACACTATGAATTTTACACTACGCCGTAATCAAAAGTGCGACACGCGGTCTGGTGATCCTATAATTTTCATACGTAATAGTGGTGACGCAATAGTTAATACGTTATGAGATCTGACGCATCAACCTAGGCTTCCATGTCCTGGAGGTACGGCGATTGTTATAATTCCAATAAGTGCTCTTACTCATTCTGCGGGCACCTTCATTTCTTATTAAATATGCATACCTTGTACCATTGCTGGAAGCGTGTTCAGAGAAGAGAAAACATTTGCAAAGAAATGTCAAAAGTAGTTATAGTAACATAGAATTTTCTAACGTGAATAAATGAAACTTTTAGTGTATGTCAACGGGGATGTTATCGCTTCTTTCCTATGCAWCACCAACAATCAAGTTGTTCTTCCAAGATGCACATCCTGGAGGAAAAGAATTTCCGCGATTGCTGGTGCAGTTTGACCATAACTGTAAACATTAATGTCCATTTTAACAAAAWTCTGAWTCGTATATTGATATCGAAGATTTTGGAAAAAAGCTGTAGGTATTCATCCGTACTTGAAGTAGGTACCTATTTAAATTTATTTAAAGAACAGGTAAACGTTATTTAAACGTCTGAAAACGAAGTAATAACGCTACTTGTCGGAAAATATTAATGTTTCCCAATGCGAATAGAGTATGTATAAAGCAGAAAAATTAAAATGTAAGAACTATATTCAATCTGCAATCACCGCTGCAGTAATATAAAAGGTTACCGAAATGTTCTTTTTTATATACACTTTTTTTAACTATCTTCAGGTCTCTTGTATTGTCACAGAAGTTATACATATAATTAATTTGCACTGCAGTTTGTTAGATGCCTAAGAAATTCGTTCATTATATTATTAAAACTGGCTTCAGTTTCAGCATGAATTTTTCACTGTTAACGTTTTAATGTCAGCTCGTCAAAAGTATATATTTCAGAATATGAATGATATTTATCAAGCATGGCATACAATATTACATGTGATGAATATTGGAAGTTTCTGAAAATAATTATATTATGACGATTTAAAAATTCGTTGAGACTGAATGCCTGTATGCAGTATTTATTAATATGTGAAACAAATCCACCGTGAGGCGGAATACACACTCCTGTAGGATTAAATCCTCCACCCATGCTATCGTTAGCCCAAATTCCATCCATATTCGAACTTCCAGCACAAATGCAATGGAGTAGTGGATTTATGTGACAGTCGATTGTCTTGGGATGGATAAGTTATCTATCACATAGATAACATATCCATGGCAAACAATACTAATATACAATAATACTAAAGGAAGTTTCTCCGTACAAGAAAATAATAAGAAAATGAATCTAAAAAGGTAATCTTTTCCTCAACTATATGCATAGTTTTGCCAATATGAAGAACCCGTACTTCGATATGAATAACTCTTAAAGAAAGCTCCTACAGTGCTGTGCATGCCATTCGTAAGTTACACAATCAAAATGTTCATAGTTTCGTTTTGGCAATGGATTCTGAAGAAGGCAATCAACCGCTCTTTTTATTACTGTATTGCAAGCAATCTACAAGCATCAGGTTACGTGTTTAATTGTATTCAGATTGCGTTCGTGATTTAAATATTTATCAGCGCGATCTGTTTTTTGCAGCTGGGTGTGAATGTCGACAAACTTCTAAGAAAATATTACTCTAGAAGATCAGACAGTCACCTGTTTTTAACCTCTAGGCGTCTGGTTCAATTTCTTCAGTTTCACAAACATATGCGTTATGGTTAGGCGACAATAAAAACCATTTGATATACCTTTGAAGTATAAATCATAAAGATTTTTAGGTGAAATGTGTGGGTGTCTGGTTTATCGGAAAGAAAACAGTAGATAAGGAGAGAGATCAGGTACAAAAACAACAGACGACATCATAAAAAAGTAATTACTGTGGGACAAAAACTTAATGTGTAATGGATGTAGAAAAGCTATTCTCAGGTGTGATTTCTTATGCGCTGACATTTCCCCAGGTGTAGAAGCAGTAATTTAAACTCTGGGCGTTTGAAATAATTACGTACTAGCTAATATGTCTATTCAAATTTTATGCGCACACGGTATAGAAGCAGTCGATTAGCGGCGAACCTACAAAGAAAACAGGCGTGAACCACAATTGACACGCGAGCAATTTATATTCTGTCACGCTAAATTCATCTCAAACCAGATCTGTAGCAAAACGCATTGAGCTAAAATTCAATTTTCAAGTCCGCTTTGGTCATAAGGTTCCTGATTTTTTGTGCTAACCCGAATAAGAAAATCGAAATTCTGATGATCAACACGTTCTTTGAAAATTAAAATTAAATTAAAAAAAAATTAGTTTCATTTTGGCACAGCGAAGAGAACCGACTTTAACGTAATGCTCTCATAAACAAGTAATGCAAACGAGTTATAGTGACAACCAACAATAGACGTCAAAATAAAGTTTCTTCTATGATTGGATAAAAAAAGATTAATGCAGGAAAGTCGAAGATGCGCTGTTTTTCTGTTCGCAACGTCATCGTGATGCTCCAATGTCTAGTCCAATATTACAACAAAATGCTATTAATATCTGCTTTGAACTTGCTGATAAGGGGAAAGAACTTTTATAGCAAGTGATGGATAGCTACTTATCTAAAAATTACAAATGTTCCTAGAAAAACTAACAGCTAAGGCCGATAGAAACAGTAGTGCTTATCTTACATGGTCGATAAAGGGTTACAGACCTGACCACATCTAAAACTACGACAAAACCGGCCCTAATTTTAAGATGCTATAGTTAAAAATGTTGGTTACAGAAGAAATAAATCAATTTAGCCTGTAGTAACAAGAGCGAAGAGCGAGCAAACCCTTGTGTGCATACTAAAGAGAGCGTTCATAAACGTTAATGTATGTACACACCTTGCCCTTATATATAATATATAATACTAACGCAGCCAAAAGGATGCTTAGTTGAGCAGAAAACATAAAAGTCAGGCTTCTTAGATACTTTGTGCCGAATATAAAAAACGAATACAATACAAAACGAACGAATGCAATGAACGTTTATGTGTGAATAAAAGAAGTATATTAGTCTCCAGACCGCTGCAATAGTTCAGCGCCAACATCACAGTGGATGTACTCGACGCTTTAAAAAATATAATTATTAAAGTTCTGATATTGATAACGTATGTCGTATGCCCCATGTTTTGGCTTAATTTCCGAGGCCCTAAAATGATTGCTATTTAAACAAAAATTTGTTTGAGACCCAAGTCATTGATAGCAAAGTTTTTTAATCTGGTTTTGTTAATGTGGAGTGCAAAGTAGAAAAAGTTTATAGTTTGATTGGAAGAGTTCCTAAGGCCGAAACAATACGTATTAAAAATGATCCAAGGACTCCAAAATTAAGGAAAATGAAGGTTATAAACCAATAATATTTTGGATATCCCTGATAATGTCAAATATAGACATAAAGCAAAATTTGATGATGAGGTGTTGGTATGACACGCCATTTCCAGGCTTCTTGTTCGTCGAGCAAGAGAGAAGCCCTGAATACTTGAATACCGTAGGAAGGCATACCTAAAGTTGCCATCTATTATTAAAAGGCGATTTTATCCGATATGAATGAAGGAAAAATGGGAAATTGTGATCAAATAAGTTTCAGTCAAGAACAACTTCAGTTAACAGAAAAAACTATTGCCGAACTAGTACAAAAATACTCTAGATTCCAGAAGATGAGTGACAAGTTTTCATGTTCAATTTTGTATCGATGCAGGTAAAACCTTCGATCATATGATTTAAACGTCTTTGGGTAAAACAGATTAAGCCAACCAGACAAAAGATATTTCAATAGATGCCACAGTATCTTAAACTTTCAGTACTAGTTATATAAGATATTGAAATAATGGTAAATATAATAGTATGGCGAAAAGATCATATTATTAACTAGAAGAAGCGGCGGTAATAAAATGCTCTAAAACAATATATAACTTCCTATTAGTCGCTAATGTCTGATAAAATGGAGCTATTAAATATGTCTATAAATTATTTATCACGAACCGGTCGTAAAGTTCTAAAGTAACCGACATCTTGGCAATAAGAAGACTTCAGTGTATAAAGTGGCAAAGTTGCTAAACATGAAGACCCAGAATGACTGCAAGTGAAATCAACTATTAACAGAATACGTTCCAGAACGCTAAGGATACAAACATTGAACGTATTATATCTTTCAAGGAATATTAATTAAACCTAGAAAAATGTTACTATTCTTGCCGATGATCTAATCGGCGTCTGTGTTAAAGGAAAAGTATGATACGTTTCGCAAAGGGAGAAAGGTTAAGACCGTATGATAAACACGATTCAGAAAATAAAACACGTTATCTTCTGCAGCTTCGGCAAATAAGCGACAGATGCACCTTTCACCTAAAAGCTGTTTTTTAAATTGAACTAATTATAAATATATCAGTTAGCATAAGAGATATATTGAAGTTGGCGCCAATTCAATAACCGAAATGTATGAAGTTTCGATAAAAACAATAACCTGCCGCAGCTTATTCGAGAGGGCTCTATAAATCATAGTAATTTGCGATCGTTTTTGTGACTTCCCGCGTTAATTACTAWAATTTTTTTGTCCATGTTCAGTCCGTAAACYTAGTACAATTTTTAACAACCATTCATTTGCKGTAATAAAATAGCGTTAWAGTGCAGAATTTACTYGCAAGCTCTAACAATTACACTAATTGAATGCTGAAATCGCAAGTATYAAAAGCTGCAGAACAATCGGCGTCCTTCTGGTATTTTTTACAAAAAGGCTGGCGGCGAACATACAGCACTATTAATATTATTTATTGAAGATGTACATACAACCAACGTCCTTGCATGGCGACTGTTAGAATTATCAATTTTCACACTTGCCTTTACATTCTGCGCCATGAACTCATAGACACATCAAGATTGTAAGGTCACTTTGATTTTAATTGCTGATTATTCACTATTCATAGTTAAAATGCAAAGATGTMGGTGTTGGGTGCCACTCCAACCAGTGGTCTATTGTAGTAGCTTAGGTATGTTACACATTTCTGCATGCTGTCAGTCAAATGGGGGCTTGCCACCAAAACGAATAAGCTTTATTTATAGAACTTTTTTTCTTCTGGTGTCTGATGTTTGTGTAACGTGTGATTAATGTTAATAGTCGGTGTATGCATGTATGACATCAAAATTCTCCGTGGAACAATGTGTTCAAAATCGTGATTAATAAATTAATATAAACGGCTCGTCTCCTATTGTTTATAGTGCAGGTGCTAGTTTGTTAAGATGTTGAGACCTTGGGCCATTTTGCAGGCAAAACATATTACCCGCTATGATGATGGTAACCATTCGCAATACGCCCGTGGCCAAATACTAAACTTGTAAGTGCACTGATAAAATACTTAAATTGGCTTGGGTCTTTCAAATAGCCACAGATTGCCCGCGGAGGCGACAGGTCACCTCTGACATTCATTCGGCATATTTTATAACAAACAAGTAAATAATCATGCAAGGTATGTGGGCAGATAGTGGCTTGTTAATACGACAGTAACGCATGTGTAGCGGTATTGATTTACTATTTGTTGTTTACTGTGTCTACTGATATAGACATAAATTACAGAGATCTAGAAATTAATGGATTCCAATTTAGTGATTGAATTTAAAGTACGCTGGTTAAAAAATTACATTAACTTAATGCCGTACTCCATATGACGTCAATTACCTGAAAACGCTTTCGCGTATCAAATAGCGTTTTATACAATTTTAAAACACTCAATTACAATTTACCACACAACTGACCGTTTCTTAAACTGTGTTGAATGCTGTAGTCAACACAACTTTCGGATAGAAGGCTAGCAATTACAGAATCAGAAAACTTTGATTTAAAACTGTACTTTAGAAATATTCCCAGCAAAATCATATCACTTACAAAATGCTGTAATCTTGTATAGGTAACGAAATATACCTTCCATTGAAGGCATGTGATTTTAAGCAAAAGTACCTACGTTTATATTTCGTCAAATATAAAAAAAAAAATCATAACAATGAACAATTTTATAGAATAAGCTTACTCGCCAATATCAAACAAATGCGAAATATATAATAATTGTGCGACTACGAATTCCCTAGCAGTTTATTTAAAATATTTGAAAGTAGTGAACACAAAAAGATATAAATAACCATTGCGGGTTTACATAATACTACTACTGAAGTACTGATTGATAGAGCTACACCGAATCTGATTTTATATTTCAGCACACCATAATTAAGTTGTTTCTATTGTATCGAGCATTGTTAGAAAGAGGTCTAAACGTAAATCTGAATGATAAATGATCACCACAACCTTGAAACGCGAGCAGGAACCAGGTATACATTTTTGATTTATTGCTTCTATTCAAAATCACACGCGATCTGCGTATCAGCCATTACCATTTCCAACTGATTTTTCGTCTGGTGTCCCAGTACAAGCACCACAGTATCACGAAAACTTTTGCATGGCTGCCACTTGATATAGCAAGTCGCAACTTTGTTTTAAGGTCACTTAAAACATCAATAACGGTCGAATTTCAAGGTCAGATTTAAATTTCGCGCGATTTTACTTTGCGGTTAGCAACCCTGATAATATGACGGAGGTAATTTTCTGCGATATCTAGAATCTTTTATTACCATTAAGTTCTGATTAGAAAATTGTGAAACACGTTATAAAAGACAACAACTCATAGTAAAACGAAAAAATTAATTCGATAAAATTTTCAAACACAAAGTCCTTGAAATGTATAGTCTAAGTACAAACAGTACGAAAGAGGGATAAGGCTTTGTTAAAGTATTAACATGTGTAGCAAGTCCAAGAACATCAATTATAATACAAAAATTGGATATTTGGAG
This sequence comes from Rhyzopertha dominica, assembly GCA_025024175.1. Classification (NCBI taxonomy): domain Eukaryota; kingdom Metazoa; phylum Arthropoda; class Insecta; order Coleoptera; family Bostrichidae; genus Rhyzopertha; species Rhyzopertha dominica. The sequence continues at coordinate 31,503,937 of QCXZ01000041.1, forward strand.
ACCTCTACACAAAACAGTAACTTAACAATGAAGACCTATACACCTACAATCTTCTTCATCACATATTTAGAGGGAGGTCACGCTCCATTTTGCAAAGAAAACCTATTTTTTCATGGATTGGCGACGACTGTAACCAAGGGGGCTTTTAAACAACAAAGATTATTGTCAGTATGATTTTTTTTAATCTTTATATAATAATAATCAACTATATTCAAAGAACCATTGCCCACATAAATTTTAAGCAGGCGTTGTGATACATCAACAAGGTCCATTATTAATGAATACAATACTTTTAAAACTTACAAAAGTTGAATATACATATAAACCGTTATAAACAACATTTCGAAGCACATCATTAAGTAGGAAAACTACAAAACCACGCGATGATGTAAACTGATATAAGGATTTTATTGAAGGAATACTACACTATAGAGATGGCAGGCCCTAAAATTTATACGAAACAGATTTAGGATAACTAATTTCAAATTCAAGTTGACGAAATAACAGTTGCGTAAGCCACCAAAAGATACATAAGTTCGTCAAGTATTATAGGGATTAAGTATATTGATAAATAATCTTCACTCTTACATAAGGCGCCAGGTCGACAAGAACCTCTCTCAGCTACGATAGCACATCGTATCTGTTTACTATTAAAAGCCCACATTCCCTAGGGCCACAAAATACAAAAGGAAACGTGGATAACACATCGGGTGTTTAGTTACCAGAAAGTACGGTGATTGTTAATTATATTAGTACAATCCGTATACAACACAGTGCAAATTATTTTTGAAAATGTCAACACCTTCGTTTTCATAACTTCCAGACATAGGTACTTGAAACTGTACACGCATGGCCCTCGTGCAACTGCAAGTTCAGTGTTCAGTTCAGTTTTGTTGTTGATGCCCTGTACCAGTATTGTTTTTGGATCATTTTCTATATCGATTGGACCGTTTCAGCTCATTTTTATCGCAGTTTGTATTAATTTTAAGGAAGAGAATGGAGAACAAAAATAACTTTTTGCTGTGATCTATAAGTAATATCGGTATAGCCGAAAAAGAAATGTGTAAACTATGATAAAATCTAGTTAAGCTGAACACAATGCAACTAATCTCGGAATGATAAAAGTTTAACTTTCACAAAAAACAATTATCAAATACAAATATACCGAGAAACAATAGTCTTAACGACACCCTCGAATATTGTGCTTTCAACAATTACATGAAGTCCCGTTGTCTAAAAAAGCTAGAACTACTCAAACATTTTATTCATAGAATTCTTCTAAAGGTCCAGAAAGTGTTAATTATGTTTATTGATCCGGTTGACACAAAATATGAAGTTAATGAAATATTCATAATAAAATGTATTACTTTATTGTGGCAATATGATTGAGGTTTTCACGACCGGAATCCATAGTGGTAGATGATTCCAAGTCCGCGGAGACTAATTTTCACCGGTGTTTCGCCCACTGCTGTAGTGGGCATCTTCAGAGCTGAGTTTCAACGTGGACGTAGTTGACTCGGTGCGAACACAAACAATAAACTAAGATGATAATGGTCGCACAAAGACAACTATCTACGAACAAATCAGCTTTAAAGATGCTCACGACAGCAGTGGGCGAAACATAATCATAGACGGAAAAAAAACACGCCACGACCGCGGCCCACTAACCCGGAATCACATACCAGAATATAAATGCTGTTAACAGTAAAGTCAAAAAAAATTTTTCACAAGCTGAATGCTAACAATCAATTATTTTTAGTATCTTACTTTCTTGCTAATTGGAGCAACATAAATTACTAAAGTCCAACTAAGTGCCTGTTACGGTTTTACATTACAAGATGTTTTGAAAAAAAAACTTAATTTTATTATTTCTTTACATACCTTTATTTTTTATTTAACAGAAGAACTGTAAAGACAAAAATTTGCAGATAATTGTATTTAATAAGATAGTTTATTCTAATTTTTATGCAAGTTATCAATTTAGCTTTATAATTTCATAAAATCCAGGAGGTTTTAGCTTTCAAATCATAATGATAATGATAGTTGCTTGGTAATCATTACTGTCAATTATTCCTAGTATTAGTAGTAAAAACAATATTTTATATTTCAGTAGGTTTTAGAATAATCCGCTATTACAATTAAATTTGTCGCTGGTTCGTTATCGACTGTTTTTTTATTTTACTGTGTCCCAGAAAAAGAAATTAAATTGGATAGGTCTGGAGATCGTGTTATGTTATCAACTCCACGCCCCCCCCCCCCAAGACAAAAAATTCAAATAATTTTGTTTAAAACGGAGATAGCTTTTATTACTTAATGATCTTTCCAAAGTGTTCATATCATACTAAGTAATCGAATTTATACTCTACATGGCGTGTTTTTAATATAATATTTTGACCACCAGTACGTTGCGCTCGTATTTCACGACGATAATGGTTTTAGGTTTACACAATATTTCTTATTGCATCTTCATCTATCCATTTAAATTAGTTGTTCGGTTGAGAAAGAAGATATAGGACCCAAAACTCATTCTATACTTATTTGATTTAGTTCTGAAAAACTAAGTACCTAATAAGCCATGATTTTATATATTTATACAGAACTTGCATTGAATTATAATGCATTTCACCTTCCTGTGGCTCGGCTACAGAAAATATCCTGTATAATAAATACACATTTGGTCTAAGTGCAAGCAAGTTGTTCTTAACGATTATAGTCTGATGATTTCTAAAACTAAAATATAGTAGACTGATGGAATCTATAGGTACAATATGACATAACCCGTAAATGTAAGTGTAAAATTAAAACTATAGGTGTACCTGTAAAATAACATGCTACATGCATATTCCGTTATCTCATTCTGAATGGGTAGCCGTCATCAACCCTTTTAACATGATAGAATATCTTTAATTTGTTGCAAAAACCCATTTTGGATGATGCATTCAATTAACGCTTCAATAGATTAATCCAAATTATAGTTCTGGTTTATGGTTAATTTAAAATAGGAATCTGTATAGTTTCTGTTGTTTCATATCTACTAGTATATTATATTATATTAAGCGTATTTACCTACTAACATAGTTTTGATTTTCGAACTTTGTAAAATAGGAAGAGATGTAACTCTTTGAAATTTCCAACTTTTAACAAATCAGATTATAAATTTTATACTAATTAAAGAACACAAAAAAAATTAATTGACTCTGGGAYGATTATATTTTGCTTTTGGTGTTTTATTGTAGTATAAAAACAAGTAGATAGAAATAACGTTCATMATTTTTTCGCTAGTACAGTTCCATCCATTTGATTATGTGCAAAACAATGTAGTCGCAAAGGGATGACCCAGTGGACCCATTCAGACCAAAAGCGTCAATGGATCAAACGTGATAAAATGCTTTGGGGTGGCAGGCAGGTGCTCATAGCGTCGCTCATGCATTGCTCGATGAATGACCATTATTAAAGCGGGGTGGTGTGAGTGATTAGCATCATGAATGTTGTGGGCATGGGGGTAAACATAAACATTTACCTCGCGTTATGCCACCTGCCGCAAACTAGATTTGGACCACTAGCGCTTATTCTGAATGTCTTTGGTTCACAGAACGACCGTTTTCCTATGCAATACGGGCACTTATGCACAAATTCATTGATCAGACACTCGTGTGATTTTGGATAATCCGTAATAATCATCGCATTGATGCCTGTTACGTGTGACTACGACCGTGCGTCGCGCTGAACTCAAACCTAACACGCTCCCATGTGCGCTTTTCGTTATATATAAGCTATTTTTAGATGCCGATGTCATAAGCTCGGGCCCTCATTGGTCGAAAGTGATGTCAGGGTTACACTTTATTGGTTGGGACGAAGTCACGAATTTTAAGATATACGCTGCCCGCGAACGCGCMTGTAAACAGATTGGAAACTAAAAGGATCAAATCGTTCATATGATTTTTTTTATAATTTCCCCGCGTGCTCCCTCTTCGCTTACGTGACGTAACAAACACACCCCAGTCTATTTGTGTTATGATTTTCTTCTAACAATAATGTTGCAATTATAACAGTCTAGCGTAGTAATATTTTTTAGCACGTATTTTGTGCATGCTACGTTTTGCACCTCTAACCGGATATGTTAAAAACGTGTTAGGTTGCTTTTCAACCAAAACCTCCTCCGAACTGGTTAATGTAATAGCATTTTTCCTGACATAGGAGGGTCGCTGTCAGTTGCTAGTATATAGGTACTAAACAGTCAGCATCGTCTTACGTACGTGCTTTTCACTTGGACGTTTAACATGTTATCTATAATTTACGAATTAAAAACTGATAACATTACAGACAACAAATCTTAAATCACATCGGACATGGACAACATATAACGTAATAATAACTTATTAGATAGTTATACTGGCAGTTAAAATAATTAAGAGGGAAATTGAAAATCCCATTTGCATTGCCCAACTCCACATGAACCGAATCTTTACTAAAGCATGGGTAACCTGAACTTTTTTCCCACTTTTTAGCAAAAAAAAGATATCAGAAAATATAATGTAATTTGTTGCTCACCGGCGTTGAAAATTGGGGTACGATTGTGTCAGAAAACAATTTCAAGTAAAAAAATAGTTCTTCATTTAAAATGCAATGATGAAACTGCAAAGTACAATAAATAAAAATAAATAAATAGGTGTAAGCATCACTCTTAAATTGAAATTTATTTATTTTTATTGGATACTTGTCTGTTGCAAGCATTGCCTTGTTACAAAATTACCGAATTATTTTGTAAAAAACTTTATGTTTATTAGATACCATTTTTGGTTCATCGAGTTCTATATACCTTTTTACACGATCAAACTTATTTTGTTGACTTACCATTTTTGTTTCTTTCTAGGGCATCGTTACAGATGGACAAAGGGGGGTCAATTGGGATTATATACTTCCATGGATGATAATAATCAATGAGCAGATTCTAGGATTTACTGAGCTAAAAGTAATTATGTTATCTTGGTTCCATCCGTCAATAATGAAACAGAAAAATATTCTCAGCAAAAGTCAGTTGATAAGCATGTCTAAAAGATTTAGAGTAACTTGTTTGAAATATTTATTAATTGTATCTTCAACATTTGCGGTTGAAAGGTCATTTTAGCACTCTGATAGAGTCAAGACCTGGGTAAGATCTACAATAGCGATAAAAACACCCCTCCGGATTATGCTTCATAAGCGTCCACTGAAATTATGTTGAAGAAAACAAAATAATTCAAAAAAAAATTGATTTATTTGGCTCAGAAATAAGGAATTAAACACCTTTTTACTAAGTGTCCGAATACCTGCAAATATTTTATATTCTTGTATAAAATCTTGTTACATACAATACATTTATGTATTTCGTAATTCCAATAATGGCAAGAAAATATTTTTAGCCAGAAACCGACTCCTCCACCAGCGATAAATCTTGGTCAAATGGCGCCATGGACAACAAGATACATTTACTGGCTGCTAATGCTCAAAAACGGTAAATAATTTGCTTACCGTTCTAAAATGGCAAGTACATAAACCATCGTATGTACATTTTTGACTTTGCAGTGCTTTAGAACGAGCTTTTAGAATTTGATTTAAAATTATTTTTTTAAATATTTAGAGTAAAATTAACTATCAAGATCCGTGAATTACAGGCTGTAGCACATAATTCAGAAATGTTGCAAGATGATGCGTCATTATACGGCGAAGAACTTTTCTGCATAGATACTACAATTTGTTTTGGAGGTAATCTTTGACACAGATTTCAGCTACGGTCGAGGATTATCATCCTTAGGTATGTATTTTTAACCCGAGCAAACCTGTATCCGCTAGAAGGGCGGCTGAAGTACGACGAATGCCCTATATAGTAATTTGTGGGATTTTGTAGTTTTAAATGCTCAATTATCGCTTTGTTACACCTTGCATTACAATAATTCAAAAATACATGTGAAGACTTGTGTTTGTTGCCAAAGTTGTTATATTTGCGGTTAATTTCTAAATAAAGGACTCTTTCTCGTTTGAGGTAGGCAAATAATGTTGAAAATTTGGAAATGCCAAGCAAGTCATGAACAAAAATTGTACTTTTTAACATTGAGTCCATAAACTTCATGGAGCTTTTAATTTTTCTTCCGTTTAGACAAAGTGCACCAACATAACTTTGTTAGTTTTTTTTGTCCACACTACTCCTTGAAAATCTTGTATGTATTTTCATATCGCTTCCTATTGGTTTGTCGAGAATTAGTGTGAAACGCCCAGCACTCTACGCTTTTTCTAAGTCTGCATCTAAGGCGCTCATTTACACACTCTTTGCTCTATTAAATTCTTGCAATAGCAACGCTTCATAAAATTTTAGAACCACAGTTGAGAACTACTGTACAGTTCTAGAATTGTCCATTTCGACAATAAAGGAAGCCGTGGCCTGAACCTCACCAAACTTCAGTAGATTTCAGAAAAATCTACTATGCAGATTTCGTTTTCATTTATTGCGATAGTGCAAAAAATATTATAAGTGTCACGAACGTGAAGCACTCTACCGTTCACAAACAAAATTGGAGGCTTTGCTTCAAACTCTTGTCTAAGCTCCAAACTTTGTCGTCGAACAATAAACTACCCTTACCCATGTGTGAAGCTAGGCAAGTGCAAACGGTGCAAAGTACGCTGCCCCGCTACCCGTTTCAAAAGTGTGAAAAGTTTGCCAATATACCAAAATTACCTTCACTATAATAACTATACCTACAAATCAAGCATTTTAAATCAATATCGAAAATGAATGAGACGTATAAAGTGGTAAAACATTTCATTTTTAGCAGTTAGCGAACCTTATTTCACATCTTATTAAGTATCATCATGCTGCGTCCTCTGAATTTATTTTACAATGTGCATGGTGTACATTCCACCTATTAGGGCTGATTATATCTACATTAACCCTGAAAACACCATTGTTGAAATAGAAACATACGGTAAATTAATGATGTCACACGACCATGCAACTCCAAAAGGCTGTTTTACTCGGGAACTTTTCCGTTTTGAAGATGACTTCAATTTCTACGTAACTACATCATTTAATTGTTTAAAGTAGGTACGTGATATGCATGTAAAACTACCTATATTTACTTGCCTTTCGCACTGTTTTCAAAATTTGAAGATACTTTTACCACGACATTAGTCAGAAGCTACAACCAGATGACGCCATATTGGTTTACTACTAGGTCATATCAGTGGCTTAAAATAAGAAATATATGGTATAGCTGGATGCTGCACGAATTTAATGATAATGGACTACGCCAAGACCGCAACGTACACCTTGTTTAGTTGTACCCAACGATTTAATAGAATAGAACCTAATGTGGATGGTGCATTATTTGTCTTGCAAACGACAAGCAGTGTAGCCAACGTCAAAAATATATTGCAAATTCGTCATGATTGTAAAGCAGCCGCGACTCGAATAACGTGATTTTGAACAAGAAGCTCGACGCTTTACACCTATTTGCGTTGTAGGTAAAACTGAGAATAAAATATTGTTATTGTTGTAGGAAGAGATCTAAGAAAACGACTTATGCTGAAATTTATTGGTATTTCTATTCCTCACAATAAACTGGTAATAGCCAGTAACCACCGATATTGTCAACTACACCGACCGACAGGAAATATTTCAAGTGGACAAGTGGACCAATTTTTCAAGTGAGCCGGGCTTAAAATATTTAAGTTGAAATGGAATAATTGAAATAAAAGCACAAACATGCACATCCGAATTCGTAATAAAAAATAAATAACATATCTATATTGATGCACATTATACGTAGAATCGCGGCGATCGTCGTGGTAGAATAGAAGCATCACTCAATCACTATTACTATCAATATCACTGTCATTATCATTTTGTAGGTGTATAATTATAATTAGGTCTTTTAACAATATTCTTCCGATATTCATTTTATATCTATTACGTGCTGTACAAATGTTTGTCAAGTGTCCGCATTTATTAAATCGAATAATTTTCTCAAATCATTATCCATGTTTCATTACTAAATTTTCCCCCAGTGTTTCTTCTTAATTTTTCCTGGAATTGGCCCCATATCATTTAGATTGGGTTAAAAATACAATGACAAGGTGGTAAGCGCAGAACAATTAAATCGTACTCAGACGCAATCTGATCGCTTTTGTATTAATTTTCATACATTTTTGTGCATCCAACAATCCTTCTTTGTATAATAGTCTTCAAAATATAAGGCTTCTTTAATTAGGAAATCTTGGACTAAGCTTTTTTTACTGCTGTTCGGAACTTTATCAACTAGTACAGAATGGTAACTGACATTGTCAAACACAATAACATTACCTTTTAGAGTTTTTCTAATTAAGCTTTCTGTGAACCGCTTTCTCAAAAACTTCGGCAGTCTTGTCAGAATGACAATCCGCGCTGGCATTTTTTAAATTGTTACACCCTAGGTGTAATGCATTAGGCACAAATTCATTTTCGCTGTCAGCATGCAAAATTGATATTCATTTACCTATAGAAGGTGGAATATTTTAAGCACATTTCCTAGAACCGTCCATTCCTTTTATTGGACTGTTTCATGCGTGTCAAACCAAGCCTTGTCTAAATAAAATATTTGTCGATCTTGTTTGATTTCTTGTATAGCCACCTTGTCACCACGTCACTTTCTATTAAATAGTTTATTTTATTAATATGCTGCTGGAACGCGAAACCGGTATTATTTTTTCTTTCTGTCTTTTGTTCTTTTTAATTATATCTCTGTACAACAAGCTAACTGCAGGCACAGTTTTTTTGCCATAAAATTCATACACATATTTTCGAATTCGGTCTTCTTAAATTGGGAGCAATTTTTTAACGATCGCTTATATAATCGATTTTTTTGTGAGGATTTAAATTTCACCAATTGCCACATGGTTGTTTTTGGAATTCCTAATAAATTGGATGTCTCTGCTTGGGCGTTATCTTCACTCTCACTTCTCTTCTTCTCGTGTATTGACAAAATAAGAGTTTTTTATCGTAGGATAAAAGGTTCCGTTTTCTTTTCTTAGTACACTGTTAATCCTCTTGCAAATAATTCCTGTCCGATATGTCAAAATTAAAGAAAGAGTGTCCATTACTATTAAACTCACCACTTCTGGTGTGATAGACGCTCCTTTACATAGACAATATAGATTAGGTTTCAATGTTTAAAACTTGTGAACTTACGTATCACATTTTTCGGGCGTATTATTTATATGTGAGCAACAGTGGGGCAATGGATAAATAACACTGAAAAGGAATTAAACCATGGAAGCTAGAAGAAAATCAAGATAGACATGAAACGACTGAAATTAATGTAAAATTTATTATGCTGGTCTCTGGAAGTTCATAAAATAAGCTCTAGTTGAAACAATTGCATTTTACGTCTATTACCAGGAAGCCTTAATCGTTCTTTTTAATAGAATTTAAAAGATATCTAAACATAAGGTAGCAATATTCGCAGCTCTATGCAGTCTTAGATTCCCATACTGAACTTAGGACACAGCAAAAAGTTTTTTATGTATAATACTAAAACTGATGTTCACATATGGTACTAATCATTGCTATTTTCTTACAATCTCTACAAATACGCAGTTTTTATCTGGTTATCATTAAAACCATGTTATGTCAGTTTAATTGCAGGTACAATAATAATATCCTAAACATAAGACAACACAGATTTGTAGAAATTAAACCATACTCAATTCATTTATTTAGGAGCTAATTTTTAGGCAACATAGTTTGTGTTCTAATAAGTAATGACCATTAGCTTTTTGACTGCATATTTAAAAAAGCTTCCAGCATCCCCCATCAAATTGGAGAAAGTACAAAACAAATAAAAGGAAAAAGACTTGAGATGAGCGACACGACATAAATTAAAGTGAAACAATTCTTTTAATAAAAATCTTACTGAAACAGACCGCGGCTGGATTTTGAAACGGCATGTAAACCCAATTTTCATATAGTCTTGTATCTTGTTCCATTATAAATATATTTCTTTCTCTTCACGTAGTTAAGAATGCTTATGTAGGTACTGTGGCGGGTTATTTGCGACTGCAGCATTTTGTAAGATTTTTAGTGTCATCACATGTAATATGCTCGCCAGGAAAGAAAGCGGACTTGGTGGGTACGAAAATTGTTGCGAGACATTTAAATCATTGGCGTGTCCGCCATTATTTATGGTCGCCATGAGGTCGTGCCATAATTACTTCCACATCCAACGGATGGGAAGTATTGTATCGCGAAAAAAATTTTCAAAATTTGCTCATTCGCTTTAAAATGCTCGAAAACGCAAAAACACAAAATTTGAGAAAAAAATTTCTTGTGTGTGTGTGTGTGTCTCTGGTTTTGTTTGTGGACACGATAACTTTCGAAAGACAATATATGAACTTGAAATTTGGCAAACGTATAAATCTCAACTACCCAAAGCGACCTATTGTTTGTGGGGTAAGTAGGCTATCGGGAAGGGGGCGAAATTGGGGGGTAACTACCCTTTTTGCAAATTTTTATTTTTTTCCGTTTTAGTATGTGATTAGTAGCATAACTGCGAGTATTATTTGTTCTTATAAATTTTCGGTGCAACAAACTGTTTAGAAGATATTAGCATAAAAGCGTCACTTAAAGAAAACGGTTTTCCTAAATATCTCCGAATATATTTAATATATTCAAAAAATGAAAACACCAACAGATAGGAAATAAAATTTCTCACAAAAAGTGTCTTCCAAAATATATCCAAAATTTTGACATTTTCGAAATATTTTCAAAAAATCTATTTTGGACCCTGCTCGTACGATTTTTTTTTTAAATTTTGGTATTATATAGAAAATAAAATTTCTGATCAGAAAGCGATCTTGTAATTTTTTTGTTAAGTTAATAATTTTCAAGTTATTTGGAAACGATTTAAAAAATTTATACATTTTTGCTAATATCACGAGGACTGTTTGTCTTAGAAAAAATGTGTAGAGAGAGAAAATGCTTAAAATCAGATTACTAATCGTATAGTATAAAAAATTAAATGTGGAAGTATTGATTCAATTTGCAGCGGCTTTTTTTATTTTACGTTTAAAATGAACATAAAAATTGAAGTTGGAAGACATTTTTTTTGCGATTTTTTCCGGTTCTTGTTTGTCGAGCAAAAAAAAATGTGAAAGTATAGATTTTCAATATCCGGTTCAAATGACTCGATATTCCGCCACAGAGATGACGTAAAAGGTTCTCATGCTGATGAAAGCGAGAAACACCAGTAATAGCCAGTGCTCTAGTGGCATTGCCAGTAATATTTGTTTACATTTCTTTGAGCTGCGTCGCGTTGCCAATGTGGGCAAATTTTCGCGATATCGTGAGGGATGTACTCGTAAACTGGCATTGTGACATTAGTACCTAGGTCAACTTAAGAAGTATTTGCAAAAATAACTTAAATCATCCTTCAGTCAGTTTATTCTGTAATGAATAGTTCAAGCGCATTCACTGGCCTTTTGCTGAAACAGGAAAGCACTTTAACCATCGAACCTGCTTTTAAACTGATGTTTTTATTATGAGGAGTTAAACGGTGCTTGTCGCTTGATGATGTTTAAAAGTTTGTATACTTACGTATGACATATATGATAATTTTTGAAACTGTCAGGACTTTCTGTGACCGTCGTTAGGAAGAAAAGGGTAAAGTACCACTGACAACATCGCACGTGCTGCATGTATCCCATGTACATACAACCTCTAACTGTAGCCATGCGTTTTTGTTTACATAGTTTGGTCAAACTTTCGTATTTGTCAGATTAAGCGGCGGAGCAAGATATTGTCGAAGTGTTTGGGTAATCTGTTGTTTTTTAATGTAAGAATGGCTGACGTTAAGAAGTGTTTTGTTCCGTGTTGTAAGAATACTAGGCTGATAAATAGTTACAGGATATTCCTATGTTTACATTATAATATTTACGTTGACGGTATGACGGATATACCTCCGCACGTCTCTCTCACTCCCATTGCATTATTTGTTTTTGTATCGCTATTTTAGCTCTTTGTAAAACGGACAACAGTGAGCACCTTATTACCTAGGGAGCTGTAACAGTGCGCATGACGGAAATTAGGAACCTTTTGCGAAGTTGGCGGATTTAAGAAAATGTTTGAAACAGGATAATTTTTCCACTGCTGTTTGTTTCGAGTTGAATTAATCTGAAAGCAAAATAGATGCGTAGCACTAGTATTCGTGATGTAAGCAATAAAAGGCATACGTTAAAACTATCAAATTTTAATGTGCGGGACAAACCTATTTCAGGCTAGAGCACGGCATACACAAGTGTATTGCCGTGGACTAGAGCGGCAAATAAATTTATGAACTCTACCGCTCCATGCCCGATTCGCTCCGTTCAAATTGTGGTTACACTGTAAGGTGCGACTTCTTTCTTGGAGCGCACTATACATGTTCTCTTTTCTTCTTTTGGTAGAACATTATCAATGCCAATTAACATGATATGTATTATGCGGTATTCGTGTATTCGGTACTGGCGTCAAATTTAATATCAAACGAAGCATTTTCACTATATTTTATCCGTGGACACTTGTATGTTTCTGCATTTTGTTTTAACTTTAACAATTTTTTCTAAGAAGCGGGGATAATCTGTTAATGGTTTCAGTCACTCTGATACCTACTTTTAAAATAATATATTCTTATAGATTTATCGTTATCTGAATATTTAATTGGACACTGGTTTTATTTGTGGCTTCTATGGAAAGTTTTTGAATAATAGCTTAATCAATTTTTATTCAAATTGTCTCTAAAACTTGCATATCTACTTAAGTAACCGGAAATTACTGGTTTAATTTAATCAACTCTTGCTGATTATCGACCATCAAGTGTCATAACTTTTCGAGTTAAATATACTTATTATAAAATTGTCACCTACAGTACTGCAAGTTCAAATCCCTGTCTCCCTATGCTCTTACGGTCCATGTTTTCTAAATGTTTTAATAACTTTTCAACGAAGTTTGTTTCATTTTGAGGCAAATATAAAATTTTCGCTCCAAAAGGCTAATAAGCAGCGTTGTCGCCTCTGGCTGTAGGCCATTTGTGTTAGTGTAATCGTTTTTCGATACGCGAACTGCATCTTAATAATCTAGTTTGTAAAAAACAATATGGATGTTATCTTGACAACTTGTCATCTGAATTATAAAAAATAGTAATAAAATACTTCTACATAAATACTATCCTTAATTTTCAACGCCACGGACCTTCATCTCCATCAGGTTATGGGCCTGATCTCCGGAATTAAGTAGTTGAGCAAAGGAAAGGTAGATTGTGTATAATTGGTATTTTTGAAACTCTGCTGGCGGAATTATAATGGCTTTGTCTAACACAGTAAGAGTAGAATTACTAAACAAGGAAAATTATGATACTTGGAAGATTCAGATGGAAGCACTGTTAGTGAAGAACGATACATGGTCATATATAAGTGGACAAGACAGCAAACCCAATGTGATTGCCGGAAATGAGTCGTCTTACATAAATGCTGAGGAATGGAAAATTGCAGATAGGAAAGCCAAATCAGATTTAATTTTATCCATCAGCCCGTCTGAACTGAAACAAATAAAAGGTTGCGATACTTCACGTGAGGTTTGGTTAAAACTAGAATCGATATATCAATCTAAGGGACCAGCCAGAAAAGCCACTTTGTTAAAGCAACTAACACTATACCGTATGGAAGAAAATGAAGACATGCGAGAACACACCAGAAGATTTTTCGATACTGTCGATAAATTGAGTGAAATGGATATCGACATAAATCCTGATTTACTTACTGTGATGCTCTTGTACAGTTTGCCATCAAGTTTTGAAAACTTTCGCTGTGCAATTGAGTCACGGGATGAATTGCCTACTTCAGAAATTTTGAGAGTGAAAATCGTGGAAGAAAATGACGCGCGGAAAAGTGACACGCGGTACATGGAATCACATTCTAATGCGATGCTCGCGAAGAAAAATAATAATAAATGGTGGAATGCAAACAAACAGAAATTTGGTGGAGACGTACAGAAAGAGGAATTCATTTTCAAATGTCATCGTTGTCGAAAAGTTGGACACAAGGCTGCAAACTGTCCCAAATCTAAGAGGACTAAAGTTAACTGGAACAAGTTCGAAGATAACTGCAGCTTGTACGGAGTTACCAAAAATGTATCCGAACAAGAAGCGCTTGGTGTTAACAATGCGAATTGTAATAGCTTGAATTGGTGTCTGGACAGCGGTTGCACGTCACATTTGTGCCAAAGTGCGGAGGATCTTGTAAAGTTAACTGAAGCTAAACCTGGAATAATAAATCTCGCAAGCAACTCAACAACGCAGATAAAGGCACGTGGAATTGCTTCGTTCACAACCAAAATTGGGAAAATAACGAGACATGTCAAATTAGAAGACGTATTACACGTTCCTGATCTTAGAATAAATCTTCTATCAGTGGGTAAGATTACTGATAAAGGATATAAGGTCGTTTTTAGGAAATAGTCTGCTGAAGTTGTTGACAGAAGCGGAAATCAGATACTGAAAGCTGTTCGCCATAATGGATTGTACTACTTGGATGAAGGAAAACAAGAATGCAAATTTACCACGATGGAAAAACCCAAATACAATGTGGTTATGGTATGGCATCGAAAAATGGGACATCTAAACGTTAGGGATCTCCTGGAATGCCACCGTAATGGGAATGTGAAGGGAATGGACGTGGACTCATCGATTGATGATTTTAATTGTGACATTTGTATCCAAGGAAAGATGACTAGAACTCCTTTTATAGCCAAAACTAAGAGGAATACTGAATTGTTAGAAATCATTCATTCAGACATGTGTGGTCCCATGAAGGTCGAATCAAATGGAAAGGCGAAATATTTCGTAACATTTATCGACGATTGCTCCCGCTGGTGTGAAATTCGGCTTCTGAGGAAGAAAGACGAAGTGTTCAATGCATTCAAAAGTTTTAAGGCGTTTGTCGAAAATCAAACTGGGAAAAGGATCAAATATCTACAGTCAGACAACGGCGCCGAATATAAAAACAAAATGTTTGATGAATTCTTGAAAGAAAATGGTATTGGACGAAGGCTAACTGTCACGTKRACTCCACAACAAAATGGAATTGCAGAAAGAAAAAATAGAACGTTAGTGGAAACGGCAAGATGTCTACTAATCCAGTCTGGTTTGTCACCATCGTTTTGGGGCGAAGCAATCAATACTGCGAATTATATTAGGAATAGGTGTCCTTCAAAGGCTATTGAAGGAAAAACTTTCGAGAAATGGACTGGGTCAATTCCAATCGTAAATGATTTTAAAGAATTTGGATCTGAAGTACATTCCTTGAACCGGGAACCTGGGAAGGATAAGTTCCAGTCGAGGTCCAACAAAGGGATTTTTGTGGGATATTCTGAACAATCGAAAGCATACAGAGTTTGGATTACAGAAGAAAGAAGGATCGAAATAGTAAGAGACGTAAAATTCATGGAAAGATCCGAAATAAGCTCGAAAAAAACATGAACATTTTGCGGAAGATGATACGGATGTTTCAGACCGAAAATATGTGGATTTTTCTGTTAATTGGAAACGAACTGGAAGTAAGACTAATGAAGACGATTCGCATAGTGAAAGTATCGGAAGAAATAATGTAGTAGAAGAGAGTATAGAGGGCGAAGAAATTCTTAATGAAGTTGTTCCTAATGAGGATGAAGAATCTACTCGTCAAAAATTGGACTCGGTTTTGGAACATTCAAAACAAAGAAGTTCGAGAAGAGGTCCAGGAAGACCCGGAAAGATAATTACTGGTTGCAGGGGAAGACCGGCCAAGAGATACAACATTATAAGCGATGTTAACAAAACAGGCGCATATGAGGATGCAGAATATGCATGTAACGCTGAAGTTCCAATACAGGAAGCTGTAAATGGACCTTATAAGTATAAATGGCTTCAAGCATTAGCATCTGAACTGAAGTCTATCATCAAGAATGATACGTGGATGATTGTCAACCGTCCTGAAGATCGGCAAGTAATTGGAAGTCGTTTGGTACTGAGGAATAAGTATGATCAACACGGAAATTTGGAAAGAAGAAAAGTTCGAATCGTTGCAAGAGGATTCTCTCAGCGCCCGGGAATTGATTTTGATGAGACATTTGCACCGGTGGCGCGTATTAGCTCAATACGATTGATAACAGCTCTAGCAGTTCAACATGGGATGATAATAAATCAAATTGATGTTACCACAGCATAGTTAAATGGAGAACTGGAAGAGGAAATTTTTATGGAAGTCCCGAAGCTTACAGAAGAAACATTGAAATTGATTATCAATACGGAATGAAGAGACGGAAAAATTGGCATAAAGGCAACAGCGATGTTAAAAGACCTAAAAGACGGTAACAAAGTGTGTCTTTTAAAGAAGGCGCTGTACGGTTTACGTCAGGCTGGACGTCGTTGGCATGTGAAATTGAGCGAAGAACTAAAAAGTTTTGGTTTAGTGCAATCTACGGCTGATCCTTGCTTGTTCTATCAGGATTAAGGGGGAGATGTCATGTTGATTGCGGTTTACGTGGACGATATCCTGATTGTGTCTAAAAATCAGGAAGCCATCATAAATTTGACAGAATTTCTGTCAAAGAAATTTGAAATTAAGGAGTTGGGGGATGTGAAGTACTGCCTCGGAATAGAATTTTCACGTGACGAAAATGGCATTGTAATGAACCAGAGGGGCTATATTAATGACATTCTCGATCGCTTCGAAATGTTGGACTCCAGGACGATATCTACACCACTGGAACTTGGTACGAAACTTAGAAAGAACGAGAAATGGTGCGAAGAAGAAGCTCACCGAGTACCGTACAGAGAATTGGTAGGTGCTTTAATGTATTTGGCAGTCTGTACCAGACCCGATATTGCTTACGTGGTCAGTAATCTAAGTCAGTACAACTAGTGTTATGACAAAAGTCATTGGATTGCTGCAAAAAGAGTTTTAAAATATCTGAAGGGTACTGCCAACGTTGGACTGCATTTCAAGAAGAATCTGGAATCAGTTAAAGGTTATGTTGATGCCGACTGGGCGAATTGCCAAAACGACAGAAGGTCATACACCGGATACGCGTTTATCCTAGGTGGAAGTCCCATTTCTTGGGAGTCCAGAAAGCAACGTACGGTTGCTCTTTCGTCGATAGAAGCAMAATACATGGCATTATCAGAAGCAGCTAAGGAAGCCATGTACCTCGCAAGATTTCTTAGAGAAATAGGATTTGTTGAACTAGCCAATGTAAATTTATTCTGTGATAATAATGGGGCTAGAAAATTGGCTGAAAATCCAGTGTACCACAATAGAACGAAGCACATAGATGTGAGGCATCATTTCGTGCGAGAAGTTTTACAGTGTGGATATTTGCAGGTCAATTATATTTCTACAGAAGAGATGGCTGCCGACATACTCACAAAGGGATTATCAAAGGTTAAACATGGAAAATGCTTGGAACTCTTAGGTCTTGGAAATGTAGGTCAAGAAATAGACTGTTCGCTAATCGAGGGGAAGTGTTAGTGTAATCGTTTTTCGATACGCGAACTGCATCTTAATAATCTAGTTTGTAAAAAACAATAGGAATGTTATCTTGACAACTTGTCATCTGAATTATAAAAAATAGTAATAAAATACTTCTACATAAATACTATCCTTAATTTTCAACGCCACGGACCTTCTATCTCCATCAATTTGGCCCTGTAGTTAGGTGGCCCAAAAAATGATTGGGCGAATATAGTTATGTTGCGGATTAACACATTACTTAGATAGGTACGTTTTGTTCAACGAATTATAGGTATACAAGAAATCACAGGTAGGTAGATATTTACAAATAAATATGTAGGTAGGGACTAATAAGGGAGTTATTGGATAAAAAAACATAGTAGGTAATGTGTGTATTTCATACAATCCACAAATGAGTCTCCTTTGGTGCAAATCGAGACTACTGCCAACCTAAAAATTTAACTATGATAGTTAGATGTATATCGCCTATTCAACTGTGGAACTATCATAGACAATAAGCGCTGTCTTTGGGGACTATTCTATATAAACCAGAGAATCAACAGCTGTGCAGTGGATGCCATAACAACCTGCTATTTATGCAACCTACACATACGATATGAAATGTCGGTTGTCGGTATAATGCTAGTTCAACCAAAATTCAAAAACCCATTTTTCTTCATTCAGTGGGAACATTACCCGGTTTTCCTAGAAATTTACCCTATTGGGTTTTTCAATCAACTTTTTGTATTTTTCAATACAGCTATATTTTTTAAAAACAACAATCATTTTGGTAATAAATAGGTATTCAATCCCCAAAAAATTTGTGTAAAAGAAAGGAAATTGTGTCACAAATGACAAATAATAAAGAGATAGTAATATAGCAAATTTGAGGCAACACAAAAAATGTAGATAATGAGAAAGCATGTCTCCTAGACAAATATTAACAAAATTGTGTAATATTGGATCGTTACTTAAATAAAAAGAAAAACTATGTTTGCAGCAAAAATATATTTTAACATTTGTAGGTTATTTAGATTTGCGTACCTATCGTTTCCTTTGAGATATATTGCTGTATTTGTTTAATAGTTTTATGTTTGCACTTTGTTCATTTTAACTTTAAACTACTATTTATACATATCATTCTGTTTCATAAATATGTTTATATTGGTATTTTATTGTTCCATAAAAAATGAATTTTCTATATACAACAACAAATATGAACTAATTGTAATTCATAATTCTAGTTCTAAATAAGTATTCAGTCTATGTCTTATCTATTTTTATGCTATTATTTTTTATATGTAGCTATTTAATGCCTACAAATTTTCCTATTTACCTTTATAAATAAAAATAATATTCCCCTAATAAAATCCTTCTAGGTTTCCTTAAATAATTTTTATATGGGGAAAACCCTGGAAAAAACTCCAAATTGAGAAAAGTTGTCCTACTAAACTATATATTTTTTGTGGTTGTTTTACCTATTTGGTATAAAATGATTGTTGTTTTATAAGAAAAAAAAATACTTATTTTTTGCAAATGAAGTGAAGATACTGGGTTTTTCCATTTGAATTGAAACCCATCTCTATATATCTCTATTAAAAGCTACTAAGCACTCCAGTTCTTATTTTGGTTCAGTAGGTATTCACTACATATTCAGTATTCAGCAGGTTTGATTAGATTTAACCTAAAGTAAAAGAAAGCTTTGTTATTAGGTTCCAACACCTATACCAATTATCTATCGAAGAGTGCGATTATCAATATAGGTAAGATGTTATAGTTAAATATCAATACCTGACAAGGATATAGCTCAAGCATTTAGAAACGAAATCTTAAAAATAAACGTGCTGGTTTTTATGTAATATCCCTTATCAGAAATTTAAATGTTCCATTATCAACATACCAACAGAAATTTGCAAATTTTTATATCATTTCGGAACTGCTAGCCGAATGACGTGTGCGCCGGCGCAATGAGACCTAGGGACCAGGCGCTATGTGGTATGAAGAATCTCGGTGTTGTCATATCTTCGTAAACTAGAACTAAGCCTCGTCATTATAAGCATTCGTTTGCTATCCATTGTTCTTCACTTAGTTTCTTTACTTACGTTTACAATATGTCCTTGCAAATAGCTTACTAATATAATCCCTAAATAAGACTTGAAAATCTACCTATCTACTGACTATTAAGAAATGGTTAATTAGTTTACTGACAATATCCATGTCTGAACAATAATAAATTAATTTATTTTTATAAACAATACACAGAATTTCAACTTTTTTAGTTAACATGTTTTCTTAGCAAGACAAAGTTCATTAAAAGCCATGTATTCTGAACATCAACTCCCTTACGTAATACCTACGTGCTGCGGAGTTAGTCAATAAACAATGATAAATAATAAAGTAAGTAACCAAATAGAAAATCATAATTATAGGTATCATAGTTTTTTGTTTTCTTTAATATATTTATTTTCTAGACGAAGAGTTTTTGCAGAATACGAAATTTGGCAACATCGACAAGCAGCGAAAAATAAACCCGCCATTTTACAGCTCGCGTGTGTGGCGCCCTCTGAGAGAATGCCGCTTTGCATGTTCAGTACGCGTTGCCGAAACTTTGTCAGTTACGTATTTTTTTGACAATATTTGATTGTTTGGATTGGATCATTGTAGTGCAACAGACTCCACAACCAGTGTTATTTCGATAAGCATGTTAACAGAGCAGTGACGTGTGTGTATTCATGCAGCTGTAACCGACTTTTACTCCATGGCAATGACGCACATTCTGTGAACGCCGTTCAACGCTTGGAAGTGATGCTACACTGTATATAGTTTGTTGTTGTAATAATTGTATGTATATAATTCGCTTATAAAACATGGAGACAGCCCAGCCACCCTCAAGGAAGCTCAGAAAGCGGTCTAAATCGGTTAGTGCAAAAGAAGAGGCACCTGCAGCTACAACAGAAGTGGCGCCAGATTTGAATGGTGACTCCGATGCAAAACCTAATAAGGGCGAAGAACCTGAATCACATGTACCTGCTTCAAAAGAAGACAAACCCAAGAGTGAAGAGGAAAATATAAAACCTGTTACACAAGGACGGAAGCGTAAAGCTAGTGAAATGAAAGACGATGCTGATGTTGAAACAAACATCAGAGAAATTGGGGATAATAAAGAGAAAAAAGAGGTAACTGAGCCTGTACATAATGCAGAAGAAGATAAGGAGAAAGCTGATAAGGAAGATGAAAAATTTGAAAAAAGCGAGGAGAAAGGTGAGCGATAACATTGTGCCTAACCTATTTGAGCAAGTTGTTCATATTTTATATTTATGTCCTATATAAATAATTTAGACAGTATTAATTGATCACAAGAGAAATGAAACCAGATACACATGTCGGGTCTTTGTTATCACAGAAATGCTTAWMCTAAATGTAGCAAATGACACGAAATAGTACTTAAGGCAGTTTCGCTATGAAAAAAAAACAGTCTACCAACAACTGTATACTAAACATACATGTGTGTAGCAGTCAACATGCAATTCGAACAAAAAACAATTGGGAGTTTGCCATATACAAAAAAAAAATCACTTTTACTACAATACTATACAAAGCGATACATATATAAAAAAGTATCACTGCCATGAATGATACTCATGTACTAGTTAAGTAATGTTCATTTTAAAAATGTTAAAAATATAATTTTGAATAAAAAATAATTAAAAAGCTAATGAGCTGGCTAATTGTCCTAAGATAATAGGGCCAAAATTATTTAAAAAATCACCTGTCATTTTTGACAGTTAATGAATTTTATTTCACACCTTGTTAAACTGTACGTATATTTTACAATATGGTGGTCGTTCATTCCAGTTTGAAACATTTAGAACTTGATTATTATCAAATTCCTTACTATTATAGTACCGGAAACTTCACTGCGATATTTCATCAGCGCCTCTGTTGGCTTGATATAACACTTCTATAGCTGTCAGTTAGAAGCACATTTGCAGCGTATTTACAAATTTTATTTACAGATGATTAAAAGAGGAAAAGAAAGTAGTGTTTATTATGGCTGAATATTCATAGAATGTGGTAATGCAGTTGAGTATTCATTGTTATGGGCGAGGATAGCTTAAGTCGAAAGTCGGATAAGTTTACTGTAAGAAAAGAAAACGTATGATTTGAATGATCTAGTTGGGTCCAGAACCGAAACGTTTTATCAGTGTTATCAAGGTAGTAGTGTGGTGGAGATCTACTATCTTGCTTGACAGCTCTACGATATTACTGAATTATTGAATTGTTCTAACACTGTTCTTGTATTTTATACCAACTTGCTTGCCTATATTTGTCTTTAATTATTGTCTAGATTGCTGTTGAAACCCTAGTTCCATATCTAACTGTCCAGGCAGTACTGTCATGTAAATGTATATTCTCGTATCGAAATAATAAAGTATTTGTTATCTATATTAATCCCGAACACTGTTGTCGAAACTGATTTTACAAAATAATATCACATGACTACACAACCGCAAGGCTGTTTTACATGGTAATTTTTCAATTTCGAAAATAATGTTACTTTTTGAAATTGTTTAAAATACATGATATTCGTTTAAGTCCAATTTTATTCATTTAGGTACTCTATGCTATTTTCAGAAATTGTAAAAATTCTCAATTCCAAATTAGTTCAAATACTCAAACCACATAAGTATTTTCTCAGAACTATTATTTATAGTACTTACGTCAAATAAGTTTACACCACAACATTTAGTTACCAATTTAAAACTCATACAATAATTTGTTGCTATTTAATTGCCAAAAGAAAAAATTTGTTGCTGTTTGTTTTCTATGAAAACTTTGATTTTAACCTGTTAACTGAATGGAATTATTTACTTATCAGAATTTGTTGCTAATTAATTGCTGTCGATTTCATTAAAATCGGACCATTACTAAAGTTGCAGAAAAAAACGTGTATGAACGCATGCAATTCCAAACCTTTCCCAGTGCACTGTACTTTCTGGATTGACCAGTCATATCATCAGTAGATATTGAAAATTATAATTTTTTTAAAATGTATCGATGGTGCAAGTGTAGTTTTAGTTCATTAAGCTGTTCATATTTTATGCATATAGGTGGGAAGTGGGCATCCCTTTTTGCAATGAACATATGTTGATGAGCTCTCCTTGCATGTGATTTTATTGCCATTTGGGTTTTGCCTTGCTTTTACAAATTAACGACTGGAGCGCCGAAAAGATATTACATTGAAATCATATCTGTTTATTGCATGTATTATTTAAAAGATGTATTTCAATAATGCAACTTTGTTGTGACATTGCCTCGGACATTGCCAATTTATGTACTTCTTGTATATGTTTGCAACAAAAAGAATATTTCAAAAATATTTTCGTTTTTATTATCATGTTGGAGTGCACTTATCTAATTTTAATTTGCTTATCAACCATAAAACAACTACAACATAAAAAGGCAATATGTGACAGATGCCTTTTCAAAAAGGAGAAAGCAATACATAGCAAAATTATATAGAATTATTCAAGTTGAAATAACTTACAGCAAGCGCGTTGTATTATTGTTGCTGGTGTTTTACCCTTAAAAGTTCATTAATTTTTCACATCCCTCCTTAAAATTGCTGATTTAAGTAGTTGTAACATCTTTAATTCCGTTTTTTTATTTTTCCATTTGAAAATAGCGTTTGTGGTTATATTGATATGAAAAATCACCATATCCTAAACTATTAATTAAAATGTGAAATGCACAATATGGTATCAGAACCATAATTTCGCCCTCTATTATTGTATTTATAACAAAAGCTTCGTTTGATATGCAAATAGTTGGATTAGTTTGGCAAGGTATACATAGCGTTACTAGCTGCCTAGTGAGGCTACTAAAAAAAGAACTCAGTCCTACAAAAAAGTAGTGACAATATGCTAGTTGCTTTTGTTGTTTTGTTCAAAATATACCAGAAACCGGTAGTAAACAAGCAAGTCACTCACTACAAGATACTTTGAACCACTTTGCCAGCGAAAGTAGATAATCGAATTCAAATAGCTAAATTAGGGGTGATTTCTTTTCTCTGTAAGCTAATATCAACTCTATAATTAAAATATAAACCAATCACATGCCTCAGTTTGAGGGGCTGTCGAGGATACCATGTTGATTTTATCTAATATAAACTTTAATACAGAGAGGAGAAACGGGGCCTTTGAATTTTTTTAATTACCGTTCAGCTGATTTTTTTTTTTGTCTGACACAAACAGTTCTTATTATTCTTTATACAATTGCGTTGACATTTGAGATCATTATGAAGTAAATAAAGGTGCACCCTTCGAGATATATAGGTGTATGACGATACTGATGACATAGTGAACACTTGGTGGGCTCTATAGCTTTATGATAGTGGTTGTAAACCCCAATTTAAGTTTTCAGTGTTGCAGTACAAAACAGTAGAAAAACTGTCATTGTCTAGTGAATTGCAATATTTACCCTGTCAGCTTTATCATACACTTTTTTACTTAAAATAATAATAATAATTTAAATAAAAAGCTTTTGTTTATGTTGGTATTTTGCAGTTGCTTAATCCTAAATACTGTATTTGATTTAGGCAATATTCCACCTTTGACAACTGTTTGAAATATTTACATATTTGATGTTGACTATTCGGCACTTCACGGTACCTTTTTCACATATTTATTATATTTTCAAACAGTTGTCATAGGTTGAAAACATGACCCCTAAATAAAATCTAATATTTAAGAAAATTAATCAAAACGTTTTTAAAGTGGACTAAAAAGTACAAAATAATTTCTTCTAGATCCATACATATATATAATTCCCATTGATATTTCTAACCTCATCCTGAAAATGTGCGATTATGGGTTTTTATCTATGTTATTACTTATAAGATTTAAAACGAAAAACGTGGGGTGTGCAATAGATAATTGATGCATGCATTCGCTTTCAAAGGTCATGTGCCACATATTGCTTTTTTATGCTGTAGTTGTCTTCTGGTTGATAAGGAAATCATGATATAATTATTTATTAAAATTTGAGTGCACAGCAATATAAAATAAAAACTTAAATATTTTTTGAAGCATTCTTCAAGTTTGAAACAAATGATCATTACAGGTTGTCTTGTATTATGTGGGCAACCTTTCGGAATGTGAAAACTGGTTTAAAAATAACATTACATATTTTACTGTATAACTTTTTTGAAATAACGCCCGCCTACTGAGATATTTCAGTCTTAAACATGGGGAGAGAGAAATCGTTTGTAAAATATTTCTTAGGCTGGATGATATAATTTTATCAAATTTTGGTTATTATTATTTGAAGTGGAAGCTGTTAAAATGATGTGCACATTTTTTAATGAATGTTTGGGGGGGCAACTCCCCACATTTTATTAACCCTTAACTTTAAAAGCGGTAAGTATTTTTTCAAAAATATGTATTTTTGGATTCTTGGGGCCTTGTAAACAAAAAAAGATACTCTCTTCATGAAGCTAAAATTGACCCTTTCCTAGAAAATTGCAGTTGAATATTAGGGTACACATTTTCACTGCTTAATTAATATTTTGTTTTTATCAAATCGGCCATGATAAATAATTAAACTGTGTTAGTTGTCAGTGTTTGATTGACATTTTTTCAGTATCTTACATTATTTGTAGGAAAATATCTGAAATAATAATAATAATGCAGTATTCATATAATGAGTACGCAGACATGCATTTAAAGTTTCAGTTGAATGATTTCCTATAATTGAAACTTTTCAATTATGAATATAATTTTAAAATGTTTCAATTTCTACAGATAAAAAAAGTGATATTAGTTAAGCAGTGGAAATGTGAACTCTAACATTCAACTGCAATTTTCTCGGAAAGAGTATTTTTGGTCACATAAACAAAGAGTATCTTTTTTTATTTACAACGCCCAAAGAATCAATATGCACAGATTTTTGAAAGACAATTTCTCTCCCCTCATGTTTAAGAGTGAATATCTCAGGTGGGGATTATTAAAGAAAAGTTACACTGTAAAATAGTGTTATTTTTACACCAGATTTCAGATTCCGAGAGATTACCCACTTAATGCGGGACACCCTGTATACATTAAATAATACACGCAATAAGCAGATAGCATTTCAGTGCTATAACTTTTTGGCACTCCAGACCTTTATTTGTATAGGTACCTGGATTCTCCAAGGCAAAACCCAAAAGGTAATAAAATCATATTGAAGGAGTGCTAGTCAGTATAAAATACGAACAGCTTATTAAACTGAAACTATGTATGTGTTGGTATATTAAAAAAGTGGATAAGTTTTATACCTACCAATGTTATGTCTGGTCAGTCCAAAATTATAGTGCATTGGGGGTGGTTTAAATTAGGAGTTTTAGCTGCTTTCTACATCGAATTGTTTCAAAATCTTCTACTTCTACTACTCATTCACAATTAACATAAATGTAAAGTGTCTGTTATATGCAAATTTTATAAAAACAAAATTAAGATATGTATTAATTTTCTGGGGCCTGTGTAAACAGAGGTGTAGTATTGTGCAGTATTGAGCTTTGTCTGGTGTGCTTTACATTTTACAAGATATCATTTTTCCAGATGAATTTGGAAAACGAACATGTATTTTATTGTTTATTGAAATGCCAGATAATGGCTAAGTTATGGTGTGTTAATTGCCAATTTAGATTAGAATCTTGTTTCCACATTACAAGTTTCAAAGTTACCAAATCTATATGTAAGACGAATGTAAAATTTAAACTATTTCAACGTCATGTCAGATTATTTACGTAACCCGTAGCTGAGAATTTTTATTTATGGTTATTGTGAACTCATTAGCAAACATCTACGAGGTTTATCTGTACTTATTAGGAATATTTGGTTACATATTACAAATTATGTTAATTGTGAATGAACCCTTAGTTTTTAGGGAGTTATTGGCAATGTTACTGTGTTTTGGGAAATTAGCATCACCAGCACATCTTTTGGGACCTTTTGTACTAAAGAACCTAGATAAAAATTAAAAATGCAAWAGCCAGGGCTGCACCTTCTTYTCAACATCCACAAGGCATGTGTCAAAACACAATAAAGCTATAATTAWCAAAAAACGATTTAWATGCTTCATTATTGAACTGTTTTTGMGTTAATAATGACTCCATTATCATAWAATTAAGTTTTCATTTTGCTGTTCTAATTAAACAACAATCTGAGCAATAAAAWTTCTTCTTTGCTGTSGATAAGAATTTGTAGAAATTATATAATATTCCCAAAGAAAAGTAGTTTAAGAATTTACCTTAACCTTCATAATCTGCACAAGCTTTCGGATAGATTTCTGTCATTCTTCAGGGCTAACTGTATAGCCGCGAACATTATGAAAATGGCTTACGTGCTAGTCTAATTATTTACGCCGGTGACACACTGTAAACAAGTCTCATCCACAGGCAGTATTGTAAACTTGTACACATTGCATTTATATATTTAAATATTAAAAAAAGAACAATTAATAAGAAACAAATTTTGAATGATTATTTCTATTTCTAGCATAAAAATGTATACTACTGATTCTCCCGCTTTTATTCGTTGCCTGTTCCGATTGATTTGACTTGTACATGTGTGTCTTTATTCTGTTATGGTTTTGACTCGGTTATCACTTTTCATAATGTTTCGTTCCACCACAAAAGCCATGTTAAATGAAAATATAGTTTGTGTGTGTATACGTTTATAATGCTGGCTGTGTATGAGACATCTTCACTATAACTTCATTGCCAATTAAAATCATTCGACTAACACATGGAGCATTTTTACAATGTTCTCAACCATATAGTTATCTCTGAAAAACGACAAAATTATCCAAAGACTTGGCCAAGTTGTGATCGTTAAGGTTAATTCCTAAACTACTTTTCTGTGGAATGTGTATCCTGATATAAAATTCTTACAAATAACAATGTATGATGGATTCTTTGTAATAACTTAAGTTTTTAGTGTGGAATAACATAGGCAGCAGAACAAGTCACGAGCCATTAATTTGTTGTAATGTAGAATGCTTTTGGCTTTTTAGACAATTTTCTGGAGGAAGCATTTGCCATGGCAGTAGAAATTGCCCAAGTCAAATTGTAACCAATAAATACAAAACAAAAAACAAAATAAATTTTTAAAATCACATACCCACAACTAATTTATTTATCAGCCTTCTGTTGTTCGCAAGAAATATGTATATTGCAAACTTGACCAATGGGATTTACTGATTAATAATTAATAAAACGGAGAAAGATAAATTAATAAGGACTAGGTATACTTAAAAATTCAGAATATTATGTTATCAGTTAGTAGAACAGAGCTGACATTAAAGTTTTAATGGTATTAACATTAACAACCACTAAGGCTATAGATGCATTTCCTGCTGTATCCACCTGTTTCATTACCCACCTGGATGAATTTTTCTAGATTCAAACACATCCTTTTAGAAATGCTATAATTTGCGCTTGCATTATCAGCTCTTTAAATTGATTTTGAAGAAATAAATGCAATCGATAGTTAATTGATATAAAAAATCTCAAGAAAAGTTTTTGAATGCACAATGGTTTTGAGTGTGCTGTTTAAATGTATATTTTTAACAAAGTTAACAAAAATTGATATGTACGGCTGGCCCAGATAGAAATGGAACGAGCAAATTACAGTTAGGGCCTTACCGACTATTTTTCTTAAAATAAAATCTGTTTCGTTAGAGGGCGCTACCGCAGATGTGTTGTGTGGCCCACCTGTCGCAAATTTTATGGGTACAAAGCAAATAAACCCTTGCAATTAGAATTTATTGCTTTTCTCCTTAGCAGATACATTTCTGGATACTATTTGTTGCACTAGAGCCTGAGTATTACTGCATGGCAAGGTAAATTTTACTTCATATTAACAAAATTTGAATAAGTAAATAATAACCGGAAACGTTGATTGACATATTTTTGAGAACAAGTTAACCAACGCAGAACATAAACTGTCATACTCGTAATTTTGTGTTTATAAATATATTTTTTTAATGATATTGTAGGGAAAATGTTGGCGACAATTCTAAAAAACGCAAAATAATATATGAAAAAAATAGCAACGAGGTATTATACACATGGTATTTAATGACTACGCCTGTTATTGGCATTTCCGTCTAAATTTTCCTTACCTACATAAACATATTAAAATCCGTGCAACTTAGATCACGCTTTTCCTTTTGCATCCGAAAATAGGTAAAATTGTTTAACCATTACTGTAGACCACTAAACTTCTAGGGAATAGCCTATAGCTATTCTTTCATTCGAGTTTTCAGTTACTTAATTCAAGTTATAACTGTTTAATATAATTGATACAAATTCTCTTGACATAACTTAGTCTATGTACGAAAACTAAGTTAAGCTTCTTGTAATGAATCTTTACCTTTGTTTTTAAGCAAGTTTTTTTTTGACATAATGGAATGCTAAGTCCTGTTTAAGTTAAGCTTCGTTAAAGCATATTTTAAGAAGTTGTTTTCGTTTCCATAAATGTCTAGAGATTTTCTAGCTTTACGAGCCTAATTCAGAAGTGAATACTGATCCAAATAGACTTGCTGTAGTTAACAATTTTCTTAAAAAATTTAATATTAGTGTATCTTAATTCTTCTCCTGCCATGGTGGTATAGTGTTTTATCGTTTCATCCATAAGAAAAACAAAATTAGTTTTGAGTCATTCTCAGGTGTTCATAGTTTTCATGAAATGATTGCATTTAATTTTATGTTGGACAAGCGGACAGGTCGTTTTTAATTAGAAGTAATGAGGATTAAAAAACTTTAAAAGTATTAAAATATTAATATTTTTTGTTACATACAATACTAAATTATTTATTTAATCGTTATTGCCCCATCGTTACATGCAACAAAAGAATTTCGTTCGGATTATTTTTTTACTCTTCTAATCTCTCCAAGAATCTTTACATTATTACTAAGTATAAACCATTCTGTGATGCACCATTACGTCTTTTTTCCAAACTTTTAATTGAGAAATTGAAAAGCCTGATAAAATACAAATTATACAGGTAGTACAGTAAACGCTCAAAGAGAAAAATAAAGCATACATTAACGAAATTGATATTAAGACGCAACTGTTGAAACGACGCGCCTGCTTTCGAAATGGGCAAGATAGCACTTCACCCACACACTCACTTATTTGTTATTGTCACTCGACTGTTTTATAACGTTGTTTAATTATTTTACTGCAGAAAATGGTACATCTCTTGAATTAATTGATTTGAGACGAATAAGCTAGTAATATTTTTTAATCCGCATTATATTCTGTAGATAACTATTGAGGCAGACTGTTAATTTTCATTTTCGTTTGAGAGATAGTTTTGAAATTCTAATTAGAATATTTAAATATAAGTTTTTGTCATTGTAGGACAATTTCTTAAACTAAATGATACAGCATTTTATTCCACAAAAAAGAAGTTAAGTGCATTTTAATTGAAAAAGACAAATTCTGAAACAAAAAAATATTTTCAAAATTTAACTTTATTTTAAATTTGATTAATAGTCCACTAATGTGTTACAACATAACTGGCCTTGTTCTTCATACTGTAAACATTTTTGGCTGCAGTAGTTGAATTACCATACACAATTATACACCTGCATGATCATACCTAAAAATTTGAATTTGAAGAGTGTTTTCAAATATACTGTAATGTTTAACGAAAGCGCTTCAGATTAAAAACTAATGTTGCTATACTTTTGAGGAAGCTATTTTTGCTCGCAGCGGCATAATACTTATTAACGTGTAATTACACCTTGCGTAATATTTCTGTTCACAAGCTGTCAACAAAATTTTAGAAGAAGCAACTCTGAAGCTATGCGGTAATGAGCACCTCTATTAGGTGGATCAAACAGTAAATAATTATAAAAGTATTTAAATTAAAATCTGTACAAGTAAACTGCATTGAAAAAACCACGATGATATTTCTTTAGTAGGTAGGAAATTGCTGTAAACACTTCCTCAAGCTCCCCTGCTGTTACTAGGGGCTGTTTATCTTATTGCAGTGTAATTTATGGCCTCTAACCACTAACGCATTTTAATAACTTACGGATGGGGAGAAATGCGGGTGGCCATCGTCCACCTCTCTAGGTGTTTGAAGCAAAAATCTGCTATAGCACCCTCTAGCGATAAGGAGAACTGAAGTAAGATAACGTGTCGGTAACACCTACTCGTTGCAAAAAGGCTTTTGCTGACTGTACAGCAATATCCGAAAGCATAGGAATCATCAGTTTTCATGTTGTCTGTCACATATGTAATGCAGTTCAATTTCTTGGTAGCTGGTAAATCTGGTTCCATCCCATTTGGATGTATATCTATAAAAAATGAATGTGTTTTACTTAACAAATTTCAAATATTCTAGAATCTATCCAGTTTATTGTGCAAAAGAAACATAGTTTTGTCAAAAAAAGCAAGTAGTTTTTGTGTCTAGCAACACTCATTTCTTCCCAAAAAGCAATCTTTCAAAATATTTTACTACTGTAGATTTTGTTACCCATTTTCTTTAATGATTTTAACTTTGGCATGGCAAATAAAACTCCTCCGTTTGTTCCTGCAATGCACCAAATTCATTTAAGGAATTTAAGTAGATTATCTTACACTTTCGATTGCAGTTCTTTCTCGGTTTTTATTTTGTCGCGTTACTTAGGGTGGAATATTTTATTCTTACTTAGCAATGTGACAGGACTGGTCCAGTACATTAAGTTGCCTCTGAATTTGCAGACAGCATATTACGTCACATTGTATCAAAACCACAATTTTCACATCAAGGAGCATGTGTGAATTTGTTGCCTTCATTTTCCAAGTTGGGATTATATACTGACACAAAATATTTCTTGTTGTTATACTTGATTTAATTTTTGTCTTACATATCGCTAGACAACTGCTTTGTTATGTTGGAATGCTTCATTTAGATATGAACTAATGGGGAATAAAAAAATATGATAATGCTTATTAATTTTTAAAATAAACTCCATTTGCCATTTATGTATACTTAACATACCTGCATTTACCAGGTTAGAAATGTTCATTTTGGTAATGAAATGATATGGGTGAATGTAGTGCTAAAATAATTTTTAGGTTATTTGATGGTTATTACATACATACATATATTATACATATATTATACATATTATACATATTATTTACAATATTATTTACAATGATATTGCAGAAGAGCCACAGGAAGTCCCAGGGGATTCAAAAGAAATTAGATTGCCACCTAAACAGACCTTAGGAAAGGGTAAAAGAGCAAGGATACCAAATAAGAGGTATAGTGATATATTGTTGTCACCGAAAGCAATTCATTCAGATACTGAGAGCAAATCCAAGAAGGCCAGTCTTGAAAATGGACTTGTGTCAGAAAG
This sequence comes from Rhyzopertha dominica, assembly GCA_025024175.1. Lineage (NCBI taxonomy): Eukaryota > Metazoa > Arthropoda > Insecta > Coleoptera > Bostrichidae > Rhyzopertha > Rhyzopertha dominica. The sequence continues at coordinate 31,535,867 of QCXZ01000041.1, forward strand.
TACCGTAGAGAAGGAAAATATTTCGTCAGAAAGTGACTCCAAATTCGATATGACAGGCAGTCAGGCAATAAGTAATATCAAGAGGCCAAGCCAGGCAAGCCCAGCATCCGCCTCAAAAAAGCCAAAAGTGGTTGTTGACTTAAGTAATCCAAATTACTTAAAACCCTTCAAATATGGATGGAAGCGAGAATTAGTTTACCGTGCTAGTGCTATGTCTGACACTTCTGCTAAGAGAAATGGTGACATCTATTATTATACCCCTGGTGGAAAGAAAGTTCGTTCCATGAGGGAAGTTTCTGAAAACTTAAAGAACAAGGAGCTGTCATTAGATGACTTTACATTTTTCAAAGAACCCCTTGGTCTGGATGATCCTGAGAAGGAAATAATTCGAGATGCCAAGTTTAAATCTGCAAATGTGAGTGCACTACCTAGAAAGAGTACACCTAAAGCTAAAGCACCAAAAATTTTGAGTCCAAAGCTTTCCACATCATCACCGGCAGTTTCTCCAGCTATAGAAGCTTCAGAAACTGAAACTCCGAAGGTGAAAAACTCACGTTTGTCATCATTCAAAGTAAGTTCAAAATTATTTGTTGAATTTTCAACAATTCCATTTTAAATTAGGTTGTGTGCATGTTTACTCTTGTTCTAATTATGTTAAGCAATATATTTGCAGATTGGTGTTGCTTGCAGGTCTTTTAAGTAATATGATGTTATATTATTATTTTTGAGAAATTGTGCAAGATAATGGAAAATATTTGCATGTCCAAAAATATAAAGCTTGCTTGACATATTTGTTATTTAAATTGTCTATGAGCTTGTTTTGACATTTATAAAGCTTCATTTATAATATTGAATTGTGTACCTTGTAAAAGTTATGGGGAAAAAGGTACTGATTGGATGTAAAATAGATAATTCACAAGCAGGTTATGACACTTAATATATTTTTCTGTAGATTAAATTGTCTGGCTCACGAGGTCAAAGCAAGCAAAGCAAGCAGGAGAAGAAAATTAAAGATGAAGACATGGATGTCGGTACATACCCACCTAACTGGCAGTCTCCTAAAAAGGCTACAAAATGGACTGGCAAGTAAGTTATTGTGAGATTGCATTTTTTTTATACATAGAGTTTTGTTTTTTCCTTTTTGGAAGTTGTGGTTGTGGTGTATTCAAAAAATGCAGACAATGTGATCGTTCTTATATAGAAATCATTGTATTGGAAGTAGTTTTGAGCTTTTTCTGATTTGAAATTTGATTTCCTTCCCATTTCCTTGCCCTCTACCATAAACCATATTGCAGTGCTAACGAAATGGACAACAAGCCTTGTCGACCATGTTCCATCAGGTGTCAAGGTGTTGTGGGTCTCATCCCAACACTACAGTGCCGCGTCTGCCTCTGTCTTTACCATAATGAGTGCGTAGGTCTTGCACCGCATTCTGTCATTCAAGGATATGTGTGCAAGGTAGACACAGAAAGTATTAAAATGTCTAGAATGTAATCGGATTTATCTTGCTTCAGAATTGTCAGCTGGACCAAGATTCAAGTACAAGCACCACAACATCAACTGTCGCCCCTCCTCCTTTAACTCCAGTAAATTCCCTTAAGGTTGGAGCACCCCACTCGACAGGTTTGCCTAAGCTGCACCGTATTCCGCGTTCCGGGGAATCCGCTACTAGTAGCAAACCTACAGAACTGCCTAAATTGACGCCTCGACCTGGTATTGCATCAAAATTTTCAAAAACTTCCGAACAGCAGTCGCATGTAGAAAACAAAAGTTTAGTTGGGGGTGTGACTACTTGGTTCCCTCCTAGTTCTACCATTCAGGTGGGAAACAATCAGTTTAAACTTCCACGCATCGGTCCGGTGCAGGTACCAAGACCGCAATTTGTCGAGTACTTGGGCGATAAGAAATACTTAATTATCCCCAAACACAGTGTACTTTCGGTTTCGCCTACTATTGCAGCTGCTGCTGCAACTCATGTAGAGGAAAACGTTAGTACACCAGGCCCTGATGATAGTGGCTTGAATGGGGGCCCGAGTGCTCCGGATTCTGCAAGTTTGGGGCCAGAAATTACAACTACTAAAACAGACCCCGATTCTTCTTCAAATACCTTCCCCAGCCCTGCTACTTTATGTACTTCCATGGCAAAAGATGACGGCTTGACAGGGAGATCAGCAGATGAATCTACAGAAGGGAACGAGTGAGTTTTCTGCTCTAATTTTTAACTTGCAGGATTGTGATACCTTAAATACCTGTCCTTTAAGCCAAAACAACTCCAATACATTGGTTACTAAATGTGATAGACCATGTGCATATCATGAATGTTTTTTTGTATTAGGTGACAGTTGACACTATTTTTTACTGTAATTATTGTAGATGGTGTTGTATAAGGAGGTGCCAGTATTTTTGTTAACTTTTAGGGTGTTCCTTGACATTCTTGTTTTTTATGAGTCAAGGAATTTCCTTTAGGCTTTGTTTCTGTCATAATCAGTTGTAGATCTTTTTCAGAGTGTAGGAGTGTAAGTTACCAGTCACATTATAAATAATATTGCACTTTCTTTTGAATATATTCATGCATTTTTTGGTAAATTGATCACTCTTATGGGTTAGTTTAGATTCGCTCTTAAAAAAGTTGCTTTTTATTATTTTCACACTAATTTAACCCTCGAAGAACCATTCTTTATACGAAGTAAATGTATACTTAAGAGATCTTAAGAGATGGCAGGGTGTGTCATATCAGTTTAAGTAGAAATGCTATGGAAGTAGAGAAGAAAATATTTGTTTGGAATTCCACATGAAATGGTTCTTATATAAATTCAGTATGTGGTATTTGTACATTATATTATTTTGTTGCGTTAAATTGGGTAGAGTAGCATCATTCCAAGCTAATTCATTCATCAAATAGTATTGCACAAGCGCAAATAAGTATCTCTCAGAATTTAACAATTTCTTGTTCATCTCTGGTTATTTAAAATTTTGCTGTCATGAACTATTGCTAAAGTTCCTGTATTATGTGTATTAGCATGATGAAATGACATTAAAAAATAGTGTTAACGGGTTAGTAAGCTTGATAGTACATTAATAATCTTTTTCTCTTTTCTAAGCACATGGTCTATAGCTAAGTCAGATTACACATTTTTATATTGTAATCATTTCAGGGCTGATACTCCAAAGGGAAAGAAAGCTACCCGAGCATCTAATATTGTAGCTCAATCGAGCAAGTCAGAAGAAGGAAGATATATGGATAACTACTTGCAGAATTTGGCGTATGGCTACAATACTCTCCTTTATGTATTCCAATACCTTAAAGTACAGGACTTGCTGCGTGCTGGATGTGTCTGTCACATGTGGAGGGACATTGCTAGTCATCCCATTTTGTGGAGAACTGTGAGAATGAAGAACTCCCAGGTGCATAGTTTTGATGGTTTGGCGGACACCTTACAGAAACACGGTACAGTTCACTTAGATCTTCGCAAAATGCTGTTGCCTAGCAGTGGAGATGAGCTGTGGCAGTCATTTTCTCAGGCCATCAAAAAAGTAGACTCATTAAGAAAAATCGAGTTTTGCAGGTAAGTTACAATTTATGTGTTATGATTGTTTAGTTTCAATTGTCTTGTATTAAATAAAAGTATGCATTACTTTCCATAATGTGTATAAATTGTATTTATGTACTCAACTTTTATTTAAAAGAAGGCACATTTGTCTGATAATTAATGGTCTAGATAAAATTATATTCTTGTTACCTATTAATCACATTTATTTTTGTTTGCTTCTATAAAAAGGAACAGCTAAGTCGGGCTCTAAAAAGTCATAAGTGAACTTATATTAGCATAAGTTACCGGCGTGAAAACAGCAGCCAAAAGATAGCAGCCTAAATTTCCGAATATACCCGAACATACCATAGAAGTACTGAATATAGATAGTTGTCGGTTATACCCTACGGCCGATACTCAGGTAAATATAAATTACGGTTGCATTCTAACGTGTTCATAAATAAACAAGTAACAAAAATATGCGAATTTCAACAATTATTTATATCTCGGGGAACGGAGTTGTTGCCATGTTAGTCCCTCAGCAGAATAATTCCACGTTAATAAACTTCCGATCTTTGAAAACAGATTTACTTACTGAATATTTAATAAAAATTTGTGAATATAAACAATTATCTATATCCCAGTTAATAGAGTTGGTGCCACGTAAGTTCTTTAGCAGAAAAATTTCCTTGTTAAATAGCTATCGATTTCCGCAAACAGATTTACTTGCACTACATKAAGGMTCCAGTTATTAAAAATATTTATAAACAATTATTTATAACTCGGTTAATAGAGTTGATGCCAGGTAAGTTCTTTTGCAGAAAAATTTCCTTGTCAAATAGCTATCGATTTCCGCAAACAGATTTACTTGCACTACATCAAGGGCCCAGTTATTAACAATATTTATAAACAATTATATATAACTCGGTTAATAGAGTTGATGCCACGTAAGTTCTTTTGCAGAAAAATTTCCTTGTCAAATAGCTATCGATATCCGCAAATAGATTTACTTGCACTACATCGAGGGCCCAGTTATTAACAATATTTATAAATAATTATTTATAACTCGGTTAATAGAGTTGATGCRACGTAAGTTCTTTTGCAGAAAAATTWCCTTCTTAAATAGCTKTCGATTTCCGSAAACAGATTTACTTGCACTACATCGAGGGCCCAGTTATTAACAATATTTATAAACAATTATTTATAACTCGGTTAATAGAGTTGATGCCAGGTAAGTTCTTTTGCAGAAAAATTTCCTTCTTAAATAGCTATCGATTTCCGGAAATCGATAGCTATTTAACAAGGAAATGTTTCTGCAAAAGAACTTACGTGGCATCAACTCTATTAACCGAGTTATAAATAATTGTTTATAAATATTGTTAATAACTGGGCCCTTGCTGTAGTGCAAGTAAATCTGTTTGCGGAAATCGATAGCTATTTAAGAAGGAAATTTTTCTGCAAAAGAACTTACGTGGCATCAACTCTATTAACCGAGTTATATATAATTGTTTATAAATATTGTTAATAACTGGGCCCTTGATGTAGTGCAAGTAAATCTGTTTGCGGAAATCGATAGCTATTTGACAAGGAAATTTTTCTGCAAAAGAACTTACGTGGCATCAACTCTATTAACCGAGTTATAAATAATTGTTTATAAATATTGTTAATAACTGGGCCCTCGATGTAGTGCAAGTAAATCTGTTTGCGAAAATCGATAGCTATTTGACAAGGAAATTTTTCTGCAAAAGAACTTACGTGGCATCAACTCTATTAACCGAGTTATATATAATTGTTTATAAATATTGTTAATAACTGGGCCCTCGATGTAGTGCAAGTAAATCTGTTTGCGGAAATCGATAGCTATTTGACAAGGAAATTTTTCTGCAAAAGAACTTACGTGGCATCAACTCTATTAACCGAGTTATAAATAATTGTTTATAAATATTGTTAATAACTGGGCCCTCGATGTAGTGCAAGTAAATCTGTTTGCGGAAATCGATAGCTATTTGACAAGGAAATTTTCCTGCAAAAGAACTTACGTGGCATCAACTCTATTAACCGAGTTATAAATAATTGTTTATAAATATTGTTAATAACTGGGCCCTCGATGTAGTGCAAGTAAATCTGTTTGCGGAAATCGATAGCTATTTGACAAGGAAATTTTTCTGCAAAAGAATTTACGTGGCATCAACTCTATTAACCGAGTTATATATAATTGTTTATAAATATTGTTAATAACTGGGCCCTTGATGTAGTGCAAGTAAATCTGTTTCCGGAAATTGATAGCTATTTAAGAAGGAAATTTTTCTGCAAAAGAACTTACGTGGCATCAACTCTATTAACCGAGTTATAAATAATTGTTTATAAATAATGTTAATAACTGGGCCCTTGATGTAGTGCAAGTAAATCTGTTTGCGGAAATCGATAGCTATTTGACAAGGAAATTTTTCTGCAAAAGAACTTACGTGGCATCAACTCTATTAACCGAGTTATAAATAATTGTTTATAAATATTGTTAATAACTGGGCCCTCGATGTAGTGCAAGTAAATCTGTTTGCGAAAATCGATAGCTATTTGACAAGGAAATTTTTCTGCAAAAGAACTTACGTGGCATCAACTCTATTAACCGAGTTATATATAATTGTTTATAAATATTGTTAATAACTGGGCCCTCGATGTAGTGCAAGTAAATCTGTTTGCGGAAATCGATAGCTATTTGACAAGGAAATTTTTCTGCAAAAGAACTTACGTGGCATCAACTCTATTAACCGAGTTATATATAATTGTTTATAAATATTGTTAATAACTGGGCCCTTGATGTAGTGCAAGTAAATCTGTTTCCGGAAATGGATAGCTATTTAAGAAGGAAATTTTTCTGCAAAAGAACTTACGTGGCATCAACTCTATTAACCGAGTTATATATAATTGTTTATAAATATTGTTAATAACTGGGCCCTTGATGTAGTGCAAGTAAATCTGTTTGCGGAAATCGATAGCTATTTGACAAGGAAATTTTTCTGCAAAAGAACTTACGTGGCATCAACTCTATTAACCGAGTTATAAATAATTGTTTATAAATATTGTTAATAACTGGGCCCTCGATGTAGTGCAAGTAAATCTGTTTGCGAAAATCGATAGCTATTTGACAAGGAAATTTTTCTGCAAAAGAACTTACGTGGCATCAACTCTATTAACCGAGTTATATATAATTGTTTATAAATATTGTTAATAACTGGGCCCTCGATGTAGTGCAAGTAAATCTGTTTGCGGAAATCGATAGCTATTTGACAAGGAAATTTTTCTGCAAAAGAACTTACGTGGCATCAACTCTATTAACCGAGTTATATATAATTGTTTATAAATATTGTTAATAACTGGGCCCTTGATGTAGTGCAAGTAAATCTGTTTCCGGAAATTGATAGCTATTTAAGAAGGAAATTTTTCTGCAAAAGAACTTACGTGGCATCAACTCTATTAACCGAGTTATAAATAATTGTTTATAAATAATGTTAATAACTGGGCCCTTGATGTAGTGCAAGTATATCTGTTTGCGGAAATCGATAGCTATTTGACAAGGAAATATTTCTGCAAAAGAACTTACCTGGCATCAACTCTATTAACCGAGTTATAAATAATTGTTTATAAATATTGTTAATAACTGGGCCCTCGATGTAGTGCAAGTAAATCTGTTTCCGGAAATCGATAGCTATTTAAGAAGGAAATTTTTCTGCAAAAGAACTTACGTGGCATCAACTCTATTAACCGAGTTATAAATAATTGTTTATAAATATTGTTAATAACTGGGCCCTCGATGTAGTGCAAGTAAATCTGTTTCCGGAAATCGATAGCTATTTAACAAGGAAATGTTTCTGCAAAAGAACTTACGTGGCATCAACTCTATTAACCGAGTTATAAATAATTGTTTATAAATATTGTTAATAACTGGGCCCTTGCTGTAGTGCAAGTAAATCTGTTTGCGGAAATCGATAGCTATTTAAGAAGGAAATTTTTCTGCAAAAGAACTTACGTGGCATCAACTCTATTAACCGAGTTATATATAATTGTTTATAAATATTGTTAATAACTGGGCCCTCGATGTAGTGCAAGTAAATCTGTTTGCGAAAATCGATAGCTATTTGACAAGGAAATTTTTCTGCAAAAGAACTTACGTGGCATCAACTCTATTAACCGAGTTATATATAATTGTTTATAAATATTGTTAATAACTGGGCCCTCGATGTAGTGCAAGTAAATCTGTTTGCGGAAATCGATAGCTATTTGACAAGGAAATTTTTCTGCAAAAGAACTTACGTGGCATCAACTCTATTAACCGAGTTATATATAATTGTTTATAAATATTGTTAATAACTGGGCCCTTGATGTAGTGCAAGTAAATCTGTTTCCGGAAATTGATAGCTATTTAAGAAGGAAATTTTTCTGCAAAAGAACTTACGTGGCATCAACTCTATTAACCGAGTTATAAATAATTGTTTATAAATYATGTTAATAACTGGGCCCTTGATGTAGTGCAAGTAWATCTGTTTGCGGAAATCGATAGCTATTTGACAAGGAAATATTTCTGCAAAAGAACTTACCTGGCATCAACTCTATTAACCGAGTTATAAATAATTGTTTATAAATATTGTTAATAACTGGGCCCTCGATGTAGTGCAAGTAAATCTGTTTCCGGAAATCGATAGCTATTTAAGAAGGAAATTTTTCTGCAAAAGAACTTACGTGGCATCAACTCTATTAACCGAGTTATAAATAATTGTTTATAAATATTGTTAATAACTGGGCCCTCGATGTAGTGCAAGTAAATCTGTTTGCGGAAATCGATAGCTATTTGACAAGGAAATTTTTCTGCAAAAGAACTTACGTGGCATCAACTCTATTAACCGAGTTATATATAATTGTTTATAAATATTGTTAATAACTGGGCCCTTGATGTAGTGCAAGTAAATCTGTTTCCGTAAATTGATAGCTATTTAAGAAGGAAATTTTTCTGCAAAAGAACTTACGTGGCATCAACTCTATTAACCGAGTTATAAATAATTGTTTATAAATAATGTTAATAACTGGGCCCTTGATGTAGTGCAAGTATATCTGTTTGCGGAAATCGATAGCTATTTGACAAGGAAATATTTCTGCAAAAGAACTTACCTGGCATCAACTCTATTAACCGAGTTATAAATAATTGTTTATAAATATTGTTAATAACTGGGCCCTCGATGTAGTGCAAGTAAATCTGTTTCCGGAAATCGATAGCTATTTAAGAAGGAAATTTTTCTGCAAAAGAACTTACGTGGCAACAACTCTATTAACCGAGTTATAAATAATTATTTATAAATATTGTTAATAACTGGGCCCTCGATGTAATGCAAGTAAATCTATTTGCGGATATCGATAGCTATTTGACAAGGAAATTTTTCTGCAAAAGAACTTACCTGGCATCAACTCTATTAACCGAGTTATAAATAATTGTTTATAAATATTGTTAATAACTGGACCCTTGATGTAGTGCAAGTAAATCTGTTTGCGGAAATCGATAGCTATTTAACAAGGAAATTTTTCTGCTAAAGAACTTACGTGGCACCAACTCTATTAACTGGGATATAGATAATTGTGTATATTCACAAATTTTTATTAAATATTCAGTAAGTAATCTGTTTTCAAAGATCGGAAGTTTATTAACGTGGAATTATTCTGCTGAGGGACTAACATGGCAACAACTCCGTTCCCCGAGATATAAATAATTGTTGAAATTCGCATATTTTTGTTACTTGTTTATTTATGAACACGTTAGAATGCAACCGTAATTTATATTTACCTGAGTATCGGCCGTAGGGTATAACCGGCAACTATCTATATTCAGTACTTCTATGGTATGTTCGGGTATATTCGGAAATTTAGGCTGCTATCTTTTGGCTGCTGTTTTCACGCCGGTGCATAAGTTTCAGGCCCATAGCATTACAATTTGTCTTCGTTGTTCCCTATTTCTAGCCTTCACTTTCCAATTTCTCACATCTTTTTCTTCCAAGTCTTTTAACACTGCACTTAACTACCATATCTGGTGGACCTTATCTTCTCCTTACCACTGTTACAAACACAACACTTTTGTCCCCACTTTTTTCTTTATAAAAGAGGGGATACCGCATCCCATTGACAGAAAGCATATTGTTGTGATTCCAACATCTGAATGGTGTGAAGTTAGCACAATAACAAACTTCGTTTCCACCCGCGACATTAGCGTGCCGTAGTTTGCATTCTTCAGTATGCTTCGGAAACTTAAAAATAATGTGTTGAAAACTGATCCATTGCGCTCTACGTGGATTGAATCTTGAATTAATTATTGTAAAATAACTTCACCAAGTTAAATCCACAATACATATATTTAGGTAAAGCGCTTTCGGCTAATATGCCTTTGTCAGTACCATATAATAAATTATCAGAAAAGATTATGACAWWGTCAAAATTAAAAATCTAAACAAGCAACATTGACTAAAAATGGAAAACTACATTCAAACCAGCAACGTAAAAATTAGCGTTCAAATAAAAAATTTAGAATYMGACAACTGAAATTGCAAAAKTCATTTAGTATCGTCCAGTTTTGATCATTTAAAATTTTGTATATCTCTAATATTTCTAAATAGTTTAATTTTGGTGATTTACAAAAATGTAAACTTTTTAAATTGTCCAAAGTAGAAGTATAATAAATGATTCGCGAACGAAGAATTTGTAGTTACAATGTCTGTATTTTTGTACTTATTAAATTGTTTTAGATGCTCATTTCCAATAATAAGAAATGATCTTCCCGTTTCTGCATCATAAACAGAGTTACAGTCGTAACATGAAAAGCTATATACGCCTGAATGATTTAAGACTGAAATTTTACCTTTATTATGGACAAAACGGGAACAGACACTGCCTACAGAAGAACAAGAAATATTTATGTCATTAGATGCAAATAATTTAGAAAGGGAAATCGAGACTTGACCAATAAACCTAAGGGGGTACCAAATTTTAACTTTTTTATCACATGTGATGGTGTTAAAAGAAAACTTAAATTTTGTCAGGTATTTATAGTATAATTTTTCTATTAAGTAATTTGGAAAACCATTATTATAAGCAATTTGAAGAACTTGGTGTAAATGAGTATCAAGAACAATTTAATAAGTACAAAAATACAGACCTTGTAACTACAAATTCTTCGTTCGTGAATCATTTATTATCATATAAACATACTTCTACTTTGGACAATTTAAAAGGTTTACATTTTTGTAATAAATCATCAAAATTAAACTATTTAGAAATATTAGAGATATACAAAATTATAAATGACAAAAATTGGACGATATTAAATGATTTTTGCAATTTCATTTGTCCGATTCTAAATTTTTTATTTGAAAGCTAATTTTTACGTTGCTGGTTTTAATGTAGTTTTCCATTTTTAGTCAAGATTGCTTGTTTAGATTTTTAATTTTGACAATGTCATAATCTTTTCCGATAATTTATTACATGGTACTGATGATGGCATATTAGCGGAAAACGCTTTACCTAAATATATGTATTGTGGATTTAACTTGGTGAAGTTATTTTACAAGAATTAATTCTAAAAATAATAGATAGAAAAAAGAATATTGTATAAATATACGAGGGTGAATGCTTTCAGCGTCCATAATATAATAAGATAATATTTTGTCGGATAGATCGCTGTCTCTTGAAAAACACTGACAAAAAATTAATAGTCTGACGTTTCAATTACAACTGTAATCTTTGTCAAAGACGCAGAACCTCAAAATTTGCCTGACACAAGTTCAAACAAATTTTTGAAAGTAAATAAACAAATCACCAAGGAAGCGAGACGTCATAGAAACAACGTGCCAACCTGATAAAAAAGGAACCTAACGATGAAAAAGGAACTACCTACCTACTAGATATACACGAACTACTTGATAAAAGATAACTACAAAATAGCCTTCCAAATGTCACCTAACTCATAATTTCCATAATCCCTATTAAAATTATTAGTATTCCTACAAATTTCTATAGCTTCTTTTATTAGACGTTTGTGATAATATTTTTCTCTATGTAAAATTTTTGTTTTATCAAAATCAATCATGTGTCTAGTCAAATATGAGTGTTCAGCCACGGAAGATTTATCTATCTGTTGCAACCTAGTAGCACGTATGTGTTCTTTCAAACGCGTACCTACTTTTCTTTTTGTTTGACCTATGTAACACTTTCCGCAAGAACAAGTAATTTTGTAAACACCTTCACTCTCTAAATGTACTTTATCTTTAGTAGAATTTAAAATTTTATCTAAATTATTATATGTACTATCAACAACTAAAATATCATGTTTTCTAAGCATCCTCTTTAATTTTTCCGAAAGGCCTTGTACATAAGGCAAACTCAACTTCAATTTACTTTGTCGTAGCTGAGAATTTACTTGATTTGGATGAGCACTTTTATTAAAAACTGACCAAATATTCTTACTACTATAACCATTTCTCATTAGCGCTGATTTAAGATAATATATTTCTTTTTGTACAGAACTTTCGTCTGATATCCTTTGTGCTCTAACAAATAACGTCCTAATAAGACTATTCTTTTGAGAAGGAGGGTGGTGAGATGTGGCATGTAAATATCTGTCTGTGTGTGTTGGTTTTCTGTAAACCTTGTGTCCTAACTGTCCAGTGTTTGTTCTGTAAATTTTGACATCCAAGAAAGGTAAACTACCATTGCTTTCTAATTCCATAGTAAATTTTATGTCGGGATTTTGACTGTTCAAATGATTTAGAAACCTACCCAGCTCTTCTATACCATGGGGCCAAATAACAAAAGTGTCATCTACGTACCTATACCAACATTTTGGTTTAAGATGAAAACTGTTTATCGCTACATGTTCAAAATTTTCCATAAACAAATTGGCTACTACAGGACTTAGAGGTGAACCCATTGCACAACCTGATTTTTGTTCATAAAAATTATCGTTCCATAAGAAATAAGTAGATTTTAAACAATGTTCGGATAATCTGGCTATCGTGTCACCTAAGGGATCGCTATTAAGCTTGGATTTGATGATATCTATCGTTTCAGGAATGGGTACTTTCGTAAATAAAGAAACCACGTCAAAACTAACCAAAATATCACCTTCTGAAATACTTAAACCTTTTATAATATCGATAAAGTGTGAAGAATTTTTGATGAAACTACCGGTATTTCCTACATAAGGTTTTAAATAGTTGGCACAAAATTTTGCCAATCTGTAACAAGGACTGCCAATCGTATTGACTATGGGTCTTAACGGGACACTGGTTTTGTGGATTTTGGGCAAACCATACAATTTAGGTACCTTGCAATCGGAAACAGTTAAAAGAGACTTCTCCTCATTCGAAAGATTTGAACTTTTGATAAGATCATTGGTAATTTTGGAAATTTTTGAGGTAGGATCTCGGGATAATTTTTGATATGTTTCCTCATCTAACAAATCTCTAACTTTATTCTCGTAATCTGTTCTATCTAAAATTACTGTGGCTGAACCTTTATCTGCTCTAGTAACTATAATGGACTTATCTGTATTTAAATCCTTAAGAGCCTTCATTTCCTCAGATGTCACATTAGGTTTGGGCATACGTGCATTTCTAATAGCGTGGCATACATCCATCCTAATCTTATCCGCTTGATCTTTCGGAAGCAGTCTTATGCAAGATTCAACAGATGACATTATCTCCACTTTTGGAATGGTCCGTGGCGTTACAGCAAAGTTCATCCCCTTCGCTAAAATATTTACAGCAGCATCTGAGACACTCTTTTTTGATAGGTTTATCACAGTGTTGTTGGTGTTGGTTTTGACTATGTTAGATGATTTGAACTTATTGTGTTTAACGGTATCGAATTTCTCAAATTTAAGTATGTTTTTTTCCTTGACCTTGTTAAAGTATACAAACAACACTTTAACAAGGTCAAGGAAAAAAACATACTTAAATTTGAGAAATTCGATACCGTTAAACACAATAAGTTCAAATCATCTAACATAGTCAAAACCAACACCAACAACACTGTGATAAACCTATCAAAAAAGAGTGTCTCAGATGCTGCTGTAAATATTTTAGCGAAGGGGATGAACTTTGCTGTAACGCCACGGACCATTCCAAAAGTGGAGATAATGTCATCTGTTGAATCTTGCATAAGACTGCTTCCGAAAGATCAAGCGGATAAGATTAGGATGGATGTATGCCACGCTATTAGAAATGCACGTATGCCCAAACCTAATGTGACATCTGAGGAAATGAAGGCTCTTAAGGATTTAAATACAGATAAGTCCATTATAGTTACTAGAGCAGATAAAGGTTCAGCCACAGTAATTTTAGATAGAACAGATTACGAGAATAAAGTTAGAGATTTGTTAGATGAGGAAACATATCAAAAATTATCCCGAGATCCTACCTCAAAAATTTCCAAAATTACCAATGATCTTATCAAAAGTTCAAATCTTTCGAATGAGGAGAAGTCTCTTTTAACTGTTTCCGATTGCAAGGTACCTAAATTGTATGGTTTGCCCAAAATCCACAAAACCAGTGTCCCGTTAAGACCCATAGTCAATACGATTGGCAGTCCTTGTTACAGATTGGCAAAATTTTGTGCCAACTATTTAAAACCTTATGTAGGAAATACCGGTAGTTTCATCAAAAATTCTTCACACTTTATCGATATTATAAAAGGTTTAAGTATTTCAGAAGGTGATATTTTGGTTAGTTTTGACGTGGTTTCTTTATTTACGAAAGTACCCATTCCTGAAACGATAGATATCATCAAATCCAAGCTTAATAGCGATCCCTTAGGTGACACGATAGCCAGATTATCCGAACATTGTTTAAAATCTACTTATTTCTTATGGAACGATAATTTTTATGAACAAAAATCAGGTTGTGCAATGGGTTCACCTCTAAGTCCTGTAGTAGCCAATTTGTTTATGGAAAATTTTGAACATGTAGCGATAAACAGTTTTCATCTTAAACCAAAATGTTGGTATAGGTACGTAGATGACACTTTTGTTATTTGGCCCCATGGTATAGAAGAGCTGGGTAGGTTTCTAAATCATTTGAACAGTCAAAATCCCGACATAAAATTTACTATGGAATTAGAAAGCAATGGTAGTTTACCTTTCTTGGATGTCAAAATTTACAGAACAAACACTGGACAGTTAGGACACAAGGTTTACAGAAAACCAACACACACAGACAGATATTTACATGCCACATCTCACCACCCTCCTTCTCAAAAGAATAGTCTTATTAGGACGTTATTTGTTAGAGCACAAAGGATATCAGACGAAAGTTCTGTACAAAAAGAAATATATTATCTTAAATCAGCGCTAATGAGAAATGGTTATAGTAGTAAGAATATTTGGTCAGTTTTTAATAAAAGTGCTCATCCAAATCAAGTAAATTCTCAGCTACGACAAAGTAAATTGAAGTTGAGTTTGCCTTATGTACAAGGCCTTTCGGAAAAATTAAAGAGGATGCTTAGAAAACATGATATTTTAGTTGTTGATAGTATATAATAATATATATAATATATAATATATAATATATAATATATATAGTAATATAATAATATATAGTATAATATATATATAGTATAATATATAGTATAATATATAGTATATATAGTAATATAATAATTTAGATAAAATTTTAAATTCTACTAAAGATAAAGTACATTTAGAGAGTGAAGGTGTTTACAAAATTACTTGTTCTTGCGGAAAGTGTTACATAGGTCAAACAAAAAGAAAAGTAGGTACGCGTTTGAAAGAACACATACGTGCTACTAGGTTGCAACAGATAGATAAATCTTCCGTGGCTGAACACTCATATTTGACTAGACACATGATTGATTTTGATAAAACAAAAATTTTACATAGAGAAAAATATTATCACAAACGTCTAATAAAAGAAGCTATAGAAATTTGTAGGAATACTAATAATTTTAATAGGGATTATGGAAATTATGAGTTAGTTGACATTTGGAAGGCTATTTTGTAGTTATCTTTTATCAAGTAGTTCGTGTATATCTAGTAGGTAGGTAGTTCCTTTTTCATCGTTAGGTTCCTTTTTATCAGGTTGGCACGTTGTTTCTATG
Source organism: Rhyzopertha dominica (assembly GCA_025024175.1). Taxonomy (NCBI): domain Eukaryota; kingdom Metazoa; phylum Arthropoda; class Insecta; order Coleoptera; family Bostrichidae; genus Rhyzopertha; species Rhyzopertha dominica. The sequence goes on from QCXZ01000041.1 coordinate 31,551,544, forward strand.
ACGTCTCGCTTCCTTGGTGATTTGTTTATTTACTTTCAAAAATTTGTTTGAACTTGTGTCAGGCAAATTTTGAGGTTCTGCGTCTTTGACAAAGATTACAGTTGTAATTGAAACGTCAGACTATTAATTTTTTGTCAGTGTTTTTCAAGAGACAGCGATCTATCCGACAAAATATTATCTTATTGTATAAATATGATTTTTGCACACATATAAAACTCATTTTTTTTTGTTATACACTAGTAAACAATTCATCTTTCAGTAGTAGTGTTGTAAAATACCAGTATAAGTAATTTAAATACCGCACGCCTATAAATCTTAACCTCAAATACTACTTAAGTTACAATTAGTATCGCATAGCTGTGAAATGAAACATTAACGTATATCAATTATTCTGCACATTTGACACTGCCTGTTCATCTTATCACTGCTACCGCTAACAATTATATGGAAATCATTCCCTGTGTCTTGCACATCATAAAACCAAATAAAAACAAACACACAAACGCCCAAATGTTGTGTGACCGTGAACATGAAGCTTAGTCATTGGACATACACAACTGGTCAACTGGGAGATCCAATGTTTTCCACAAATAAACGCTTAGACTGTAATCACATGTTGGAATCGGTTTAGAATGTGAAAAGCTGGATCCCCTCTTTTATACATCCATGTTTTTTTTCTACATCTGCTAACCACTGTATTTGTTGCGCTTTTATAAACTGCATTGTTGACTCTTATCCGAACCTACTCATCCTGTAGTTCAAGGTTGTTCTTCTTTCCCATATTTCTCCTTTTCTCTCACTAAATATTTTCCTAAACATTTTCCATTCTCATTAGTCGTATAGACTACAGGTCTGTGCTGAAAAAATTATGGGTCATTTGAACCACCAGGTGACCTATCTAGAACGATATAAGGGCATAAAATAATATGGTTGAGCACTATGCCGTCACTTGTAAGCTGTCCAACTGAGTGCAGGTAAGAATTAAAAAGTACAGGTAGAGTGAGTACATTTTGGACATATATTTTTGTATGGCATTCTTAGCATCGATAGATCCATGAAAAATAATAAGAAAACGCATAGTGCCGTAAAAAAATGGTGCGCCACAAAGTCGGAATTTTTTTTTATTTTCCGACAATTTCTAGGGTAAATTTGGTCATTTGATTTTGTATGGCATCAGTTTCATACTATTTCAATACTGCTTCTAATCTATTATTCCGCAATACCGTACAAAAATCATGCGACAAGGGAAAATAATCGAGGGTTGCAACCCCTCTCTTTCCGTGGTCCAGGGGGTAATTTGACACAACATAAAATTAATTTATTTTGGAAGTATTTTATGCATAGATAATATTTTTTCATATGCCATACATTTTCGTTGGTCCAAAGGGGAAGAAACTGAAAAAGAAAAAATCCATATAACGAAATGTAAGGTGAAATTCATCACGAAATTTTTTTATACGGCATTTAGATAGTTTATTTGTACTACTTTTCATACTGTTTTCGTGATTCTAGGTTCCTAGTTAGAAACTATGTTAAATATGGGTTTGTATACTATCGATTTATAACAAAATATAGACATGTTGCCACTGTTAATTCCAAAATACAATATATTTTTGAGAAGTACTCGCACATTTTCGGTTGAGGCAACTGCAACTGTTCATTGTTAATTATTTTGACACATAGTTGTATTTGGACTTTTCATATTTTTTATTATTTAGAACAGTTTCTTTTGAACGGCAATACTATATAACAATTGTATTTTACAATATCATGTTAAAAAAAAGTTCCCGTGCAGGATCAAATGACTACAGCTTTAGAAAGCGGGAGGATACGATGAAATTAAGATAATTATTGATATACATTCAAATGTACAATCATTTTTTGACGACATTATTTTGAATAGTACTTTTGAGTGCTAGATAATGTTTTGTAACCGAAGCCGTACTTTTTCAAATCACCCCCTGGACCACAGAACGAGAGGGGGTTGCAACCCTCGATTATTTCCCCTTGTTGCATGATTTTTGTACGGCGTTGCGGAATAATGGATTAGAAGCAGTATTGAAATAGCATGAAACTGATGCCGTACAAAATCAAATGACCAAATTTACCCTGGAAATTGTCGGAAAATAAAAAAAAAATCTGACTTTGTGGCGCACCATTTTTTTACGGCACTACGCGTTTTCTTATTATTTTTCATGGAGCTATCGATGGTAAGAAGGCCGTACAAAAATATATGACCAAAATGTACTCACTTTACCTGTACTTTTAATTCTCACCTGCACTCATCAGTTGGACAGCTTAAAAGTAACGGCATAATGCTGAATCTTATTATTTTATGCTCTTATATCGTTCTAGATAGGTCACCTGGTGGTTCAAATGACCCATAGTTTTTTCAGCACGGGCCTGTAGTCTAGTAGTTTAAATCGAAGTTTTGTCCACTTTATTTACAATATGAGTAGAGTGCTTTGACTAAGTAAAAGCCGACATCAGTATCAAATACGAATAAAAGCGGAAATTTTACACCTAGTTTCGATTTCATCAGATAAATAGGATATCAAGCAAACTTAATTTCAGACAAAAAGCAGCTTGCATGCCAAAATCACACACAACAAAATAATTTGGTGTGGGACAACTTAAATTACAAAAATCATTTCTAATGTTTTGTCTACTAATAATTTTGACAATTTAATGCAAAATGTAATAAATTTGAATTGTCCCGAATGGTTATTTGTTGCATTAAGAATAAGTGATTAGTTAATGAAGAATTTGTTGTAACATCTATATTTTTATACTTTTGAAATTGTTTTTAATTAGAGGTGAGGAACATTTCTTTATTAGTTAGCCACTTACTGTTACAGTGCCATGGAAAACAATTTAAATGTCTTGTATTTCCCAATAAAGCATCAAAATTAAATTATTTGGACATTTTAAAAAGTCATTCTTGATACAGTCTTTTTGATCATTAACAGTATTCCCCCCAAACGTCTGGTTTATGTTGCGTGCAGCTTTTGCAGCATTATTAACAAGTCATACAAAAAAATTACCCAAATATCAGTTAAATTCATATTGGTACAAAATTAAAAAGCAAATAACAAAAAGGAACACTATTGAGAAAATCTCCTTTGTTGAAATGTGACTCTGGCGATGGACAGTATGACTATAAAAGAGGCTATGCCAAAAACAAAAGCATAACGAAAACAGGAATAGAAATGTTTGCACATAAAAAAATCGGACATTTCATATGCATCAACCTAATAGTTGTAAAAGAATTCCAAATTGAAAGAAATGGATCAGCTTTTTTCGAATTTGTGTTTTATTTTTCAGGTGTCCAGCATCTGTAGTCGAGCAGTTGCCCTCAACTAATCCAAAACTGGAAGTTATAAATGCTGTTACCATCAGGTGTGAAAGCATGAGCCTGGCACCATTTAGTGCACTGAAGAATCTGCAGGAATTGCGCTTAAAGTCGACTGCAGGTCTAACATTGACATCTGATTTGAGCGCATTAAAAGAGTTAACTCAACTAAGGCATCTGTCGCTGACGTCCATTAAAGACTTGAACAAACAGAATATTGAGGTTATAGCTGACCTAGTAAATCTTGAATCACTGGATCTGGGCGAATGCACCGATTTTCCGAAAACTTTTGGACCTGATATTCTGACCAAGCTAACGAAGCTAGAAAAATTACGTTTGGAAAAAGGGCAAGGGTCGTGCTTCACTTTTGAAATTTTGGAGGCAGTTAAAGATATGCCTCACTTGGAACAATTAGAATTGGTTAATTTTGACATAAAGGGTGGATTCGACAAGGCACTGGGTGCCTGCATTAACATTAAAAAGTTGCTTATCATTCCAACTTACATTTCACAAAGTGCAACCACGAACCACATGGTCTTGGGTGGCGTTTTGAGACTCAGAAGCACGCTGTCTCACTTTGTTTGGGGTGTGACATTGGAGCTTCTGCGTGTCACTGAGCTATTTGTTGACCAGTGTGAGGAGCCGGAGAAGAAAGATAAAAGGGATAAGAAGGCCGTCAGCAATGGAGACAGTATTCCTGTGTTGAAACCGGTTCCACTGTTGACGGACGGTAAAACGGAAATTCCACCGGCACACGAACCACCACAGGTTGAAATTTTACCACTTCCCAATCTACAGAAACTGCTTCTGCAAAGTTTGCCCACCACGAGGGTCAAGATCCTCAAGATACCTTTCCATGCCACTTGGCGGCAGAGCATAACCGACACAGTGAATTAGAATAGTTTGCTTTTGTGTTTTTAAGGTAGTTACGTAATATTATGTAAGTTCTAGTGTAGCATGTAAGTCTCGAACTTTACAAGTGGATAATTTTTTTTCTTACAGTTTTATTGATTTTGACTGCAAATACTGTCATCAGCATTTGAAGATATTTAATAAATTAATAACAATAATGATAAGCTGTCATTATTAATTTACAGCTTAAATATCCTATCATGAGGTGCAGTTGTCACATTTTTTTTTCAACAAGTGCTTTTTACCAACAAACCATCTTACTGCGTTTTTCCTTATCGCTTGTGCGTGCTGTAGCAGATTTGTGTTTTAAACACCTTATGAAATGGACTAAAGCCACCCACTTTGCACCTGTCTGTGTAAGTTGATAAATTTACAACTGTGAATGCAAATAACGGTCGCAACTTGTTGAATGTTCAAGTTTCAGAAATAGGCGGTATTCGACCTTTTGGTTAAATAAATTATGTAAACTATTTTTTCAGTGCCAAGCTTTCGTCTTTTATGTAAGACATCATCAGGGCTTATGCAATAAATTTACAATGGAGCAAGCACATAATTACAATAAAAGTTTTTACGTGAATCTTACAGAAAGTGAGATTAAGTTTAAGGAGTTTTATGTTGTGAATAATTTTTGCAATATACCATGTAATTTCTTCTTCCTGTGTTTCAGTAATTCGTATTAACAAGGAATAGATTAAAATTTTGTTTGATCTTGTGTCAGACGAATTTTGAGGTTCTTCGTCTGTGGACAAAAATTACAGATGTACTCAAAAATCAGACCAATAAATTATTGTCTGTGTTTTAAAACGACAGCGATCTTTCCGAGAAATTATTATTTTAACCAGTAGATTAATTAATCGTAAAACATTATAATACAGCTTGTTAAAATTGTACATTTAAATTCAACACAACAGAAAAATGAAATATAGATGGTGTCAATATGTCGGCGTTAAAAATCACAGCAATATTTTCTAGTATTTTATATACAGTATAGTACATTATTCAAAATCCCTTCCGATGTTACATAACCTACCCAGGCCATATGTATAAATTTAGAAAGCTCATAATAGTATGAGTAAGTTACTTTATAAATGTGATCGTCCAGTTCTTTAGTAGGACCCAAAAATTACGTTGTGTTTAAATTAGTTCGATATCAAGCTCTGTAACGGAAAGGTAAACAAAAACACATAATTCGACGTTACATATATATAGTATATTTTGCACCGAAAAACTGCGGAGTGCTACAATAGACTGGAGAAAAACTACAGGAAAAACTCCAGTCTTTACATAGTAAATATATGTTATATTTAACTATGAAGAATATGTTTGTATGGTAGCAAATGAGGCTAGACCTGAATTTACATAAATATCGCATATTGCGTCATAAATCGTTGGAGGAGGCTCCTCGAAAAGGCCAGGTATGTAGCAGGGGCCTGTATGTGCCTGAGAAACAAACAGAATTGTTTAGTTAGTGGTCAGTGGTAGAACCACATTGACAAATAATAATTGTTGTCGCTGTGAAGAAATTGTATAATTAAGCTGCAAAAAAATTATCAGAACACGTACTAGTTAGCTTCGACGTTGTCTCACCGTTTACCAACATTCCTGTTGACGAAGCCATTGTGATAATATGGAAGAAATACCAGCCAAAGGAGGACATCGTAGAACTCGCCAAACACTGCCTGAAGAACACCTACTTCAGATACAAGGACCAAAAATACAAACAAGTCGAGGGAGCACCAATGGGGTCACCATTATCGCCGATAATATCGAACTTGTTCATGCAAGACTTGGAGCAGAGAGCAAGAAGAATAGCACCCTGGAAACCTAGATTATGGTTACGCTACGTGGACGACGCCTTCTTTATCTGGAGCCATGGAGAGGAGYAACTTAATAACCAAGAAGAAGGACAAGTTAGGGTATACAGTGTACCAAAAACCTACACACGAACCGGTACCTGAACGCTCAGTCGCATCATCACCCAGCCCAACTGCAGGCAGTAATCAAGACTCTAGTCACCAGATCAGAACGCTTAACAGATACAGAAAGCACACCCACAGAAATGAAGAGGACCAAAACAACGCTATAGCAGAACTGATTCACCAGAGATGACATCAAAAAGCGCGACGACCACGTCGACAGAGGACCCAGCAGAAGAGAAAACCAAACCTGTAGCCAAAGCTCACCTACTATATATCAAAGGAACTACAGAGAGAGTCAGCAGAGTCCTGAAGAAGCACAACATTGAGACCACGTTCACCACATCGAGGAAGATAAGCCAGATGCTTCCGAATGCGAAGGCGAAGKWCGATCTAGAAGCACAAGGAGTCTATGAAATCCCATGTAAAGACTGTGAAGGCAGCTACGTAGGACAAACCAACAGGAGAATCAACGTATGACGCAAAGAACACCAATATGCTGCCAGGAAAATGGAAACATCGTCATCTTTAGCAGAACACGTGAGAAGTACTTCGCATCAGATAGACTTCGATAACACCAAAGTTATAGTGAGCATCGAACACAAAACCAAACGTATCATATTTCATATTCATTGCTTGATCATAATTTACTGGTTCCACGACAGAACACTACCCTACTGCTCCATAGTAGGTAGTAGTAGTAGTAGTAGTAGTAGTAGTCATAGTCAGGATGAGTGTTGCGTTTAAGACTTATTCTATCTCTCAGTTCTCTTCCTCCATCGATGACATCTTCTCTATTTTCTTCATTATTCGCTTCATTGTCTTCTTCATTTTCATCCATATTTTCATGGTTCCTTTTGGCTTCATTTTGTTCTGGATGAATGTCCTTTTCATAATTACAAAAGTTCATAAGAACCGTTGAAGTATTTTCGTCTTTATCAGTTGAAAATGGTTTGTTTTCATTGAAATTGACACTACAGCTCTATTCTTGTTTTTGTCAATTTCCACAACCTGTAGTTTCCTGATTCCCTGCCAAAACCGATGAATATTAATTTTTTGCTTTTTGAGTCCTATTTCTTGCGAAACGGGTGGAATTGACATATATGCAGTACATTTATACACTCTGATATGTTTCACTTCTGGTTTTCCCTTAAACCATTCTTCAAAGGCGCGAATCCCTTTTCCTCTTGCAGTCCTGTACAATATATACACGGCAGTATTGACCACTTCTGACCATAATTCGGTTGGTACGTTCTTGTCAAATAACATAGATCTAGATGATTCAACAATAATCCTCACGTCTCTTTCTGATCTGCCATTCTGTTGTGGTGTGTATGGAGCAGAACATTAATGCTTAATTTTCAGGTGATATTCGACAAACCTAACCCGTGGAGACCAGGACATTTTCAACGACCGCGGTTGTACAATCCCTTCTTTTTTCAAACAAAATGTTTCACGAATGATAATGACCCTGATGAAATTAAAAAAGTAACCCAAAATACATTCTCATAGCCAATGTGGTTATGTTATATGATATTATTTTAAAAACAAATTGGGAATCCATGACGGCTATGCGCTATGGTTCCTGTCACTGTATTTATTATAAGTCAAAATGTATCCAAATGATGAAAAAACAGATATGATTTTGATTTATGGTGAATGCAAGAAAAATGCTTCCGCTGCTGCCCAAATAGAAGAGCTCCTGCCGATACAATTTTCAGAGACTTGAATTAAGGACAAACTGGCCACCACTAAAAAAGTCAAGAGAAGGAACAGCAACAGGCCCTGACAATGAAATTAGAGTATTGGAAATTATTGACGAAAATCCTCTTTTTAGTCAAAGGGTAATCTCAAGAGCAACTGGTATTAGTCTGTGTTCAGTACACCGAATAATTAAAGGCAATCAATTTCATCCGTATCACTTGCAATTGGTTCAGGCCCTAAAGGAGACAGATTATCCTAAAATACTTGCTTTTTGTAACTTTTTTCGGGAACACCACAATTTGAATGTGCTTCTCAGATGAAGCAAGATTTTCTAATAATGGTGGAGTTAACAAACATAACATGCATGATTATGCACAAGAAAATCCACGTTGGATTCGAGAAGGACATTTTCAAACTAACTACTCGACGAATGTCTGGTGCCGAATATTGGGGAATCAAACTGTTGGGCCTTATTTTTTTCGCGATAGTTTAAACGGCAATACTTATCTAAATTTTTTAAGAAACATTTTACCGGTACTTCTCCAAAATGTAAATTTACAAGTAAGACAAGATCTATGGTTCCAACAAAATGGGGCACATGCGCATTATCATTGAATCGTGTGAAATCATCTTGATTTGGTTTTGCCTAACCGATGGATAGGAAGAGGTTCAATTAATCCTTGGCCACCGAGAAGCCCGGACCTTACTCCTTTGGATTTTTTTCTGTGGGAAATGGTAAAAGAGTAAGTATACCAAACACCAATTAAAAGTGTAGAACATTTAGAAAATAAAATACGTGATGCATGTAGATCCATCACTCCAGAAATGTTAATGCATGTTAAAAGATCGTTTTGGGCACGAATTCAAGCTTGTGAAAACAGCGGAGGGTGACATTTTGAGCATTTATTACATTAATGTTATTGAATAAACATTTTTCAAAAACAAAATTTGTTTTACAATACCGAATTTACTTAAAGCAAATGATTGAAGTTTATGTCAAAATTTACGAATTTATACAGCTCGCTACGTTTTATATTTTTTAAGATGATGAACATTTGTCAATATTACCTCTGCAAATGTATTTTGGGTTGACTTTTTAATTTCGTCAGCGTCATTATCATTCATGAAACATTCTGAATATTCATTAAAATCTCGGTTTATGTACTCTCTGTTGTGGCTCCGAATTATTTTTATTCTGTTTCCCGTCTGATTCTCAACTAGAGCCTTATATTCTTTAAATACTTCAGATTTGTGCTTCATGAAGTAAACAGTTCTGCATTTAGTTGCATCGTCTTTAAACACAATAAAATAACGTGATCTATGAGATGAACCTATATTCATTGGTCCACATATATCGGAATGTATCATTTTGCGAGGATTAGGTATCTGTTCTAATTCTTGATAAAACGTGATCCGGTTTACGATACTGCTTACCGAATTGACACGCTTCTCAAAACGCATCTTTGTTATCATCTATCTGAAGCCAATTTACGACATCACTTTTACTAGCTTATTGTTCTAAAATGTATGTGACCAATGCGATTATGCCAATCATTAGTTACAACATTCTTTTTCAATTCAGAATTGTTCATTCTAAACTGCATTATCAACAAACTACTTTTGCGAATACCAACAAGAGATACATTTGATTCACGAAATTCATGGGGATTTTTGAAAGCATGATGGGTGAATTTTTATCAATCACAGCTCCCACTGAAAAMAAGCTTKTGTGRAATTCTGGAATGTACCATGCATTTTTCATTTGTGTCATGCCACCTTCCATTTARCAGTGCTTGAAATTTTACWCTTCATTTTCCAGKAGCAGCGAGTAATTTATTATTAGCAATTTTAACGCAAACAGGTTCATTTAGCGTTTCTAATTTTGTAAACTACTGCCGTTGGRTTGTCATATGAATATTTGCCCCCTGAATCACAAATCTATTCTGATTTGTTTTCAGCTCAACTCGCACTATACATAGATGAAATATCGCAAATCTACGCATTTTCAGTTTTGCTTGAATTTCCACCACCCTTCGATGTTTTCTTTAACCGTTTTCTACGTTCATGCCCCCAATGCCCTTTCATTTGACAGTAATTACATTTTGTATTTCTCTTTAACTCTACAATATTGTTTACTTTAGATTGCGAATTATATTTACCGAAACGGAACTTGAGTTTTTATTCGTAAAAACATTTATTTGAGCAAACTAACGAATGAAGTTACAGCTTAACACCAAGTGTCTAAGTTAAGTGAAGTCATTCTATTTACAGTCAGTGTGTATACTATTTTATAACAATGGATTTTCCAATAAACTACTTAATCTAATTAGTCACTTCGGCACTATCCTGCGTTATAATAGTAAACAAGTTAATGCTTAGTGTAGAGAAGTAATATGTATAACAAACAAGTCTTTATTACGTTGCACGTAACTTCTGCATAAATCGGAAAACAATACGGAAGGTTTGGTTTCCGAAGCTGGAGACTTCGTTGATGATTTCTTGCGACGTTGTGGTCTGTGACGGTTAGAGCTTCTTTGTTGTTAACAACACTTTGGAATGAGCGTTCTTCGATCATATTTTCTGCGGGCTCGTGCAAAGCGGACCGGTGGCATAATTTCTTCTACTGGTTGTAACTGTAAAACTACCTGGAACCACAAAACTAAGAGATTTCATGCAGTATCTTCTTGCGTCAATCCGTGCTCACTTCTCCCACTAGTTCAGGATAAGGAACTAAAAAAGGGCAAGGGGGAGGGCGCATATGTGAAACCACGAAACAACTACAAAATAAAGATCCAACAGACGTCTTCGCCATATGTAGTAGAGGCCGGTTGCTGACGCACTGATGATAAACCTGGCCAGTGCTAGTGATACGGACACATGAGTCATGGTACTGATTGATTGGGGAAAGTCTTAGACTTGTAGACTTTAGGCTTGATTTTGAAGAGCGGTAGTGGAGTCCAAATTTATATGCTTCAGGTGAAGCAGTTTGTTTAGCCGATTTTTGGGCTTCTGCGATTTCTTTCTACGATTTTCGACAATTTGAAGGGTTCACCATATGGGCCATTTCTTCATGACTGGTGTAAGGAGATGCCCCATTAGTTATTGATTCTGAAGCTGGAATCATCAATACATATTGCATGCTGATTTGTTCACTTGGTGGGTACTTCATGTGAATTGGAGTAGTCTGACAGTGGTCATCTGCAGCTTTCCGGATTAAATTGATTACACATAGTCATCTTCTATTGGTTCGATTCGATTGGGACACATGTAGATGTCTTCAACGACTGGACATTCTATCTCTTGATATTGATGTTTTTCAGTACCGAGTATAAGGTATGGTAGTTCAGGGACTCTTATGAGATTGTTTTTTGGAACAGGATATAGCTGAAAGTATTCGTATTTTTCAGCACTTAAAGATAGGAAGATGTACTGCAAATATTATTTTGAAATTTTGAAAGGAAACTTGTAAACTAGCAATCTGATAATATGAAAGGTCATTTTTAAATTTAGGTATTTTGTCTTTATCATAAGTTTTGATAAGCTCATATTTTTAAGTTCAACAAGGGCAAACATTATTGCATTTTCAATATTATCAGCAAAACGTATTACATTTTTACAGTTTAAAATGATTTGATCTAACACATTTTGAGCACACATAAATGATGGAACTTAGTCACTTAATGTTTTGGTATTTTTCTGTAAATATTCTAAGCGTAATTCAATATGTTTTTGATTATAATAAAGAGTTGTGATTGTTTTATTATAATGAATCCAGTAAAGCCTTCGTTAGTGAAACCTGTAACTTGTTCTGTCGGATTTTTTTGGAATTTTGATTATCTTGAAGTATTTTCAAGGCTTCGTCATACTTTGTAGCGTCGTCGGCATCAAATAACCATTTTGATGCTTTTCCTATTATATTAAGAAGTCCACGGTTTGTACGTAAGTGAAGAAAAATTATTTAGTTTTACTTTGGTTATATCAATTAAATGGTTAGTATGAGTAAGCAGACTTATTAGCATAAATATATATATATATATATAAATGAGCATATGTGATATTTTCTTGGGATTTGCAGGCATAAGATGAAATGAAAAAGTACTGGCCTTGACCGAGATTTGAACTCGGGTCTTTTGAATATTAGTCAAACGCTCTATCACTGAGCTATCAGGGCCCTATTCAAAATCGAGGTCAAGGCGGCATATATACATCACAGTTAACATGTAACGCTGCTGAACGCCATCCGACGCATGTATATATATATATATATATATATATATATATATATATATATATATATATATATATATATATATTAAATCTTCTTCAGGGCTTCTATAACATTTATAACACTATTTACCTAAAACTACATGTAACTCGTAACCTTACTGAAATTGAGGTTTATAAAAGGGGGCCAATTTTATCTTCCAAATCTTGCATAACATGTATAATTTATTTATATATATATATATATATATAGACATATAGATGGTCATTAGTTAGCCCGATTCCCAAGCTTATGGCATCTTGTTGAGCCCAAAATGACGCTATCGAACCCAGGGTCGGGCTCATTAGCGTATGGCACTGTATATAAGCTCTATTCGATAACTGATGTCAAAAGCAGTCTTTAAACAAATTTTTGGGGGGGCTCAACAATGACCGGTCTATAAGTGCAATTCATACGGAATAGTTCACCAAACCGGGCTCAAGGGGGCGCTTTCTGTATCTTTTATATACACGTTGTTTACAAAATACTATTGCGACGCTGTGTGGCCCGACATGTGACAACACTGTACAAATTATTTTCATGCACGTTTGAAGTTTCTTAGCACTGAGATGGGCTKAACATGGCATAATTTATGTACTAGCTGTGTATATAAATGTTAATTGATGTAGTAAATAAAAATAGTGTGCGACTAATATTGTTTGGCGTTCTCCAACAGCAGTGAAGAAAGAAATTTTAAGCTGGAATATTTAATAGACCACAAAAGAATTTATTGCAGAAAAAAGCTCTTATAATTAATTTTTCTTTTATTTCTTGATATGATTTAGTGAAAGTAGAGAGTGAAAATACAGGCAAATAGAAGTGAGTAAGTTCGCTTAATAGTTTATTCCAGTTCATGAGTATAAAAGTATCGAAACATAAAACTCACTTATAACATGCAAACAGTATTACTAAAACTAAAGCAGAAGTAACACTAAATATTCTCATATACAAACAATTGTTTATAGAAAACAGCTTAGATAAACAAGGTGTACACAAAAGAATACAATTTTTTTGTACGGTGTACCTTTGAATCATGCGGTATTTATTGTCAGACAGAGAATTTCTTCCAAATTTACTTCTATTCAACTTATTATTCAGTTTACGCGTCGTACGATCTATGTGACGTATGCAAATATTCAATCATAGATCAGTCTAATAATTAGATTCAAAAACAATGTTCGTTTAATTGCTTTTGCCTTTATTAATGTTCTATTACTTACTTTATATACCTATTGTTAATAAATTGTTGTTAAAACGACCTAAGTCGTATTACTCCTGGCTTTGTCCCAATTTCTGTTTCGGGTACTAATCTACAGCAACGCAAGCAGCGCGCACCCTAAACACCACGGGGTGACATTATTTATTATTTTGTTGTACGTGTCCCTGTGCAGTACCCTAAACTATTATGTAACGCTAAAAGTGAATTTTTAGAGTCTGCACAATGCACATACTCAGACTGCTAAAGCATACAGAGAGGCTTGAAAAATGGAAATTGGCGTTACTGTAAAAAAGTTTAACATGCTGTATAAGCGGTCTCTATAAGCGTCATTACAAATATAAGCGTCGTAAGACAATTTGTGTTTATGTCAAAATCAAGAGTAATCAAAGTCATTGTTTATGATTAACGCGATTAAATAATAATATATTTTTATATATTTTACATTTACCTTAAGAAGATGCAATAAAATAAATATTTTTTACCGCAACTATACATTCAAGTCTCTTGATCGCCGTATAGGTTATTGACGCCAGCGGCCTGTGGGAAAGAACGTGTTCTAGGTACACATGCACAACCTAAAATTGCATTTTGATTGGTCAGCCGTTTTCTGAACAGAGTTTCCCGCTTTTTCTCGGCGAAAGCCAGATATTTTATATCTAGAGATGTTTATGTGCAATATTATTCATTATAGATATTTAATAATGCAGTTTCAACTAGTAAAAGCTGTGAAGAAAACTAAGTTCTTTTATAAATACGGAGACGTGCTGCAAGTTGGTGAAGGCTGTTCCAAGAATATACTAAATAAAGTCGTTCACACATCTAGTGTGTATTTTACCAGGGCACCTGATAATTGTCTCGGGTTATACAGGGTGTTTTTAAAAGTGCGCCCAATCTCTTAACTGAGCAATCTCTGACGAATTCTAGGCCGATTCAATCACTTTTATCTATGTACAAGTGCACCATTAAAAAGTTTTAGCCCTTCATAGTTGTGTTATATGACTAGGTTTTTTGCTAATGACCTTCCAACCGCTGTTGGATATCAATTACGAATATTAAAAGATTTTATAACTACAAGTATGATTTTCTTGTAAATACAAGGGGGTAAACCAAGACACTGATTCACTTATAGTCCACATATTTTTTGTCTGTCATTCTTTGAAGTTATTATCTCACATTAATGATAGGTTGCTTTATTCCAAACTTTTTGTTCTCTTACAAATTTTACATTGTTACTGCCGTTTTCGTGTGAAATTGCAAAAACCAACTGTTTGATTGCATAAAAATTTTAAACCTATCAGTTAATTAAATGCGCATAAAAATATCGGGTGTCATTTCATGAATTAATTGGACGTTTACATTAGCTTTGAAAATCGTATAGGTAAAACTATTGAATTATAGGTTTTCCCAACAGATCAATGTAAAATACGTGAACTTATGCAGCTTCCTGATTTTCTGCRGGAGAAACCAATAATTCGATTGTTTTTCCTATACGATTTTCAAAGGCAATGTAAATGTCAAATTAACTCATGAAATGCCAACCTCAACTTTTGTGTGAACTACACTTAAGTAACTGGCAAATTTCTAATTTTTATGCAATCGTGTAGTTGGTTTTTGCAATTTTACTCGAAAACGGTAGTAGCAGTCAAAAATGTGTAAGAAGATGAAAATCATACTTTTACTTATAAGATGTATCTTTTGATGTTAGCAACTAATATTAAAAAAATTCGATACATTTGCGTCAGCGGTTGGAAAGTTTTTAGAAAAAACCTAGTCATGTAACACAACTTTGAAGGGCTATAAATTATAACCTATAAGTTAATAATGGTACACTGTTGTATATAAATGATAGTAGCTGAATCGGCCTAAAATTCGTTAGATATTATACCAAGTCAAAAGATTGGCTGTGCTTTTTAAAACATCCTGCATTAATAAAAAAAAAATATGAAAAATTGTATAAGCTATTACAAAATGTTGGAAGCATTTTGGAGAGAGTTCGATTACTTTAGGTAAATCAGTAGGTACCTATTATTTTTCCCAAAATTTTGAGCTAGAAATTTTCTAATTTCCCTGAAGCCACCTGAATTATTACAAAATTGTATAAATATGTTAGAAATTCTTTGCTTACCTATTTGGAAAAAAACATTAACAAATAGATAACTAACATTTGGTCAAAGCTGTTATTCATCAAAAGAGCGACAAAATAAGCTACTTGAAACCATAAACGATGTATTAGCTGCCTTTATGCCCCTCGGAAAAATTTTGAATTTGTTTAATTACAGTTGTAGGTAATTTCAATTGGTCCATATCCTGCAGCTGAATGTACCACATTAATAATTATTAGGTGCTATTACAACTGTTGTTGCGAACTTCAGTCATTATGCGTTAATCATATACGAATAGATAAGAGTGTTTTGTAAGGACATATGTAACATTAATAATGATATATTCTAATTGTATTGTACATGTTGCAATATTGTTTAAGATATGGTTTTAGTTATGTAAGTAAATTAGACTTGCCAATTTTTATTCACGTACGATAAAAATTTAAAGCATACCTACATTAGCAAAACAATTAATGTTTAAATATAGATCATACACATTGATGATTCTTTGCGAGAAAAGTATTTTGCAGGACTACTACTATTTTCTATCTCTAATGACGAATGTTACCAGTTTTAAGTAATCACTCTGTAGCATGCTAACGTTAGGCTGTTAGCCTATATATACCTTTCTGAGAGCATGCAGTCTTGAAAACTATTTATTTTTCAGACCGATTTGAAGTTTATCCCATTTTCATATTTAGTTTCATTGAACCTCGGTTAGCCCGCTCGATATACACTTGCGCGCAGGTTAATTTATTCGTTGAAATATAATAAAATACAATCTATGCGTTCTGACTGTAGTTCTGATTTGGCAACGGTGTTGGGCTAAACAGTGAACGGTTAATCCTTTCTTATATACAAAAGGCTTTACAAAGTCACATTAATATATTTTCGGGCTCCATAGCGATCTGTTACTACTTTTAGAGCTTAGACCATGTTATAACTTACCCCTGTACAAGCCCCTCTATGGGTTAACATACTAAATCAATGAGATAAGCTACAGTATACTCCTTTATCTGCCCGGGAAATGGCGGGCGCATCAGCGATCTGTTAATATCTAGGGCTTATTAACGTACTGTTTATAAGTATATATATATATATATATATATATATATATATATATATAATATATATATATATATAATTAGGAACATTATAGTTATTTATTGTACGTATTGTTAATAACATTAAAATATTGTTCAATATAATTAAGTTGGTTAATAAGCAGTGCAAACTCTATGTAATGAATAAAGGTATGTCTACTGTTGAATACTTTACTTTCACCTAAGTGAAATGGTAGGATGGGACATGTTATTTTGGCTAGTTCGTTGATGTCATATGCATGTACGGCTGTTGCTATTAGTAGGACGATAATGTCAATATCTCTACTACAGCTATCATCTTCTCCAGTATCCTGAAATAATGGTACAGATTTAGAATATTGTTTACTGGACTTTTTAATTATAGATTTATGGTACATGCCAACAACAAAGTTGGCACTTTAGTTGTTAATTTAATGGCTTCATCATTTTTTATATCTGAGAGTTTGAATATTAATAATGCACCCAGTTTACTTATACTTTGTATTACTTGCAAAGGATAAGCTTGTACTTAACGTGAAAAAGAGTCTAAAATTGTTAGAAAACTGGTTCGTAATATTTGAAAAGTATCAATACGAATGTGTTCAAAAGGTTTACTTGATGTCGGAGTTGAATTAAATTTTATTTCTGGAGGAGTTCTTTCATATTTTGCTTTTTGATAAATTATTTACATAGTTTGTTACATTCTTAATTATGTTCGGCCAATAGTGATTGCGGCATAATGACGTTTTTGTTTCATTTATTCCTTTATGACAAGTCTTTCCCTCGTGGTGATATTTTACAAGTTTTTGTTGTTTTTCTTCTAAAACGTCTGTGACTATTGCTTGCTTGAATTAATTTTAATCCAAAGTTTCGGAAATAATCTTGACATGTGGTTGTAATAAACAGTATCATAGATATTGGTCTGGCAAAAATAGCATATTGAGTTTTTCAAATTAAATATTCTCGAAATATTCTTATCAAATGAATACCTGAGTCTTTCGTCGGAATAGCAATTAATAATCGGTTATTGTTGAACATTTTTTTTTTGTTTTACCGTGCCTGTAACAGTATCAGAAGATGTAGTTACATAAATTTGGTTTTTGGAATGATTCAAATTTTTTGTTGATACTGAAATTTCTAAAATTGGATTTTCGACTGTGGAGTAAACTATTTCATTATAATCTTCGACTTTTCGCTTTATGGGTGGTCTTATCTGAATATTAGAAATAATATTATATTGTTCAATTAGTTCTGGATCTTTGGCACATGGAATTTTGTCTGGATTATTTAAATAATACTCAATTGTTTCATCAGCATCTCCAAAATTTGTAATTATAGATTTGCTTTCAATAGCATTAATTTCTACTCATAAACAATCTGCATTAGCAAGAATTTAGATGGCATCTGTCAGCATTACACTGACATGACAAAGCCACCTAGCTGCCATTATGGGATCTACTTCCTAAAGGAAGTGACCTGTAATCTGACAAATTGGCATGCACCTGCATACTTCAATTTGACAGCAGGCCCCCACGACACTTTGCGAGCATTTTAATCTGCATTAGCGTTACACTTTCCTTTTTTGTAAACAATTTTGTAGTTTTATTCTTCTAATTTGAGGCGCCACCTTACTAAACGCGGATTTGGTTCTTTTAGATTGAATAGCCATTGAAGTGGCTTATGATCTGTAACTATGGTGAATTTCTTTCCAAAAAGACATGATGGTCTAAAGTACTTTACTGACCACACAATTGCTAGCAGCTCTTTTTCAATTGTGTAGTTGCATTCAGCTGAGTTTATTGTTTTTGAAACGTAAGCATTCGGTAAATCCGCTGCCTATGGGACCTTGACTCAAAATTGCACCTATAACAACATTGGAAGCATCTATTGTGAGATTGAAAGGCCTATTCTTCTTCTTCTGTTATTGGCCTCTTGCTTCTTTTAGCATACAGCCATTCGTGTGATTCTTACAACACGTTTAGATTGTCTCTATACACTACCTGCTTGTATTCTTTTAATTGTTAGTTACTGGCTCCKGGTATAAAGGTGACATGTAACATAGGGAAAGTAATAGACTCTTCTCGCTCCGGGGTGTCGTCGGAGCTTTTAAACACTGGTGGGAGACACCTCGGTTAGGTTGACAGACACAAGGGGTTGTTAAGGAAGAACGTTATATTACTTTCTTTTCCTGCAATTATGTCAAAACAAAATTTTTATTTATTATTATGTCTTAAAGTTTTAAGCTGCTAGCTACTAGAAATTAAATTAATGCTTTCAGGGCATCATGATTTGGTGAGCTACATATAGTTAAGTCGTTTACAGGGCCCTTATATATGGCTAAGGTTAAGGAGTTATATAAAACCTCAGTGTTGTGTTTATTGTTATTACATTCAAACAAAATATGTTGCATATTCCCAATCTCCCCGCAGGGGCATAGATTATCTTGTCGGACTTTTATTTTAAATAGGTGTTCTGGGGTTGCTAGGTGTCCTGCCCTCATTCTATTTAGAGTTACTATTTGTCTTCTGTTTAATGATTTTAAATTATAGAACCAGGGTTTTTTTTTGGAATTTTATCTACAAATTGATGGTACCTTTTGCCTTTATAACAGCCAATTTCTTTCCATTTTTGCTCCCAATTTGACAACAATTTTTCTGTCTATAAGGGGATGAGATTTGAGATAGGAATTTTTTCAAAGTGGGTTAGCTGTATGTTTGCCCCTATATTTGCTAGTTCGTTTGTTTTTGCGTTACCCTTTATACCCGTGTGTCCTGGGATCCAGACTAGCTGAACGTCTAAACCACTCCTTGAGGCAAGTGTCCATAGTTTTTTATGTTCATTGTCAGTTTATCCATGTTTGGGTTGAAGCCTGTTTGTGTGATTTTTAGTATTGCATTTTTTGAGTCTGTTAAGATGATGGATTTGTCGCATTTTTTTCTCAATAATTTTTGTAAGTGCCTTCTCTATTGCTATTGTTTCTGCTGTGCATACCGAACTGTACGAATTTATAGACAAGGCTGTTTGAAAAGATAAATCTTTGGAATAAATGCCTATTCCTACTCTTCGCCCATGGAAGCATCAGTYAATATTTTTTTGTGTTCTCTATAGTTTTTGTCAATATATTCCCTGAAATCCATTTCATTGTTTTSTATATTTTTCTTGKGACAACTGTCGGTATAGGGTATGTTGATGAACAGAGTGCTATATTCTGCTTCATACATGGGTAGAATATCTGTCACTTGGTACCATCTTTGTTGTTCAGTAATTTGGTCCATAGCCTCTATTATTGGAGGGGGTTGCTTTTTTTCCCAGAATTTTATTTTCTGATTAATCAGGCTGTACATCCCTAGAATCCCTTTCTTGACACAGCTGATGTTTTTCATCCAATTTTTTGCTATGAAGTTGTAATATATTTATGGGCGTTGATTTCATATATCCTATCGCTACTCTTAGTGCTTGAAGTTGGATTTTTTTCAAGTTGTTTTATCCTAGTTTTGTTTATTATGATTACAGCCATCATACCCACATCTAGATATTGTCTTATTAAAGCTTTGTATATTAGTAATAAGCAATGGGGGTTGGCTCCCCACCAAGTTTTCGTGATAGCCCTTAATATGTTTATGGCTTTTAAGGCTTTACTGCTGATGTATTCTACATGTCTGTTCCATAACATTTTAGTGTCATAGCATACTCCCAGATATTTATTTTCAGTGTGCCATTCTATCTGTTGCCCATTGTATTTAATATACTTTGTCATGCTTATGTTCCTTTTTTTGGTGAAATACATAGCTTTACATTTATCTATCGATATTGTTAAATTGTTGTCATGCATCCACCGATGAATATATTCCAGCTGTAAGTTAATTTTTTTAATGATGCGATTCCAATCTTTACCGTGACATATAAGGGCGATGTCATCCGCATATTGTATGATCTGACTACCATTTTTGATTGACTGAATCAAATCGAGCATATATATATTGAATAATATTGGGCTTAGAGGTGATCCCTGCGGGATTCCTCTAAATGTCTGCTTTGGACCAATTAACTCGTTGGTATCAGTATCTTTGATGTATAGTTTTCGTCCATGGAGAGTGTTGTAGCAAAAATTGACTATGTTGACATTGTCGTACGCTGATTTAATGTTTAGGAACACAACTATTGTCTTTAGTTTTTTTACACATAGCATTGTAAATTATTGTTGATAGATATACTGTACATTCTGTTGTACCTGTACCTTTTCTGAATCCAAACATGTTTGGGGGAAAACTTTTTTGCGATGCTAGGATCCATTCTATTTTATATTTAAGTATGGTTTCAAAAGTTTTCATTATACAGCTTTGTAGTATGATTGGTCTATAGCTTGCAAAATTTTCGGCATCCTTTCCATTTTTTTTAAAAGGAATTTTCTAGGAATCAGGTATATCTTTATTTAATTGGGTTCTTCTTTGTTGTATGATTTCTGTGCATTGTTCATCCCACCATGGCGGATTTTTTGGCCATTTTCTCCACCTATTAAAGTCGGAGAATTGCAAAATTGGGTCGTTGCATAATTTGCAAAGTTCGAAAGCATATTTGTATTTGTATTGTTCTATTTTTTCACCTTTCTGTAAACATTTAGTGAAGGTTTAGTGATTTTGACCAAGTTTGGTCAATTTGATAAATTTCAAGTATAATCCAAGAAGACCTAAAAATGATTTTATTTCTTTTGCGGTACGAGGAATTGGACATTTTTTAATAGCTTCTATTTTACGTGGGTTTGATTTAATTCCTTGTGACATGTTACAACGTGTCCAAGAAATTCCACTTCTTTACTTAAAAATTCCGGTTTATCTAACTGTACTCTCAAATTTGATTCTCTTAATTTTTGAATGATTAACTTGGATTACTAATGTGTTTCAAAAGTGATGTGGAGAAAAATTTGTTTTGTATACATGGATGATAAATTATTATACAAAACAAATTTCTCTCTGTAAATCTTTTAGGGCATTATCCATCATACGCTGAATAGTAGCACGYGCGTTTTTTTAATCCGAAAGGCATTCTAACATACTCAAAATGTCTTGTTTCGACATTAAAGGCGGTTTTCTCAATTGAATTTTCATGCATCTCTATTTGGTGAATTCCTGATTTAAGATCTAACGTACTAGAATAATGACATTTGCCTAATTTATATAGAATGTCGTTAATATTTGGTAACGGACAACGATCATCAACTGTCTTTTCATTTATTTTTCGGTAAATATACTCCGCTGGCGTCTGGCTTTTTTGATACAGTCCAAATAGGAGAGCACCACGGGCTCTGTGACAGCCTAATAATTCCATCGTTCAACATGTTAGAAATTTGTGTTTTTGCACTTCTTGTTAATGATGAATAGGAATTTCATCCGTTGGTTTGATTTCGTGCTAAATATTGTTAGTGAAAGACAAAGGTTGGTTTTATCTGTGAAAAATATCAGAATACTCTCGATATACTGAAAGAATAGCACGTTTATCTTCGTCGTTTAAATGATCCGGTACGGAGTGATTTGTCAATATCATGAATTTTATCATTTATTATCTAATTATGCAAATTTACCACCCGGTGTCTATTTAGCAGGAGGATAAAGAAAATAATATACGGTAGGGAATTTACAGTAGACGAATTATTTATATTTCTATGATGTCGGATTGGTTACTGGGGCAATTTGAATAAAATTTTCGTTTTCTACCTCATCAAATGACCGAAAAGACATTTCAGAGCCTTCGAGTTCACAAAAGTTTTGTTAGGTGAAATTTTGGTTAATTTTTGCATCATATTCGTCATTAAAATCCTGTTCACTTTAATCGTTTAAATAATTAAGTTCTTGAGATGCAAAACATCGCGAGCCTGATGGTTGAAAACTACTTCTGTACGGTTAATATTGGTTTCTGAAGGACTGTTTTGTTGTAGACGGGTCTCTCGACGTTATAGACAGTGGTTGTGGTGTAAAATCGTTTCATACCTGTCCATTGAAATACATTTATTAGAGTTTTTGGTGGACCGAAAACTTGTCGACCTACCTGTAGGAAAGTGTTGTTTAACTGGCCTAGTTTGTATATTTATTGGTTGTCTTGGGAAATTAGATCGCTTTTGCTGAAAATTTGGAGAATGATTAAAATTATATGATTGTTGCGGTTGTGTATTAGAGAAATTATATTGCGTGCGTTCGTTAGTAGGAAACGCATTGAAATGTGACATATTATTGGAATGATTATTTTGCTTTATAGTATTTAATAGTTGTTGAGAAAGGTTTCGGTCACAAAACTCATCGCTTGCTCAATGCATTCTGGATTCCTTAATTTAATAGTAGTTTGCAAGTTTCCTGTGAAACCTCTTATGAAAGTTCTCAAAGCCAGTTGCTTGTACTGTTTTATGTGAATTTCTTTTGTTATTAATGGCATTGTCTCAATCGGAACTGACTAAATTTTAAAGGAAAGTTTACTTTTAGCAATATGAATTCTTTACCCGAATTCATTTTTATATGGTACGAGAGTTAACAAGTCTTATTGGTCTAAGCATTCGAGGTTTCCTTGGTCTCTGAAGCTTTGACGCAAGACTTCTTTTATAGAATCCCAAGTTTTTGTGCGCGACCGGTTAGTTTGCCAATCACAGTTCTTAATAAATAATCTTTCAGAATTATATCGTTGAATCTGCTATATGTTCTGCATAAATAGTCAAACGAGGAAATGCATACCTCTAAAGAGTTCTTATTGCCGTCAAAATGTGGGATTGTATCCACATATAATTTGAGAAGTTGAAGATTTGGTTCAGAAATTTCTTCGTCTTCACTTTGAATTAATGGTTGATTAATTTTTTCTATACACTCTGTTTCAGTTAAACTTATTAAAAAATTATTTATTTTTATTTATTGATAATTACTTCTTAAAAATTACGTTCTCAATGAACTGTATTCACAATGAATTGAAAATTTTCCTATCTAATTCCTGATCTGGGAAATAGGAGAGACGGAACTCGGTACTTACTTGTAATACAGAAAGGTAAGTCAGGTTTCTCGACTGTTGAACCCTACTGGTAGATTTGCTGTCGATTCGCAGGAGACAGGATCGTCTTCTGGGTCGGTACCTCGTTTTTCTAGTCGGAGAGTTTCTCGGGACACCACAAAGAAGTTTAGACTTCACGCCTTATGATTTTGGACTCGATGCAGAATCACGACGACAGTGCTGATCCTACTAACTGCGCCAGTTATATTTACCGAGATGGGACTTCTGTTTTTAAAAACATTTATTTGAGCAAACTAACGAGGTTACAGCTTAACACCAAGTGTCTAAGTTAAGTGAAGTCATTCTATTTACAGTTAGTATATATTCTATTTTATAACAATCTATTAGTCACTTCAGCATTATTATAGTAAACAAGTTAATGCGTAGTGTAGAGACGCAATATGTTTAACAAACAAGTCTTTATTACGTAGCACGTAACTTGCGGTTTATTATCAAGCTTGGCCCGCAACGCTTCAATCTGCATTGATAAGCGAGTCGTTTCGTCATCCTGTTCGGCCATTCGAGTTTCTTCTTACAGCAAACGCGCGGTGAGATATGCAAAAGTTTGTTTACTTGGCGATACCGAATCCTACGCAATCCGGAACGCGTTACTTTTGAATAAACCGCACAGTCGCTAATTGTTTAGTTTACATCTTTTTAATTGTTTAACTAACGACTCAATTTTCGAAACCTGTGTTACATATTTTTGTATTTAGAAAGTATGCGTGCGGTAGGTAAGCAAGGGTGGCTGGGTTAGTTACAGTTGCTGACCATATATATGTTTTTTGGTTAAAGAAGTAAAGTGTATCCAAGCGGACGTGCCCTGCTGTGAAGGGACACTTATAATTGTTCAAGTGCGTAACGAAAGTTGAAGGAATGACAGTGGAACTAAAATTTATGTGTATGGCGTGATTTTTGTAAGCTTGAATGCTATTGGAGGGATGACTGAAAAACGTTATTGGAAGTTTGAATGTAATTGGTTGGATGAGATGGAGTGGGTGGTTAATTAAGTAAGATTAGATTTTAGAAGACGAAAAACGAGGAGAATGTTGTTAGAGTCGAGAGAAAAAGGTTGTTTGTAATTCTTGTGGATCTTTGTACATAACTTGTAATATACAATTATTAGTTACACCCGTGTGTTATTGGAATCATCCTGACAATTGTTAGATTATAACACCTGAAAAGCAATAGTATCACTGTCATTCATGAGAAACACATAAAATTTTGGCCAAATTAACTCTTTTGTCAATGAATAGTACTAATCAACTTATTCCACAGTTGAGCTGCAGTTTTGCATTTCACCAAATATCGTACTTGATCTTGCAATACTACCTGAGCACCTGAGCTCTGCAATTTTTGCTCTTCCCACGCAGTCCATTCAGGTGTTCCGCTATCTGAAGGTTCTTTGGTGGTGTCATCAACAATCGACATCAATTATTTTGCCTCCAGTACATTGAAACACTGTGCCCTGGGCCCATATGGGCTATCACCATGAAGCCTTTTTTGTGGTTTACATTCACCTTTATCTAGGGTAAAGGTATGTAAAGGTGAGTATTCGCAGCGGACATTTTTGACCCAATGTGAGAGTTCTAATAACAATGTGAATGTGTTAAAAGTGCTGTAAGATGTAACCTACGTAACAATAAAAGGCATGGAAATCATTAATTTTTATTCGGTATAATCTTTCATACATTCTCTACGAAATAATGCTTAACCGAAAGCGTGTGTATAGCTAGAAGAAAGTTTTTCAATTAAAATAACGAGTTAAATATCTGTCTATAATGTAGGTTAATTCTCTTGTACGTATTTGAGACCTGTTTAGATCATAGACGCCGAGTTTTCAAAACCTAATGGGGGCTCGTTATAAAATTGCGCCGTATCACCTCAAACATTTCTCAAGGTCAATTGTTCAAAAAGTTAAAAATGCGTTATTGCATGAAAAACAGTTTTATTAATAGAACAAAATACTAACGCAATAAAATAAAGTAACAAACAATAATAATACACTAGCAGCAAGAACAAAATTGCATAAAACTATTTTTAAAAATTTAACAAATTCTGGCAAGAGATTCAGCATTACATTAGCATTATCTGAGCTTTTGACAATCTCTAGGATCTTCAATAAATATTAATTATTGAAAAGGACATGTCGTCTATAAAATAACAAAACATGATCTTGCGATGCGTGGTACTCAAATTATACCATTTTCAAGTAGTAAAAATGTGTTACAACGGTCAACGATGTAGATCATTTAACATTTAGTGAAACATGAGCTGCTCTTCAGCTTGCTTCAGGTAATGGGTTATAAATGTAAGTCAAAATGTGGAAGGTAGACGGACTGACTATCATGAATTATGACACTAGAAGGTTATGGGAATAGCAGTCACTAATAAAGAGAAAAATACTTCAATTCAGTCAAGCTTTCGGATGATTTTATCCTTCTTCAGGGCGCTAAAAGATTACACAACAAAAGGATACATTGTAGAAAGTTAACTTAAAAAAAACTTACATTGAGTCGAGGTTAATATTAAATAGGTATGTTCATCCAGATACATGGTCCTTTAATAAATTGCAGCATATGAAAAATTCGACGATTAAATTTATATCACAATACGCTAAAGATTAATAGTTATAACAAAATGGGAACACATGTGTTTTTACAGAAGAACAAAGTGACGATCAATTGACAACGATTAAAAAATTATTTGAAAGTATGAATAAGGTAAGTATAAATTTTTGATAAACCCTCAATATCTGACCTTTTATTAATACTATGAATTTCTCTATTAATGTACATCATTTCTAAAAACAATATTTTCATCAAATTCGGTTCAGTACAGATAATTTTGACATCATTAAAATTAAAAGAATGACTGTTGTTCGTACAATGTTCGGTTAATACAGATTTATTAGATTTAAGACGTATATCTCTCATTTGTTCTTCCATCCTTTTTTCTAAATACCTACCAGTCTGTCCGATATAACATGCAGAACACGAGATGCAACCAATCTTATAAACAATATTAGATCTTAAATTATTAGGAATCTTATCCTTGACATTAGAAAAGACGGATGCGACACTAACCACGGTACTAAAGGAAAACTTGATGTTAGGATATCATTAATAATATTGATGATTCTCTCAGTTAGGTCCTCTATGTAAAGTAAGTTACATAACAGCATAGGTGTGGATAAGTTGTTATTAGCAATATTATGATTTAAAGACATAGTTGAAGAGTGATCTGTATTTTTCCTGGCATCAAATGAATGTATACACTTATTAACGAAATATAAGGGACATGAATATGAATTTTCCATTAAAATTAATTTTAGTTTATCAATATTATTTTTAATTAACGAAGGGTGGGAAATACGTACTACTCTATTGTAAAGACATTGTACTAAGTTAACCTTCATACTCGTTTTATGGTAGGAGTAAAAATTTAGATATCTACCAGATGCACAGGGTTTGATATACCAATCAATTAATATTGTATTGTTATTAGTTCTTATTTGTCGAGTGTCAAGGAAAGGTATATTACAATTAGATTCTAATTCAATTGTAAATTGTGTAGAGGTATGTACATTATTATTAAATACTTCTAGTAGTTCTTCATTCTTTCCCTTCGGAATTGCCATCACTAAGTCATCAACGTATTTAACTATAAATGGCAACTCAAATGACAACAGGGAAATAGCATTGTTAAGGATCCAATCCATAACATACAATGAAATAATTGGAGAAATGTTATTACCCATAGGTGTTCCATAGACCTGTCTATAAAAACAGTTATTAAAAGAGAAATAGACATTATCAAACACTAAAGAGATCGCCAAAATAAAAATTTGTAAAGACATTTTACAATTAGTTGAAATCAAAATCAAACGGTATATTTGTAAACAATGATACGACATCTAAACTAACCAATACATAACCTTGAGGCAATTGGAAATCGTTAAATTTTGAAAACTCAAAAGAATCTTTGATGTAATAGGGATTATTGTAATCGTATGAGCTTGACAAAATCTTGGATAGAAATATAGGTAGATAAACAAGATGTTGGAGAATTCATCGAAGAAATAATAGGTCTGACAGACAGGGTCTGCTTATGTTGTACTTTAGGTAAGGCGTAAAACTTTGCAATGTATCTGGGTGAACATACCTATTTAATATTAACCTCTCCTCAATGTATTTTTTTAAGTTGTTTCTACAGTGTATTCTTTTGCTGTGTAATCTTTTAGCGCCCTGAAGAAGGAATAAAATCATTCCGAATTGAAAAGAGTTTTTCCTCTTTATTAGTGACTGCTATCGCTATTCCCATAACCTTCTAGTGTCATAAATATGTCATTTTATATTTTTATATACGAAAATAAAAATAAATGAATTAATACAAAAGCAGCACATTACTAGGTGTCTAGCCGATTTGACAGGCCACATAGAATATTCAGACCTAGAAAGCGCATGTACCTTGCAATCGTTCAGATTCTTAGTAAACATTTAGTGGTTGCCTCGTTTGGTGTTAACGTCTCTTATTGCATCATTAGTACCTACCACAAAAATAAACTTGTATGTTTGCCAAAATGTTTGGTTGTTTCACATGTAGAAAAACTCCCTGTGGGTTCAAGTACCACTTATACATAAATTGTTTTGTAAGGACACAAACCATACTTTTGTAAATGTACATACTACGCGCTCGTGGTATATAGTGATTTGTATTTTTCTTAAATTAAACAAAGTTATTTACTTGCATCTCGTAATTTAGATAAATATATGATATTACTAACATACTAACAATTTAATGCTGCACAGAATTTTCTATGTACAATTTTTCCTTGAAGCACGCCTKKCGCCACAAAATTATTTGTAGTATTACATTCTTTTTTATTTTACTCATAAAAGTGTTGTCAAATAAATAAGTGTAAGGTTAAGAAGGGGGCTTGGGCCGCGGAGCCCCAATGTTTAGATCCAATTATTTTGAAGTGTGTTTTCTGAATTAATAAAACAGCAGTCAACTTTCTATGCTTAAGTACCATTTATTGTTTAACGTTTTTTACATTATGCATACACGATAATGCTTACTAGATATTGAACTCCTGTACTGATCTACAGTAAAAAATGAGTCGTTAGAACGCAACATTACTCCATTTAACGCGATACATATTTACACAAACCATTTCGTTGTTAAAACTAAAGAGTCCTTTTCGCGAATCGATTGTGCTATGTAATAATAAAAACCACGTGCCCCAGACGACTTTTTAACAATATTCAAATCACGCAGTTTCCGGACTTCTGCAAAGTATTGTCGTCGTACTGATTATGGTTATCAGCAGGAAGACCCCCAGGAGTAGTCTGTCGAGGACTATCGACGCTTGCTTCCATTCCAACTCGGTCAGTTCTCTTCGGTCTTGTTCCGCCAGTCGCTGCTCGTTGCGGTCGATGCTGGCGTGAACCTTGTTCAGGATCCGTATGATTTGATTCTCGAAAGGATCTGCCACATGAAACAACAAGGACGCATTAGCCTAGTAAATGACGTGGTCGTCATTGTAGATCTACTCCGAATTGGTTGTATATTGCGATCGGGATGGTGTTGGGGGTTGTGTTTACGCCTAGCAATCAAGGTGTTAGGGCCAGCTGGGCTATGTATGACTGAATGACAGAAGTTTGCATTTTGGATGTGTCGTAAAAAATGAAATCATGTATTTTGATGATAATAATATACTCTTAAGTAACAGGCAAAGAAACTGTGATGAGATAAAACTGCCTTATAGCTAAACGGTATTTATTACACTAACACATATTTTACAAAAAATGTAAAATATGAACGCACATCAAAACGGTTTTCGCAGTCAGTAGTGCATTTTTGGGAACAAATTTAATTGTGAAAGCATCTAGGTACTACCTTCTTTGATGTTCACACGCTATTTTCAATTTCCCATTTTTAGCAATTTCAGCAAACCTGTATATCTCGATTACCATTTACGTTTTCAAAAAAAAATTTTAGTCCGATTTTAGGTATAATTCAAGCAGTATAATTGCAATTTTTTGTTATCATTTGATTTTAAAATATGACATTTGTATATTTTTAATGGGTCGAGTATATTTTTCATTCTAAAATAGGTAGATTTTTTTCTGATTTCGAATTGCATTCGCCATTTGGCTATGATTAGTAAATAAAACAATAGAAAAACATCGCGTCTTGATATTTCGATAGTTAGGCAAAATCAGAACACCTGATTGATGTAAATAGTTAATTTAAATATATTAAACCGTTTGAACGAATACACACGTTACATCTCTTGACTATTGTATTTATAGGTCTAGAAATCCTAGATCCTATTCTAATCATGCACAACCAGATATTGTTTTTAAGTCTTCAAGTGTGTTAATTATTTATTTTATACGTAAACTTCGTTCTTTAAATATCCCTATAAAAAGAAATCTGGAGATCTTGGAAGTTATCTGTTTATACCGTGTGCCAGTTCACTATTAGTGAAATCTGTCACTCAAATGCTCCCCAAGAGTTATGAGCTGCAGATTCTTCTTGTTGAAACCATAATATCCTAAAATTATATGAGTTTTCTTCTAGAAATTGCAGATACAGGTTTGCGGTAAAATTTTTTCGTAATAGTAGGTAATACAACCTATTTTTTTTTCAGAAAATATAAGACTTTAACACCAAACCTTCCCAGTGTATGTTGGTTAGTGCTAACATGTCTGTACTTATCCGACCGAAATCGTTTGCTATGTGTGTTAAATATTCCGTCATTTAAGCGTGCTTCGTCTGAGTAAATAATTTATTATAAAAGTCGGTGTCTTCCTGTCTCGTTGCAAATACCCATTGCAAAACACCAACCTTCCTTACGTCATCGCCTGGATGCAAGCAATTTTATAACCTAAACATGTATGGTCTATACCTACCTATTTCAACAATTTATACAGGGTTTCTATAAATGATTCATGCAACGCAGGCAATGTTGATTTCTGAATTCTTTGTGTCGCCTTTTTGTAACTGCTGCCAAGCTAAAATAAGCACGGCGATAGCACTGAAGGTTGCAGATCAAGTTACAGTCACGAAGTTGATGGCTTTATAAAGATTTTCCAACAATTTACTGTTCTATTTTTCTGTAAATGGTAAGAAATTGCAATAATTGTTGGTATAGTAGGCTTCTGGTACCCTCTACAAGTTAAACTGTGTCACCCCACAGCTCCGAAACGTGAGCTTCCTGCAACCTTAAAGTTGATTAACCCACAAAACACTACAGAATATGATGGTAGTAACTCCCACGTATTTTCTCATATTAAAATATATCAAATAATTCAACAACTAACTGATGACAAGTATACGTCAAAGCAATAATTGTGTTCACTTTCCTGAGAGGCGGCAAACTAATTTAATCGATAATTTCCGTAAGCGCCCTGCATGCATGAGTCATTTATAGAAACCGTGTATAACTATATTGTAACTATGTTCTTCTAAGTTCTTACAATACTGATTGAAATCAGATCGAAAATGAATCCTAAGCATGCCTTTTTTCATAAACTCTAAAAATCAAATTTATGCAGTTTAAGTAGTACAACGTAAAGTCGCGGAGTGCTAATAATTGTTGTTACATATAGGTAAACAGCGAAACGTCAAATAAAGCACTGTTATTCTATTAATTGCTTTCTTTATTACTAATCATGGCCAAATGACAGCTGCAACACTGAAGATACATAATGTTATGTTTTAAATTTCTAAGTTTTTGAAAATATAGTCAGCATATGTACTTATATATACAGGGTGTTCCGCATTGTGTGGGCAACTTCTCAGAATCTAAAAACTGGTGTAAAAAGAACCCCATTTTACAGTATAGCGTTTTTTTTTAAATAACGCCGGCCTACTGAGATATTCACTCTTAAACATGGGGAAAGAGAAACAGTTTCTAAAAAATATCTCTTAGACCGGTTTATATAATTTCATCGAATTTTGATCATTATTTAAAATGGAAGCCGTTAAAATGATTCACACATTTTTTCAGTCTTTGGGCTTTGTAAACAAAAAAAAGATACTGTTTGTTCGTGTGGCTAAAATTGACACTCCGAGAAAATTGCAGTTGAATGTTAGGGTTCACATTTTTACTGCTTAACTAAATCATTTTGTTGTTATCAAATTGGCCGTGATAAATAATAAAACTATATTAGTTGTCACTGTTACATTGACATTTTGACAACACCTTACATTATTTGTTGCAAACATTCTGAAATAATAATAAACGAATATTCTTATAAATGGGTACGTTGACATGCGTAATATCCTATAATTGAAACTTTATATTTGGAAATCGCCTGTTGTAAGAATCATGAATTTTATTTTAAAATGTTAAAATTTTTACAGATATGAGAAGTGATTAATCACAATTTTTATTATTTATCACAGCCTTAATTATTATTAATTAATTAATTATCCTTGACCACTTGGCATTTTACATAAAGAAAAATTATTAATGAAGTAAGTAAGTGGATGACGAAGCCGATTAGGATAATGAAGCTTAAGTGTTAGAATCAAAGAAAAACAAAACACTTGTCGCATAGAGTTCCAATGAAACTATATCAATCTTTTGGTTCATTCCAAGCAGGCATTGAAGTAAGGTCAAATATAGAATTATTCACATTTTTTGTTATAAAAAGTGATCAAAAAATTTGTTGTATAAAAATTGTAAAGCATTCTATAGATGGATTTGGGTTAAAACAATTTTCCCAAAATTTAAAAATGTTAAGACCCGCTTAGAGCTGCGAAAAAGCATAGTACATTTAAAAAGGTACAATCTGCATGAAACGTAATGTGACAAATATGTAGTCAAATACTGTATACTTCCTTATAATTATCGCGCGTATATTTCTAAATATCAGTCTATAATATCAACCAAGTTTGTTTCATTACTGTGTCCAATTGTTCTAAGATTGCTAAAATCAACCAAAATATCTTTTAATTTAGTTGGTGTTGACTAGTTTCAAGAAGGATGTATATTTTATTGCTCAAAAAGGAAAAGTAGTGTGTGCACAGATACTATAGATATAAAACGTACACTTCCAAGTAATCGGCGCTCTTAAAAAACACAGATCAAGCAATCGATGGTTTTCTCTTTCTAACAAAAAAATTTAGTTTGTATAACTTGATAAACATTTGACATTTGGCCTGATTGACGTAATCGCCCTTTATCGCACAGCGAAAATACGATGCTATTACTTTTACCTGTGATTGACATAGGTACCGTTAATTGATTCTACAAAAATGTTTACAATCTCAGCGTAAAGTGCTAACGAAACTCGTTTGACAATCGACTGTCACGTGACACGTCAATGTTCAGTTAGTTGCACTAGTACTGCGACGTAGGTTCACACGAACAAAAACCATAACCTGCTTACTTGACCCGTTTTTTATGAACGCCCGTTACTAGTATACAAATAAACCTAATAAGTGTGGTGATGCCGCACTACGTAGCAAGTAGACTTTTAGAAGTGAGAATATTTTTTAATAATTTGTTTGATAATGCCAGGTAGTGCTTCAATATATCAAAATAAGTAATAAAAAACTGAAAGAGTACGATGTCTATCTTCAATTAAACCTACCCAAGTCGTCACTACGATGACGTGGAAGAAATCTGGGAGACCTCTGCTGCCTTTGCTGTAGGCAATAACCATCTTCTTGCGGAAGCTTGTCTGCCCATGGCCACGGGCAATCTAACCGAGTTCCGGTTTGAGGGTTGATCTCCTGTAAACAATTCATTCGTTTAACACAACGCAAATTCATAGTTTTAAGTTATCGCTAAAGGGTATGCATGGTCACAGTTAGTATTCAATATCCTTCATCACTGAGGTCATGGCGATAAACTTGTCTGCTCCCTGCTATGCTATGTTTTATCAGGGTTACACGGAAGTTGTAGTTTGGGATTTGGCGGCAAATCGATACGTCTTGTAAAGAGCTGTTTGATATAGGTTTGCTCTAGTCTTCTGGGGTTTTCAGACTGACATCCAGAATGGGAAACAGTAATTTGTGTTCTGGCTTGCTCTTATAATTTGTTTTCCAAGAAAAAAGGTTGTATCTAGTACATAAGCATCTTGATTTTTATTACCTTTGTGTTATGTAAATAAATAGTAGAATAAAAAAACTCATATAACGCATGATCTCAGAAGCTGCTTCTACTGCCGGATAGAAAAGGAGCGTATTGTAAACCAAACTTTATTAGCCTGTTTTATTCCACGTCGTTCATTCCTTAATTCCTAACGTAACGTTTTTTGATAAACACTGTATAAAGAAATAACCACCCATCACATTTGCAAACTGACAAATACATAATGCATAACTCATAATAAATAAGTACATATTTCTTTGTAACATAAAATAAATAAACATCTTACGTTCAACATGAAATGAAATTTTTAAGTTGTAGCTATATGATAGCACACAACAAACTACAATATCAAATACTGCTTTAATGCAATAGCATTGATCGAAGTTGTTTTCATGCAGAGGACCTGATAAAGTCAAACAAAGTCTTCCGACAGATTATACTGAATCGGAAATAGCTTAAGTCTGGGCATTATTGGATAGCAGTGGATAGCAATGTTTAATTGTTTTCTCGATACTTTTTTACAAGATATCAGCACGAGATTTATTAAGATTTTTCTTAAACAATTTATCTTGTCAAAACAAATATTTATTTTGCAATTTTTATTATATTTTGGGGTTTACTGTATGTGAATACCTGGCTGGAACTAAAATAAATCTTCAGAAATATCTAATTTAATTTAGAGCTGTTCCTAAGTGGTGAAAATAAATCACTTAAACCCTGCTTGCTCCAACTGTTATAATTTACACCCGCTGTGCTAAACGTGTCCAAGAATAAGAACACAATCTGGGAAAGTATATCGTTAATACAAAAATATCATTAGTAGTAAAAACGAATATTAGAATTGATAAGAATTAGCGATAACAGTCTTTTAGCACAGAAAAAATAATGTTAAAACTAATGCATTACTTTTTTTAAGTATATCATTACTTTCTAAAAAAAGTAATCTGTAATTGTAATTTATAACTATTCTGCTTAAGTAATGAGGAATTGTAATGAATTACTATTTAAAAGTATTTGTTCCAATCACTTTGAAATATATAAGAAAAGCAATTGCACAAATTTTCCAGTCTAAAAATGCTCATGCTCTTTTCAACCCTACAGCCGCTCAGCATAGCTCGCAAATACCGTGGTTCCGCGTAAAGAACGTGTACGCGCAATTTATATTAGCTTGATTTATCCTGAAAACAACAGTGTTCCACAGTTGCATAGTGAGTGTAAGATTGATTATACTGCTGTGTGTACAAGATTTATTAAACTCAATACGTTAGCACGAAGAAAGTAATGAGACCATCTTGTCGAGTTTTTTAAGGCAGCTGAAAACCCCTTTGTGCCTAATGATATTGCTTTTTACGAGATAAGTGGCTACGTCGGAGAAAAATGAGACGGCCTGCCGCATTATCTCAAGTTCTGTTGAGTTTGTGGCGTAATTATAGAATGGCCTGGGAAACTCCGCCAAATAGAAAATGATGTTGCACAAAACTTTCTAATGGAATCATTACAGATACTTTTAAAGATGTATACTTCTTTAGGTTACTTTTTGGTCGTAATTTTTAGATTAGCTAATATAATATGTGACTTGTTTAGCAAGTAGTTATTTTGTAACAGGAACATGCCTCCGACGTTGGAATGGATAATTAATTTTTGCAAATTTAGAGACCCTTAAAAATGTTTTTGCTACTGTAACTTATTTCAAAACTAAAACGCGCATAGAGGTTTCAAAACAACTTGATGCTTACGTACACATTTAGAATTGATCAACTGCTGCAGCGCCGTGCTTTGATAGTTACATATTAATTTTTTTAAATTAAACATCCTTGTTTTCATCGTATACGGAAAAACAAATAAAATATTCTTAAATGGACTAAAAAAATCCAGTTATATTAAAAAATGGATGGAGTTCTTAAGTTTCTGGCCGCAAACAATAAAACTGACTGAAATTAATAGAAAACCGACACAGTGAAATTTAATAATTTCTGCATGAACCAATCAATCCTTACAAATTAAGCATTCCGTCTTCCGTCTTCTATAGTTTAATAAAGTTTGGCGCTTTAAAAAGAAGTTTGGAAAAGAATTCAAAACTATTAAATAAAAATGTAGACCGATTACTTAAAATAAATACATAAAATTATGTACAATGCTAACATAAATGAAAAAACAAACATATTTTCATCTCAGTAAATTATATAAAGGTGTTAGTGTTTGAATTAAAAACAGGTTTGGTAATTAAGTGTAAATGTGGGGGGGGGTTCCTTATAGCCATTAACAAGCAAAAAACCAATACGGTAAATAAGAGCGGTATTTACCAACTAAAACGCGTGCAATGTGATATTGTATATATAGGACAATCGGATAGAGCGGAGCCTTCGACGGTCTGACGGGCCTGGCTCTGCATCCATTCTACTGCTGTAACGTCAAACTAGAAACAGAATGATATACATGGAGTTTTACGGCGTAGTATGCAATTTGTTAGAGAAATTAAGCAATTGCAGTGTAATTTTAGGAGCATTTAACAATTTGTCGTTGTCTTTAAGAGGGGCGTTTACCTAGAGCGAATCGGGTCATTTTAAGCACCTACCGTTTTACATTTTACCGAGTTATTCGAAACTTTTTCGAAGTGAAATTTCGACATGGCAATGACAAWAGATGTAGCTACAACGTAGAGTTCGAGTTTTTTCTGAATTTGGTACGGTAATGTAAATATTTGTTGTTATATTTTGCTTAAAAATGCGTATATTTGGCGAGCTATTTCTCGAAAACTAAGGCACATAAAGGAAAAACTCGAACTCCACGTTGTAGCTACATATTTCTTTGTACACTACCAAAAACATGAGCACGATAAATAAGTAAAAACATTCAAAAAATCTAAAACCGCAAACCCTTTCGCACGAGCCCGTCACGAGAGCGGAATGCCAATGCCCATCCCTACCAGGTCCGTCGCGTGGTATCCAGTGAACAGTGAGGCTAAGATACAATCCTGTCGGGAACGATCGAGCGGTATACAATCTATTCCGATATGACTGAATTTCTAAGATTGTATGTCTAATTACACGTGACAAGTTTAATGTTAAAAGCTCTTTCACATTAATTTACTGTCTGCCAAAGCAATGGGGAGGCGGAAGGAAAATTATTATAAAAGTTCCGCCAGAAATCATAGTCGACATGCAGTTAGAATGAAATGTTATATAGTTCATATTTACAGAAATAAATGGGTTATCCCATATTTTGAATAACCTGGTATAATATCATAGTATGTTACTAATATCATGCTTACTTTTTTATGCACACCCTACAACAACAATTTTCCGAATATTAGTTTAGCCCGTCTGTTGCTCGTACGATCTTTGCGTGATTTCAACCTATCGGCTACCCTCTTACGTCCCATGTCCCGCTGATAATATGGGTTGCATAGTTTACATTTCTGCCCGATTGCTCCAAGTAAATGCCTCTCTTAAGGACTACTACTATTTCTGGTACCTATACTCATGTGTTCACAGCAGGCGCTTCCCTTTGGTAATATGATATAAAGTATATGTCTTACCAGTAAAGTACGTTATGCAGTCATACCTAGGTTTGCCTAGGCAAAAACTGAAATTATTAGCGACAATCTTAAGTTTGCCAAACGTGTAGCAGGCAAACTCCGAAATTAACTGATATCCCGATTGCAGGCGGCCGAAATGTGTCGCTACGTGTTCGCATATCGCGGTGCGGCGCGAGTTAACAACTGAATTATTATTCTTGGTCTTTAGCTGCAATTCGGCGGCCCTTGTGTTCAGTTGTGTTTAATCCACGGTAGTAGATAGAGAGGTATACGCACTGCCGTGTGGAGCGGGCCGATTCCGTAGCCAGTCGCGTTAGAGAGAGATAGAGCATAGTGGGAATAGGTCCGCTTTGCATAAGGCTACTTTACACCGCACGGTGTTGATGTAATCAATTTGATTGCCAAAATTACCTAAGCGAATAGCAATGGTTTATTTATCTTTCAAAAAGTGTGGAAATTATAAGATTCTGTTGTTACTTGTGCAACATTTTAGAATAGATTTGCTTCAGATAATGAAAATCTGCTGCAAATTGAATCAATACTTCCAAATCAAGTTGTCAAAATGAAATGTACGCTTTTATTTCTTATATTATACCATCAAAAATGAGGTTTTTAGCATTTTTTATCTCTAGACATTTTTTTTCTACGACAAACGGTTCTCGTGGTATTAGCAAAAATCCATAAATTTGTAAAATCGTTTTTTTCTAAATAACTCGAAAATTATTAACTAAACAAAACAATTGCAAGAGTACTTTTCGATCAGAAATTTAATTTTCTATATAATAGCCAAATTTAAAGAAAATGTGTGGACAAGGTCCAATATTCATTTTTTTGGAAATATTTCGAAAATGTCAAAATTTTGGAAACATTTTTTTAAACACTTTTTGTGAGAAATTTTATTTCCTATCGGATGGTATTTTCATATGTGAATATATTAAGTATTTTTTGAGATATTTGTGTAAAACCGGTTTTTTAAGTGACCGTCTTTTTTCTAAACAGTTTGCTGCACCGAAAATTTATAGGGACTAATAATACTTGCAATTATACTGAATCACTATCACTAAAAAAAGACAAAAAAATAAATGTTTGCGAAAAGGGTAGTTACCCCACAATTTTAGGGAAGGGGGCCCTATACCCTACTCATCCCAAAAACATGTTGCTTTGGGTAGTTGAGATTTATATGTATGCCAAATTTCACGTTCATATGTTGTCTTTCGAAAGTTATCGCGTCCACACACAGGCAGACATACAAACACGAAATAATTGCTGACATTTTGTTTTTGGACGTGTTCGAGCATTTTAAAGTGATTGAGCAAATAAAAAATTTTGAAAATTTCTGTCGCGATACAATACTTCCCGTCCGTTGGATGTAGAAGTAAAATTAAGTACAGAAATACAACTACTCTATATATTTCTTATACATATTATGAGGGTACTACTTATTTCACACTAAACTTCAGAAGTATATCAAATAAGAGTGTTAGGAAAAAAGTGGTGCTTCTGCAGTCAACGTTTATTAAAAATACACATACAAGGAGATCTAAAAATTAAAAAAAGTGTAAGTTAGATTCCTTCTTCTTTCTTGCACTTGATTTATCAGTATTTCTGTCATTGTGCTTATAGTACTATTTAATTCTCATTATAATATAACAATAAACAAAATTTTGAAAGTATTTCTGCTTCGTGTTCTTTACAAGGAAACGAAATAGAATATGTGTTTGAAAACAATTCATCCACTACATTGTCAAAAACAACACTGTGAATATGTTATTTGGTTAAAATATTTTTTTTAACTGTGAAATGATCTGATTTGTTAGCCGTCTTCTGGATTTTAAAGTAGTAAGTCTAGATGAAGGACCAGCTGTATCAGAAACATTTATTCGATAAAGATGATCCTTACATGTGGAGCATTTCAACGATTTAAATTTTTTGCATATAAAGCTCTATCGGAAGAATTACTGTTACAGTTCGGCACCACACAATACATTCACAGTTTGTTATTTCAAAAAACTTTACACAAATACCACACCGAATGTATGGTTATGCATGCCACTGGCGAGCGCGTTTACTACTATATTGCATCTCTTACTAGACCTATCTCTTCCACACTGACTACGAATCTGGGCCGCAGTTGCATACAGTTACCATACGGTCGTGCGTATACCTTTCTATCTACTACCGTGGTTTAACCGTTATTGGATTTGTGACCAAGAAGACATATGCAAATATGAGTGACGCAGGTGAAATGAAAGCGAGATTTTTGGAGATACAGATTGATATTAGAGAGTATGTGGAAATCAATAAATTCTTTTTACATTCCATCGATAGAAAAGTACGAGGCATTACTTAAAGCAAACTGCCAAAAAAACAACTGTTCGATACCGACATCTTAAACATTACGATGTGTTACTTGTTGGGGGCATTTAAAAGTTAATTTTGCCATTGTCTGCGCAAGTCACTGAAGTAAATACTATGTGCCAAATGAAGAATTATTTGAGGTGCTAGACAATGCTCACAAGGAATGTGGTCATGCTGGAAGAGATATTATAATTAAAGCACTAATAAGGAACAAATATGCTAACGTAACTGGATAATGCTTTACCTGTCACAAGAAAAAAAAGCATCCAAAAAAAGGAATAGCCTTAAAACCTTTTCTATTCCGAGAAGTAGGGGACCAAATCCAATGTTGTAAGGAACAATTTCTTAAAATCGAAGACGTCCCGAAAATAGAAATATCACTTCGCCAAATTAGTAGGCATAGTTCTTCATTTGGAGGGCAACGGTTTTAAAGATGTATCTGTAGTACAAAAAAATGCGCCACTAACTCTTGTAAATGTAAAAGATTAAAATTGTTATGCAATTCCAAGTGTCACTCTTCGATACCTTGTACTAATAAGTGACATAATTAACACTAAATGTATTGTATGAGAGTCCCTGTATAATATGTACTCTGTAAAAAGTATATCATGTAAAAGTCTTGATTCTAC
Organism: Rhyzopertha dominica; assembly: GCA_025024175.1. Lineage (NCBI taxonomy): Eukaryota > Metazoa > Arthropoda > Insecta > Coleoptera > Bostrichidae > Rhyzopertha > Rhyzopertha dominica. The sequence continues at coordinate 31,591,757 of QCXZ01000041.1, forward strand.
CCCAAGAAACCTCTCTAAGTTTACCTCAATATCTTTTCAGTTGGTTTTTTGAATGTGTTTTTTTGCGAATGCCCATTTCTTCTTAAACAACTGATTATACCTCAATAAGTTTTCATTTGTTTTTTTAATATGAAAGTTTATTTTATTTGTGATTGTTCTTTAAGAGGCAATCAATTATTAATACAAATTAATTTGTTTTTCTTCTATCGCAAACTGTGCCTCGTACTCGTATTTCCGAGTTTGCCTTGATTGCATTGGCAAACGTCAGAATACCGTACAAGAACACAGGCAAAGTCCGAAATATGCAATAATTTCGAACTTTACCTAAAGTAGGCCGCCAATGCGGACTTTGCCTAGGCAAACCTAGGTATGATTGCATAACGTACTTTGCCGGAAACATGTGCACATACAAACTTTAATAAAACTATAAGCCGTCGAAGAATTATAAAGTACTTGCAGTATTTCAGTTTAAATGAGTAGTACCACGTACGGGTGCTTGATTTCCAGTTCTACGTAAGAACTTACAGACGACAAGCTATAGAGTTTTGCAAATTTAGCGTTTCCAACGCATTCGTTATGTCACTTACAATTGGTATTAGTTTTAGTTTAAACACCAACTTGTATAATCACAATAAATATACATTTATGTACAGGTTCCTCACCCATTTGATGGCTTTATTTGAAATGTTTCTAATAAAAGCTATAGCTCCTAAGGGATACTTGATAAAGTCTTAAAGCATATACAGGGTGTTCACTTATAGAGTTTCTGCCCAAACTTGCATTTTCAAAGTACAACTACTGAATTTTACGTGGGATATTGACTATAAATATATCAAATTATAAGCAATGGACTACTAAAACATTGCACTAAAACGAACGGTACAGTTACCATGCACACCCATTTTATTTTTTTATTTGAAATCTTAAAGCAAAATGTCCAGAAGGAGTTATTTCTGGACACTCGATAAGGCGATATAACATATCTTTACAGGGTGTTCAGTTTTCGAGTGCCGAATCAAACCTGCATATTTTGACACCACTAATAAATTTTTTGACTGATTTTGGTTATAAATCGATTTGTGCGCGATGCATTTTGATAAACATGCTTTCAAATTAACGGCTTCGGAAATACAGTAGGTCCATTTATCGTTCCTAACATTACGATGGAAGTATTAAAAATCATGCGTAAAGTTTTTGTTTATTATTATTTTCGCGAAAAGCCTTCTATTTTTCTTGTTTTTGCTTATTATTGAATATCCACGTATGCCACTTTCAAACAGTACTAATATCTACTTACTTATCTCCGCTTATACATGGTGTCGCGGTTTTTTTACAGCAAATTTTATTTTCCCCAATTTTGTTTAAGCAAGTTTTTTCGTATATGCCGCGGTTTTCCTAGGGTTTTGAGAAACAGCTCTAAGCGGGCCCAATTTCTGATTTACTGCTATACAATGATATCGGCCACTACTATGACGTCATGTGCTGCAGTTCCCGGTTCGTTAAACTGTCGAAGGTTCCTGGTAGGGTTTTAAAAATAAAGATTTTACATATCTGCTAAAACACGTGAGGCAGAACACATTTGTTAAACAATTGATTGTTTTCAGGCAACTTAATTAAGTCAGAACGTTTCACAATGAATGCACCTTCGACATCATTAAAAATTAAGATTGCCAATAATAAAGTTTACGCTCTTTTATAGTAAACGCAAATATTTACTTCTCTGACATTAAATGACGCGTATGTTAATTCATTAACGAGTAAATGCGTTTGTTTTACAGCTTTGTCTTCCCTCAGATATACGGAAAATTAATGGCAATACAAAATTTCAGGAAGGCAAAAGAAACATTAGGTGTATGTAAGTAATACTAGTGATTTTCCACCTTATTTCAATTTTTAAGCGTTCTTTAACTTCTTATTCTGTACACGTTCCTGGCAGTAATGGCTTTCATTTAAAATCCTGTGGACTTTGCGAACGCTATCTCGATGTCGAATTTACGGTAAATCGCCTAATCTTATCATATTGCTGAACTACAGATATTTACACTGCGTGTATGATGCGTTTTAATTTTTAGTAGGTAAGCATCTTCCATTCAATAGAATTTTAATGCTGGAACACTTTGCGGTGTACTAATACAAAATGTTGAAGACGAAACGTTACGCAGCATCAACTTTGCAAGATATTTCTCGTGATTTATGGTACTCGAGCCGCCTCTTCAAACTAATAGAATAACGTACACAGTCGAGAATTTCTTAAATTAATCCGCGAGCGGCGGTATCAGCGTGCAACATCTCGAACATAAATTTAATATTCATCCGCTAATGATGATATGGGAGCTCCTGCCCTATACGAGATGTCCTGATGTCTCCGGGATTGCTCTACTAAAATCCATTAAGCGCGATTCATTTGGTTCACAACCAGTGGCGCAGTAGGTGGGTTGAAAGCAAGATTAGTTAAGATTATTTATTTTGCTTACCATGATTTGAAATTTTAAATGTACTAGGAAGTCAAGAATAAAACGTTTATAACATAAATTTTGGTGAAGTACCTAACGTACAGTCTAATACCTAAGGAATGCGCGAACGCAGGCCGGAATCTTGCACATATAACTTTTCTTAAAAATTATGCTGATTTTTCTGCAATAGCCTAAAAATCCAAGGAAAGTCTAAATCTGTTTTTACTTTATGGGATCGGAGATTATTTAATTGCTTTTACCTTGTCCGAGTTGGGTTAATTCCATATAACGTTTTAATATGGCAAAATACCCAAATTATCATCTAAAAAATTAGGATTTATCGATTTAAATTTTGAATTTAGTGTCGCGGAGTCTTTATTATTAATATGCTCTTGCAAAGTAACGCAAAAAAATAATTGTCGTTAAGATAGACGAGACATTTTTCATTCTGGGCTCCTTTCAAAATATTATCCATCACCCTTCAAAAGGTCACAGGAACATTTTAAGGCCAAATGGCCAGGCGGAAGAACTCATAATTTCTAAATTTGTAGAGAATGCAGTTTTTGAAATATCGTCTTTGCTCATTTCTATTTGATGAAAACCGCTAAGTCTAGCGTAGTGAATTATTGACAGCGGCCTAATTTATCAATATCATTAATATCCGGTAAAAAATACTTATCATTGATAGTATTTTTGTTTAAAAAAGTTTTTTTATCGAATGTTTTATTGATTTGTCTCTGGATCTCATCTTTATGGATTTCAGGGTACCTATGTATGTTTTAGAATAAATAGGAATTTCGTCAGATGTCAGATATACGTATAAAGTATTTAATTAATGTTAACGGGTCGGATTCATTATAAAAAATATCGGCATATTCCACACAGGTTTCGATTATGTCTGTTCTTTCTTCATCGTTTAAGCGGACACAGCTTTTATAAATCTAAATGTAGTTTTTCGTTTCATGGTAAACTCGAAAGAACTTTTCCCATTATTATAAAAAAACATGTTGCCAAAGCCTAGCCACTTTTCGAAACCATAATGATACATTCTGGAATTTTACAACTGTGAATTATTTTTTTGCCTTTTCCGACTCTGGGTTCAATGGTAACTGCATTGACATGATTATTTATACTTATTACTGTAATTTAACTATGCATTTAGTGTTATTAAATATCCATTTCCGAAATATAATTTTGCTTTCAACATTTTGAGGTTATCTAATCCGATTAGTCTCTTGCGACTCTATATAATACAAGGAGTGTTGAAGAAAAATTGAAAAGGCGGTAGTTTAGAATTCTGAAATTACAATAGAATTATAGAGGAATTAAAGTTATAATCGAACCCAACCTGATTTATTTCTTTTCAAACATTCGGTTACTATTATTCCAAAAATGAATATGTTACACCCCTACAAACGAAAACGAGCTATCTTGAACAATGTAATACACTGAGTAAAAATTAACTAGTCCAGAAATTAGAAGTGAAACTTTACACACAATAACTAAAATAATAAAAAATAACAATTACCCCGCTAAACTAATACAAAAATCTATAAAACAACAAACAGAAATGCTGTACAATAGTATGCAATATAAAAAACAAGAAAACACTACAAATATAACATACTTAACCATACACTCCACCCTTTATACAAAAAATGAAAAACCGACAAACTAAAACCAAACTACATATAAACCAATAAACACAATTAAATATAGTTCTACACACCATTAAAAACAAAAACACAGCTCAATACAGGAATATACACAATATACAGTATGCAATGTAAGAATGTAATAAACAATATATAGGACAGGCAGGACAATACCTAAAAAACAGGATACAACAACATAAAAATAATAACTACACTGTTTTGAAAAAAAAAACATCAATAACTAGCTAATCACACTTTGACTTCGATAGCACCAAAATTTGCTACAGAACCACATAAACGTAAAAGAAAATATTTGAAAATGATACATTCATAAAAAAACATAAGCACGTGTGTAAAGACAGGAGAGATATACAAGGACTGCGTAATACCTACAACATATAATTTAGACACAGAAACTATTTTAACATTTGCTATTCAAATAATTCTAGCAAGGGAATAAACTCCAAGGTACATTTTATAATAATATCAAAATCGTAAATGTCACATTAATTTAATGTCAATTTGTCAGACAATATAAAATGTTTAATATTTGAAAAAGATCTAAATAAAAGATCGAAACGTTATATAAACACACAAACAGCTTATTTACTTTAATATAGTTATTAGGAGCCTAAAGCTATAAAACTAAACACGAATAATAGCAAAAAGTATCCCACAAAATAAGCATCTGTATCTTATTACAACAAAAAATGTATCGACACTTAAGTGAAACATCCTGTATAAGTGAAAATAGTTTCAACCACTATATTTTAAATATAAAATTATGTTCCGTTTACGTACGTACTATAATGGTTAACCCTGTATAACCAAAGTAGTTATAAAACCCTGTAATAAAATTTTCTTCAAAATTGGATGTATCCAGTACTGACATAACCTTAAAAGCGAGTTACCAGAATATTTTTGATGATTGTGTATTCATTTTTGATAACAATACGATATTTATTTGATATTCATAAATGTAGGCATCTTCAAAATTCTACAATCGTAAAAATTCAAAGGCAATTAAAATATAAGTTTAGTCGCAAGCAACTAGTATGTTTAAAACCCATTTTAAATGAAATATCTAAAAAACACACAGCATAGACATGCATTTTAATGTATGTTGGTTCTTGCCCGTCAGCAAAAAGTGCCGTGGGGGCCTGCTGTCAAATTGAAGTATGCAGTTGCATGCCAATTTGTCAGGCTACAGGTCACTTCCTTTAGGAAGTAGTTCCCGTTAAGGCAGCTAGGTGGCTTTGTCATCATGTCTGTAATGCTGACAGATGGCATTGCCATCCTAAATTCTTACTTTAAACACAACAATCGATTAAATTAAGTAACAAATTTATTTGGAAGAAAGATATGCATTTAAAGGATGGATGTTACCTTAAAATATTCTTATATGAAACAATTGTTTTAATTAAGAAATAAAAAAAATAAACATTCAAATAAAATAACAAGTTTATTTAAAAGTAAAGTATGTCTTAAACTGGAATATTTTTTAAAATTTAACAATCGTACATACATACTTAAGGAAGAAAAGAAATATGAACAGTCGAAAATATAACTAACCGAAAGATGACTATTTTTTGCTATGATGGATATATACAGGAAGTTAACTAGCGATAATCACCATTTTAATTCATTTGAAATTGAACTTTTTTTATCTAGATCAGATTTGTGTTTGTATAACACGAAAGTTGACAATAAATCTGCAACAATCCACCAATCCAGTCTAGAAAGGATTACAGTACTACAAAACAATAGGTAGCGCCTAACAGACATTGCTTAGATGTAATATTTGATTAACATCTTTGCTTACTTTTTCTTAGAGTTGCTTATTCTTTGTTTTTTAAGGTATTAGCCAACACGAACGGTAATTTCTTACATTTCTTATTATATCCAAATCTAGGTTTTCGGTCTGAAATTTTTCATAATACTCAGACCGAATGTACTTGTTCTTGTGAATTCTTAGATTACTTGCTTTAATCATGCGTGCTACCTTTCAAGAAATAACACATACTTTGTTATAGTAAATAGCACATTGCTGCTTATAATACTTATATTTAAAGAGAGGATATTTACACTCTTATTTAACTGTATGTTGAACAGAATTCTCAGCAACTAATAATGAGGATTCACCGTACGCCACTGAATCCAGCAGTTCGAAGCTTACCTAGGGAATTTAACCCCGATAATTAAATTATGAGTCTAATTTGATATAAGTTAAAACAATGTCTCTGTTTGTCAACAAGGAGCAGATTGTTCAGTGTACCTAATTGCTTTTTGTTGAAAAATAGCTTAAGCTAGTTACTGCAAACTTCTGCAAGTTATGGGAGCAATTGTGCGAGTTTTCGTGGCTTTATTTGTTCTCAGATGGCGAGAAGTTTCTTTGGAGAGACAAACGTGTCGAACCGTAAAGTTCGACATTCAATAATTTCCATAAATTCCAGGCCCGGTCTGTAGCAAGGTATTTATCTCTTTTGTAAATGGCATCAGTTCAAGTAGGTTGCGAGCGCTATRGAATATGTCTCGATGTTAGTTTTTTATCTGCAAGTATTGCTTTCATTAATGCTTACATGATCAAAACAACTAAATAATAAGTTGAATGTTTCCGAAGGTGCACTCGTTGTGAAATTAATTAAATACATTGGAAACATGCTGATTGGTTGTGCTTTCTTTCACGTCTTTTATCAGATTAGTGCTATTTAAAAAATATAACTTTTACGTCATATATCGGGAGATACTAATTTAATAAAACTCCCAATTATACCACTTTATGCTCTGGAAATAGTCAAAACGTTTAAACATTTTTCAACAGCTATTAGAGTAACCGAGATGTTAAATTTGACAACCGCTATGTATATCGAAAACCAATCAAGTTAGCGAAGATTCGTTTGTACTACTGAACGATGCCTTTAAAGCTGTTATTACTATGGATTACGTTAAAAAATAAGTTAAAACTTTTTGTATTTTAAGTATTTAAATTATGACACTACATTATTTTTATATATCTAGTAAACTGCAACAGGTTTCCAATGAAAAATGTACATTAAATTAGGTCTACAAAACGATAAATCTGTCTTCTTTTAAAATTTGTTATAGTTCTGATGGTTTGTGAAATCCTCCTTAATGGCAAATTAGGTATCGTAATGGCTTCATTAAAAACGCAATAGAAATGTTTTTTATTTAGAGTTAACTGTCACAAGTACTTCTAAGGCTGTAGCTGCCTACGTTAAAGTGACTGTTAAATTTAAAAGTTTAAAGATGATTACATAGTAGATAGTATTTCAAAGTGCAGAACCGTAGCATTTTTATAGTTGCATATTGTATTTATTTAATAAATTTTGAATGTTCATAAATATTTTGTAGTATCGATAATATCAATTAATTTCAAGCAAAATACTATTTTCGCTTTTATTAATGAAAAAAAACTTAAAAATTTGAACATTGTTTTACAAACTTTATGATCCACTTCCTATTGAAATATATTTACATCACGTCCTTCACACATGCAGCAATATTTTTTATAATTTGCAAACCGCACAAGTTTGAATATGCGATTCGTAAGTTGCTGCATTTTACTTTTAAGTATCAACCAATATTTCTTTGCTATCAGTCCGTTGGTATATACATGTGAATTTCTAAAACCCATCACAAACAGCGAAATTTTCGGTAAAAGAGGTAAACAGGACGGTTGCATTAATTACACTCTTTCTTTGGTTGCCAATTTCAAACTAAACATAGCCAATCTAAAGTATAACATATGTCTTCACTTCGTCAAGTAGACCGTGCCATTATTTATGAAACTTATCGTCTCTTCACTCCTAATCTTGTGTACAATATAATACATGCATCAAAATTTTAGTGATAATCATACATAAGCTGCAAATTCGCAGGATTTGTTCTGCCTGTGTAAGAAGTGTGTTGCATTTTGAATAAAACAAATACGAATATTCGTTCTCTAATAAAGCGAATAGGTACATATATAATAAACAAATATATTCAGTTTCCCACATATTCAACTATCGAACACGAGGTTTTCAAATTTTGACAGCACCACTTTGATGGACCAGCACCGACTGGCACTACGACGTATGTTTACGACGAGAAAAGCTATCATCGGCTTCATTGACCCTTTTTTTATGAACTCCTGTTACATGATCGGTATTCATAATTTCTAGTTTAACTCCTCTCTTTCATTTATTCAAAACAATAGCACGTCTGCCTTTAGTTAGAGGTATAGTCGTTTTTATAGAAAATGTTTCATCTTGTGTTGCAATTTAACACACTCCAACATAAACGAGGTGTATTATTAATTAAGCCGTTTTACTCTTAATTATTTTACCTACCTGCATCTGTGCATTTCGATGTCTCGAAGAAGTTTCGAAACGCATAAAGACGAGAGGCGCAAGTTTATTTAAGACGACGGTTCTGATTATTTTTGGCACTGCGGCTCCTCTGACTCCTCTGTGGTAAATATTCAGCGTCACCACTGAAAGTCCCGAAGCAAATGAAACGAGACATATGCTAACGCCGTAGTACATACCTGAAATATAAAAAGACAAGGTGTTAATGTTTATTACACACAAAAATACAAGGTGTCCAAAAACGAATAAGCTATACGTTAACAGTAGCATCCTTGGGTCTAAATAAGCTGAAACAGGCTAACCTATCTTAGAGTCAATTCATCTCCTTACCAAGTTATTGCCCGTCAGTTGTTTTTCTTTTAACTTGAGAACTTAAGATATATATTCAAGTTTTGAATACAGTTTTAAATATATGTGGTATTCAGCATCGCAAAGCAGGAAGTGGCCATTTCCAACTGAAAAAATAACTTGTACAAAAAGTTACCATCCTAGAGTTTTGCGTTTCTGTATAAGGATTTTGCTATGTTCAGATACTATACTATATGTAGTATTATTTAAAGAAACATCTAAGCATCTAACACATGGTTGCGAGTACGGCGTTACCGCTATTTAGCGGCCAGCGCTGTAGATTCGCAACCATTATCAGGACACTAATAATTCTTAGGCTGAAGGATAGATGGCGAGGCAATGAGGCATTAGGACCGTTTATCAATTTATCATAGGCGCAATTTATCCAAGGTTCTCGAACTAACGCGAAGGTCGTTGAATAAAATTAAAGGAAGCTACCCTCTACTGTAACAATAAAGTGTTGGTCTTGGCGGTAGCCACCCGTAATAGTGATTTGAACTGGTGGTGTTTCAGATCAGTGAATATCACTACTTAGTGTGTGAATAAGGAAATCCGCATTGTTCAATCCCGTAAGCGCGCTGAATAAAAGAGCGTTCGAGGGAAGTAAATATTTATTGAACAAAGTGCACGTTCGTGTTACTCGCTATATGGCTTTTATAACAACAACTGCTACATAACAACGCGCAAAGGCCGTCCTCGATCCAGAATGGGGTTGGATCGCCACATTCATGCATTGTTGCCAACACTTCCCCTTGAGACAACCCCTGGATCCTTTGTCGAAATCTTCACTAACCCTCGCAACGACCCTTGCCTTCCATTTTACCAGAATGCCATCGCTGCCATACTTGTACCGTAGTACGAATCGACTTCCAATCACCTTCCACGTGGCGGGTCTGTCCACCAGGGCCCAGTTGCCCTTCGTGAGTGTGGATGTCACCTCGCTCGGAAAAGAGAAATTAGGCTCGCTCTTATCATCTTTGCTTAGCGTCTGGTATATTTTCGCAGGTCTTCCGGGTCGCCCAGATCTTCGGATCCTAGGTCTAGCAGGACCCCGTCTATCTGTCATGACCTGGTGCATGCTCTCTTTGCATTCACCAACCATTTCCTGTTCACCTTTTGGAGGAAATCTGTTGTGTTTGGTTCAAAACACGAGATTAACGTAAACTTTTATTGTCTAATCAAGTGAAACATTACTGCACTGATGAGCTGTAATGACAGCGAAATAGTACTATCTGCAGTTGGTTGAGGTGTAGACAGCACAGCATAGACATGCATTTTATTAGTTATATCTGTTTTAAGATTACAATAACATCCGCCGCCTTATCTGACGTTTCTCTGCCCTCGCCTACTCGCGCGTTCTCGCACGGCTCGATACACCACTACACATCTCCCGTTTTAAATGTCTAACCGCACTGGAGGACGAATATGCCGTTGACTCCTTCGCAATGTAACAGGAGCCTCTTCATATGGATTCACTAGACGTGCAGGGCTTTTCACAGCAACAGCAGGAGATGAAGGTGCCGAAGGCGTTGAATTACCAGGAACTTTCTCTTGTTTGAGGTCTGGCATGACCACTTCAGTTTTATCCGGAATATCTGGGAGTGGATGCAGGAATTTCCTATTCCTACGATATAGACCACCAGGACTTCTAACGATAAAAGGTCTAGGAGATTCATGGATATTTTCCACTTTCCCCCGTTGTCGAAGATCCGAAATCCAGACACTGGCCAATGGAAAGATTAGGCAATAATTTTACCTTATGCCTTCGATCGAAATCGACTTTTTGTTTACTCCTCGATCGCTCTTCTTTATTTAACACCACCTTTATAATCAGGTAGAGAGGGCAGAAGTACTTTGGGAGCGATGGGAACCACTACTCGAAGTTTACGGCCCATTAGGAGTTCAGCTGGACTATATCCACATTGCAGAGGAGTTGAACGAAGCGCAAGCAACATCAGATAAGGATCTGTTGACTTTTTGTAATGCATTTTTAAAGTTTTTGACTTCTGATTCGATAAAACCATTGCTGAGCATATCTAGGGCTCGATGTCACTATCGAAAACCCATATTCAGCAGCAAACTTTCGATATACAGATCCTATGGTTTGTGAAAACTGGGTACCGTTGTAGCTTCTAACTACTTCAGGCACGCCATGATGAGCGAATATAGATTTCATGTGCATAATCACACATTCAGACGTCAGTCTTTCAAGTTTAGCCACTTCAAAGTAGCGTGAGTAATAGTCAGCTACTATGATAAACCAGTGGTTGTCCAATTTGAGTAGATACACTCCCACTATCTGCCATGGACGTTTCGGTAGTTCTGATGGCATCAGAGGTTCGACTGGATCTGGCTGATTTTGAATGCAAGATAAGCAGTTCTTCACCACCTCGGCCAATTGCGCTGACAGTCCAGGCCACCATACAGACTGACTAGCCAACATGCGACACTTGTTTATCCCTTGATGGCCAGAGTGAAGTTTATCTAATACATCTTTTCTTAAAGACTGAGGAATAATCAGAATCCTTCATTAAGACTTCATTTTGCAGAGTTATTTGTTCCCTGTGGGGGTAGAATGGAACACACTCTTGGGAAATTTTATGACGAGCAGGCCACCGATCAAAGCAATACCTTATGAGTTCGCAGCAGACAGGATCTTCTTTCTGACCAGCCACAATTTCAATCAATCGAGGGTCTGTTGAGGGAAATCCTTTTATTACTGCTTGAACGTAAGCTGAGATTTCTTCAGATAACCCTTCATCGTCGGGAACGTCGACTGGGCTTCTCGAAAGAGTATCAGCTAGGATTAACTCTTTTCTAGGAGTATATTTTACGGGTCCGTTAAGTTAGCTCCGCCATGTTGAGCAATTTTTTTGAAAACATTGCTCCAGATTGCCCTGAGCTAGCTCCAGCTAGCTCCACTAAAGAGAAAGCTAGCTCCACCTTACTTGAGTAGTTATAAGCTCATCATTGCGGGGGGGGGGGCTAACTTAACGTTATCCTCGCCATGTCCTCAAATCTGTTTCAAAAGCTAGCTCCAGCTTGCCCAGAGCTAGCTCCAGCTAGCTCCACTAAAGAGAAAGCTAGCTCCACCTTACTTGAGTAGTTATAAGCTCATCATTGCGGGGGGGGGGCTAACTTAACGTTATCCTCGCCATGGCCTCAAATCTGTTTCAAAAGCTAGCTCTAGCTTGCCCAGAGCTAGCTCCAGCTAGCTCCACTAAAGAGAGAGCTAGCTCCACCTTACTTGAGTAGTTATAAGCTGATCATTTCTGGGAGTGCTAACTTAACGTTATCCTCGCCATGGCCCCAAATCTGTTTCAAAAGCTAGCTCCAGCTAGCTCCACTAAAGAGAAAGCTAGCTCCACCTTACTTGAGTAGTTATAAGCTCATCATTGCGGGGGGGGGGCTAACTTAACGTTATCCTCGCCATGTCCTCAAATCTGTTTCAAAAGCTAGCTCCAGCTTGCCCAGAGCTAGCTCCAGCTAGCTCCACTAAAGAGAAAGCTAGCTCCACCTTACTTGAGTAGTTATAAGCTCATCATTGCGGGGGGGGGCTAACTTAACGTTATCCTCGCCATGGCCTCAAATGTGTTTCAAAAGCTAGCTCCAGCTTGCCCAGAGCTAGCTCCAGCTAGCTCCACTAAAGAGAAAGCTAGCTCCACCTTACTTAAGTAGTTATAAGCTCATCATTTCGGGGGTGCTAACTTAACGCCATCCTTGTCACTGTGTCAAATCTGTTTCAAAACCTAGCTCCAGCTTGCCCAGAGCTAGCTCCAGCTTGCCCAGAGCTAGCTCCACTATAGAGAAAGCTAGCTCCATCTTACTTGAGTAATTATAAGCTCATCATTTCGGGGGGTGCTCACTTAACGCTATCCTCGCCACTGTTTCAAATCTGTTTAAAACCTAGCTCCACTATAGAGAAAGCCAGCTCCACCTCACTTGAGTAGTATAAGCTCATCACTTAGGAGGGTGCTAACTTAACGTTATCCTCGCCACTGTTTCAAAACCTAGCTCCAGGTAGCCCAGGGCTAGCTCTAGCTAGCTCCGCTATAGACAAAGTTAGTTCCATCCCAATTTCCATAATTTTCAGGAAAAGAAGATTTAGCTCCGCCATTTTGATCGGTCGATCTGAAAAAATAGCTCCACATCATTTGGGGCTGTCTTCAGTTAGCTCCGTTCTTAAAAAGCTAGCTACATTCAGAAAAAATATTATGACAGTTAGCCCCACAATTTTGTCGTGTCGATATGAGAAGCTAAATCCGTGTGGTAGGTCTCAGCTTTATATCATATTATAATAATAGTAATAATTTTTATAGGCCTGCAGATCATCTACATTTGCAATTTCCAAAGTAACGGACAAACATGAGTAAATGGTAGAACAAAAATATATTTTTAGTGTTATTGAAACAGCGTTCTGATGAACGAAGTGTTTAATTGACTGTGTACATAGCATTTAGCTTAGTTGAAATAGTTGTACCGGAAACGGTTAAAGTCAGGGGGGCGTGTTCCAGGTATCCGAATCGCAGAAAAACGATAGGGGCTTAGATACGATTGGTAGGTTTAACAGACATAACATTTAATACTTAATGCTTTAATCATAGCATTCACGTTATGAAATCAAAAGTCAAAACTTAATTCAATGTAGTAACTAAAATAATGAACGCAATACTTTCGTAACATCAGCTATCCTGTATACATACAAGTGCATAGTTTTAAGCATGGCGCAATCTTTACAGTTGTTCGGTAACGAAAAACCCTTGTACAAATAACGTTTATCGAATTGAGTTTCTTTATAGATTGTATGAAAACAATCATATTATTTATAAAGAAGTAAAAAAATAAAAATTAAATTCCCGACATGTTACCAAAATGGAATTACCTATATTCAAAAGGTCCAGGCATTGACTTTCCCAGATTCGTTCAATCTGAATCATTTTTTAAGCAATCAGAAAATTAATTGTCATAATTTGTAAGCTATAAATCATAATTTGTAAGCTAGTAGTATTGTACATAGTTGTTGTATAACAATAGAGGATATGAAAGTTTCTTAAATGTTTCACAAATAATTTGTAAGATCTCTGTAACATATCCAGTGTTTCGGTGTAAAATTGGCGAAATATATCAGACAGCAGTGTGTGATGTAGGGGAGGCGAGTTAAATTAAAAAGTAAAGTAAAGAAATGAAAGAGTTGTGTTTATTATACAGAGTAGAAGAAACATGCTGCTCTCACTACAGAATATGGCATGACTATTTGCTTCTTCAAAAGAAGGTCGTTATAAAGTTCCCACTTGCCATTATGACGATAACAGTAGGCAACAAAGTGGCCTACAGAAGTTGGGGTAGCACACCCCTGGTATCCTACTACTCCTCTTAATACGTATTCCGAGTCATTTACCTGTATTCTTTTTGGCACGTCTTCTAAATTGATCTGCACTTCGCAGGTGTTCGAAATAATGCTCAACGGCTCTATTAAAATACAGTTACCTTTCAGCTCAATTCTACGTTCGACTTTTCTATAGCCACATAAACATATTTTTGTAATTGTAGTGGGTGCCAATAACGACAGAAATTTTGTTTCCAGCTCCAACACATTATCGATGCAAACTGAAATGAGCTTTAGGTCTTCTTCGATATTTACATCAGCTTCTACGGCATCTCTGGGCACCTCCAACTGCTAAACAGTGTTAATTACAACTAAAATACGACATATCTTTATTATAATTATTTTTACCTATGCGGTATTAATAGATTGTTTTATTTACACCATTGTCCATTAGATGTGCTTCATTAGTTAGGCAAACAAACAAAAAAAAATTTATAAAATACATATAACTTTGCGATACTGCTTACGATCTTACTATATCCCAAATTATTCCGAATGTGTTGACTGACGAAGTTCTCTACTAAAGTTGGAAGTCCGTAACTATTTCTGATGGCGGAGAGCCTCCCGTTTGCTCCCACATCTATAAAAATGTTGCAATAGGAAGTGCATTGTGACTTGAACTTAGCATAGAAGCGACATAATATTGAACATAACAATGTCGTAGAGAAAAACGGCATTAGAGCTTCTGCGCAGCGACGTCACTGATGACGCCTTGTGACTTTTTCATTTCAAAAACACTGTATTTCTAATGTTACTAGCACTGTAACGCTGTCCTGTCTTCTTTCTTACAACTTGTTCCCTCTGGTAACGACTAAGACGTCGTTTTACATCTTGTTTAGTATTACATAATTTTCTGTCAAGCTAAATTCTACATTAACGGTTTCACGAGGAATTGGAGTGCCCAAGTATTATTACTCCATTTAACCTAGAAGAACACACGTTGCAAAATTCACGTATTTTAGTTTTTAGTCTTTTAGCATGTTCTGCACCGAATCTCCGAATGGTGTTAATTTGTAGCGACACCTTCCAGACGCTATCGAAACTACTTGCAGTGTCCTACGAGCGCATACACTCGCCTGCAACTGCGGTTCACAGACGGCGCTGATTCAACAACAATACTTACCCAAGGGCAAGTTAGTCTCCTTGAGAAATTATAATCCTGTTATTTTCGTTTTTTTCCGAGTGCTCTGAATAAGGTAGGATATTTACATTCTGAATACGTAAATCATAGATAGCCGTTTAAGAGATAAACTTGTAGAAATTAACTTTCTTCCACATTATTTTATAACGTAACCGCAAACTTACACTAGCAATATTTCTTTTGTACTTTTATTAAATCTTTGACGCAAGTTTTTTTTATACAACATTGAGTAACAGTTGTGAGCAGTATTTCATCTTAAAATTACTTTAACATTTCAAATGTAAGCTTGAAGTGAGGTTAGTAGCACAAGATTCATTTTGAAAGGTTGATTTAACCTGTTAACGCACGTCCCATTCGTTGCTGGACATCCTGTATAATATCATGTACCAAATTTCTTCTTATATATCGTCCGCACTCAGCTCGTATGTAGTACTTGAGGTATCCTTTACACATTCTCTGTCTTGCAGGTAAAATGGGTTAAAAAACGGACGAATACCAGATATTGATTACAATTAAAACCACATATATTTAAAATATGACAAAAATGAATTTTATTTTAATGATGCGAGAAAGTTTGCTCCAAAGAATTTCAAAAATTTGGAAACAATATTTCCGATTGATCTATTAAATCAGGGTGCTCTGTCACCAGTTTAGGAATTTATTCCATTCTTACTAAAAATTATTATGATGTTTTGGAGTGTCCTTAACATTAAAGAGCAGTCTGAGGCTAAGTAGTGATATAGATGCACAGTCAAATTCAAAGTAGCTCTTGTTGTTGAAGATCCTAATGCTTCTGTTGAGACGCCAATCCAGTTTTGACTTCATAATTACCTTTAAGTGAGATGAGTACCTAGCACTCAATTACACATGAACAAGTTTACCGAAGAACAGATAAGTCATGTGCTTCATCACGGCATAAGTCTGGGAAAAGAGGAATATATTAGTTTGGGATAGGAGCAGATGGACGTATCTAATGAATAGAAAATAATTGCAACTACTGCATTATCCTGCACTTTCGTTTTTTAAAAGGTGAGTTTAACACCATTTGGACCAGTGCATGCTTAAAATACGTGGATTTTGCAAAGTGTGTTCTTCTATATTAAATGGAATAATACTAGACACCCCAATTCCTGGTAAAAATGCTTCATGTAGAATTTAGCTTAACAGGTAATTATGTAATGGCCTCACGAAGATGTAAAACGACGTCTTGGTGGTTACCAGAGGGAAACAAGTTGTAAGAAAGATGACAGAACAGGGTTACCAGTGCTAGTAATATTAGAAATACAATGGCAAATGAGCTAATGATTGTTGGTGATTGCGAACCCTCCGACTTACCACGTCTAGGAACCCTGAGAACAGCCAAGTAGTACTGCTATAAACACTAGTTTAGTAGATGTTGATCCTATCGTGGCACTGTATAAAACCAAAAATGAGTTGTGAATTTACAGGGTGCATTAGGATATCGGTTATTTCCCCATTTTATGTATACTATTGGTCGCAGAGTCAAATTCATGTATACAAACAATACTCTAAAATGCCATATACTAGACTGTTTTTTGACGCAACGGGAGGCGTAGTTAAGGACATTTTATATCCTGATAAATCAAAATCTAATGCCGTTTTTCTCTACGACATTGTTATGCGACCAAGTAAAGATGTTCAATATTCTTCGCTTCTATGCTAAGTTCAAGTCACAATGCACTTGCTATTGCAACATTTTTACGGATGTGGGTGCGAACGGGAGGCTCTCCGCCATCAGAAATAGTTACGGACATGAGTCTAGCACTTATGTACGCATGCGTACAGGCCTTCACACAATATCCATCATGCTGACTGCAATTATTTGCAGCACTGTTTCAATATCCTTATTCGCACGAATAACGCAGATCTACCTGTAAATTTACCAAAATGTTATTTGCGAAACGATGTTGCCCATGTTATGAAAAATGTATCTCAATGGAAGTCTCTGCATAAACAACATCGCCTTACAAGATCCTTTTATCTAAGGTGTATCGGTCAAATGATTAAATGTACGTCTACTGAAGACTTAGAGAATTTAATAGAGGCTGCGTTCATTGTCGCCTTATCTGATACGGAGGGTCTTTGTAACGGCAAGGAGACAACATGTAATATAAAAAAAATTTCCTGCGCAGAAGAATAGCGACAGAATCAGTTGAATCCACCAAATATATGAACAGCTAATAGAAACTTCAGTTGAAGTTGCTCCATCCAAGCAGACCTTTGAAGAAGCTGAAGAGGATAACTTTGGTTTTAAAAACTGGGTAGCAGAAATAGCAAACAGAGCACAGAATGTAGTCAATGTTCCTGGACAAGTAGGAGATATTGGAAATCAACAGCATCTTCCAGAAATTGTCACTGAT